>JARQOD010000003.1:248092900-248143686 GCA_033576555.1 Oophaga sylvatica | reverse complement strand
CCTGAAAAAGGGGCAACATACCCGGGGATTCAGAAAGGGGAAATTTTTCGAATCACCATAGAAAAGGGCTAAGCATAAAAAAAACCCTTTTATAAATTGGAGACAAATAGCCCCCTTGGAAAAAAAAACCCCCGGGGGAAAATTGGGAGGCCCCTCTTCCCCATAAAATTTCACAATTCCCACCTGTTGCCCCTCATCCCCAGAGGACTAAGGAAAAAGCTTAAAATATGTTTTTCTCTTCGTAAAAAAAAAAAAAACTTGCCCCTAACCCTAAAACCCTGTCAATGGGGAAAAATTTTTTGGGGTTTTTAAGGGGGGGACGGCCCCCCCCCCCAAAGAGCCCCCAAAATTAGGAGTCGGGAAACCCTTTTTCCCCATTGCGGGTAAACCTAAGATTAAAGGGCAGTCACCTCCAGGACAACCTCCGCTGCTGTCTGCCACACAAAAACGATCCTTAAAACCGGAAAAAAAAAACCCAAAAAAAAATACCTTGAACCCCCCCAAAAAAAAAAAGTGGGTTTTTTTTTTTTTTTTTTTAAAAAAATTTTACTGGGGGGTTTAAAAGTACTCTGGGGGGGGAAAAAGTGAGGAAAAAAAAAAGGGGGAGGGGGAAGGGGGTTTTGTGTTTTAAAAATTTTTGGCAAAGCCCCCTTTGGGGGGTTTGGGAAAACAGTACTAAATTTTTCAAGGGGGGCCAATCGGTTTACAGAGGGTGGAAAAAAGGGGGGTTCCCCCATCAGGGTTTTCCCCGGTGATCAATTTTTTTGGGTTCAATGTGGTCCTGGTTCACTTGGAAGTTTTGTGAGTCCCCCCCTTTTTTCCCTCCCTAGAAAATTTTTTCTGTTTTTTTTTTTTTTTTTTGCCACCCTTTTTTTTCTTGCATTTCTGTGATTTGGGGCCGGTTCCCCCCCAAGGGGGTTGGGGTTTCCCCCCCGGTTCCTCGGGAAAGCCACTGTTGTTTGTTCTTTTGCCTTTTCCATTTTTTTCCCTGTGGCGGGGGGGTTAGTTTTTTTACCCAGAGAATTTAAAATTTGGGGGTAGAGGTAGTGTGTTCCGGTTTTTGAAAATTTTTTGCGTTGGTTTTTTTAGGTTTTTTTGGAAGCTGAAAATTCCTTTCTTTCCTTTTTTGTTAGGAATTTGGGGGGCCCCCGTTTTTCTCATACTATTTTTGTCTGGCCCTTTTTTTCCCTTTCTTGTGAAACCCGCCATTAAAGTTTGGGGGTTCCCTATGTTCTTTGGGTCTGCTCCGGGGAATAGTTTTCCCTCTTTCATCTTTAGGGTATTAGCCTCTCGCGTGACGAGGCGCCCTAGGACCAACGGGAATGTACGGCTGCCTTTATTTGTGGGGGTTGTCGGTTTAAAAGCAACCCAGTGATTCCAACTTCCCCTGGTTTTTCCCGTTTTTCCCTGTTCCTCACTCCAAAAAAAAAATTTTTCCCCGGGGCCCAAAACGGGAAAATTTTGGGGTATCACGGGGAAAATAGTGGGGAAAAAAAAATTTTGAAGGTTTCGGTTTTTTTTTTTTCGCTTTTTTTTCCCCCCTTTTTTTTTCCCCGGGGCGAGGGGATTTTTTTTTTTCTCAAGGGAGTTTCACTTTTTTTGGCCTGTGGTCAGCTTGCCCTAAATTTCGGATTTTTCTACCTATTTTGGGGGGGGGCGGCTGGTTGGGGAAAAATAGGTCCCCTGCCTTTTTTGTTTGGGGATCGAGCTAAATTTTTAAAAATTTTTAAAAAATAACTGTAAGTTGTTTTCCCTTTAAAAAAACCAAATCCGGGGGGAAAACGCAGCAAGCAGGTTAAAATTGTCTTTTTTCCCCCCGCGCGGGACCCTCAGGATTGGGCTTTTTCCCTGACAGGGGGGGAACCAGTTCGAGAAATTTTTTTGCTTTTTTTTTTTTTGGGGGGTTTTTGTACGATGAACCTAATGTCCCGTCAAGTAAAAAAAAAATTGTTGGCATTAAATCAGGGGCTTGGGCGCTGGTTGTACTGTCAGAAAAATTTTTAAAAATGGCAGTTTTTTCCAAATGGGTGATGTGCTTTGGGCCCTTTTTGGAAGGGGTTTTCGAGAAGTAAAAGGTTTGGGGGGGGTTTTCCCGCCCCCCCGGTTCAAAGATTTTTGTCCCCTTTGGGATTCAAAAAACAGCGTTTTCGGAGCGTAAAAGGGGGGCTGGAATGGGGGTTTCCTTGTGAACCCGTTTGAACCCCTGCGTGTGATAGAGTTTGGTTTGGGGCACGCGTCATGAGTTTCGAAAAAAGCAATGGGTTATTTTTTCTTGTGGTGTGCCCCCCATGTATTTTTATTGCCCCAAAAGGGGGAAATTTTGAAAACTCAGTTGTTTGGTAGGTTCGCAAAATTTTTTCTTGACTGTTACCCTGATTTCTCCCTGTCCACTTTTTCTGCTCAGGTTTTGTTGATTTGGGAGCAGCTTTAACCTGAGGATTTTGATTTTGCTAAACGTTGTGGTTTTCCCTTGAACCCCTACGGAAGTTTGTTCCCTACTGGGATTGAATTCTACCCCCTTGGCTGAGAAAAACCCCCTAGTTCTTATAGGGATAAGTGGGCTTAACTGATCATCAGGGAGTTGCAATTTTTGGTGCTGTATAATCTGCATGACATTTTGCACTAGGTTCCCTTGGTTGCAGTCTCATTAACCCTGTTTTGGATTGGAAATCTGTGTCTTTACCATTGGGGCTGCCAATGTTTAATGAACATCCCTGTTTTTTCTCCTCTCCCAGGCTCAAGTTGCCTGACTTTTTGACTGTTTTTCGATGTGTTTGCGAAAGTAAATTGCATCCTTGCCCCCAATAGGAGCTATTCTGCGCTATTTATTAGTGCTGGTAAAAATTTTCCCCAAAAAGGTCGCCTTTTTAATTGTCTGTACCTGAACATGACGCATGGGTCTTATATCAAGGATTTCGGGGAGAAGGGTCTTTCTGACCATCCTTTCACCCTTGGGTGCTGGTTTTTTTTTGTCCAAAAAGGATGGTTCATTAAGGCCGTGTATTGTTATCTCTCTTGAACAATATCACTGTGAAATATCAATATCCTTCCCCTTTGATTTCGATGTTTTCCGGGTGAAAGTGCTACTTGGTTTACCAAGCTTACCTCGGGGGGCGTATAACCTTATTCGCTTAAGCCGGGGATTAATGGAAGACGGCGTTTAATACCCCAAGGGGCATTTTGAGTACCTGTGATGCCCTTTGGCTCACTAATCTCCTTCCGCCAAGTCCTTATGAATGCTTTTCGGGTTTTGTGGATAAATTTCGATTGTTTTTTGGATGATTCTTGATTTTTTTCCAAGACGGGACCTCTGTGAAACATGTTCGGACTGTGTTTCCAGATTTTGAAGAGAATGTCTTATGTGAAGGGTTCAAAGTGTTATTTTGGGTACGAGGATCTCTTTCTGGGATTCATTTTGTCCCCCATCGTTATTAAAAATGGACCCGGTCAGGTTCGGGCCCATTCTGTGATTGTGTCCAACCTACCCTTAAGCTCTTCAGGATTCTTGGGTTTTGCAATTTTTATCGTAAATTTATTGGTAATTTCTCTGTATTGTTAAACCATTGACTGATTTGACCAAAAAGGGTTCTGATGTGGTGATTTGGCCTCCTGAGGCAGTCTCTGCGTTTCAGGAACTTAAACGAGATTCACTTCTGCTCCTGTTCTACGGCAGCCTGATGTTTCTCTGCCATTCAGGTGGAGTTTGATGCCTCTGAAATTGGGGCAGGTGCCGTTTTGTCCAAAGAGTCCTGAGACCTCTAAAAGTAACCCTTGTGTTTTTTCTCTCGAAAATTTTCTCCAACTGAACGTAATTATGACGTGGGTAATCGGGAGTTATTAGCCATGAAGTGGGCTTTTGAAGAATGGAGACATTGGCTGGAGGGAGCCAAACATCAGGCGGTGGTCCTCACGGACCATAAGAATCTGGTTTATCTGGAATCAGCCAAGCGATTTAATCCTAGACAGGCCAGGTGGCCTTGTTTTTCACACGTTTTAATTTTGTGGTTTCCTTTCTTCCTGGCACTAAGAATGTTAAGGCGGATGCCCTCTCGAGGAGTTTCCTTGCGGACTCTCCTGAGTTATCTGATCCTGCTGTTATTTTGAAAGAGGGTGTAGTTCTTTCCGCCATCTCTCCCAATTTGAGACTGGCTCTGGGGGGGTGTCAGGAGGATAAACCCGAGCGCTGCCCTGTTGGGAAATTGTTTGTCCCAGACCAGTGGAAGAAGAGTGTGATGTCTGAGATTCATTGTTCCGCGTTGGCCGGTCATCCCGGAATTTTTGGTACCAGAGACTTGGTGAGTCGGTCCTTTTGGTGGCCTACTTTGTCTCGTGACGTCAGGGAGTTTGTGCAGTCCTGTGGGACTTGCTCTCGCTCCAAGCCTTGCTCTCGCTCTAGTGGTTTGTTGATGCCATTGCCTGTGCCCAAGAGACCATGGACCCATATCTCTATGGATTTTATTTCCGACCTCCCTGTTTCTCAGAGAATGACCGTTATCTGGGTGATTTGTGATAGGTTTTCCAAGATGATACATCTTGTGCCATTACCTAAGTTGCCTTCCTCTCCGAATTGGTGCCTTTGTTCCTTCAGCACGTGGTTCGGTTACACGGCATTCCTGAGAACATTGTGTCTGACAGAGGAGTCCAGTTTGTTTCCAGATTTTGGAGGACTTTTTGTTCTAAACTTGGTGTTCAATTGTCTTTCTCCTCTGCTTTTCATCCTCAGACCAATGGACAAATTGAGAGAACAAACCAGACATTGGAGACTTATCTGAGATGCTTTGTGTCTGCTGATCAAGATGACTGGGTCTCTTTTTTGCCTTTGGCTGAGTTTGCTCTTAATAATAGGGCAAGCTCTGCCACTTTGATGTCTCCATTTTTCTGCAATTTTGGGTTTCACCCTCGATTTACTTCGGGACAGACGGAGGCTTCTTTCTGTCCGGGTGTTGACTCTGTTGTGGAGGGTATGCAGCAGATTTGGGACCAGGTACTGGAGAGGTTGTCCCTCTCTCAGGAGAAGGCCCAGCGGTTTGCCAACCGGCATAGAACTGATGGTCCTCGGTTTAAAGTGTGGGACTTGGTCTGGTTGTCCTCAAGAAATATCCCTATGAGAGTTGCATCTCCTAAGTTTAAGCCTAGGTTCATTGGACCTTATAAGATCATGGAGATTCTTAATCCTGTTTCCTTTCGTTTACTTCTTCCAGGGACATTTAAGATCCATAACGTGTTCCACAAGTCCTTATTGAAGAGGTTTGTCGAGCCAGTGGTTCCTATGGCTGCGCCTCCTGACCCTGTTTTGGTTGAGGGAAATCTGGAGTATGTGGTTGAGAAAATATTGGATTCTCGTTTTTCTAGACGGAAACTCCAGTATTTGGTTAAGTGGAGAGGTTATGGTCAGGAGGACAATTCTTGGGTGTTTGCTTCGGACATCCATGCTAGGAGACTGATCCGTGCCTATCACCGAGCTAATCCTGATCGGCCTGGTTGCACAAGTGAGGGTTCGGTGACCCCTCCTCAAGGGGTGTACTGTTATGAATGTGCTAGAGATGGTTTCTGAGCAGAGGCTCCCTCTGGTGGTTACAGACAGTACTGAACCTTTCAGCGAGTGGCAATCTGGAATTACAGACTGGCTGGATATAAGGGAGGTTTCCCCCCATCATGGTTGCCGGTGATCAATTGTTCTTGTCTCAACTGTGGTTCCTGGTTCATTTGGAAGTTTGCTGGAGTCTTGCCTACATCTCCTGCTTTCAGATAAGATATTTTTTGCTTTTCTTTTTGTGCTTGCTTTTTTCATTGTTTTCTGCACTTTTGTGGAGGTCAGCCAGGTTCCCTCCTGTGGCCTGAGTTCCTCACAGTTTTTCTGCAGCCACTGTTATTTGCTTATTTGCTTTTTCCTGTTTTTTCAGCAGCTGCTGCTTGGTTTTTGTTCACACTGAGATCTGATTTAGTGGGTGGCGAGATCGTGTGATCTCAGTATTTTTGTAATCAGAATTGTTGGATTTTTGTAGAGTTTTCTGGGTTGCAGAAAGTAATCTCTCCTGTCCTTTCCTATTTAGTCAGCTTGTGGCCCCAGTGTTTGCTCAGTCTATTTTCTGCCTATGTTTGTATTTTCATCTTGTCTAACCTCCATTATATGTTTGGGGGCTTCCTATTTTCTTTGGGGATCTGCTCCGGGGCAGATAGCTTTCATCTTTCTGCCTTTAGGTGTAGTTATCTCTCAGGCTGTGACGAGGCGTCTAGGATCAACGTAGGAACGCTCCACGGCTACCTCTAGTTGTGTCGTTAGTTTAGGAATCTGCAACCCATCAGTTACCAACATCTCAGGTTTTCGGCTGCCCTGCTGTTGTTCCTGTCCTCCTCAGCTACCGAAACATAACAGCCATTCAGGCCTCCAAGGAAAGGATGAGGTCTTCTGCCGACGCTCATCATTGCCCCGCTCCGACATTTGCTCCTGGCGACCTAGTGTGGCTCTCCGCCTGAAACATCAGGCTGCTAGTGGAGTCCACTAAGTTGGCACCTCGCTTTTTGGGTCCCTTCAAGGTCCTCGAGCAGGTCAACCCTGTGGTTTATCGCTTAGCTCTTCCGCCTCGCTTAGGTATCTCTGACACCTTTCATGTGTCCCTCCTGAATCCATGGTCATGTCCCGGTTTTCCGAGTCATCTGCCGGAACATCGGGTTCGTCTACAGACGATCACGAGGTGAACGCCATTGTAGGGTGCAAGGTGGTACGGGGCAAAAAATTTTATTTGGTGAATTGGAGGGGTTATGGGCCTAAGGATAGGTCCTGGGAGCCTGCCGAGCATATTCACGCTCCGCAGCTCATCGCTGGCTTTGAACGTAGCGAGGCCCAAAGAAGGGGGGGTAATGTTAGGGATCGAGTTCTCACTGCTGCACAAGGGGAATCTCGAGCCATCCCTGCTGCGGTCCCCCATCCGTCGGTCTCAGCGTCTCGCCCAGTCTAATACTGTGCAGAGGATGACTGCTGCCTCCCCAGGTCCTGCAATTGTAACCAGTGCAGGTCAGCAGCAAGCAAACGTAGTTGGGACTAAGTCCTGTGTGTTCCCTTCTGAGCATGCTCAGGGTAAGATCTCTCTTACGAGATCAGGGGTCACATGGTCAGGTACTGCAGCGACTCCCATTGGTCCACCAGGAAGGTCCTTAAGCTGCTTTAGTTCTGGAGCAGCTTTCCCATTGGTCCTTTTCTGGAAGGTCCTGTAGCTGCTACTATAAAAGGTGTGCATAACCGCACGGCCGTGCGCTAGTATCAAATTTGTTACGTGCTTGCGCCAGTGTGGTCATGTATGCATGTGGTTAGGTCCGGCTGAAATAAGCCCCTAGAATACCGGCACCTCCGGTGAGGAGTTTTGTATGCACGTGTTCAGGGCTCGGCTGAAAATGCCATTAGAATACCGGCTACTCCGGTGAGGAGATTATTGCTTGTGTTCATGACCACAGACTGCAAACCGCTTAGCAGTCATCTGTGTCCTCTGTGAGTCTGACAGGACACAGTCTTTGTCACAGCGGCTCTGTGAATTAACAGAGTCCGCTTATATCGCCATATAGCGCTACAGCATTTTAGTTAGCGACTCTGTGAAATAACAGAGTTCGGCCATACCACCATATAGTGCTATGGCGTTTACATCTGCGACTCTGCGGGATAACAGAGTTCGCTCATACTGCCTATTTGCGCCATCTTACTAGCAGCAGGCTCTGCCTGCACGGTGGACCCCGGGCTGCGAACGCACCTCTCCTTAATATCTATTAGATGCTTTCCGCAGGCCCTTAACATCGTGTTTCAGTCGGACCCCGACTTTTCCAGATAGTCGGCCGATTTCGTTCGACCCGACTTTTGATAAAGTCGGGTTTCATGAAACCCGACTCGACCCTAAAAAAGGGAAAGTCGCTTATCTCTAATGGTAACATAAAATAAAAATTAGAACTAATATATTAATATTAGTTAATATAATAATATTGGCTGCCCTTAACATAAAATATCTAAGATAACTTTTCCCACTAAAAAGAAAAAAAAGGAAAAAAAGTGAACAAAACCAATTTTTCAGTTGCGGCTTTGCTGTGGTTTTCAGCTGTCAAACTTCCAGAAAGCTGAGCACACACAGAGGGCTCAATAAGCTTTCAGATGGTGTTATGGATTTGTGCCCCTGTATAGTACAGATAGCTCAGTGGAAAATCAAGATGATTTATAAAAATGGGTTATAATTATTTATTCATGTCAGATGTACTTTCTATTATTATTAAGCAGAGCTTACTCATCACATCTTTTCACGGTATTCGTGTGCAGAATAGCACATTTAAATTAAAAGGCTTGACTAATTAAAATATATGAATAGTTTATAGGAATAAACATATGTTTTAGCATATGGCTTTGTAAGTGAATGTACTTTTAACACAAAACTGTTTGCATTAAGACAAAATGCTCCATGAACCGTGAAAATATTTTTTGTTGTGTTTGTGAATGCAAAAATTGATAAAAATATTTAACCAAACTAAGACATTTTTTCATCACATTCCCAACATTTTACATTTACAGTATATATACACTATATCACAATAGCGAGTACACCCCTCATTTTTTTGTAAATGTTGTATTACATCTTTTCATGGGACAACACTTTAGAAATGAGATGCTTTGATACAATGCAAAGTAGTCAGTGTACAGCTTGTATAACAGTGTAAATTAATGTCTAAACAGCTGGCAACAAAAGTGAGTGTACCTCTAACAAAAAACTGCTGCCAAATTGTGCTCAATTAGCCATTTTCCCTCCTAGGAGTCATGTGACTCATTAGTGTTACAAGGTATCAGGTGTGAATGTGGAGCAGGTGTGTTAAATTTGGTATTATCTCTCTCACACTATCTCATACTGGTCACTAGTCCAACATGCCACCTAATGGCTAAGTACTCTCTTAAGATCTGAGAAACTAATTGTTGGTCTACATACAGATGGTATAGGCTTTAAGAAGGTTGCCAACTAGAGATGAGCGACTTTGCCTTTTTTAGGGTCGAGTCGGGTTTCGCGAGTCGGGTTTCGTGAACCGACTTTCTCAAAAGTCGAGTCGAACGAAGTCGGCCGACTAACAGAAAAGGATTTTCGACTCCGACCCCAATGCAAGTCAATGGGGAATAAAAGTCGACAGTAAACACACCTACAGTGCCCATTTCAATGCCAACGACAACAATTCTTATTATGTAAGCCTGTCAACCTTAATTAACTTTATAATAATAGTAACGCATTGAAAATTGGGGGTTATTTGGCTAAAGTTGTGGGGGGGCAGGGCTGGCTCCAGGTTTTCATGGGCCCTGGGCGAAAGAGTCTCAGTGGGCCCCTTTAACACATACCACAATTCATGATGCTCTGATACGGCACAGAAATATAGGTATAGTACAATACCAAATACGTCACTTCTTACATTACATGACTCATATCTATTCAATAATAGCTCAAAAAACCGGACAGTATAGTCCTCCATACAGTATTATGGGCACCACATAGTGCGCCATACAGAATAATGAGCCCCATATATTGCTCCATACAGAATGGGCTCCATATAAAGCTCCATACAGAATAGGCCCCATATGTGCTCCATATGATGCTCCATTATTAAGGGCCCTATATGATGCCCCATAAATAATGAACCCCATATGATGCTCTAGTATATTATTGGCCCCATATATGATGCTCCAGTGTGTGATGACCCCTACATAATGCTCCAAATATAATGGTCCCCATATATAATGCTCCATATATAATGGTCTCCATGTGATGCTCCATATATAATGTGCCCCATATGATGCTCCAGTATATGATGTGTCCCATGGATGATGCTCCAGTGTATAATGGGCCCTATCTATGATGCTCAAGCGTATGATGGGCCCCATATATAATTCTCCAGTGTATAATGCTCCCCATATATTGCTCCAACCACTAAAAAAATGAAATACCTCTCCTGGCTGGGCACTGCTCTATTCTGTACTCCTCAGCGTCGCCATATTCTGACCTTTGGCTGAGTGTGTCTGACCCTGTGCCTGTGCCAGTGCTCTGTGCCTGTGCTACTTTACGTCTGTCTGGTTCTAATTTGGCTGTGTCCCTGTTGCGAGTTTTGCCTGTCCCTTTTGTACTGCGTTGCTCCCTCTGTGTGTGACCTCTTGGCTATGTTCTGATTATTCTCTGCCTGCTCCTCTAGTACTGCGTTGCTCCCTCTGTGTATGACCCCCTTGGCTACGTTCTGATTATTCTCTGCCTGCACCTCTTGTACTGTGTTGCTCCCTCTGTGTATGACCTGGCTATCCTGACTATTTATTCTGTCTATGCCCCTTGGTAACTTTATTTCGTAGTTTTCCTTCATCTCCTAGTTCTCCTGAGATTAGGCCACGCCCCTGGGCAGTCATGTGCTTCAGGTCCTCTGGTCGGAAGCATTCTCTGGCTGTTCCTGCTTCCTCTGAGAGACCTGTGTTCGGCTCCACCCTTGACAGTCATGTGCTTCAGATCCTGGTCCTCTGAAGCACACATCTTCCCTGCTGCTGCTTTGCTCCACAGGTATCTTTTGGGGCACAGTTTGTTTACTCAGGACACGCGCACTGGCTCAGTGAGCAAGTGCAGTGCGGTGTCCATGACAGAGATGTCACAGCGGTGCAGCAGGGAGAGGTAAGTATTGCAAGTGCTGGGGCCCTGAGCAAGCAGGGGGGGCACACTCGTGGGCATGGGGAACTGGCACAGGGCCCCTCATAGCACGCCGGTGTCTCTGACAGCGAGTGTGCCCCCCCACTTGCTCAGGGCCCAGGCACCTGCCTGGGTGCTCCACGTTCTGATGCCGACCCTGGGGGGGGTTATAGCCCAGTTAGGGAGGTGGAAAAAGTGGCATATGTTGAGGTGTAGGCTGGACGTTCAGCAGCTGCAAATGGAGAAATTGGAGAAGTCGTAGGAAGAGGAGGACAAAGCGAGCCATTTTGCTGGCAACCTATGTGTCATCAGGGGAAGGTGGTACAAAATCCTTTGAAACCCAGGCATGGTTCATTTTAATGAAGGTGAGATCACCTACATTTTGGGTCGACAGCCAGGTCCTTCTTTCTGTCAGGATTGATCCAGCAGCACAGAAGACTCTTTCTGATAGCACAGGCCCAGTAGTCAAAGGGGAATGAACTGTGAGTAGTGTTGAGCGATACTGCTCGATATCTAAAAATATCGGATCGGAATGGTATCGCCGATATCACTAAATATCGGCGATATCCGATTCCGATACCGTAAGTCCCATGTAAGTCTATGGGAACAAAATATTGCAACTAAAAAAACCTTTATTTCCTTGTAAACACTAAATATACACACATAGAATACATATATATATATATATATATATATATATATATACATGTCATTGTGACATATATATATATACATATATGTATAGTTTATACACTTCTACATAGTAAAATATCCTCTGATTCAATTGCCGGGTAAAGCCGGCTTCTGTGAAAAGACAGAAGCACCCGACATGAAATGACACTTGGTGTACATAGGGTTAGCCATGTCTTTTCATGTCGTTTGCAATCTGATTTGCACAAACAATTACATCAGTCTATGTGTGCAAAATTTCACACCTGTAGGGGTTAATTAAAGGTGTAAATTCGTTGTAAAAAAAAACGGACTTTTTTGCTACGAATTTACACCTTTAATTAACCCCTACAGGTGTGAAATTTTGCACACATAGACTGATGTAATTGTTTGTGCAAATCAGATAGCAAAGGACATGAAAAGACATGGTTAACCCTATGTACACCAAGTGTCATTTCATGTCGGGTTCTGCATTTTCACAAAAGCCGTCAATTGAATTAGCGGCTATTATACTATGTAGAAGTGTATGAACTATAAATATAAATATATATATATATGTGTCACAAATTCAATGACATGTATATATATATATATATATATATATATGAGGTGTAAAATTGTTTAAAAAAATGTGTGGGCTCCCGCCCTATTTTCGCAACCAGACAGACAAAGCCAGCGAATGGGGGCAGATAATAATAGCCCAGAGAGGGACCATTATTTTTGCCCCCCCCTGGCTACTAACATCTGCCCCCAGACACCCCAGAAAAGACAAATCTATAATTAGATTCGCCCTTTCTGGCACTTTGCCCGTCTATTCCCATTGCCCTGTAGCGGTGGCGAATGGGTTAATAAGGAGTTAAAGCCACCTTGCTATTGAAAGGTGACTTTAAGCCAGGTTAATAATTGAGAGCTGTCAATTAGACAACTATCAATTATTAATCCTATTGCATGAAATAAAAATAAAACACACACTTTAATTAAAAATCATTTTAATGAAATAAAGACACATGTTTTTGACCATCTTTTATTTGACTGCAAAAACCATTTCCTGTAATAAAAATAAAATAAAAAAGCAAAATTATTCTTACCTATCCCATGCACAGTCAGGTCCCACGGTGTAATCCTTCAGAAAGGGTTAATGTTTACTGCAGGGACCGCAGCTAATGCTGCAGCCTCACAGTAAACCCCCAAATGAATGAGCTCCTCTCCTGGCTGACAGGAGAGAGTGGAAAGCTTAATTGATTGCTTTCCACTTTCACTTCAGGTCAGCCAGGGACACAATCAGTGACGTCAGAGGGAACTGATTAACAAAAATAGGGGTTCCCTTCGAATAAAAAATGGCGTCGGGTCCCCCCTATTTTTGTTAACCAGCCAGATGAAGCAGACCGCTGAGGCCTGGATTTTCAGGCTGTTAAGGAGCCAAGATCCATGGACATTGCCAGCCTGATAATACCAGGCCACAGCAGTCTGCATATCTTGGCTGATTAACAAAAATAGGGGATCCCTCGAAAAAAATTGGCGTGGGGTCCCCCTATTTTTGTTAACCAGCCAGATGAAGCAGACCGCTGAGGCCTGGATTTTCAGGCTGTTAAGGAGCCAAGATCCATGGACCTTGCCAGCCTGATAATACCAGGCCACAGCAGTCTGCATATCTTGGCTGATTAACAAAAATAGGGGATCCCCTCGAAAAAAATTGGCGTGGGGTCCCCCCTATTTTTGTTAACCAGCCAGATGAAGCAGACCGCTGAGGCCTGGTTTTTCAGGCTGGTAAGGATCCAATATCCATCGACCTTGCAAGCCTGATAATACCAGGCCACAGCAGTCTGCTTAGCTTGGCTGGTTAACAAAAATAGGGGATCCCCTCGAAAAAAAAACGGCGTAGGGGTCCCCTATTTTTGTTAACCAGCCAAGTAAAATGCAGACTGCTGCGGCCTGGTATTAAAAGATTGTCAAGGCCCATGGATTTTGGCCCTCAACAGCCTGATAATACCAGGCTACAGCAGCCCCACATTTGGCGCATCAAAAGATGTGCCAATTGTGGCACTTTACCCGGCTCTTCCCACTGCCCTGTAGCGGTGACAAGTGGGGTAATAAGGGGTTAATGTCACCGTTGATTGCACGGTGACAATAAGCCCTGTTAATAATGGAGAGGTGTCAATAAGACACCGATCCATTATTAATCCCAAAGTTATTAAATGTATAAAAAAAAGACAAAGCAAGAAAAAAGTCTTTTAATGAAATAAAAGAGACAACACAGTTTTCATTAATTTTATTATACACTCATTCCTGCGACGCCATCGATCTCCTGTAAAAAAAAGAAAAAAAACAAACCAACAGTATACCACCTGTCCGACGCAGTCCATAGTAACGACAGTCCCACGACGATCCAGCTCTGCTACATCGCAATGACAGGCAGAGCCTGTCATCGCGACGCAGCACAGCTGATTACCTGCTTCCCCGGCGGTGACGTCATCGGACTGACTGCTTTACGGCCGGGATTACCCAGCAGTCAGTGCAGTTATCGCGAGAAACTGCATGTTACCGCCGGGGAAAGATGATGGCGGCCATGAAGCAGTCCAGCCCGTGACCGCCGGAGATCTTCTGCCAGGTAAGTGCCGCTGACTCCTGACAGACCCGACCGACGGACACTGACAGTGACAGTGACAATCCCGATTCCGGTATCCGATATGACGAAAATATCGGATCTCGGAATCGAAAGCCCGATACAGCTAATATCGGCCGATACCCGATATTTGCAGTATCGTATCGCTCAACACTAACTGTGAGGGAGAACATGGATAGGGGAGTAGAGGTAATTTTTAACCATAGTTGACAACTGTTGTCTCCTGTCTGTTGCAATCAATTCAGCATTACCAGTCGTGTGAGCGTCACTCGAGAAATCAGACCACAACATGGTCATGAAACCCCTGTCTCCAACGCAACTTCGGCTGTGTGCACCATGAACATCTTTTTCATTTGGCCCAGTACGGTTCGTGGTAGAACCTGCACCCCTGCTGTGTGCTGGGAATGCCTCTAACAAACGGTTTACCAGAGTTGCTTGTTTGTTCGCCAATATTAGCTCTAGGTTCTCCTGTGGCATGATGTTCTGTAATTTGCCTTTATAGCGTGGATCGAGGATGCTGGCCAACCAGTAGTCGTCATCCTTCATAATTTTGGCAATGTGGGGGTCCCTTTTTAGGATCTGCAATACATAATCACACATGTGGGCCATTGTTCCAGGTGTCAATGATGCACTGCAAGTGGTGGGTGGAGGAGCACTCTCTGCTAAATTCACATACCTCCAGTCACACACAAACCCCGTACCTGACCTTGGCAAGCCAACATTATCTCTTTCCCCCTGAGAAGCATCATTCTCCCCAAAATAATCATCCCCCTCATCCTCATCCTCCTCCTCCTCTTCTTCCTCCACCTCGTCCAGGACAGTTCCCTGAGCAGACAATGCCTGACTGTCATGAAGGCTTCCCTCCTCCTCCTCCGCTGCAGATGCCTGATCCTTAATGTGCGTCAAAGTTTGCATGAGCAGACGCATAAGTGGGATGCTCATGCTTATGATGGCGTCGTCTGCGCTTGCCAGCGGTGTGCATTCCTCAAAACACTGAAGGACTTTACAGAGATCTTTCAGCTTTGACCACTGCACACCCAACAACTCCATGTCCGCCCTCAAACTGCCTGCCCGTGTATCCTCCCACGAATGCATTACAGCCTGGCACTGTTTGCACAGTCTCTCAACCATGTGCATGGTGGAATTCACCTTGTTGCAACGTCTATGATTAGGCGGTGCTTGGGGAGATGGAGCAATCGCTGCAGCCTCTGCATACAACTGGAGTCTACGGGCGAGCGACGGATGTGCAAGCACAGTCTTCGCACATTATGGAGCAGGGCTGGTAACTCCGGATAATTATTTAGGAAGCTTTGCACCACCAGGTTCAAGGTGTGAGCCAGGCAAGGTATGTGTCTGAGTTTTGCCAGGGCTATGACCGCCACAAAATTCCGGCCGTTATCACTGACTATCTTGCCTGGCCCAAGATGTAAACTGCCCAGCCATGACTCAGTTTCTCTCTGCAAGTAGTCGTCCAGTACCTCCGCGGTGTGTCTGTTGTCACCCAAAGACATCATCTTTAAAACAGCCTGCTGATGCTTACCACTAGCTGTTCGATAGTGGGACACCTCATGTGCAACACTGGCAGCTGCGGATGGAGTGCTCGTGCGACTGTGCTCTGTCGACGACCTTTTGCTTCTGTAGGAGGAGGGTCGAATGCCTACAGCCAACTGTTGCCTATACCGTGGGCTAGGCAGCACTGTCCCACCGCCGCTGTCCCCTGTGGAGCCTGCATCCACCACATTAACACTAGGACTACTGGACTTGTGACCCCGCCTAGAACTACTGAAAGGAGTCATTTTGACTCCTTGCTTGTTTTCGTTTATTTTTAGAGTTTCATTTGTGGTTATTTATTAATAATTATATTTTTTGTAATGTATTATTATTGTGAGATCCAACAGTAATGCTTTTGATTGTTTTTTTTTCTGCTTTTCTTATTTTTCTACAGAAAATAACAATAATTATAATAGACGTTTTTCAAACATTTTTTTTTATTCAAGTGCACACATATAAACAACAACTGAAGAACAAAAAGCAGAGAAAATGTAGGTGGAGGAGCATAAAAATGAAAATATGGCGCAGAATTCACCTTCTAAACATTTGGTGTTTCGCATTTTAGGCATTGCCTTTGATTTATGGCAGTACATTGCCCACACAAAGACTTACCACAAGTCTTACAATTGCCGACAGATCTATTTTTCTTGCACTTTTCTTTGATCTGGCAAAATTTTGTTTGAACCATCACTTCTGAGCATGTAGAAACTTGGGACGTGGAACCCTTTTCCCTATCTGTGACATAAGGACCACTCAACTCTCTCACAAGCGTTTGCAAAAATGCCTTGCGTGACATTTTTTGGTGGGTTATCTCATTGAATATTATCCATGCATTTATACCCGCAAAGTCTAAGGCATTTTCAAATGCATGAACAGGCCATCTCCTTGTGCATGTTCGTGTGGTATATTTTCGTGCCATCTGATCCCACATCTACTCCATATTTTGTTTCATTGTAAAACTTTACCGTTTCTGGAGTTTTTTTAGCGGAATCAGACGCAACAACAACATCTGGATGGACGGAACTCAAAATGACAACATTTTTGTTGGGCTTTCCTTGATATACTGTAAGTGTAAAATTGTCTTCATTTCTAAACACTTTAGTGTTGTACAATTCTCTTTCATGGATTTTATTTCTTTAGGCACTTCTCGCCTTATCTTGTTCAGTGTTCCCACGATGGTTGTTCCTTTGCTTTTTAGCTGTTTAGCTAATTTTACTGAAGTAAAATAATTATCGGTTGTAACATTGCGACCTTTTTTCAAAAACGGGTCCAATAACTTCATTACCACATGGTCAGCTAAACGGTCCTCAGCACGGCGTGTGTCATCTTTGCCTAGATAAGGGAAGCCATTTGCCAGATATTTGCTCTCCTTATCAACAGCTAGCCAATATTTGTGGCCATATTTATCTGGTTTGGAAGGCATGTACTGCGTGAATGGACACCTAGTTTTGCTTGGGAAAAGTTGCTCATCCACCGTTATGTATGGGCCAGGTTTGTAACACGCAATACAATTTTCAATAAACCTGTCCCACACAGTAGAAAATAGAGCAAACTTGTCCGTTTGCAGTCTCTCCGATCGAGTAGATTTCTCATCAAATCTGAGAAATCTCATAATTTCAACAAAGCGGTCCCTAGACATTGTCGCTTTGCAAAACGGTATTCCCCAGTCATTACACCAAATACTGCTAATCAGAGTGACGGTTCGTGCCAGATATTCCACGAGCATAGAATATCGCAATGAATGCATCTAGCTCCTCATCAGATAGAGTAAACTGTAAATTATTGTTCCTGCATGCTTCTGCAAGCGTACAGTTCTTTATATGTGTCAATATATATGAATCAAAAAATAAACGCCATGCGCTCAAAGGACTATCGATAATGATATTTCTTCTGGCGTATCCTGTAGGGCCAGGTGCTTCTCGAAGAATATTTTGGCTGTCACGCCTACCAGGCAAGTGTTCTCCAATTTCAACAGGTTTCCATTGAATACCATCCGCTGAAACTAGTATTCCTTCAGATTCGCCTTCTCTGGTGTTTGTTGTTGCATTACCTTCGCCGCCATCGTTATCTGTTGTTCTTTCATTTCTGGGACGTTTTGCTGATTTTTTCTGTCCACGACCAGGAGGATGGTCACGAGGCAACATAACTGCATGAGCCCGATCCCCAGTTGATGTGCTTGGAATATCTGGAAAAAAGTTGATGAATATTTAGAATTTTTGTTTTGTAAGGGTCCGTGCACACTGGCTGGATTAGCGGCGGAATATCCGACCGGATATTCTCACCACAATCCGGCCCGTACCTGCCCGCTCAGGTACAGAGCGGAGTTTCATACCTGAACCTCCGCTCCGAACCCCGGGCTGGAGCCGCTGTCTGGGACGGAGCCGTGCTCGCGCGTAAGCAAGCGCTGCTCTGTCCCTGACAGCGGCTCCAGCCCGGGGTTCGGAGCGGAGCTTCAGGCATGAGCGGGCAGGTACGGCCTGTATTGCGGCAAGAATATCCAGATGGCTATTCAGCCAGAATTCTGCTAGTGTGCACAGGCCCTAACTCAGTGTGTGGAAGAACAAATAAATACACATAACTACTTACCTTCTGGATTTGTTCCTTCTGAGTCTTCAGATTCACTTGATATGTTCTGAGGAATGAAATCTTCATCACTGTCAGAATCAAATACATGTTCCTGCAATTCGGATTCCGATTCATCCTCCGGTATGGATTGCAAAGTAGCCAGAATATCCTGAGGCTTTATCAAACGTCTTCTCTCCATATTCCTCACAAATTCCATAATTCTATATAGTTCCCTGCTGAAAAATAGAAATGAAATGAAAACTAAAAGAAATAATAACTGTTCTGCCACCTTCAAAAGTAGGTGGGCTGAATCAGTTGACAGACAGCTAAACTATTTCATAACAATTCATACCTGTATGAGTCTTCAGAGCTCGTATGTCTGCGTCTGTTCTCTTTGTCTCTTCAGCTGAACTGAAAGTAAAGTTACTATCCAGAATACTGTCTCCTGCTAGGACCTTAGAAAAGCACCACCCTTCATTAGCATAAGATAAGAGCCTAGAGTAAACAAGCTATTTTGTTCAGCATTACACAGTAATACAAGCAGGTAAAACACAAGGAAAATGTGAAAAGTTGACATGTAAATTGAACTACATCTATATGAACATCAGGGTAAATAAGACAGAGTGAAAAAATTATGCACAAAACTTTATAGCAACATTTAGTGACAAAAGGACCTCAAAATATAGTAGGGAGTCAAAATGACTCCCTTCAGTAGTTCTTGGTAAATTTTGAAAAAAACGCGCAAATTTTTCACCAAAATTATTTATTCTCACAAAATCTTTTTTCACATCATATTTGAGGAAAAGTCACCGAGTTTCAAGCCGGAATTCTGAAAAATGTAGTCACAGAAGAGAAATAAAAAACGAAAGGAGTCAAAATGACTCCATCAGTAGTTCTAGTGTTAACCCAGTGTGCAGTGATGGACACATAACGGCCCTGGCCATGCATACTGGCCCATGCATCTATTGTGAGGTGCACCTTTCCACTCACTGATTGTTTGAGTGCATGGACAATGCGGTCTTTCACATGCAGGTGGAGGGCAGGGATGGCTTTTCTAGAAAAGAAGTGCCAACTGGGTAGGTCATAGTGTGGGACAGCGAAGGCCATGAGCTCTCGGAACGCTGCGCTTTCAACCAAATGGAAGGGCATCATCTCTAATGAGTTTGGCAATGTAGGCGTTCAAAAACCAGTGAGGTTTTGTAGTCCGTCCACGCTTGCAAGTGCATGGTGTTTAAACGTCTAAGCATGCAACTGATATTCAATTTTCAGAGATTTTTCCCTCGGCTAAAGATCCTTCCGCACTTCTTACAGATAACCTTTGCCTCATTAATAGGATTTTGGTCAAAAAAGTGCCACACTGCACTCTTCCTACTATGGCATAAATTTTCAGGGCTTGCACGCTGTGCTAATTTGACTATCTGGCCAAGCTGTCCTGTAACTCGTTTTGTTTTTTTAACACGTTTTTGTACTGCTACGGGCCTGCCAGATAACTGCAGCTGCGATGTCAATGCCTGCCGCGGATCCTCCTCCTCTTCTGAGCTATTGCCAGCAGCACCCTTTTCCCAAATGGATGCCAATCCGGGTCAACAACTGGGTCATCCATCACCTCCTCTTCAATTTCATCTGCACCTTCCTCTGTGTCACTGTGTAAGTTGGTATCGTATGTGGGAAGGGCACCTGAGTTTCATCAGGGTCAGATTCTGGCTCAGTAGACTGCGAGGGCAATGAAGTGCTCTGGGTAAATGTTACAGCAGAATCAGATAGAAGTGGCTGTGCATCAGTGCACTCCATGTCATATTCATCTTGGACTGGGGAATTCAGGATTTGACTTGATAACCCCAGTCATGGTATGTGAAAAGAGCTCCAAGGAGTAATCTGAAATGTGGCCTGCCGCATCCTTCACTTTTGGTGGGGGTGAAGGACACAAGGTAAGGAGTTGTTCCTGACCAGGAGCCTGCACTGACGACTCAGTGCTTGCATTTTTTGAAACTTCAGAAGAGAAGGTGATAGAACTGGAGGCTGTTTCGGCAATGTAAGCCAAAATCTGTTCCTAATGCTCCGGCTTTAAAAGCGGTTTACCTACTCCCAGAAAAGGGAGCTTTCCAGGCCTTCTGGAGCCAGATGATGACGCAGGTTCAACACCTCCTGCCTTAGGTGCTATTGTGCTTTTGGCACTACCAGCAGATGCACCACCACCATCATTCCCAGCTGCCCCCCCCATCCACGTCCACGGCCTCTTCCACCATACTTCCTCATGTTTGGGAAAATGTGCCAAAAATACCAGCAGATATATGGTACTGTATGAGGAGCTTACAGCTGTATATGGCATAGGGGAAAATTTAAATCTCCGTATATATTTCCGGAGTCACACACAGACGCTCAGTCAGTATGGATTTGACTGTAATACAAAGAGCAGATATACGGTACTCTATCAGAATCGGACAGCTGTATACGGTGTAGGGGAAAATTGCAATCTCTGTATATATTTCCGGAGTCACACACAGATAGTCAGCATGTCTTTGTCCGTGATACCAGCCGGTACACGGTAGTGTGTGAGAAGCGTACAGCTCTATACGGTGTGGGAAGAAATGAAAGGTCGGTAAGTGTGCAGAAAAAAAGAAAAAAAGTATTAGTGCTGTGTAAAAAGCAGTCTGCACAGCAGTGTACACACAGCAATACAGCTATCAGGCAGCCTAATAACCAGCGCTGGTGCACACAAGAAAATCCTCCCCTGTCACTGCACACTAACTGTACAGCACAATTGCTATCAGCACAAGCACAGAAGAACTTCTCTTTCCAGCCCTAACTCTCTCCCTACTGATAAACAATGGAAGCAATCTCTCCCTACTGTTAATATCGGCAGAAGTAAAATGGAGGTCGGCGCTCAGGGCTTTTATAGACACTATGACGCCACCCAAAGCAAGCCAATCACTGTAATGCCCTTCTCTAAGATGGTTGTGGACGCTGCTCATGTCATCTCGTAGCCCACAGTGTATGTCCTTGCTCATTGGCTGAAAAAAGGCGCCTGCAAGCATTATGGGAAAGCTGACTTGGGCGCTGGGGTCGACGACCGCATGCCCGACTGCACGCTATGGTCGGGTTTCTGCCAACGTAACCCGGCTTTGGCGAAAGTCGGCGACTTTTGAATCTGACCGACCTGTTTCGCTCAACTCTATTGCCAACACATTAAAACTGAGCTGCAGCATGGTGGCCAAGACAAATACAGCGATGTAACAATACAGAAATCAGGTTTAACAAGACATTCAGAACTGGCTTCTGCATGGTTAAATAAAGAAGTTGAATGCACATGCTTAGCATCCTATCCAGAGTTTGTTTTTCAAAATAGACGTACGAGTGCTGCCAGCATTGTTTACAAGATTAGAGGAGTGGGGGTCAGCTTGTCAGTGCTCAGACTATATACCACACATTACATCAAATTGGTCTGTATAGTTATCATCTCAGAAGGAAGCCTCTTCTAAAGATGATGCTAAAAAAGCCTGTAAACAGTTTGCTCAAGTCATGCAGACTTTGGACGTGGATTACGGGAACCATATGATGAGGTCTGACGAGGCCAAGATAAACTTATTTGATTCAGATGGTGTCAAGTGTGTTTGGCGACAATCAGAGGAGGAGTACAAAGACAAGTGTGCATTGCCTACAGTCAAGCCTGGTGGTGAGAGTGTCAAGGTTTGGGGATGCATGAGTGTGGCCAGCTGTGGGGAGCTACAGTTCATTCAGGGAGCCATGAATGCCAACATGTACTGTGACATACTGTTAGGGTTTGCGGTTCGCACCTAATATAAATTATGATAAGGTGCGATCGCAACCCGGGGTCCACTGTGTGGTTACAGAGAAACCGCAGCTAGTAGACAATGGCGGAGCAAAGCTGTGAGCATGAACCATAAACACACCGAGATAAATGTCATTCGGTGCGAACAGAGTGCAAAGTGACTTACTGTTGCTTCACATAGCAGTACCAAACTGAGAGCACTCTAAGCTGTGCCCTGTTAGGTTTCACAGGTGCACAGTAGTAATGACGCTAGTTGGGGTCCCTATAACTCACCCCCCCACTCTGCTGGTCATTGAGCCTGCCGTCACATGGTTTGTGAAACTTGTACATGCGACACCGTCGCACGGTACAGGTGCTAGGCTCAAGTGGGAGTTCCCACCCTACACCACAGAAGTAATGCTAGCACAGGCTTCCAGTATCCGTTGTTTCAGATGCTGCACATCTCGTATCTTCACAGCTTAGACAATTGCCTTCAGATATGAGATATGCAGCATCTGAAACAACAAATAATGGAAGTCTGTGCTAGCATTTCTTCTGCGGTGTTGCTATCAGTGTGTCAAGAGTGGGAGAAGAGGGTTGCATTGACAATCCAACACAATGGACAGCACTTTGAACACATTTTATAAGTGGTCATAAACTTGAAAATGACTCATGAAAGAATAAAGTTACGTTAAAACCAAGCACACCATTGTTTTTCTTGTGAAATTCTCAATAAGATTGATGTGTCACATGACCCTCTTCACATTGGAAAAATAAAGTTGGATCCAAAATGGCCAACTTGAAAATGGCTGCCATGGTCACCATCCATCTTGAAAAGTTTTCCCTTTCCTATATACTAATGTGCCACAAACAGGAAGTTGATATCACCAACCATTCTCAGTTTATTTAGGTGTATCCATATAAATGGCCCACCCTGTATTTGGTGCTTCCATCCACAGAGGTCAATTTAAAGGTCACTAAACACTATTTCTTATATTCATATTCAGAACAGATGACAACAGTTACCACAATTTCTCCTGAAGATCCAAGCAGAACTGCTAGCGGAAGATCTTGCTATTCTAGTTAGGATATGCCCAATTTCACTTCATGAAAACACCGGCGGTGTCTGCGTGATCAGTCTTGCTGCGATTTTGCAGCTAGATACTTTCATTTCAATTATGTGTATAAATTACTGACGACTCTGAAGAATATACTGGTCACTGATTTCTTTTGTGCACTGATAGGTTTGCTTATTGCTTCCTTGCCTTTAATTGTGCCAAATTTATCAGTGTGTCATACCAGTCGATAAATTTGCCACATATAAATATATAACATTTTTGCCTAGAAATGTTACTACAATTTTTAGACCATCCTATTACTAGAGAAAGTTTGACTATTAGTGCAACATTTTAAAAAAAGTCACAATTTATGAATAGTAGAGTTGAGCGAAACAGTTCGGTCAGATTCAAAAGTTGCAGTCTTTCGCCATGGTCAGGTTTCGCCGATCGAAACCCGACCATTGCGTGAAGTCAGCCATGCGGGTCGTCGACCCGAGCGCTGAAGTCGGTTTTCCCATAACGCCTTTTTTCAGCCAATGAGCAAGGACGTACACTGTGAGCAACAAGATGACATGGGCAGCAGTCGCCACCATCTTAGAGATGGGCATTGCAGTGATTGGCTTGCTTTGGGGGGCATCATAGTGTCTATAAAAGCCCTGACCGCCGACCTCCATTTTACTTTTGCCGATATTAACAGTAGGGAGAGGTTGCTGACGCTGTTTATCAGTAGGGAGAGAGTTAGGCAGGAAAGAGAAGTTCTTCTGTGCTTGTGCTGATATCAATTGTGCTGTACAGTTAGTGTGCAGTGACAGGGGAGGATTTTCTTGTGTGCAGCAGCGCTGGTTAATAGGCTGCCTGCTAGCTGTATTGCTATGTGTACACTGCTGTGCAGACTGCTTTTTACACAGCACTAATACTATTAGGCCGGCGTCACACTAAGTAGGAATACGGATGAGTGAGAGGCGTGAAAACCACGCATTACACACGGACCAATACTTCTCTATGGGGCAGCTCTGATCATGCATATTTTTCTCAGCTGTATCTTACGGTGCGAGACACCCGCAGCATGCTGCGATTGTACGCATATTACGCCCGTTGTACGCCAATGAAAGTCTATGGGTGCGAGAAATACACAAGACTTCTGCAGCTCGCAGGAAATGGTGCAACACATGCAGGAGGAAGCTGACACATGCAAATTAGCTAAAAAAGAGAGCCAGACATCCCAGAAGCATGCCTCCACGGAGTCGGCCATGATGCCTACGCTCATCAATGTGGACATGTTGAGAGTCTTGCTGCAGAAGTGGGCCGAAATGTGCCACAAAAGAGATGCACATTACGCAGAACGTGCAACGAAAGAGGCGGCATGGAGGCGCATCTGTGGGAAGATTTTTCACCACTTTGGCGACAGCCCACGCGAGAAGCATCAGCGAATCAGTAAGTTTCTTGATTTGTATAAATTTTTTGGAATGCTCACAGCGTAGTTCTAGCGCAGAATTAGCACCCCCTTTTTTTTAACATTTCTCCGCCAAATGTTTTGTATAGTCGCATCCTACTAGACCCCCATGACTATATAACGTGTCTGTAGAATAATTAGGCTTTGACCAGCTAAATAAATGATCCTCCTGCACGGGTGCTTACATCTCTTCCCATTCCCCCACCGAAACAACGTTGGCAACAACAGGGTCAAATGCCTGCCTATAATCCGAATTCTCAATATTACCACTTGTACAGATCCAGTGTTGCAGGCTGGTCCCAGCCTGGATGTGCTCAACATGGTCATATTGGGGGGTATGAGTCTCGTGGGTATCCTCTTCCACAGGAATATAATCTCTCTTATCTGTATGGCAATGTGCCAACACACCAACCTGACCATGGACAGATGTTAGCTCAGGGGCCTGAAAATCAACCCCAACTGGGTGATGGTCAAGGTGCTGATCCAAGCCAACCACAAAGAGATGCTGGAAAGACGCCAACCCAACAACCCACATACCACCAGCTGTGATTTTGTATGAAACTTATATTTTAGGATTTAGAAACCAGTTAGTAATGGTTTTAGATTTACTTTATCCTCCTATTGTGTCTAAGACATTAGCAGTAATATATATGACTGTTACCAACATGGGCTAGCAATATGCTGTTGACTAGGCATAGTCAACGTCTATTATTTTAAATATTTGCTCCTATTGCGAGAAATGTTAGTTCTTTGTGATCATTTATTTTTACAACATGTTGTGTTACGCATATTTGCACTAATCTGAATGCCTACAAAAACCATATAGTACTTAGCTGGTGGTATATGGGAAAATATTATTATTTCGTTAGATATTATAATTCTAACAATGTTTGCTATTTTGTCCCCATCCCTGTTAAAAATTGTTGGCTAATGCATCATTGCATTAGTCTAGTCTTAGAACCTAACCATATGAGGCAGATATGGTGCTCACTAGTGGTAGTGAAAGTTGGTTATTTGGTTACATTACATTTCACTCCATGTTGGCTACTGCATATTTGAAGTAGTATAATCTTCTCAAACAAACATATGGGTCACATATGATCAGCAGTACCCATAGTGACTATAGTTTTCTGCATTTACAGTTATATGAAAAAGTTTGGGCACCCCTATTAATCTTAAGCTTAATGTTTTATAAAAATTGGTGTTTTTGCAACAGCTATTTCAGTTTGATATATCTAATAACTATAGGACACAGTAATGTTTCTGCCTTGAAATGAGGTTTATTGTACTAACAGAAAATGTGCAATCTGCATCCAAACAAAATTTGACAGGTGCGTAAGTGTGGGCACCTCACCAGAAAAGTGACATTAATATTTAGTAGATCCTCCTTTTTAAAAAATAATAGCCTCTAGTCGCTTCCTGTAGCTTTTAATGAGTTCCTGGATCCTGGATGAAGGTATTTTTGACCATTCCTCTTTACAAAACAATTCCAGTTCAGTTAAGTTTGATGGTCGCCGAGCATGGACAGCCCTCTTCAAATGATCCCACAGATGTTCAATGATATTCAGGTCTGGGGACTGGGATGGCCATTCCAGAGCATTGTAATTGTTCCTCTGCATGAATGCCTGAGTAGATTTGGAGCGGTGTTTTGGATCATTGTCTTGCTGAAAGATCCATCCCCTGCGTAACTTCAACTTTGTCACTGATTCTTGAACATTATTGTCAAGAATCTGCTGATACTGAGTGGAATCCATGCGTCCCTCAACTTTAACAAGATTCCCGGTGCCGGCATTGGCCACACAGCCCCAAAGCATGATGGAACCGCCACCAAATTTTACTGTGAGTAGCAAGTGTTTTTCTTGGAATGCTGTTTTTTTGACGCCATGCATAACCCCTTTTTGTATGACCAAACAACTCAGTCTTGGTTTTATCAGTCCACAGGACCTTCTTCCAAAAAGAAATTGGCTTCTCCAAATGTGCTTTTGCATACCTCAGCCAACTCTGTTTGTGGCATGCTTGCAGAAACGGCTTCTTTCGCATCACTCTCCCATACAGCTTCTCCTTGTGTAAAGTGCGTTGTATAGTTGACCGATGCACAGTGACACCATCTGCAGCAAGTTGATGCTACAGCTCTCTGGAGGTGGTCTGAGGATTGTCCTTGACTGATCTCACCATTCTTCTTCTCTGCCTTTCTGATGTTTTTCTTGGCCTGCCACTTCTGGCCTTATCAAGAACTGTCCCTGTGTTCTTCCATTTCCTTACTATGTTCCTCACAGTGGAAACTGACAGGTTAAATCTCTGAGACAGCTTTTTGTATGCTTCCCCTGAACAACTATGTTGAATAATCTTTGTTTTCAGATCATTTGACAGTTGTTTTGAGGAGCCCATGATGCCACTCTGCAGAGGAGATTCAAACAGGAGAACAACTTGCAAGTGGCCACTTTAAGTAGCTTTTCTCATGATTGCATACACCTGGCTATGAAGTTCAAAGCTCAATGAGGTTACAAAACAAAAAAAAGTGCTTTAGTAAGCCAGTAAAAAGTAGGTAGGAGTATTTAAAACAAGAAAATGATAAGGGTGGCCATACTTATGCATCTGTCAAATTTTGTTTGAATGCAGATTGCACATGTTCTGCTAGTACAATAAACCTCATTTCAAGGCAGAAACATTACTGTGTCCAATAGTTATTAGGTACATCAAACTGAAATAGCTGTTGCAAAAACACCAATATTTATAAAAAAAGTGCTTTAGTAAGCCAGTAAAAAGTAGGTAGGAGTATTTAAAACAAGAAAATGATAAGGGTGGCCATACTTATGCATCTGTCAAATTTTGTTTGAATGCAGATTGCACATGTTCTGCTAGTACAATAAACCTCATTTCAAGGCAGAAACATTACTGTGTCCAATAGTTATTAGGTACATCAAACTGAAATAGCTGTTGCAAAAACACCAATGTTTATAAAACATTAAGCTTAAGATTAATAGGGGTGCCCAAACTTTTTCATATAACTGTATATACTATCATGTACGGAGCAATTTGAAATGTTCTGAAGCCTAATGTTGGCTCTTGTGTAAGACTGCAAACTTACACAAATGTGGTGTTAACACAAATACCATATGAAGCAATTATGTTTGTCACTACCTCAAGTGCCAGTTAGCACATATAAATATGTTTTTGGATACCAAGTTTTGGGTCTTTTTTCCTAAGTTGTTTGTACTCAACCACCAACACATGTGTTATGACCATTAACACCAGACAGACACTATGAGAATATGGGAAGTTTCATTGGTCCTCAAATCCCTGCCAATACTCTTCCACTCTTCCATCTTTGGCTCAGCCATCACCAGTTGATGAAGTCTGTAACACAGTTGTGAGCACTAGGTATCACGACCAATGGCAGAGATGTTGGACGTCACAATCCAAAAATGCTGATGGGGTGTGGAATAGGATATGCCAGTAGTTAACCCCTTCATGACCCAGCCTATTTTGACCTTAAAGACCTTGCCATTTTTTGCAATTCTGACCAGTGTCCCTTTATGAGGTAATAACTCAGGAACGCTTCAACGGATCCTAGCGATTCTGAGACTGTTTTTTCGTGACATATTGGGCTTCATGTTAGTGGTAAATTTAGGTCGATAATTTTTGCGTTTATTTGTGAAAAAAATGGAAATTTGGCGAAAATTCTGAAAATTTTGTAATTTTCAAATTTTTAATTTTTATTCTGTTAAACCAGAAAGTTATGTGGCACAAAATAGTTAATAAATAACATTTACCACATGTCTACTTTACATAAGCACAATTTTGGGAACAACATTTTTTTTTGTTAGGAAGTTATAAGGGTTAAAAGTTGACCAGCGATTTCTCATTTTTACAGCAAAATTTACAAAACCATTTTTTTAGGGACCACCTCACATTTGAAGTCACTTTGAGGGGTCTATATGGCAGAAAATACCAAAAAGTGACAGCATTCTAAAAACTGCACCCTCAAGCTACTCAAAACTACATTCAAGAAGATTATTAATCCTTCAGGTGCTTCACAGGAACTAAAGCAACGTGGAAGGAAAAAATGGACATTTTAATTTTTCCAACAAAAATTTTCTTTTAGCATCAATTTTTTCATTTTTACATGGGCATCAGGATAAAATGGATCCTAAAATTTGTTGGGCAATTTCTCCTGAGTACACAGATACCTCATATGTGGTCATAAACCACTGTATGGGCGCACGGCAGGGCTCAGAAGGGAAGGAGCGCCATTTGACTTTTTGAATGGAAAATATGCTGGAATATTTAGCGGTTGCCATGTCACATTTGAAGAGTCCCTGTGTGCCTAAACATTGGAGCTCCCCCACAAGTGACCCCATTTTGGAAACTAGACCCCCTACGGAACTTATCTAGATGCATAGTGATCACTTTGAACCCCCAGGTGCTTCACAAATTGATCTGTAAAAAAAAGAAAGTACTTTTTTTTCACAAAAATTTTCTTTTAGCCTCAGTTTTTTTCATTTTCACATGGGCAACAGTATAAATTGGATCCTAAAATTTGTTGGGCAATTTCTCCTGAGTACACAGATACCTCATATGTGGTCATAAACCACTGTTTGGGCGCACGGCAGGGCTCAGAAAGGAAGGAGCGCCATTTGACTTTTTGAATGGAAAATATGCTGGAATATTTAGCGCTTGCCATGTCGCATTTGGAGAGTCCCTGTGTGTCTAAACATTGGAGCTCCCCCACAAGTGACCCCATTTTGGAAACTAGACCCCCTAAGGAACTTATCTAGATGCATAGTGAGCACTTTAAACCCCCAGGTGCTTCATAAATTGATCCGTAAAAAAAAAGAAATACTTTTTTTTCACAAAAATTTTCTTTATCCTCAGTTTTTTTCATTTTCACATGGGCAACAGTATAAATTGGATCCTAAAATTTGTTGGGCAATTTCTCCTGAGTACACAGATACCTCATATGTGGTCATAAACCACTGTTTGTTCGCACGGCAGGGCTCAGAAGGGAAGGAGCGCCATTTGACTTTTTGAATGGAAAATATGCTGGAATATTTAGCGGTTGCCATGTCGCATTTGAGAGTCCCTGTGTGCCTAAACATTGGAGCTCCCCCACAAGTGACCCCATTTTGGAAACTAGACCCCCTAAGGAACTTATCTAGATGCATAGTGAGCACTTTGAACCCCCAGGTGCTTCACAAATTGATCCGTAAATAAAAGAAAGTACTTTTTTTTTCACAAAAATTTTCTTTTAGCCTCAGTTATTTATATTTTCACATGGGCAACAGTATAAATTGGATCCTAAAATTTGTTGGGCAATTTCTCCTGAGTACACAGATACCTCATATGTGGTCATAAACCACTGTTTGGGCGCACGGCAGGGCTCAGAAGGGAAGGAGCGCCATTTGACTTTTTGAATGGAAAATATGCTGGAATATTTAACGCTTGCCATGTCGCATTTGGAGAGTCCCTGTGTGCCTAAACATTGGAGCTCCCCCATAAGTGACCCTATTTTGGAAACTAGACCCCTAAGGAACTTATCTAGATGCATAGTGAGCACTTTGAACCCCCAGGTGCTTCACAAATTGATCCGTAATAAAAAGAAAGTACTTTTTTTTCACAAAAATTTTCTTTTAGCCTCAGTTTTTTTCATTTTCACATGGGCAACAGTATAAATTGGATCCTAAAATTTGTTGGGCAATTTCTCCTGAGTACACAGATACCTCATATGTGGTCATAAACCACTGTTTGGGCGCACGGCAGGGCTCAGAAGGGAAGGAGCGCCATTTGACTTTTTGAATGGAAAATATGCTGGAATATTTAGCGGTTGCCATGTCACATTTGGAGAGTCCCTGTGTGCCTAAACATTGGAGCTCACCCACAAGTGACCCCATTTTGGAAACTAGACCCCTAAGGAACTTATCTAGATGCATAGTGAGCACTTTGAACCCCCAGGTGCTTCACAAATTGATCCGTAAAAAAAAGAAAGTACTTTTTTTTCACAAAATTTTCTTTTAGCCTCAGTTTTTTTCATTTTCACATGGGCAACAGTATAAATTGGATCCGAAAGTTTGTTGGGCAATTTCTCCTGAGTACACAGATACCTCATATGTGGTCATAAACCACTGTTTGGGCGCACGGCAGGGCTCAGAAGGGAAGGAGCGCCATTTGACTTTTTGAATGGAAAATATGCTGGAATATTTAGCGCTTGCCATGTCGCATTTGGAGAGTCCCTGTGTGCCTAAACATTGGAGCTCCCCCACAAGTGACCCCATTTTGGAAACTAGACCCCTAAGGAACTTATCTAGATGCATAGTGAGCACTTTGAACCCCCAGGTGCTTCACAAATTGATCCGTAAAAAAAAGAAAGTACTTTTTTTTCACAAAAATTTTCTTTTAGCCTCAGTTTTTTTCATTTTCACATGGGCAACAGTATAAATTGGATCCTAAAATTTGTTGGGCAATTTCTTCTGAGTACACAAATACCTCATATGTGGTCATAAACCACTGTTTGGATGCACGGCAGGGCTCAGAAGGGAAGGAGCGCCATTTGACTTTTTGAATGGAAAATATGCTGGAATATTTAGCGGTTGCCATGTCGCATTTGGAGAGTTCCTGTGTGCCTAAACATTGGAGCTCCCCCACATGTGACCCCATTTTGGAAACTAGACGCCCTAAGGAACTTATCTAGATGCATAGTGAGCACTTTGAACCCCCAGGTGCTTCACAGAAGTTTATAACGCAGAGCCGTGAAAATAAAAAATAATTTTTTTTTCTCAAAAAATAATTTTTTAGCCCACTATTTTTTATTTTCACAATGGTTACAGGAGAAATTGGACCCCAAAAGTTGTTGTCCAGTTTGTCCTGAATACGCTAGTGCCCCATATGTGGGGGGGAACCACTGTTTGGGCACACGTCAGGGCTCGGAAGGGATGTAGTGACGCTTTGAAATGCCGACTTGATGGAATGGTCTGCGGGCATCTTGTTACGTTTGCAGAGCCCCTGATGTGCCTAAACAGTAGAAACTCCCCACAAGTGACCCCATTTTGAAAACTAGACCCTGCAAAGAACTTATCTAGATGTGTGGTGAGCACTTTGAACCTCCAAGGGCTACACAGAAGTTTATAACGCCCGAGCATGAAAATAAAAAAATCATATTTTTTCCACAATCAGGATCTTTTAGTCCCCAATTTTTTTATTTTCCCAAGGGTAACATGAGAAATTAGACCCCAAAAGTTGTTGTCCAATTTGTCCTGAGTATGCTGATATCCCATATGTGGGAGAAAAGTACTGTATGGGCACACGTCGGGGCTCGGATGGGAAGTAGTGACGTTTTGAAATGCCCACTTGATGGAATGGTCTTCGGGCGTCATGTTACGTTTGCAGAGTCCCTGATTTGCCTAAACAGTAGAAACTCCCCACAAGTGACCCCATTTTGGAAACTAGATCCCCAAGGAAATCCTATAGATGTGTGATAAGCACTTTGAATCTCCAAGTCCTTCACAGAAGTTTATAACGCAGAGCCGTGAAAATATAAAATCATTTTTTTTCCACAAAAATAAGTTTTAGTCCCCAATTTTTTTTCCCAATGTTAACAGGAGAAATTAGAACCCCCAAAGTTGTTGTGCAATTTTTCCCAAGTACGCTGATACCTCATATGTTGGGATAAACCACTGTTTGGGTATACGTCGGGGCTTGGAATAAAGGGAGCACTGTTTGACTTTTTGAACGCAAAATTTGCAGGAATCAATGGTGGTGCCATGTCACGTATGGAGACCCCTGATGTGCCTAAATAGTGGAAACCCCTCAATTCTAACTCCAACCCTAACCCCAACACACCCCTAACCCCAACCCTAACCCCTACACACACCTAACCCTAATACAAACCCTAATCATAACCCTAAACCCAACACACCCCTAACCCTAATCCCAACTCTAACCATAAACCTAACTACAATTCCAACCCTAAGCCTAATTCCAACCCTAATCCAAATTCCAACCCTAACCGTAATTCTAACCTTAACCCTAATGCTAACCCTAGTTCTAACCCTAAGGCTGGGTTCATATTGCGTTTTACCAGCCCGTTCAACACGTAGCGTTGACCGACTGGTAACGGTATAGCATAACGCGATCGCGTTATGCTATACCCGCTAGCGCAGATGAATCAGCAGATAATCAGCAGCGGATCCGCAGCAAAATGAGTCACGGATCAGCAGCAAAATCCGCCGCGGATCAGCAGCAAAATCAGTGGCGGATCAGCAGCAAAATCCGCCGCAGATCCGCAGCAAAATCCGCCGCGGATCAGCAGCAAAATCCGCCGCGGATCAGCAGCAAAATCCGCCGCGGATCAGCAGCAAAATCAGCGGCGGATCAGCAGCAAAATCCGCCGCGGATCAGCAGCAAAATCCGCCGCGGATCAGCAGCAAAATCCGCCGCGGATCAGCAGCAAATCAGCCGCGGATCAGCAGCAAATCCGCCGCGGATCAGCAGCAAATCAGCCGCGGATCAGCAGCGAAATCCGCCACGGATCCGCAGCGAAATCAGCCGCGGATCAGCAGCGAAATCAGCCGCGGATCAGCAGCGAAATCAGCCGCGGATCAGCAGCGAAATCAGCCGCGGATCAGCAGCGATATTCGCCGCGGATCAGCAGCGAAATCTGCCGCGGATCCGCAGCGAAATCCGCCGCGGATCAGCAGCGAAATCCACGGCGAGATCAGCAGCGAAATCAGCCGCGGATCAGCAGCGATATCCACCGCGGATCAGCAGCGAAATCCGCCGCGGATCAGCAGCGAAATCAGCCGCGGATCAGCAGCGATATCCGCGCGGATCAGCAGCGAAATCCGCCGCGAATCCGCAGCGGATCAGCAGCGATATCAGCCGCGGATCAGCAGCGAAATCCACCGCGGATCAGCAGCGAAATCCGCCGCGGATCAGCAGCGAAATCAGCCGTGGATCAGCAGCGATATCCGCCGCGGATCAGCAGCGAAATCCGCCGCGGATCGCAGCAGAATCAGCAGCAAATCAGCCGCGGATCAGCAGCGAAATCCGCCGGGATCCGCAGCGAAATCCGCCGCGGATCAGCAGTAAAATCAGCCGCGGATCGCAGCGAAATCCGCCGCGGATCAGCAGCGAAATCAGCCCGGATCAGCAGCGAAATTAGCCGCGGATCCGCAGCGAAATCCGCCGCGGATCAGCAGCAAATCAGCCGCGGATCGCAGCGAAATCCGCCGCGGATCAGCAGCGAAATCCGCCGCGGATCCGCAGCGAAATCCGCCGTGGATCAGCAGCAAAATCCGCCGCGGATCCGCAGCGAAATCCGCCGCGGAACAGCAGCGAAATCAGCCGTGGATCAGCAACGAAATCAGCCGCGGATCAGCAGCGAATCCACCGCGGATCAGCAGCGAAATCCGCGCGGAGAAACAGCGAAATCCGCCGCGGATCAGCAGCGATATCCGCCGCGGATCAGCAGCGAAATCAGCCGCGGATCAGCAGCGAAATCAGCCGCGGATCAGCAGCGAATCCGCCGCGGATCAGCAGCGAAATCCGCCGCGGATCCGCAGCGAAATCCGCCGCGGATCCGCAGCGAAATCCGCCACGGATCAGCAGCGAAATCAGCCGCGGATCAGCAGCGATATCCGCCGCGGATCCGCAGCGGATCAGTAGCGAAATCCGCCGCGGATCAGCAGCGAAATCCGCCGCGGATCAGCAGCGAAATCGCCGCGGATCCGCTGCGAAATCGGCCGCGGATCCGCAGCGAAATCGGCCGCGGATCAGCAGCGAAATCGGCCGCGGATCCGCAGCGAAATCGGCCGCGGATCAGCCGCGAAATCCGCCGCGGATCAGCAGCGATATCCGCCGCGGATCAGCAGCGATATCCGCCGCGGATCCGCAGCAAAATCAGCTGCGGATCAGCAGCAAAATCCACTAGGAAAAAAAAAAAAAATTCTTTATTTTATTATTTGTCCCTACCTATGACGGGGGGGGTTCATTTACTTTTTTTTAATTTTGATCACTGTGACAGTTTATCACAGTGATCAAAATAAATTTTTGTACAATGGAGGGCGCACTGCGCATGCGCCGGCCGGCGGGCGCACTGCGCATGCGCCCGCCATTTTCCAAGATGGCGGCGCCCATGAAGAATCCCGGGCAGCCGCCGGGACGGTTCCAGGGACATCGGTGGATCGGGAGAGGTGAGTAGGGGACGTCGGAAGGTGAGGGGGGGATCGGAAGGTGAGGGGGGTGATCGCAGGAGCAGGGGAGCAGACAGCGACGGCGGTGACCGATCGCTGCCATCTTTCGATGGCGGCTGCCGATCACCGCCGTGACATGGTGTGGGGGGGGGTCTGATCGCGGTCTCCAGCCATGGCAGATGCTATTGCAGCATCGGACATGGCTGGATTGTAATATTTCACCAGTTTCATTGGTGAAATATTACAAATCGCTCTGATTGGCTGTTTCACTTTTAACAGCCAATCAGAGCGATCGTGGCCACGTGGGGGTTAAGCCAACCCCCCTGTGGTGATGCAGTAAGGGTCCTGTTACTGCGGGTCGGGTGACCTTTCAGTGACCCCGGTCCCCCGACCCACAGGAACATGATTTATAGCATGACGCCGACGTCGGCGTCATGGGTCGGGATGGCACAGGTTTTCATGACGCCGATGTCGGCGTCATGGGTCGGGAAGGGGTTAATAACTTACAAGTAAGCCAATGTACAGACAACCAGCAATGCACATGCACAAAGGTTTAACAAACACACTATACATATGCCTTACATGACTGAATGTCCAACCAATCAGAAGTTTAATATAGGCCAAGTACCATTTTTCTATAATTTTAAGAATCACATCATTGTTCAGGTATGTCAAGGTGATATATGGCCTATATTATGAGGATATTTCTGCAACAGCCATAAGGGTAAATGGAAACTACTGCTAAAACACATCATCAATAGACAGTATGTAGGTCATAAATCAAGATGGTTGCCTAATGATAAGTCGCTCCTGTGCAGAGATTGTTTTCAGCATCCTGCTAGGTCATCCCTGGCCACACATTCGCCCACAAAACCTCAAAGTTTGAAATGATCATGAGACAAAACTCGACAAAATACTATGGAAGAGTCTGCAGACATGCATACAGACCATGAAAATGTGCTTTATTGAGACGTTGCATCAAATGCGGATGCACCAACATTCACCTCCTCCTACGTGGATCAACGATCACTGGGTAAGGCTGGCCAAAGCGGCGGGACAAAACCCAGTTGTACAACACTCAAGCAGTTGGGGTAAACTGAAGAGTGTCAGACATGTTGGCAAGCAAGCAGCAGCCCTCCAACACAAGCAGACCACCCAAATGGCATGTTTGGGGCTTGCAACTGGATGCAGAGGCAATAAATAGCCTTGATGATGATGATTTGAATGAGTTTCAGGCCTAAAAAACTTTAAATGTCCATTTTGCAAGGCTGCGAGAAAAATACGCTATACGGATGCCATACGGATTGCATACGGATGCTTACATGCACAAAATACGCAACCGCACCCTGAAAACGCATCAAATACGGATTGGTGTGCCAGAAACATTTTGGCGTAATACGGCCGTACAATACGGTCCGTATTTTTGTACGGTGAGTGTGACGCCGGCCTTATTCTTTTTTTCTGCACAGTTATCGAGTGTTCATTTTTTCCCACACCGTATAGAGCTGTACGCTCCTCACACACTACCGTGTGCCGGTTGGTATCACGGACAAATACATGCTGACTATCTGTGTGTGACTCCGGAAATATATACAGAGATTGAAATTTTCCCCTACACTATATACACGTGGTATCTTCTGATACAGTACCTTTTTTCTGCTTTTTGTATTCTGGTCAAATCCATACTGAGTGAGCGTCTGTGTGTGACTCCAGAATTCTATACGGAGATTTACAATTAGCCTTAGAATGTATACAGCTGTACGCTTCTGATACAGTACCCTTTTTCTGCTTTTTATATTCTGGTCTAATCCATACTGAGCCTGAGAGCGTCTGTGTGTGACTACGGAAATATATACGGAGATTTACAATTACCCCTACACTGTATACACCTGGTAACTTCTGATACAGTACCCTTTTTATGCTTTTTATATTCTGGTTTAATCCATACTGAGCCTGTGTGTTATGATATGGTAGTTGAGGAGGACTGTAACAAAAGTAGCCAAGGCAGCCAGTCACCCAGAGTGGTTGGTAACTAATGGATTGCAGACTAAACTAACCGCACAACTAGAAGCAGCCGTGGGACGTACCTACGATGACCTAGACTCCTCGACACAGCTGGAGAGTTAGCTAAGCCTAAAGATAGAAAGGGGAAAGCTAACTGCCCCGGAGTAGCGCCCCAAAGGAATAGGTAGCCCCCACACATATATTGGCAGTGAGACAAGATGAAATACAAACACAGGCAGAAAATAGAGTAAGCAAACGCTGGGGCCCAAAACTGTCTACATAAGACAGGACAGAAAAGAATACTTTCTGCATTCCAGCAAAACCCTAGGAAAAATTCCAACACTTCTGATTTTAAAAAATTACTGAGACCACAAGATTTCTCCCTACTATATCAGAACTCTGGTGTGAACAGGTAACTACCAGCAGCCACTGAAATAACAGGTACCGAACAAATGAACAGATAACTGAGAAAACAGAGACCAGCGCAGGCCCCAGCAGAAGGCAGAAAAACAAACCACAGAAACAAGCAAGAATAATAATAATAATAATCTTTATTTATATAGCGCCAACATATTCCGCAGCGCTTTACAGTTTAACAATTTCAAAACACAAGTCATAGGTAACAACGTTAACAATACAATAATTAAAGCAAAATAAGCCGACCCTGCTCGTGAGAGCTTACAATCTACAATGAGGTGGGGGAGATACAAAGTACAGGTGTATATATACAATGGTGCATTTACAATGATGGTCCAGCCATCTTGAGGGAGTGAGGGATGGATGGAGATAGTGAATGGGCTACACACACACACTTACACATAGAATGACTTTGGTTAGTGAATGTGATAGGCCGCTCTGAACAAATGTGTTTTGAGGGAGCGCCTGAAACCATGCAAATTGTGGATAGTCCTAATTTCTTGGGGTAGAGCATTCCAGAGGATTGGCGCAGCACGGGAGAAGTCTTGGAGTCGGGAGTGGGAGGTACGGATTAGTGCAGAGGTTAGTCGAACGTCGTTTGCAGAGCGCAGCAGTCGGTTGGGCCGATAGATAGAAATGAAGGAGGAGATGTAGGGGGGTGCTGCACTGTGGAGAGATTTGTGGTGAGAACCAGTACTTTGAATTTTTATCCTATAATGAATGGGCAGCCAGTGTAGGACTGGCGAAGAGCGGACGCGTCCGAGTACCGATTAGCCAGATGGATGACCCTGGCTGCTGCATTAAGGATGGACTGGAGAGGGGATAGTCGAGTAATGGGGAGGCCAAGTAATAGTGCGTTGCAGTAGTCCAGGCGGGAGTGGATCAATGCTACAGTGAGGGTTTTTGTTGTTTCCATTGTGAGGAAAGGGCGGATTCTAGAGATGTTCTTTAGGTGTAGACGGCAAGAGCGGGCAAGAGATTGTATATGGGAGGTGAAGAGATTGGTGTCAAACATAACACCCAGACAGCGAGCCTGCTGCCGGGGTGTTATTATGGTGCCGCCCACAGAGAGGGAAATGTCAGATTTAGGGAGGTTATTAGATGGCGGGAGCAGAAGCAGTTCAGTCTTGGAGAGGTTAAGTTTTTAGATAGAGAGCGGACATGATGTTGGAGACTGCGGACAGACAGTCGGTGGTGTTCTGTAGAACAGCGGGGGTAAGGTCGGGGATGACGTGTATAGTTGTGTGTCATCGGCATAAAGATGGTACTGAAAGCCAAATCTGCTGATGGTCTGTCCAATTGGGGCCGTGTAGAGAGAGAAGAGAAGGGGGCCAAGGACTGAGCCCTGGGTACACCGACAGTGAGAGGAAGAGGAGATGACGTGGAGCCAGAGAACGAGACACTGAAGGAGCGGTCAGAAAGATAGGAGGAGAACCAGGAGAGAACAGTGTCCTTAATACCTAGTGACTGGAGCCTAGACAGTAGGAGACGGTGGTCAACCGTGTCAAAAGCTGCAGAAAGGTCGAGTAGAATGAGCAGAGAGTGGTCACCGTTACGTTTTGCTGTCAGAAGGTCATTGGTCACTTTGATGAGTGCAGTTTCAGTCGAATGTAGGGGTCGGAAGCCGGCCAAGAAATAGCTTATCTGAAAGTTGCAGGAGACCGCAGCAGCTGACTTCCAAACTGGACCAGGAAGAGACAACTAATCACCGGCAAGAATCATGGGAAAGTTACTCCCTTAAATCTCCCCAGTCATGACTCCCAGATTGCCAATCTTCCACAGCAGAATCCTCAGCTGAAAGGACTCTGTCAGTCAAGACAGCTTCATTAATATCAACAGCCACCAGAGGGAGCCCCAACTCAGAATCCAGAGAATTCACAACACTGTGAGCGTCTGTGTCTGACTCCGTAAATATATACGGAGATTTACAATTACCCCTAGACTGAATACAGCTTTATGCTTCTGATACAGTACCCTTTTTCTGCTTTTTATATTCTGGTCTAATCCATACTGAGCCTGTGAGCATCTGTGTGTGACTCCGGAAATATATACGGAGATTTACAATTACCCCTAGACTGTATACAGCGGTACGCTTCTGATACAGTACCCTTTGTCTGCTTTTTATATTCAGGTCTATTCCATACTGAGCCTGTGAGCGTCTGTGTGTGACTCCGGAAATATATACGGAGATTTAAATTTACCCTATACTATATACACATGGTATCTTCTGATACAATACCCTTTTTGATGCCTTTTGTATTGCGGTCAAATCCATGCTGAGAGAGCGTCTGTGTGTGACTCCGGAAATATATACGGAGAGTTAAATTGTACCCTATACTATATACACCTGGTATCTTGTGATACAATAGCCTTTTTGCTGCCTTTTGTATTACGGTCAAATCCATACTGAGAGAGCGTCTGTGTGTGACTCCGGAAAATATACGGAGATTTAAATTTTGCCGTAAACTATATACACCTGGTGTCTTCTGATACAATACCCCTTTTGCTGCCTTTTGTATTACGGTCAAATCCATATTGAGAGAGCATCTGTTTGTGACTCCGGAAATATATATGGAGATTTAAATTGTCCCCTTCACCGTATACAGCTGTACGCTTCTGATACAGTAGCATATAATTGCTGGTATTTTTTGTACATTTTCCCAAACATGAGGCAGTATGGTGGAAGAGGCGGCGGACTGATGGTGGTGGTGGTGCATCTGCTGGTAGTGCCAAAAGCACAATAGCACCTAAGGCAGGAGGTGTTGAGCCTGCATCATCATCTGGCTTCAGAATGCCTGGAAGGTACCCTTTTCTGGGAGTAGGTAAACCGCTTTTAAAGCCGGAGCATCAGGATCAGATTTTGGCTTACATTGCCGAAACAACCACCAGCTCTATCGCCTCCTCTTCTGAAGTTTCAAAAACTGCAAGCACTGAGTCATTAGTACAGGCTCCTGATCAGGAACAACACCTTTCCTTGAGTCCTTCAGCCCCCCCAAAAGTGAAGGATGCGGCAGGCCACACTTCAGATTACTTCATGGAGCTCTTTTCACATACCATGCCTGGGTTATCAAGTCAAATCCTGAATTCCCCAGTCCAAGATGAATACGACATGGAGTGCACTGATGCACAGCCACTGCTATATTATTCTGCTGGTACATTCACCAAGAGCACTACATTGCCCTCACAGTCTACTGAGACAGAATCTGACTCTGATGAAGCTCAGGTGCCCCTTCCCGCATACTGTACCAACTTACACGGTGACACAGAGGAAGGTGCAGATGAAATTGAAGAGGAGGTGATGGATGACCCAGTTGTTGACTCGGATTGGCATCCATTGGGGGAAGAGGGTGCCGCTGGCAATAGCTCAGAAGAGGAGGAGGATCCGCAACAGGCATCATGATCGCAGCTGCGGTTATCTGGCAGGCCTGTAGCAGTCCAAAAACGTGTTAAAAAATAAAAAGATTTGTAGGACAGCTTGGCCAGACGGTCAAATTAGCACAGCGTGCAAACCCTGAAAATTTATCCCATAGTAGGAAGAGTGCAGTGTGGCACTTTTTTGACCAAAATCTTGGTTATCTGTAAGAAGTGCGGAAGGACCTTTAGCCAAGGGAAAAATCTCCGAAATTTGAATACCAGTTGCATGATTAGACATTTAAACACCATGCACTTCCAAGCGCAGATGGACTACAATACCTCAGGTAGCACATGTGCACCTGCTCCAACTGAAATTAGCCAGCAATGCTTCATCACTTTCCCCACTGTTAGCCCACAGGTTAGCACACCACCAGCAAGAAATGTTGAGGTGTCTTTGCAAGGCCAAAGCAGTCAGGGAATCACAATGTTTTTGCAACCAAAGACTAAATCTAGGCCATCATCACCACAACCACCACCACCATCACCATCACCAACCCCCTCTCAGTCCGCCATGTACACCACTAGTTCCCTCCATATGCAGCTCTTAAGTCCAGCTCACCCAAGCAGACACTTTGAGTAGGACAAGAAAGTACTCATCCTCTCATCCTCTTACAGTGGGTTTGAACGCCTACATTGCCAAACTGATCTCATTAGAGATGATGCCCTTCCGTTTGGTTGAAAGCGCAGCATTCCAAGAGCTCATGGCCTACGCTGTCCCATGCTATGACCTACCCAGTCGGCACTTCTTTTCTAGAAAAGCCATCCCTGCCCTCCATCTGCATGTGAAGGACCGCATTGTCAATGCACTCAAACAATCAGTGAGTGGAAAGGTGCACCTCACAACAGATGCATGGGCCAGTAGGCATGGCCAGGGCTGTTACGTGTCCATCACTGCGCACTGGGTTAATGTGGTGGATGCACGGTCCACAGGTAACAGCGGCGGTGGGACAGTGCTGCCTAGACCACGGTATAGGCAACAGTTGGCTGTAGGCGTTTGACCCTCCTCCTCCAGAAGCGAAAGCTCGTCGACAGAGCGCAGTCGCACGAGCACTCCATTCGCAGCTGCCAGTGTTGCACACGAGGTGTCCCACTATCGAACAGCTAGTGGTAAGCGTCAGCAGGCTGTTTTAAAGTTGATGTCTTTGGGTGATAACAGACACACCGCGGATGTACTGGTCGACTACTTGCAGTGAGAAACTGAGTCATGGCTGGGCAGTCTACATCTTGAGTCAGGCAAGGTAGTCAGTGATAACGGCCATAATTTTCTGGCAGTCATAGCCCTGGCGAAACTCAGACACATACCTTGCCTATCTCACACCTTGAACCTGGTGGTGCAGTGCTTCCTAAATAATTATCCGGAATTAACAGCCCTGCTCCATAATGTGCGAATACTGTGCTCGCACATCCGTTGCTCGCCTGCAGACTCCAGTCGTATGCAGAGGCTGCAGCGATCTCTCCACCCCCCAAGCAGCGCCTAATCATAGACGTTGCAACAAGGTGGAACTCCACCATTCACATCGTTGAGAGGCTGTGCAAACAGAGGCAGGCTGTAATGCATTTGTGGGAGGATACACGGGCAGGCAGTTTGAGGGCAGACATGGAGTTGTCGGGTGTGCAGTGGTCAAAGCAGAAAGACCTCTGTAAAGTCCTTCAGTGTTTTGAGGAATGCACATGGCTAGTAAGCGCAGACAATGCCATCATAAGCATGAGCATCCCACTTATATGTCTGCTCATTCAAACTTTGACGCACATTAAGGATCAGGCGTCTGCAGCAGAGGAGGAAGAGGAGGAGGAGGGAAGCCTTGATGACAGTCAGCTATTTTCTGGTCAGGGAACTGTCCTGGATGAGGTAAAGGAGGAGGAATAGGAGGAGGAGTATGAGGGGGATGATTATTTTGGGGAGGAGGATCCACTGGCAGTGCATCATTAACACCTGGAACATTGGCCCACATGTGTGATTATGTCTTGCGGATCCTAAAAAGGGACTCCCGCATTGCCAAAATTATGAAGGATGACGACTACTGGTTGGCCAGTATCCTCGATCCATGCTATAAAGGCAAATTACAGAACATCATGCCACAGGAGAACCTAGAGCTAATATTGTCTAACAAATAAGCAACTCTGGTAAACTGTTTGTTAGAGGCATTCCCAGCACACAGCAGTGGTGCAGGTTCTACCACGAACCGTACTGGGCCAAATGGAAGAGGAGTTCATGGTGCACACAGCCGAAGTGGTGTTGGAGATAGGGGTTTCATGACCATGTTGTGGACTGATTTCTCGAGTACCGCTCACACGGCTGTTAATACTGAATTGATTGCAACAGACAGGAGGCAGCAGTTTTCAACTATGGTTCTAAATTACCTCTCCTCCCCTATCGATGTTCTCCCTCACATTTCATTCCACTTTGATTACTGGGCCTGTAAACTGGACACCTGGCCTGAATTGTCACAATATGACTTACAGGAGCTCGCTTGTCCTGCTGGTAGTGTGCTATCACAAAGAGTCTTCAGTGAGGCTGGATCAATCCTGACAGAAAGAAGGACCCGGCTGTCGACCCAAAATAGTTGGTTATCTCACCTTCATTAAAATGAATCATGCCTGGGTTTCAAAGGATTTTGTACCACCCTCCCCTGATGACACATAGGTTGCCAGAAAAATGGCTCGCTTTGTCCTCCTCTTCCTCCGACTTCTCCAATTCCTCCATTTGCAGCTGCTGAATGTCCAGCCTACACCTCAACATATGCCAGTTTTTCCACCTCCCTAACTGGGCTGTACCCCCCCATGGCCGGCGTCAGCACCTGGCGCACCCGGGCAAGTGCCGGTTCCCTGAGCAGCTGATGGGGCCCACCCGTGGGCGACGGCACTGGCACAGGGCCCCTCATAGTACACCTGTGTCTCTGACGGTGGGGGGCCCACTCGCCGTCAGAGACACCGGCGTACTATAAGGAGACCTGTGCCAGTGCCATCGCGCATGAGTGGGCCCCCCTGCTTGATCAGTGCCCCAGCACTTGCAATACTTACCTTTCCTTGCTCCACTGTGACGCTGTGACATCTTCCGTGTTTCCTGACAGTGACATTCAGGTCAGAGAGCACGAGGACGTCACGTCTGTACGCCCTCTGCCTGAAAAGTCCAAGTGTAGAGAAGTGGGAGATGGCGACGCTGACGAGTCCAGAGTAGAGCAGAGCCCAGCCAGGAGAGGTATTTCATTTTTTTAATATTTGGAGCAATATATGGGGAGCATTATACACTGAGAATTATATATGGGTCCCATCATACACTTGAACATCGTAGATAGGGCCCATTATACACTGGATCATTATAAATGGGGCCCATTATATATGGAGCATTATATAGGCCCAAAATACACTGGAGCATCATCCATGGGGCCCATTATACACTGGAGTATTATAAATGGGGCCCATCATACACTGGAGCATCACATACGGGGCCCATTATACACTGGAGCATCATATTGGGCCCATTATATATGGGGCATTATATAGGCCCATCATACAGTGGAGCATCATCCATGGGGCCCATCATAGACTGGAGCATTATAAATGGGGCCCATCATACACTGGAGCATCATAATTGGGGCCCATTATACACTGGAGCATCATATGGGGCCCATTATATATGGAGCATTATATAGGCCCATCATACACTGGAGCATCATCCATGGGGCCCATCATACAATGGAGCATTATAAATGGGGCCCATCATACACTGGAGCAATTTAAATGGGGCCCATCATACACTGGAGCATCATATACGGGGCCCATTATACAACGGAGCATCATATGGGGCCCATTATATATGGAGCATTATATGGGCCCATCATACACTGGAGCATCATCCATGGGGCCCATCATACACTGGGGCATTATAAAGGTGGCCCATCATACACTAGAGCATCATATACGGGGCCCATTATACACAGGAGCATCATATGGGGCCCATTATATATGGAGCATTATATAGGCCCATCCTACACTGGAGCATCATCCATGGGGCCCATCATACACTGGAGCATCATATACGGGGCCCATTATACACTGGAGCATCATATTGGGCCCAATATATATGGAGCATTATATAGGCCCATCATACACTGGAGCATCATCCATGCGGCACATCATATACTGGAGCATTATAAATGGGGGACATCAGACAATGGAGCAGCATCTACGGGGCCCATCATACACTGGAGCATCATCCATGAGGTCCATCATATACTGGAGCATCATATGGGATTATTATTTATGGGGCATCATATTGGGTATGGAACATCACATGGAGCACATATGGGGCCTATTCTGTATGGAGTATTATATGGAGCCCATTCTGTATGGAGCAATATATGGGGCCCATCATATACTGTATGGAGCTTTATATGCGACTCATTATACTGTATGGAGCAATATGTGGGGCTCATTATATTCTATGGGACCGTCCTATACTCTATGGCACATTATATGGGGACCATCATATACTGTAGCATTATGTGGAGCTCATCACATACTGTATGGAACATTATATGGGACCAATTATTCTGTATGGAGCAATATATGGGGCTCATTATTCTGTATGGCGCACTATGTGGTGGCCATAATACTGTATGGAGTAATATACTGTCTGTTTTTTGAGCTATTGTAATATTTAAAATAGATATCAGTCATGTAATGTAAGAAGTGAAGTATTTGGCATTGTACTATACCTATATTTCTCTGCCGTATTGGAGCATCATGAATTGTGGTATGTGTTAAAGGGGCCCCCTGAGACTCTTTGACCCGGGGCCCACGAAAACGTGGAGCCAGCCCTGCCCCCCCACAACTTTAGCCAAATAACCCCCAGTTTTCAATGCGTAACTATTATTATAAAGTAAATAAAGGTTGACAAGCTTAAGTAATAAGAATTGATGTCGTTGGCATTGAAATGGGCACTGTAGGTGTGTTTACTGTCCTCCACTCCCTGCCGACTTTGCTTCCCCATTGACTTGCTTTGGGTTTCGTGTTTCAGTTGGACCTTCAACTTTTTCCAATAGTCGGCCGATTTCGTTCGACTCAACTTTTGTGAAAGTCGGTTGGTCCGAAACCCGACTCGACCCTCCCGGAGGCAAAGTCACTCATCTCTAGTGAATAGGGCTAAAACAGGGAATATGAGCTCAAAATAAAAATGATGGACTTGATGCATAGACGGAGCACAGCTTTTATAAAAATGTTTAAAAAGTAAAAATAACAAAAAAAGCACCAAAGCAGGCATAAAATCAATGATTAATTCCCCCATTTTCTTACTCTTACAGATTTGGTTGTTATTGATTAAAGATATAGTCCATGATTGCCCCTGGCCTTCAGATAATCTGCTCTACTAATATCTGTCACTCAACCGATGGTATATTTATGTACCTTTCTTCCATTACTTAAATAACACTAATATATTCTACTGATATTGACCTCTGTCTCACATTCAACTTTTACCTCTCAAACACATGCTAAGGTGATTTAAAAGTACTAGGACTAACTGAAAAAAATACTCAAGAAAACCTAGAGTATACTCTTCAAATTCCAAACCAGGACTCTTGTGCTGCTGGACTTCACTAAGAATTACTGAACTGAATGTTCACCATTGAACCATCTGCTGTCCTATTTTATCATCAATTCGTAGTTCGATTACATGAAGGAGATAGTTGATCTTATGACATTAAAATTTTTACCGTCTTATATTTCAATAATGAAATAATCTAATAATGATCTTTAATTTTATATAGCGCTAACATAATCTACAGCACTATACAGTTTACACACATTATCATCACCGTCCCCATTGGGGCTCGCAATCTAAATTCCCTATCAGTATGTCTTTGGAGTGTGGGAGGAAACCGGAGTACCCGGAGGAAACCCACGCAAACACTGGGAGAACATACAAACTCCTTGCAGATGTTGTCCTTGGTGGGATTTGAACCCAGGACTCCAGCGCTGCAATGCTAACCACTGAGCCACCATGCTGCCCATCTATATAAGTAACAGAAAACACAACAAAAATGTCTGCTATTAGTTTGAATTGTATCTGGCAATGGGGTTCCTCAGGAGATTTGCAAAATTAATCAGGGTTCAGAAGTCTCAATAGTCTAACTCAAGTCCACAATAATGTTCTGGGAGATTGTGTATCCTACTGTTATACACCTTCCTTGACCTCGATCTGCTACACTCTGCTGTTCTCAATGTTGGATTTTGCAGGTTGCCCGATTTGGCTCAGCTATGTCATCTCCATGATTCTATTTAAAGCTCATTAGGATACACATCTGTGTCTTAGGATTGAGAGTCAAGACTTTAGTTTGGTGTAGAATCATAGAATGTTAGAGTTGGAAGGCACCTCAAGGGTCATCGTGTCCATCCCCTGCTCAATGCAGCGCAGAATTCTCTAAACCATCTCAGACAGATGTCTGTCTGTTTGAAGACTTCCTTTGAAGGAGAACTCACCATATATTGTGTTTCCATGGGAAATGAGAATAATGATGATCTCTCTACACTGTGACATCCTATCAGATATTTGTAGACCGCTAGTAAGTCTCCTCTTAGTCTTCTTTTTGCAAGGTAAACATTCCCAGATCCTTTAACCGTTCCTCATAGGGCATGCTTTGCAGTCCACTCACCATCCTGGTAGCTCTTCTCTGAACTTGTTCCAGTTTTTCAATGTCTTTTTTAAAATGTGGTGCCCAGAACTGGACACAGTATTCCAAGTGAGGCCTAACCAAGGAGGAGGAGAAGGGGATAATTACTTCACGTGATCTAGATTCCATGCTTCTCTCAATAGGCTTAGAACTGTGTTTGCCATTTTTGCTGCTGCAAATCCACTTCCTGCGCACACTGTGCTTAACTTGCTTCAATCCCTGTTGACTTCCACTTCACTTGCCCTGCTACCCCCAATATTTCTGAGCGTGGCACACCCTCACTCCCCATGTGCTATCCTACCAGCTGCACCAATTTCTGTGGTCTGTGTACCCACCCAGACCTGGAGCTTAATAGGTCCACTTCACGAGGTGAGCCTCCCTCCTCCTACCTCACTCTGCAGTTAGCCCGAGCTGTGTACATTCTTGCTCCCCTTGCTACTGTATACATCAGGAACTTGCTGAAGATGTTACTGTAGCTACCTGAAGATCCCAGATACTGGACCACAAAATTGGACTCTGCTTCTTCAGTGGCTCTGGTATTACTCTCCCTTTGCTGATTCCATACACAGGATTTTGAGGACTTCAACTGCAGGCCACTTTCATCAGCAATCATATACTGAACTCTGTACACAAGCCTGATGTCTGCAGAACATGAAATCCTGATGAAGGATCTGGAGACCTTTGCTGTATAATAAATCCCAAAGTCATGTTGTTGTGTGTCCAAATACACTGTAAGTTGAAACATCTTTGGGACTATAACTCAAAATTGGATTTAAAAAAGATGTATTCTAGCGAGGGTGGTCTTCTCAAAGAAAGTAGCTAATATGAATAGAAAATCTGATCTGTATAAAAGGCTTCCAAAATAAGTGGTCTTTTAAAAAGATTACATTGTATTTATCTTTCTTTGGATCCTAAAAAAATGCTTAAATTTGATGATTTGACTAAATATTGATTTAACTAAATAGGTTTAAAAATTATAGCCTCAAAATCTGGAGTTTAGCTGGAATTCTAAATACTACAGTACAGTGAGTCAGTGGAGGCATTACATCTGCATATAAAATAAAGCCATCAACTAATACATGCATCTAGTTCAGTGATTCATTTAAATATATGAAATTATCCATAGTCTGCCTGTGTGCACCATATGAAACAGTGGTTAAGCCGCCGATGGGGGCGAAAAGGAGGAGTACATGTCATTCAAATTCATATCTTAAAAAATATTCTTTAAACGGCTCTCAATGACACATTTGTGCAAAGAAAAATAACTGCAAATTGTTTAGCAAGATAGGAGATATTATTCAAGCTCAGTGTGTGAAAATGCAGATCTGGGCTGATCTAAACACGGAGATCATTTAAGCTTGAAGCGTGGCTGTTCATCTAGAAACAAGGATTGATGCCGCTGTCACACAGTACACAATTGATGACTTCAACACTTGTTTTAAATTATCAGGTTCTTTTTCTTGCCATCATTTATGCCTCATGTTTTCAGCCTATTTTTTTTAATTTCAGCAGTTTTGATACACTATGAGAGACTAGCGGCAGAGCGTAAACTAATAGAAACAGCGGCCTTATTTGATGTTTCAAACTATTCAACCGGCGTCTTCTTTTTACGTACGTAGCAGCATTTACTGATTTCAAATGACAAGATGTATTTATTATTGTACTAAGATGGTTATGCACCAAGAAAGAGCATGGGAGCGTAAGAAAGTCAAAGCATTAGGCACAAGAAGAAGAAAAGTTTGCGTAAAAAGCAAGTGAAGTTTTCAGACATTTCATCTTGCTGAGCTTCACTTTCAGCTATGCTGCGCTAAGTTTTCCTTTTGTGTGTTTTAGAACATTTTTTTGTAGAATTTGTTTTCAACCCATTTTTTAATTCATCAGTTTTGCTACACTATGAGAGCCCAGCGGCAGAGCTGGAAACAACAGCCTTATTTGATTCTTCAAACTGTTTAACAGCAGCTTTTCTTTCCGTACATAGCAGCATTCACTGATTTCAAGTGACATGGTGTATTTATTATGATACTAAGAGGTATGCAGCAGGAAATAAAAGGGAAACAGAAGAAAGTCATAGTATTGCTAATACAAGAAAGGAAAGTTTGCGCCAAAAGCGAGCAAAGTTTCTAGAAGTTCATCTTGTCGAGCTTCATTTTCAGCTCTGCTGCCCTAAGTTTTCTTTAGCATCAGTGTATTTTCAGAACTTTTATTTATTGTTTCAAAATTCCAGGACTGGAAACGTTATATGGAAATTGAATTAAAATTGCCACATCTTAATAGTTGTTTTTTTTTGTTTTACATCATGTCTTTTTATAGATTTTTTTGCTTAATAAAATATAACAAAACACAAGAAAACAATCCAATAACCCTCCCCCAAATTATCCAATTCCCGTACAAGATACGTAAAGAGTAACAGACTATTAGTGTCACGACTCTGTTGTCTGGGGTCCCGGCACCAGGGGCATCTTCCCTATCCCTAACGCTTGGGGGCTCCCTAGCTTGCCCTGTTCCCTGGGTTACTTCTGAAGGTAAAGATGCCATGGTCACGTACCTTGCCTTAGCTCCTGAATCTGCCCTTAGTCTGTACCCTTTCCCACCCAGGGAAGAGGTGAGTAGTAGTGCACCGTAGTACACCAACCAGGCTCACAAGGAAATACAAACAGGAGTAATTTAAAATACCAAACATACAAATATACACTCACATATAACAGAGGTATGCACTGGGAAGTGAATGATTGTGTTAAACTAAAGTAGGATACGAAAGGAAATTATCACATTCACAAAACCAAGCAACTGTCATAGATAAATCCACCAACCGACTACTCAAATAACCACCAACACTCTCCTCCTAGCCATGCAGCATAAAGGGTATGCCACACTAAGCGAGATCGCTAACGAGATCGCTAAGGAAATCACTACTGCGTCACCATTTATGACGCAGTAGCGATCTCGTTAGCGACTTAGCTGTGTGTGACATGTAGCGGCGATGTGGCCCCTGCTGAGATGTTGTTGATCGCTTATGAACGTTCTGAGCCGTTTTTTTTGGTCGTTGGTGTCCCGCTGGTGAGCCTGAATCGCTGAGTGTGACACCCTTTATGAACGACTTCACCAGCATCGCAGGTGGGTCTAGTTTTTCCCAACGACCGCAGAGATTGTTATACAGATCGCTGATGAGATGTGTTTGGAATCACAGATCGCTGATGAGTTGTGTTTGGAATCTAACAGCTAAGTCGCTAACGAGATCGCTACTGCGTCATAAATGGTGACGCAGTAGCGATCTCGTTATCGATCTTGCTTAGTGTGGCATACACTTAAGATAGCTCTGATGATGTGTGTCAGTCAGGACTGAGATTATAAAGGAGATGGGAGTGGCTAACAGTGCATGGCAGAGAGCCTTATCTCCAAGAGCTGTCAACAGAGCAGTTTAACCCCTGTTCTGCCCAAAGAAATTTACAACGTTTAATATGAAGGTGAAGTGCTTCTATTCAGCTCAGGAGTAGGAGTACTATTCTCATCAGCTGACACCTATGACCGGCAGTAACCTTTTTACCACTGGTCGTAGCTGCTGGTGCACATGCTATCATCTGACAGCATGGGAACCGCAGATCTCTGACCTGCGGTAATGATTTTACTGCTGATCACAGCCTCCGGTGTTTCTCGTGCTGTCACAGAGATGACAGCCTTGGAAACAGCCAATTCTCAGGGTCCTGAACAGTAACATGGACTTCCTGGAGAAAT
>JARQOD010000003.1:247962741-248092800 GCA_033576555.1 Oophaga sylvatica | reverse complement strand
AACGTGTATGTAAATTGTCACCTATCTAAAAACATTCCAATAATGAATGGTACAAGACAGGGATGTCCCTTGTCCCCTCTGCTATTTGCTATTATCATGGAGCCACTTGCTGAGAGAATAAGAGGGAATGAGTCGATTAGGGGAATCCAGATAGGGCAAAACAGTACAAAATTAGCCTGTTTGCGGATGATGTCATCCTCAGCCTTACAAATCCTTCATGCTCTATTATGCATGTCCTCCAGGATTTTGGAGATTTTTCAAAGGCATCGTTGTTCAAAATTAACGAATCAAAGTCTAAAATTTTGGACTTTTTCTTGAGCCAGGATGATATCTGCGGTATTAAAGGGAATACTAATTTTGATTGGGAAAAGGAGTCGCTGACATATCTTGGCATACTTATCTCTAAAGTTTTTTCGCAAGACGATTGATCTTAACCTCCAAAAAATCACTAAGGAAGTGCAATCTGAACTTAATAATCTTGGGAAGCAGGAAATTTCTTGGGCCGGGAGAATTACTTTATTTAAACTTTTTACTCTCCCCAAAATTTTATACACCTTTAGAGCTTTACCTTTACTTATTCCGTTAAAGCTAATCAAAAAACTACAAAGTATAGTTAACACATTCGTATGGAACAAGAAGAGAGCAAGGATAGCATTTACCACTATCACCAAAATTAAAACAAATGGAGGCCTTGCTCTCTCAAATTTGGTTAACTATTACTACTCCTCCTTGGTGAAACAGTCTCGTATTTGGCTCAGGCCGGATAATGGCCCGGCTTAGTCAGAGATTGAAAGACACTATAATAGGAACACTCCTCTGGCAAAATTAATTTTAAGTAATGTCCTATCATCCTCCTCTGTATCGCATATCTTGCCGACTATTTCTGCTACCTTATATGCCTGGACCTATATGGCCAAAATCCAAACACAAAGCAGGAAGAGGTTCAGATATGACCAAATCAAGGACATATCACTGAGGTTTTTTGGCTTGATTATGGAAAAGGAAATTCCTAGCTCTTGGAGATTGGCTAGTTTAACGAAAGTACAGGATATTTTTGATGGCAAGGATTTCATTGAATATGAAGCGTTGTTGTCAGTACATAAACTTCCTCCTGAAGATGCCCAAATCTTTTATTTCATTAAAAAACTCATCTCCAAATTTATCAGGAAAAAGTCTTTTATCACGGAGATGGTAGGCATGTTAATTTGTAATCCGGACAATAACCTTTATTGGAAATCCAAATTTATTTATAACTTCTTAAACGAAGATCTAGTACCCAAGGAAACCCTTTTCGAGACTAACTGGCAAAGGGATATGAACTTGAATTTCTCTCACGATCAATGGCGGAAAGCACTTAAAGCTACTTATTCCTCAAACATATGTGCTTCCCTCCATGAGTCGTATTATAAATTAGTCTCCCGATGGTATTTCACACCTGCTAAAATGGCAAGAATTTTTCCGGGAGTGTCCCCTAACTGTTGGAGAGACTGTGGTTTCGCAGGGAATCTTCTACATGTCTTTTGGGAGTGCCCCAAGATAAGGTTACTATGGTCAAATGTCTCTGACTTGGTGGATAAGATCACTTCTAGAACTGTGACGTTGACCCCTCAATTGGCCTTATTGTCTCTCGATCTTGAGGAAATCCCTCACTCATACAGACATCTAATCATCCACTTATTCTTGGTAACCAAAAACCAAATAGCTTCTCTTTGGAAGGAAGAAGCGGTTCCTAAAATAGCCGACATTGTAGACAAAATGTCTCTGCATATGTCATACGAGAAAAGCCATGCACTGGCTAACAACAGTTTTACTTCCTTCTGTAAAAAATGGAATCCTTGGCAAGACTTGACCTCTTAATCTCGCTTATGTTGGCTTGACTCTCTCCTATATCCTCTCACGGCAAAGATTCTCTTTGATTGATTAACAATTGATATCCTCTACTGTTAGTTTAGAAATGTTATTGTTATGGTTATGTTATTATTATTTATTAATATCCTTACTGTCGAGCTACTTGATATATTCTACAGTTAGATTTCTTCATCTCCATGATTAACTCGATTGATGTCTAGTACTGTTAAGTATGGAAAGTTATATTCTATTTGAGATCTAAGACTGTAATACCCTACTCTCATTGCTAAAAATGATAATAAAGTTATTTTGAAAAAGGGAGTGTGAGGATGCCAGCGATTGGGATGCTGATGCTGACGAAGTACAGACAGTGTGCCGCCGTATAACACTGCCTGCAGATGCACCCTGGCATTCTGGCGAGGAAGCGGGAGCAGCTGTTTGCGAGCTGGAGGAAGAGGTGGCTGAAGAGATGGAAGGTGGGGGACCAGCTGCAGGTGGCGAATCATCTTGGGTGTGTCTGGTCACTGTGTGCACTGGCCCACCCTCCACTTCTTCCTCCGACGCACACAATGGTTGCGCATCTGTGCACACTACCTCTTCTTCAGCCGCAGGAATGCATTAGTTAGGACCTGATATACGAGAAGAGCCTTGACGTGGCTATCAGGCACACATAATTTGGCCATCTTATGCGCTAAGACTTCTCAATTTTTCATATTACTAAGGCAGTGATGCAATTCATTTTTCATATTTCGTGTTTGCAAGCTATAGCGCTACAGTGTGCTACCCTTTTTTCTTGTATGTGCATGAGTTGGTGACTCTGGGTTTAGCACCTGTTCACACTGGATCTATGTTTGGATGTGCCGGTCAGTTTTTTGATATGTATTCATTTACCTTCTACCTGAGCACTCCACCTGTTGGTCACAGGCTTTTTAATTACACCAGGTTCATTACCCCTCCACAGAGATGTAGATTTTAGTCTTAAGAGAGGATTCATATGTTCCCATGCAGACAGACTTTTCTAAGCGAGGATTGGCATTAGTTAGGACCTGATATATGAGAAGAGCCTTGACATGGCTATCAGGCACACATAATTTGACCATCTTATGCGCTAAGACTTCTCAATTTTTCATATTTCTAAGGCAGTGATGCAATTCATTTTTCATATTTCGTGTTTGCAAGCTATAGCGCTACAGTGTACTACCCTTTTTTTCTTGTATGTGCATGAGTTGGTGACTCTGGGTTTAGCACCTGTTCACACTGGATCTATGTTTGGATGTGCCGGTCAGTTTTTTTATATGCAGGAATGCTGTCTGGCTGGCACACAGATTCCAAGCCAACAGATTCTGAGAAGAGGATTAAGGTTGGCTCCTGGCCTTCTGAATGTCTGGGCAATTTAGTGGGCAATGAAGAAGCAGATGGGTGCTGCTCTTCAGTGGCCTGACCCGATGTGGTGGAGAGGTCCTGGGAGGATGCTGCGCTCATTGAGGTGGATGCCTCAGCTGCCATCCAACCAACGGTTTCTACTTGATCCTCTCTTATCAGCCTATGGCCCTGTGCTCCTAACAAGCTGCGCATAAATGACTGCTGCCGGGTGAAAGTAGGTGCTGAGTGACTTGGGCCTGCTGCTTGCTCTGGATGTGCACCATGTCTAGCTTCTGATGCACCTCTTCCACGGCCGCCACGGGGGCGTCCCTTACTCCCTGCCTTCATCTCTATTGATGGATTCAGAACGGCAATTTCACTATTAGATTCGAGATCTCTCCCTATCTCCAACAGCAACCTATCCCTATCTGCTTTCACAGTAGAGTGAGGCTAAAATGGCAGGCGCAGCCTTTTATACTGCCTGATCACACCATCCAGCCAGCCAATCGCAGCGCAGCCCCTAGCTAGCAAGTTTGGACGCCTCCTACCAAGCTTAGGGGAGTTACACAATGTTGTCAGCAATTCTTCAGCTCCTGATTGGCTCCACGGAGCGCTCAGAGGCTGAAGCATTATGGGATTTCCGATTTCCGATGTGAAAAAAATATCGGAATCGGAAATCGGAATTCCGATATAGCAAATATCGTGCCGATTTCCGATATTGCAATATCGTAAAGCTCATCCCTAGTGACTAAACCTCAAAACATCTTCAATGCGTGGAAACAAAGAACAGTTTTTTTTCCCTTTGAGGATTGTTTGGCATGTAAGAATTTCATCCAGGTTATATTTATTACATAGTCGGACGGCCTCAAAGATTTTAAAATTAATAATTACATCACCTGCAGTACATCACAAGCAATATACAGCTCTGGCAAAAATTAAGAGACCACTGCAAAATTTTCAGTTTGTCTGATTTTTCTCTGTATAAGTATATTTTTGAGTAAAATGTAAATTGCTCTTTTATTCTATAAACTACTGACAACAGGTCTCCCAATTTCAAAGCAATAAATTTTGTATTTATTTTCAGAAAATGAGAAATGGTCAAAATAACAAAAAAATGCAGTGCTTGCAGACCTCAAATAATGCTAAGAAAACAAGTTCATAATCATTTAGAAACAACAATACTAATGTTTTAACTCAGGAAGAGTTCAGAAATCAATATTTTTTGTAATAACCATGATTTTTAATCACAGCTTTCATGCGTCTTGGCATGCTTTCCACCAGTCTTTCAAACTGCTTTTGGGTGACCTTATGCTACCCCTGGTTCAAAAATTTAAGCAGCTCTTCTTTGTTTGATGGCTTGTGACTATCCATTTTTCTCTTGATTACATTCCAGAGGTTTTCAATGGGGTTCAGGTCTGGAGATTGGGCTGGTCATGACAGGGATTTGATGTGGTGATCCATCATCCACACATTGATTGACCTAGCTGTGTGGCATGGTGCATTGTCCTGCTGGAAAAAACAGTCGTCAGAGTTGGGGAACATTGCCTGAGCAGAAGGAATCAACTGTTTTTCCAGGATAACCTTGTATGAGGCTTGATTCATACGTCCTTTGCAGATTAACCTGCCCAGTTCCAACCTTGCTGAAGCATCCCCAGATCATCACTGATCCTCTGCCAAATTTCACATGGGGTGCAAGACACTGTGTCTTGTACGCCTCTCCAGATCTACGTCTAACCATTCCGGTGTTGATCAAAGCTGAAAATTAGACACATCAGAGACTACCTTACTCCAGTCCTCTATGGTCCAAACCTTATGGTCTTTGGCAAACTTCAGCCTGGCTCTCCTTTGCTTCTCATTGATGAAAGGCTTTTTTCTAGCTTTCTATGATTTAACCCCTTCCTCCAGGAGCCTGTTACGAACTGTTCTTGCTGTGCACTTCACCCCAGCAGCCATTAGCCATTCCTTTTGTAGGTCACTTGATGTCATCCTGCGGTTGCTGAGTGACAATTCAAATAAGATGATGGTCATTCCGGTCAGTGGAGAGTCGTTTTTGACCTCTGCCGGTCTGTAGTTTTGTTGTCCCCAATGTCTGCTGCTTGACCTTGTTGTAATGGACTGCCATCTTAGAAATTTTAAGGATGGAGGTAACATGATGCTCACTGTGTCCCTTTGCTGGTAAAGCCAGAAGTGACCCCTTCTTTTCCTCACTGAAGACTTTTCTTTTCAACTCCTTTGGCATGGTTAAGTTATTTTTTCATTCCTATTGCTTTTGGGATATTACTAGCACTTTTTTTTGCCATCCAGCTTGTCCTATTGCAAGAGGATTGTGAACACCACAGCAGTGGTTTTTTACACTTTCCTTCATTAACCCCTTAACGACCAAACCATTTTGTAGGTTAATGACCAGGCCAATTTTTACATTTCTGACCACTGTCACTTTATGTGCTTATAACTCTGGAACGCTTCAACTGATCTTGGCGATTTTGAAATTGTTTTCTCGTGACATATTGTACTTCATAATAGTGGTAAAATTTCTTCGATATAACCTGCGTTTATTTATGAAAAAAACGGAAATATGGCGAAAATTTTGAAAATTTTGCAATTTTCAAACTTTAAATTTTTATGCCCTTAAATCAGAGAGATATGTCACAAAAAAATAGTTAATAAATAACATTTCCTACATGTCTACTTTACATCAGCACAATTTTGGAACCAAAATTTTTTTTTTCGTTAGGAAGTTATACGTGTTAAAAGTTGACCAGCAAATCGCTCATTTTTCCAACAAAATTTACAAAACCATTTTTTTTAGGGACCACCTCACATTTGAAGTGAATTTGAGGGGTCAATATGACAGAAAATACCCAAAAGTGACACCATTCTAAAAACTGCACCCCTCAAGGTGTTCAAAGCCACATTCAAGAAGTTTATTAACCCTTTAGGTACTTCACAAGAATTGAAGCAATGTGAAAGGAAAAAATGAACATTTAACTTTTTTTCCCAAAATTTTTTTTTCGACACAATTTTTTAAATTTTGTCAAGGGTATCAGGAGAAAATGAACCACAATATTTGTTTTACAATTTCTACTGAGTACACTGATACCCCATGTATGGGGGAAAACCAATCTTTAGGCGCACGCCAGTGCTCAGAAGGGAAGGAGCATCATTTGAGATTTTGAATGTCAAATTGGCTGGAATCGAGAGCAGACACCATGTCGCGTTTGGAGAGCCCTTGATGTACCTAAACAGTGGAAACCCCCCATAAGTGACAGTATTTTGGAAACTAGACCCCCCAAAGAACTTATCTAAATGTGTGGTGAGCACTTTGAACCCCCAAGGGCTTCACAGAAGGTTATAACGTAGAGACGTAAAATTAAAAAAATCATATTTTTTCCACAAAAATTATCTTTACACCCAAAATTTTTATTTTTTAAAGGATAAAAGGATCCCAAAAGTTATTGTGCAATTTGTCCTGAGTATGCTGATACCAATATGTGGGGGTAAACCACTATTGGGCGCATAGCAGAGTTTGGAAGGGAAGCAGCGCCATTTGACTTTTTTGGCTGGGATCGAGATTGGACGCCATGTCGCATTTGGAGAGTCCCAAATGTGCCTAAACAGTGGAAACCCCCCACAAGTGACCCCATTTTGGAAACTAAACCCCCCAATGAACTTATATAATTGTGTGGTGAGAGCTTTGAACCCCCAAGGGCTTCACAGACGCTTATAGATCTTTTCATATAGGTAATTGCTTTGACTTCCCTTTTTAGGGATAGTTATTATTTTGTATATGTGATTGCCTATGTTTGATAGCGTTATGATAATATTTTAAGGGATTATTCATGTCTTAATACAACCAATTTTGGTTTTATTTTGTGGATAAACCTGGACAGTATGTTATCCCTTGAACGTTAACTATGAATTGTGCATAATGTTTGCCTCTAATCATATACTGTGATTGCGATATGTTATGCCCATGTTTTTGCATTATTACATGTATCTCCCTCTCTCCACTGTTGCACCCCTCATCTTGCATGTGCATTTTTGGTCTCTACCTCCTTCCCATTTCTGTTTGAATTTCCTGTATATTATGTTAATGAATAAAATTTATACTTTTACATTATTTTGACATTTTTTTGGGAATTTCTTTCGTTTGTTTTTTGGTTCTTATGTTTATGCTTGCTTTTGCGAATTTTCCCTTATTTTTTCTAGACAAATGCCTACATTTATTTTTCAACATATTTATTGATGTTAATCTACCCTTTAGGCGATTGTTTCCATGAAGTTTGTTTTGTACAGAAGGTTATAACGTAGAGGCTTAAAATTAAAAAATCATATTTTTTCCACAAAAATGATCTTTTCATCCCAATTTTTATTTTCCAAAGGATAAAAGGACCCCAAAAGTTATTGTGCAATTTGTCCTGAGTACGCTGATACCCTATATGTGGGAGTAAACCACTATTTGGGCGCATGGCAGAGCTCGGAAGGGAAGCAGCGCTATTTGACTTTTTTGGCTGGAATTGAGATTGTACGCCATGTCGCATTTGGAGAGTCCCTGATGTGCCTAAACAGTGGAAACCCCCCACAAGTGACCCCAGTTTGGATACTAGACCCCCCAAGGAACTTATCTAGATGTGTGGCGAGAGCTTTGAACCCCCAAGGGCTTCACAGAAGGTTATAACGTAGAGCCGTAAAATTAAAAAATCATATCTTTTCCACAAAAATGATCTTTTCACCCCCAATTTTTAATTTCCAAAGGGTAACAGGACCCCAAAAGTTATTGTGCAATTTGTCCAGAGTACGCTGATACCCCATATGTGGGGTAAACCACTATTTTGATGCATGGCAGAGCTCAAAAGTGAAGGAGCACCGTTTTCAAAAGCAGACTTTGATGGAATGGTCTGTGGGTGTCATGTCGTGCTTGGAGTGCCCCTGATGTGCCTAAACAGTAAAAAAAAACACAAGTGACCCCATTTTGCAAACTAGACCCCCCAAGGAACTTATCTAGATGTGTGGTGAGCACTTTGAACCCCCAAGAGCTTCACAGAAGTTTATAAAGTAGAGCCATGAAAATAAAAAATCATATTTTTTCCACAAAAATGATCTTTTTGCCCCCAAATTTTTATTTTTATAAGGGTCACATGAGAAATAGAACCCCAAAAGTTGTTGTGCAATTTGTCCTGAGTACGCTGATATCCCATATGTGGAGGGGAACCACTGTGATCGCCTTACTGCGATCTTTGGGAGGCAGAATGAACAAATCCACAAAAGGTGAAGAATTGGTTTTCTTTTTTACGCCGTTCCTCGTGCGGTTTTAGTAATTAGGCGACAATATTTTTCGGGTCGGTGCGATACCAGATTTATACCTTCATGTTTAGCTTTTGTCACACACTAAAAGACGCTTTTTTTTGGAACAATTTTTTGTAAGAAATTGTTACATCGCCGTATTTTGAGAGCTATAATTTTTCCATATTTCGGCTAACAGAGTTATCTGCGGGCTTATTTTTTGCGGGACGAGCGGACGTTGATCCTGTACCATATTCGGGCACATACCATTTTTTGATCGCTTCCTATTCCAATTTTAGGGGAAGCAGAATGAACAAAAACCAGCAATTCATTAATTTTTTTTTTTCTCCGTTCCGCATGTGGTAAAATTGATAAAGCGGCTTTTTTCTTTGGGTATCTACGATTACAGCGATACCTCATTTATATATTTTTTCATGTTTTGGCATTTTTTACACAATAAAAAATTTTATAGAAAAATTATTATTTTTGCATCAGTTTATTCCACGAGCTATAACTTTTTTATTTTTTCGCTGATGATGCTGTTTGGTGGCTTGTTTTTTGCGGGACAAGATGACGTTTTTAGCGGTACCATGATTATTTATATCCGTCTTTTTGATCGCGTGTTATTGCACTTTTTCCAAGCGGTATGATGATACCGCTTGGAAAAAGTATAATTTACTTCTTTTTTGTGTTTTTTTCTACGGCTTTCACTGAAGGGGTTAACTAGGGTTAGGCTTTTATAGATGGGATTTTTACGGACGCGGCAATACCAAACATGTGCATTTTTTTGTTTTTTGTTTTTTTATTACATAAAAATATGTATTTTTTAGGGGAATTTTTTTAAATGATTTTTTAATATTTTTTTTACAATTTTTTTTAAAAAATGCTTTTTTTACCTTGTCCCTTTATGGGACTTTCACTTTTTTACTTTTGATTGCAGTTACAATGCATTGCAATGCTCCAGCATTGCAATGCATTGTACCTATGGTGAAAGCTGCTGTGACCATGGTCACAGTGGCTTTCCGTAGATATATGACCCGGAGGTTGTCATGACTACCCCCGGGTCATCAAGGCAGAGATAGGGCCCTGCAAATACATTGCGGGGTGCTGATCTGAGGCAGAGGGAGCTCCCAACCCTCTGCTTCTCTCCCTGAGCGCTGCGATCGCTCTCGATCGCAGCATTCAGGGGGTTAACAGCCAGGGGCGGTGGTGGCGCCGCTCCTGGCTGTCAGTGCAGGAAGCTCGGCCACTGCAGTGCCGAGCTCCTGCACTGATCGGGCAGAAGAGGCTGAAATTTCAGCCTCTTCTGCCTGAACGCTGCTGTGTTTGGTCAGTCACATTGAATGACCAATCACAGCGCTGTAGGTGTGGGGACCGACTGCAAAGGTCCCCGCACCGCTTGCTGTGCCTGTCAGCTGTCTGTGACAGCTGTCGGCACTGAGCTACCACTGCATGTTTACACGCAGTGGTAGTTCAAAGGCATGACGTGCACAGTCCGTCAAGGTGCCAAAACTGACACCTTGCCATGACGGACTGAGCACGTCCATGGACATTAAGGGGTTAAATAAGATTTGGTTCAGGTGATCACCTAATCAGAAAAATATTTAGAGTTGAGAGTCCTCAGTGGTTGATACCTTTTAATGGCTAACTGAAAAGATGGTAACAAATTGCAAGCTTTCGAGACTACTCAGGTCTCTTCATCAGGCATAGATCAAGTCTAAATATTTTTCTATCTACTGGTTAACACGGTACGAAGATACACATCTTTCCTACACCTAATCAGAAACACATTAAGTAGAATGAGGTGTACTCTGGTTGGAATTCAACTGACACTGGAATGGAATGGCTGTCAGACATGTAGAGAAACTGATTTTTATAAAACTGTGCAGTGGTATCTTAATTTTTGCCAGAGCTGTATTACGCTCGATGTAATGCAATCTGATTTATATCAGACTGACGTCTCGGCAGTTACGTGTGAGAGCACGTGAACATGTAAGAGATATTTTGGACACCAAAGATGTGGATGACTAATACTTTAAAAACAATCCCACAACATTTTAACTCATGCCATGACTGTAACCCCAGTGAGCTAAAAATCCAGGGAACTGACAGGATACACGTTGGGATCAGGGGTGGGGATGCCAAATGTATTCTTTTACAAAGGGAGTGCCGATGGATTTCTGTTTTGAACACTGTAGTGCCAGCGGGTCTTGATAAACAATTACTTTTTTTTTCCTTTTTATAAGAATATGTGGTCTATCGATTGATTTTAATTTGTGTTTCTTTTTTTCCAGTCTTTAATCGTGTGACAAGGTGTAGCATTGATTTTGTAACTAAAAAATGATCTACAATGGTATATGCTACCATATACCAGGTTATCCTCACCAAGCAAGGGATGTATTGGAATGACTTACAGTTTATGTTGCTACAGTCATGAATTTCTTATGGCCTTAGATACTGTATATCTTCTTTTGTTATTGCTTGTCTTAGTCTTATGTCATTTATATAATTTATGAAATATGGGATGTTTGTGTTTTATCTCTCATATTGTATGCATGTTCACTTTAAATTATATTCTGGGATATGTTATCCCCTTTCTATATTATCACTTTATTTATTTGTATTTTTGTGTATTGCTATATTGATTTCTCATGATTCTAGATCTTGTAAAATTTTTACATATTTAATCCGGTTGTTTGTACATTATGTATGCGACATTGATGTTCAATACTTGCCTTCCTTGTGTCCACATCTAATATGGTATCCGATTGATCTATGTGATCGGATAGGTGCTTCCTGTATTCCTGGGCAGGAAATGATCTGTGCCCATGTCCCCGACGTCTTGCACACTGCAGCATCACTAGCGGCACCTGATGATGATGCGTGAGGGTTAATGACATAATCAGTGAGTTCCCCATTACCCTCATCATCATGGGGCGGCCGGATGTGATGTAATTTCCGGCGCTGAGAATGTCACACATGCGCCGCTTACATGATCAGCATTATGCATTCCTGTGGTGGGGATTATTTAAGGGATAGCCGGGACACACACACTTCTATTTATGGCCCCCTGAGGAAGCCAACGGTGTCACATTTGGATAACAATGTGTAAGAGCCTTTAGCAGATGTATATATGGATGCAATAGCTATGCTAATTATGACATACTTCACAGATCTATATATTTAATGTCTCTATTGATTAAGTTGATATACTGCCTTCAATTCTTCTGCATCCTTATACATTCCTATATGTAAGGCATTAAAGCACTAACACTTTATATAGCTTTCTACCAATACCTGATGCTCTACCCGCCTCTGTACTAAATGTGATATTCACGCTTTTCTATCTGACCCTTTGCTTTAAACGACTTTGAACTGATACGTCCTTTTATCCGTATACATGTATTCGTATGTTTAAAAAAGATATTCTTTTGAATTTTATTATGGACTTTATACTCCATGTTTAGTGTAACGTGCTTAATGGGTGACAAGGTGACAAAGATTACCGAATCCCATGAGACTCTCGAGGGAGTGACCAGAGGAATATCAGAGCCAGATCAAGCTGGCGCCACAACAAAGGGGGCAGGAGTCTGTGGTCCTGAACCTGCTGCTTTCCCAGAATCACCAAGTCCCGAACCCAGGCCGCAGCCTTCACCATTAGGCCGGCGTCACACTGGCGACAGAATCGGACGACTGCAATACGATGAAAAATCGTATTGCAGTCTGCCCTATGTTAATCTATGGAGCAGCTCCTAGTATCAGATTTTTTGTGGTCCGTTTTAAACGTCTGTGTGCAATCGCAGCATGCTGCGATTGTCACCGATTGTGGGTCGACTATCGCCAATGCAAGTCTATGGGAGCGATGAAAAATCTGATTACAAACGGACCGCATGTGTGACTTGCGATGAAATCGCATCGGTGTCCTTTAGAAAAGCCGACAATTCATCCCCGGCTATACTGTAAAATCACACTGACAGCTTTAATAAAGAATAGAAAGAATAGATATACACACATAGAATACATATATATATATATATATATATATATATATGTAATTGTGACATGTATATATATGTATTTATAGTTCCTAGACTTCTACATACTGTAATAGCCGCTAATTCAATTGCCGGCTTTTGTGAAATCACAGAAGCCGACATGAAATGATACATTGTTTCCACACAGTTAACCATGTCATTTCCTGTATTTTGATATTTGTTTAGAACTTACAATTACATGAGTGTATTTGTGCAAAGTTTCAGACATGTAGGGGTTAATTAAAGGTGTAAATTCGTTGAAAAAAAATGCGTGGGCTTCCGCTGTATTTTCTCCACCAGACAGACAAAGCAAGCGAGTGGGGGCAGATAATAACAGCCTAGGGAGGGTACATTTTTTTTGTGCCCCCCCTGGCTACTAACATCTGCCCCCAGACACCCCAGAAAGGGCAAATCTCTAATTAGATTCGCCCTTTCTGGCACTTTGCCCGTCTATTCCCATTGCCCTGTAGCAGTGGCGAATGGGTTAATAATGTCACCTTAATGTCACCTTAGTATTGAAAGGTGACCTTAAGGCAGGTTAATAATTGAGAGCTGTCAATTAGACAACTATCAATTATTAATCCTATTGAAGTAAATAAAAAACACACACACTTTACGAATAAATAATTTTAATGAAATAAAAACACATATTTTTGACCATCTTTTATTTCACTCTTAATCCGTTCGAAGCCCTTGTTCTTCTAAAATAAATATAAAATAATAAAACAACATTATTTTACCTATTTGGCAATCTGTCCCGTCCCACGATGTAATCCTTCACAAAGGGTTAACTAGCAATCAGATAAGCAGCGCAAGTAATCCTGCGTGCTCATCTGATAGCTCCTGAATGAATGAGCTTATCTCCTGCTGACAGGAGAGGATGTGATTAATGAATGAAGCTTAATTGATTGTATCCACTTTCATGTTAGGTCAGGTCACTGAAGTGAAAGTGGCAATAAATCAATTAAGCTCCATTCATGAATCTATTCCTCTCCTTTCACTGGGAGAGTAACTGATTCATTCAGGGGAATACAGGTCTGAGACAGCATTATTAGCTCTCTGCGACCTGTAACCTGTTAACCCTTTCTGATGGATTACACCGTGGGACCTGACTGTACATCGGATTGGTAAGAATCATTTTGCTTTTTTATTTTATTTTTATTACAGGAAATGGTTTTAGCAGGAAAATAAAATATGGTCAAAAACTGTGTGATTATTTCATTAAACTTCTTTTTTATTAAACTGTGTGTGTTTGATTTTTCTATCATACAATAGGATTAATAATTGATAGTTGTCTAATTGACAGCTCTCAATTATTAACCTGCCTTAAGGTCACCTTTCAATACTAAGGTGACATTAAGGTGACATTATTAACCCATTCGCCACCGCTACAGGGCAATGGGAATAGACGGGCAAAGTGCCAGAAAGGGCGAATCTAATTATAGATTTGCCCTTTCTGGGGTGTCTGGGGGCAGATGTTAGTAGCCAGGGGGGGCACAAAAAAAAAGTACCCTCCCTAGGCTGTTATTATCTGCCCCCACTCGCTTGCTTTGTCTGTCTGGTGGAGAAAATACAGCGGGAGCCCACACATTTTTTTTCAACGAATTTACACCTTTAATTAACCCCTACATGTCTGAAATTTTGCACAAATACACATATGTAATTGTAAGTTCAAACCATATATCAAAATACAGGAAATGACATGGTTAACTGTGTGGAAACAATGTATCATTTCATGTCGGCTTCTGTGATTTCACAAAAGCCGGCAATTGAATTAGCGGCTATTACAGTATGTAGAAGTGTAAGAACTATAAATATATTATTATTATTATTATATATTTATATAGCGCCATTTATTCCATGGCGCTTTACATATGAAAAGGGGAAAAATATAGACAGATACAATAAACATGTGCTAGACAAGGGACGCATAAGTACAGAAGGAGAGAGGACCCTGCCCGCGAGGGCTCACAGTCTACAGGGATGGGTGAGAATACACTAGGAGAGGGTAGAGCTGGTTGTGCGATGGTTCAGTACACTGAGGATCATTGCAGGTTGTAGGCTTGTCGGAACAGGTGGGTCTTCAGGTTTTTCTTGAAGGTCTCCGTTGTTGGTGAAAGTCTGATGTTTTGCGGCAGAGAGTTCCAGAGTATGGGGGAAGCCCGGAAGAAGTCTTGTATGCGGTTGTGGGAAGAAGAGATGAGGGGGGAGTCGAGAAGGAGATCTTGAGAGGATCGAAGGTTGCGTGTGGGTAGGTAGCGGGAGACCATGTCACAGATGTATGGAGGAGAAAGGTTGTGGATGGCTTTGTATGTCATGGTTAAGGTTTTGAACTGGAGCCTCTGGGCAATAGGAAGCCAGTGAAGGGCCTGGCATAGTGGGGAGGCAGGGGAATAGCGGGAAGACAGGTGGATTAGTCGTGCAGCAGAGTCTAGGATGGACTGGAGTGGTGCCAGAGTGCTAGAGGGGAGGCCAGACAGTAGGAGGTTGCAGTAGTCGAGGCGGGAGATGATAAGGGCGTGCACTAGTGTTTTTGTGGTTTCATGGTTGAGGAATGAGCGGATCCGGGAAATATTTTTGAGTTTGAGGCGGCAGGAGGTGGCGAGGGCTTGGATATGTGGTTTGAAAGAGAGGGCAGAGTCGATGATCACCCCAAGGCACCGAGCATGTGGGACTGGGGAAAGCGAGCAGCCATTGACATTGATGGATAGGCCTGGTGGAGGGGTAGAATGAGGTGGGGGAAAGATGATGAATTCTGTTTTGTCCATGTTCAGTTTGAGAAAGCGAGCAGAAAAGAAGGCTGAGATAGCAGACAGACACTGTGGGATTTTGGTCAGTAGGGAGGTGAGGTCAGGTCCAGATAGGTAGATCTGCGTGTCATCGGCGTAGAGGTGATACTGCAAGCCGTGGGATTCTATGAGCTGTCCCAGGCCGAAGGTGTAGATGGAGAAGAGTAGGGGTCCTAGGACTGAGCCTTGGGGAACACCGACAGACAGGGGGCGAGGTGAGGAGGTGGTGTGTGAGAGGGAGACACTAAATGTTCGGTCTGTTAGGTATGATGAGATCCAGGATAGGGCCAAGTCTGTATATATATATGTCACAATGACATATATATATATATATATATATATATATATATGTATTCTATGTGTATATATCTATTCTTTCTTTTGTGATTTAAATACTATTCTTTTGGATCCATTATATGTCAGTTTTGCAAGCCTGCGAGAAATTCTCGCAAGTCGGATGAAAATCGGATGTTACAAGGTACACACACATGCGACTAAATCGCATCTTTGAAGGAAAATCGGATGCCAGAAGGATGTGTGATGTTTGCATTTTGATCCGACGATCGACCGACTAAAACGGACCGATTTTTTGTAGTTGTGTGTGACGCCGGTGTCACGCGGTCTTATGATATGTGTACGATGTCAGTAAACTATTCTTAAAAGAACAACACTCTATACAACATATAGATTAGCAACATCAGCATGTAAATATAGAATAGATTTACCTGACACGATATCCGTTGAACTCAGGGTTAATCTTGAGGACTTGATACACTGTCACAGGAAAGAAGAGGACCGGGGGTCTAACCTGACCCTAAACTGGGGTCCTAACTAATCCCTCACCTTGGAGGTACTGATAATGGTTCAGAGGTCCAAGTCTCCAGCCTAACCCTGTCTCCTATCAGTCCCTGAACCCTGTAATCAGTCCTAAGAAGGATTCTGATTACCACCAAAGGGATATGGGCTGATCTCTGCTAAATACACAGATTTAGACATATAAGACAGACTGGAGAAAACACAGACTTGCATACACACTCAAACACAGAAGGAACATAAATGATCTGGGATATTAAACTCTAAGCAAGGTGAGCTTAAAACAACTAAGGAGCTCTTTAACTTAAGTCTATACAGATACAATCCTATCTGTGGTCTGCATGAAGAATTTCACTGGCAACTCCCCAAACAGACAACCAAGGATTTAAAGGAAACCAATCAACAAATAATCAATTGCAGCCGGGAGAAACTGAACCCAGTCCCAGAACCGAGCACAGACAGAATTCACTCCCTCACTGCCAAACACAAAGAAACAGCAACTCAGCTGTGAGAAGTCAGAATGTGCATCCGCGACGATCTTCGTGGCGATGCACACATGACAGTACCCCCCCTTCTACGAGGGGCCTCCGGACCCTCATGGCCAGGTCTGCCCGGGTGAGTTCTGTGGAAGGTCCGAACCAACCGATCTGCGTTAATGTCAGACGCAGGAACCCACGTCCTCTCCTCTGGACCATACCCCTTCCAATGCACCAAGTACTGAAGGGACCGGCGATTCAGACGTGAGTCAATGATCTTTGACACTTGAAACTCCAAGTTACCATTGACCACCACTGGAGGAGGAGGTAGAGGTGACGGTATGACTGGTGCCACGTACCTCTTAAGTAATGACTTGTGGAACACATTGTGGATTTTAAACGTAGGAGGGAGGTCCAGACGAAATGCCACAGGATTAATTATGGAACTGATCCTGTACGGCCCGATGAATCTGGGACCCAGTTTCCAGGAGGGAACTTTAAGTTTTATATTCCTGGTAGACAACCATACCAGATCGTTCACATTCAGATCTGGACCAGAAACTCTCCTCCTATCAGCCATACGTTTATAACGGTTCCCCATAGCACTCAGATTATTCAATACACCTCTCCACACTGAAGCAAGTGACGACGAAAACGCTCCTCCTCAGGAACCCCAGAAGGGCCCCCCCCATTGAAAGTACAAAACTGGGGATGAAAACCATATGCCCCAAAAAACGGGGATTTACCAGTGGACTCGCTCCGCCTGTTGTTAAGAGCGAACTCTGCCAGAGGCAAGAAAGAAGACCAGTCCTCCTGGTTCTCTGAGACAAAACACCGAAGATAAGTCTCAAGGCTTTGATTCAGACGCTCTGTCTGACCATTGGTCTGCGGATGAAAAGCCGAGGAAAATGACAATTGCATCCCCCGACGTAAACAAAATGCCCTCCAAAATTTAGACACAAACTGAGACCCCCTATCTGACACCACATCAGAAGGCAACCCATGAAGTCTCACAATCTCCCCAATGAACACCTGTGCCAGAGTTTTAGCATTAGGGAGGGCAGGAAGAGCAATGAAATGTGCCATCTTACTGAACCTGTCAACAACCACCAGTATGACAGTTTTCCCTGACGACGGAGGAAGATCCGTAATGAAGTCCATAGACAAATGAGTCCATGGACGCTCCGGAAGTTTCAAGGGTAAGAGGGTCCCAGACGGACGGGTATGCGGGGTCTTAGAGCGAGCACAAACCCCACAGGACGCGACAAAAGTTATAACATCTTTATTAACGTTAGGCCACCAAAACCGGCGAGAAAGGAGATCTAAAGTAGCCTTACTCCCTGGATGTCCTGCTAAAGCAGAATTATGATGTGCCTCAATAACCTTTTGTCTCAACTGATTTGGGACAAACAGTCTCCCTGAAGGTCCTGCAGGGGCGTCCCCCTGAGCCTCTAATACCTCCTCCTCAAGCTCAGAACATACAGCCGACACTACCACCCCCTCCTGAAGGATAGGAATCGGGTCATCCGTTTTCCCGGCCCCTGGGAAACTGCGAGACAAGGCATCAGCCTTAACATTCTTAGACCCAGGGCGATATGTGACGACAAAATTAAACCTGGTAAAAAACAACGACCATCGAGCTTGTCTGGAATTCAGACGCTTAGCAGATTCCAAATACAGCAGGTTTTTGTGATCAGTAATGACGGTAACCGGGTGGACTGCCCCCTCCAAAAAGTGACGCCATTCTTCAAAAGCCAACTTAATGGCCAAAAGTTCCCTATTGCCGATATCATAATTCCTTTCGGCGGACGACAACTTCTTAGAAAAGAAAGCGCACGGATGCCATTTACCAGGGACGGACCCTGGGACAATATTGCACCCACCCCTACGTCAGACGCGTCCACCTCCACAATGAACGGCTGTGATGCATCTGGTTGGATGAGAACGGGTGCCGAAGCAAAACATTTTTTCAAAGAGGAAAAAGCTTGGCAAGCTTTGTCCGACCATTTAGAAAAATCCGTCCCTTTTCTTGTCATGTCAGTGAGAGGTTTGACAACAGATGAGAAATTACAAATAAATTTCCGGTAGTAGTTAGCAAACCCCAGAAAACGCTGCAGAGCCTTAAGATCCTCTGGCTGATCCCATTCAAGCACTGCTCTCACTTTTTCAGGGTCCATACGGAAACCGGAGGCTGACACCAAGAAACCCAAAAACTGAAGTTCCTGTACAGCAAATACACACTTTTCCAGTTTGGCATATAGTTTATTGTCTCGCAAGATCTGCAACACCTGTCTCACATGCTCCTGGTGAGACACAAGATCTGGCGAGTAAATTAAAATGTCATCCAAATATACGACCACAAACAGCCCCACAAGGTGACGAAAAATGTCATTAACAAAATGTTGGAATACTGCTGGTGCAGTAGTCAGACCAAAAGGCATGACAAGGTTCTCATAATGTCCCTCCGGCGTGTTAAACGCCGTTTTCCACTCATCCCCCTCTTTTATCCTAATCAAATTATACGCCCCCCTGAGATCCAATTTAGAGAACCATTTGGCGCCCACAATTTGATTGAAGAGATCAGGAATAAGAGGGAGAGGATACGGATCTCGAACAGTAATCCGATTAAGTTCGCGGAAATCCAAGCAAGGGCGTAGGCCTCCATCTTTTTTCTTCACAAAGAAGAACCCCGCGGCTACTGGGGAAGATGAAGGTCTAATATGCCCTTTGGCCAGACTTTCCGAAATATAGTCTTTCATAGCCTGCCTCTCAGGACCAGAAAGGTTATACAACCTAGCTTTAGGCAACTTAGCATCAGGAAGGAGATTAATAGAGCAGTCATACACGCGATGAAGAGGCAACTCCTGACACCCCTCCTCAGAGAACACATCCCCAAAGTCCTCCAAAAAAGGAGGCAATGTACTAGGCACGACCGCACTAATGACTGTGTTCATGCAGTTACTTTTGCAAAACTCACCCCATTGGCTTATCTCTCTGGACTGCCAATTAATCACAGGGTTATGTTTAACCAACCAAGGAAGTCCCAACACAATGGGAGTAGGTAGACCCTCCAACACATAACAAGATAATTGTTCCCTATGTATCGCCCCTACCCGAATATCAATGTTATGGACCTCATGAACAAAGCTACCTTGGCCGAGAGGCCTGGCGTCAATGGAGAATATAGGGATCGGTTTGGCCAATACACTCAGAGGCATACCTTGAGCCTGAGCAAACTGAGCGTCAACCAGATTAGCCCCGGACCCACTATCAAGAAGAACAGAAAATCTCTCCACTCTCGTACCAACCACCATCTCCACTGGTACAAGGAACTGAGAAGAACTAGCGGACGAAATACATACTCCCAGGTTGTCGTCCACCACACAACCTGGGATTAACAGTTTTCCGGCAACTTTTTGCTCAACAAGGCACGGGATGGACATCCCCCAACAAAATGTCCCTCTTTCCCGCAGAAGAAACGCCTTCTAGTCCTGCTGCGTACCACCAATCCCCTCCTACGAAATGATGTCCCTCCCAACTGCATAGGCTCCTCTGAACAGACAAGGGGAACCTCAACATAAGGGACTTTTGTAGTAGGTGGAGCAACTACTGGGGGCGGAGTTACCTCACCCCTCTCCCGAAGCCGTCTATCAGTACGGATAGCTAGGGCCATAGCAGCCTCCAGTGATGGAGGAGAATCATACTGAGCCAAAACGTCCTTTAATTTGTCTGAAAGCCCATGACAAAACTGACTCCTAAGAGCTGGGTCATTCCACTGAGTATCTGTGGCCCATCTACGGAACTCAGAAGCAAATTCCTCCGCCGGACGATCTCCCTGCTGTATCTTACGTAATTTTGTCTCAGCAAGAGAGACCCGATCTGGGTCATCATATACCAAACCCAGGGCAGTAAAAAATCGATCTACAGACTGTAGAGCCGGGGATCCCGGAGGAAGGGAGAATGCCCAGGATTGAGGGTCCCCTTGTAGGAGCGAGATAACAATTCCCACTCTCTGCTCTTCACTCCCTGATGATCGAGGCCGAAGCCGAAAATACAATTTACATGCTTCCCGGAAGGTGAAAAATTTGTCTCGCCCACCAGTGAACCTGTCCGGGAGAGCTACTTTAGGTTCAAATCTGGTTTGCTCCAGGGGAGACAAAACTTTGGACTTAATGTCCGTCAGCTCCATGGATAATCCCTGCAACTGCAGAGCCAGCTGGGCTACTGGATCCATGGCAACTGGGGATAATTTTAATGGCCAGTGAAAATGTCACGCGGTCTTATGATATGTGTACGATGTCAGTAAACTATTCTTAAAAGAACAACACTCTATACAACATATAGATTAGCAACATCAGCATGTAAATATAGAATAGATTTACCTGACACGATATCCGTTGAACTCAGGGTTAATCTTGAGGACTTGATACACTGTCACAGGAAAGAAGAGGACCGGGGGTCTAACCTGACCCTAAACTGGGGTCCTAACTAATCCCTCACCTTGGAGGTACTGATAATGGTTCAGAGGTCCAAGTCTCCAGCCTAACCCTGTCTCCTATCAGTCCCTGAACCCTGTAATCAGTCCTAAGAAGGATTCTGATTACCACCAAAGGGATATGGGCTGATCTCTGCTAAATACACAGATTTAGACATATAAGACAGACTGGAGAAAACACAGACTTGCATACACACTCAAACACAGAAGGAACATAAATGATCTGGGATATTAAACTCTAAGCAAGGTGAGCTTAAAACAACTAAGGAGCTCTTTAACTTAAGTCTATACAGATACAATCCTATCTGTGGTCTGCATGAAGAATTTCACTGGCAACTCCCAAACAGACAACCAAGGATTTAAAGGAAACCAATCAACAAATAATCAATTGCAGCCGGGAGAAACTGAACCCAGTCCCAGAACCGAGCACAGACAGAATTAACTCCCTCACTGCCAAACACAAAGAAACAGCAACTCAGCTGTGAGAAGTCAGAATGTGCAACCGCGACGATCTTCGTGGCGATGCACACATGACAGCCGGCCTTAGTGTTCTTGCGGACTCCGATGGGAGAGCCAGGATCCAGCAACTGGAGAGAGGACTGAGATGCCTATGCTGGTCAGAAGAGAGAAGGAGGTGAGCCAGGACCAGGGCTAGGGACATGCTAGTGGGCCCGCCTGCAACAAGGTACCGAGAATTGGAATCCTGGTGGGAGGTCATTACATACAACCGTCAGCGTAGATAGGGGTCTATAGTAGAGTTTGGGATCCATCATCATATCTTGTTCAATCAGTGGGAATTAGAGATGGGAAATCTGCCTGGAAGGCTGCAAGAGCTGATAGCTGTAACCAGGGTCACGTTCATCAAAATAGAGGGGCAACGTCGCTGGTATGCTGTGGGTGTGATAAAAGAAGGAAGAGAGCAGAATTAATCCTTCTTGAGAAGTGAACAGTCCTGGGAGAGGATTCTCAAGGCAGCTCAAGATGGGGCTACCACCCCTGACAGATCAGTGTTATGAATGTGCTAGAGATGGTTTCTGAGCAGAGGCTCCCTCTGGTGGTTACAGACAGTACTGAACCTTTCAGTGAGGAGTGGCAATCTGGAATCACGGACTGGTCTGATATAAGGGAGGTTCCCTCCCATGATGGTTGCCGGTGATCAATTGTTCTTGTCTCAATTGTGGTTCCTGGTTCATTTTGAAGTTTGCTGGAGTCCTGCCTGCATCTCCTGCTTTCAGATAAGATATTTTTTGCTTTTCTTTTTGTGCTTGCTTTTTGCATTGTTTTCTGCAATTTTGTGGAGGTCAGCCAGGTCCCCTCCTGGGGCCTGAGCTCCTCAAAGTTTTTCTGCAGCCATTGTTATTTGCTCATTTGCTTTTTCCTGTTTTTTCAGCGGCTGCGGCTTGGTTTTTGTTCACACTGAGATCTGATTTAGCGGGTGGCGAGAGCGTGTGATCTCAGTATTTTTGTAATCAGAATTGTTGGATTTTGTAGGGTTTTCTGGGTTGCAGAAAGTAATCTCTCCTGTCCTATCCTATTTAGTCAGCTTGTGGCCCCAGCGTTTGCTCAGTCTATTTTCTGCCTATGTTTGTATTTTCATCTTGTCTAACCGCCATTATATGTTTGGAGGCTTCCTATTTTCTTTGGGGATCTGCTCCGGGGCAGATAGCTTTCATCTTTCTGCCTTTAGGTCTAGTTATCTCTCAGGCTGTGACGAGGCGTCTAGGATCAACGTAGGAACGCTCCACGGCTACCTCTAGTTGTGTCGTTAGTTTAGGAATCTGCAGCCCATCAGTTACCAACATCTCAGGTGTTCGGCTGCCCTGCTGTTGTTCCTGTCCTCCTCAGCTACCGAAACATAACAGTATCACCGGCCATAACTGAAAATTATATGGTACTCACAGAAGGGAAAAATAGTGTGGAAAGAAAAAAAAAAAAAAGTTGTCAGAGTTGTCAGAGATTTTTTTTTATTTTTTCTGTCTGTTGCATTTTTTCCCTCTTTTTCTCTGGGTGCTGAGGAGGATTTTTTTTTTCTCTCAATGGAGTTTGCACAGTTGTCTGGCCGTATGGATCAGCTTGCCACTGAGGTTCGGAGTATTGCTACCTATCTTGCTGGGTTGCCGGTTGTGGAACCTAGGATTCCCATGCCAGATTTGATTTTGGGGGATCGGGCTAAATTTCTGAAAATCAAAAATAACTGTAAGTTGTTTTTTGCCTTAAAGCCTAAGTCTTCAGGTAACGCAGCACAGCAGGTTCAAATTGTCATCTCTCTCCTGCGCGGCGATCCTCAGGATTGAGCTTTTTCCCTGACACCTGGGGATCCTGTTTTGAATGATATTGATGCATTTTTTCTGACTCTGGGGTTATTGTACGATGAACCTAATGTCACTGATCAAGCTGGGGGAACCTTGTTGGCATTGAATCAGGGTCTTGAGGATGCTGAGTTGTGCTATCAGAGGTTCCGAAAGTGGGCAGTCCTGACCAAGTGGAATGATGATGCTTTGGCAGCCCTTTTTCGGAAGGGGCTGTTGGAGAGTGTAAAGGATGTTATGGTGGGATTCCCTGTTCCCTCTGGTCTCGGTGATTCTATGTCATTGGCTGTTCAAATTGACAGACGTTTGCGTGAGCGCAGAGGTATGCGTGAGATAGTGTTGCCTTGTGAGCCAGCTTCTGATCCCATGCAGTGTGATAGAGTGACTTCTGGGGCTCAGCGTCATGAGTTTCGAAAGCGCAATGGGTTATGTTTCTACTGTGGTGATGCCTCTCATGCTATTTCCGTCTGCCCTAAGCGGGGAAGACGTTTTGCACGCTCAGTTGTCTTGGGTAGTGTTCAGACTAAATTTCTGTTGACTGTTACCCTGATTTGCTCCCTGTCCACATTTTCTGCTCAGGCTTTTGTTGATTCAGGAGCAGCTATTAACCTGATGGATTTCGACTTTGCCAAATGTTGTGGGTTTCCCATGATACCCCTGCGGACGTCTATTCCCCTACTGGGCATTGATTCTACCCCTTTGGTGGAGAATAAACCCAGTTTTCTACTCAGGTGATAATGAGGGTTGAACCTGATCATCAGAAGAGTTGCAAATTTCTGGTGCTGTATAATCTGCATGACATTATTGTACTAGGTTTCCCTTGGTTACAGTCTCATAATCCTGTTTTGGATTGGAAATCTGTGTCTGTGACCAGTTGGGGCTGCCAATGTGTTAATGCCGACACTCCTGTTTTTTCTGCCTCTCCCGAGTTTCAGGATGTTCCTGATTTTTTGACTGATTTTTCGGATGTATTTAGTGAAAGTAAATCTGCATCTTTGCCCCCTCACAGGAGCTACGATTGCGCTATTGAATTAGTGCCTGGTGGTAAATTTCCTAAAGGTCGCCTTTTTAACTTGTCTGTACCTGAACACGATGCTATGCGATCTTATATCAAGGAGTCATTGGAGAAGGGTCATATCAGACCATCCTCTTCACCCTTGGGTGCCAGTTTTTTCTTTGTGGCCAAAAAGGATGGTTCATTGAGGCCGTGTATTGATTATCGTCTCTTGAATAAGATCACTGTGAAGTATCAATATCCGTTACCCTTGATTTCTGACCTGTTTTCCAGGGTGAAAAGTGCTAGTTGGTTTACCAAGCTTGACCTCAAGGGGGCGTATAACCTTATTCGCATTAAGCACGGGGATGAATGGAAGACGGCATTTAATACCCCAGAGGGACATTTTGAGTACCTAGTGATGCCCTTTGGGCTCACTAATGCTCCTTCCGTCTTCCAATCCTTCATGAATGATATTTTCAAGGATTTTTGGATAAATTTCTATTTGTTTATTTGGATGATATCTTGATTTTTTCCAATGACTGGGACTCTCATGTGGAACATGTTCGGACTGTGTTCCAGATTTTGAGAGAGAATGCACTGTATGTGAAGGGATCAAAGTGTCTTTTTGGCGTACAGAAGGTCTCATTTCTGGGATTCATTTTGTCTCCGTCTGTTATTGAAATGGACCCGGTCAAGGTTCAAGCCATCTGTGATTGGGTCCAACCTACTTCATTAAAGGCTCTTCAGAGATTTTTGGGTTTTGCCAATTTTTATCGTAAATTTATTGGTTATTTCTCCGGTATTGTTAAACCATTGACTGATTTGACCAGAAAGGATTCTGATGTGGTGAATTGGCCTCCTGAGGCAGTCTCTGCGTTTCAGGAACTTAAGCAGAGATTCACTTTTGCTCCTGTTCTGCGGCAGCCTGATATTTCTCTACCGTTTCAGGTGGAGGTTGATGCCTCTGAAATTGGGGCAGGTGCCATTTTGTCCCAAAGAGATCCAGAGACCTCTAAGAGTAACCCTTGTGCCTTTTTCTCTCGAAAATTTTCTCCAACTGAACGTAATTATGACGTGGGTAGTGTTGAGTGATACGATACCGCAAGTATCGGGTATCGGCCGATATTAGCTGTTTCGGCCTTTCGATACTTCGTTCCGATATTTTCCATATATCGTATACCGGAATCGGAAGTTCCCATAATTCTTTGAGAGGCAATGTGATTTTAGTCAGCCAATGAGGAATCCTAAGAAGCGTGGGCACATCCTGTACTGCTGCGGTCATGTTAACTAATGGCATGGCTGTGATTGGATGCTTAAATGATGTCAGAATGCACTATAAAAGGCGCCGCCGCCATTTTAGCGTCACTGTGCTGTGAATTCAGTAAGGGACAGAACGCTGCTCTGCTGACTCTGAGGGACAGTTAGAGATTGCGATTTAGTGTACTGTGCTGTAGGCAGGCTAGCACCAACCGCTGTGTAAAGCTTCCTTTTGCCTGCAGTGTTGTTTTAACAGCTCTGCAAGGTGTGTGTGTGAGTGTAAGTGACGCTGCAGTTTGCTCTGCATGCAACACTGTCTGTAGGCATCTGCACATGTCACTCACAGACTCTTTTTTTTTTCTTCAGTGTAATTCTTGCAGCTCCATGCAATTTAACTATTAGTGTGACGCGCTTCCATCCGTATCCAATACATTGGTTGCAAACACTATAGAAGTAGACAAAGGAGTAGCCTTTCACAGATTGTGAACAGTTGTGTTTCAGTGTTCACTTCAGTCTGTGTTTTTTATTTTTTGAGTGCACATCACGCTCCAGTTACTTGTTCAAGCACTGCTGCTTGTACTCTGCTGAGCGTGTCTCAGTGCCTCATCCTTTTCATTTATCTCCAATTGGTTCTGCTCCATTCCATTTAAAATATAATCTATTAGTGTGACGCGCTTCCATCCGTATCCAATACATTGGTTGCAAACACTATAGAAGTAGACAAAGGAGTAGCCTTTCACAGATTGTGAACAGTTGTGTTTCAGTGTTCACTTCAGTCTCTGCGTAATAACCACACTTAGGCCTTATAACTTTTCTGACTTTCTTTATCAATCTACCAAGATGAAGAAGTCAGTGAGTAAGGCACGTGGTCGTGGCCGTGGAGTTTCAGCAGGGAGAGGACGTGGGGATTCTGTGGCTGCTGCCGCCCTCAGTGACACAGCATCCACCAGTTTTACCCATGAGCGTTCCTTTATGCGCACTTTGGTAGGAGCTCGGCGTGCCCCCCTGCTGCGGGAAGAACAAATTGAAGCCGTTGTTGGTTGGATGGCAGCCAATGCATCGACTTCAATTCCTTCCACCTCCTCTCAGGAACACAACACTGTTGAGCAACCATCTGTCTGTTCACCGCCTGTCAAATTGCCCAGGCAGTCAGAGAGTTCTGTACAGGAGCCAGCTGAGTCTCTGCTTCTGTTCTCAGAATCTGTTGGCTCGCAAACACGGGCACAGGCAAGCAGCATTCTGCAATTTGAAGAAGAGGGAGTATGCAGTGATGCGCAACAGCTGTGTCTCTCTCAATCTGAAGAGGCGGGTGAGCCAGTGCCGATGGACAGCACACCGCAGAACGCATCTTATGATGATGATGAGACTCAGGTGCCAGGTTTTGTGGAGCATGGTGCTGCCCAGACCATCCAACAGCAGCAGGTGTTGGAAGAGGGTAGTGGAGTTGATGAAGTCCGAGACCCAACATGGCGTGAGCAACAGGAAGGTGGTGGGAGCAGCTCTGAGGAAGAGATTGTCCCAACGGTACAAAGAGGAGGGAGAGGTAGGCTGCAGACTCGCTTGCCTGTAGCCTCCAGTTTGGCACCTGTTGGGAGCAGTTCTCTTAGAAATGTCAAAATTGGCGCTCCCATGACTTGCACTGCGTGGTCCTTTTTTGACAGACTTGTAGATGATATTTGCTATGTTCAATGCAAGCTGTGTAAGCAAAAAGTTAAAAGAGGTAAAAATATCAGTAACCTGAATACCACAAATATGTGGAAACATGTGCGGACAAAGCACGTAGCTGAGTTACAAAGACACACTGGAGATGTAGGCCAACCTACAGCAGCACCTACATCTTCAGGTCGTGTTGGAGCCTCTACCTTCAGCTCACACACACCTGGTTCGGCTTCCTCACAGGATCTCCATGGAAGAACCTCGGTCACTGTTGTCCATAGACAAACTGTTATTCCACCCACAGCAGCAAGTTCACAGTCATCGTCACACTCCCAGACCACAAAACAGCCATCGGTACCACAGGCATGGGATAAAAGACGGCCATACTCGGCAAACCATCCACGAGCACAGGCTCTGAATGCTGGCATTGCAAAACTCCTATCCCTTGAAATGCTGTCATTCAGGCTGGTGGAGACTGACAGTTTCAGGAACTTTATGGCATTGGCAGTCCCACAATATAATGTGCCAAGCCGATTTTATTTCAGCAGGCAAGCTGTCCCTGCTCTGCAAAAACATGTCGAGGGAAACATTAAACATGCGCTACTAAACGCCGTCAGTAGCAGGGTCCACCTGACCACCGATGCATGGACCAGTACCCATGGCCAGGGACGATACCTTTCCCTCACTGCCCATTGGGTCAATGTTGTGGAGCCGGGTACAGATCTTGCCAGTGGCGCTGTACGTCTTCTGCCAACTCCAAGGATTGCAGGAATCCAGTCTGTACACATTGATTCCTCCTCCTACTCCAGTTCCTCAGAATCATCGCTGCACGAGCCGTCACGGTATACCTCCACATGGACCCGTGAACGCTTACCTGTTGCGACCGATATGAGCACAGCCGTGGCCAAACGTCAACAGGCCGTCCTGAAATTAATTTCCATGGGGAATCGAAGCCACACAGCGCAGGAGCTCTGGGGTGCCATCAAGCAGGAGAGCGACGTGTGGTGTTTGTCAGCTAATCTCCAGCCAGGCTTGGTAGTGTGTGACAATGGCCGAAATCTGGTGGCAGCTCTGGGCCTTGGCAACCTCACTCACATACCATGTCTGGCACATGTGCTCAACTTGGTCGTGCAGAGTTTTTTGAGGGACTATCCGGATCTTGATGCACTGCTGCACAAGGTCCACCTAGAGTGCGCTCACTTGCGACGTTCCAGCATGGCCAGATCGCGCATTACAGCTCTGCAAGTCAGATTTCGCCTTCCTGAACATCGCATCATATGTGACGTACCCACCAGGTGGAATTCCACGTTACATATGTTGGAGCGGTTGTGTGAGCAGCAGCCAGCAGTAATGGAGTATCAGCTGCAACAGGCGCAATCAACTCGCAATTTGCGCCGTTCACACTTCACCACTACTGAGTGGGCCTCTATGAAGGACATCTGCTACGTTTTGCGTGCGTTTGATGTCTCAACGCGGATGGCGAGTGCAGATGATGCACTAGTCAGCATGACTGTCCCCCTTATCTGCCTGCTTCAGAAATCACTGAAAGCACTAAAGGAAGAGGTTTTGAAACAGGTGGAGGATGAGGAGTCACAAATTCAATTACCTTCAGGACAGTCAGCGCAACGTGGTTCCTCACAAAGGGCTGGGCAGGGCTGACTTTGTGAGGAGGATGAGGAGGAGGAGGAGTCAATGGAGGAGGAAGAAATCCCTACAGAGGGAGGTACACAACGCTCTAGTCAGTATGTAGAGCGAGGGTGGGGTGATGCAGAGGAGGCAGAGATGACGCCTCTTCCAGAGGACAGCCTTTGTTGGCCAGTTGGGAGTCTGCAGCACATGGTTGATTTCATGCTTCAGTGCCTGAGAAATGACCGCCGCATCGCCCACATTCTCACCACGTCAGATTATTGGGTGTAACCCTCCTAGACCCTCGCTACCGGGACAACTTACAAACCCTCATCACACCGGTGAACCGGGACCGTAAAATGCAGGAGTACCAAGACACACTGGTGCAATCCATACTGTTGTACATTCCAGCCGAGAGAGCTGCTGCTGCTGCTACTGCTTTACAAAGCAGCTCTGTGCGTCGAGGCAGTGTAGACACCTCTACAACAAGAGGGAGCAGAAGCAGCGCCTCTGCACAGGGCAAGAGCTGTATGTTACAAATGTGGCAAAGTTTTGTGACAGCGCCAGCAAGGTCTACACCATCCGAGACGGCTCCAGTCACCAGGAAGAAACGTTTCCGTAAGATGGTGACAGACTACTTGGCTTTCCCTCTAAGTGTACTCCCAGATGCCTCTTCCCCTTTCAAATTTTGGGTCTCTAAGTTGGATACATGGCCAGAGCTTAGCCAGTATGCATTGGAGGTGCTGGCTTGCCCTGCTGCCAGTGTATTATCTGAGCGTGTCTTTAGTGCTGCAGGTGGTGTAGTAACAGACCGTCGCATGCGACTATCCTCAGAGAATGTAGACCGGCTTACTTTTCTGAAAATGAACAAGGCATGGATCTCACCTGAATTTGCCTGTCCGTTTTCAGATTAAATAACTGTTTGGCAACGTTTTCCATGTCTCCTGTTATGTTCATCTTTCTACCACCTGAACTGTACTCCCTGGGCTACAACACCGCCATTTCTTGCTCGTAAGTAATTGGCAGGGGTACTGACTCCTGGCCAGCCTGGTTACAGCACGACAGCTGTTTCCTGGCAGTGTGAACGTCAATTATCCTCCAATAAGTTGTGCTGTCGTGTTGCATTCGGGTTAGCCGACTCTATGGTGCCTGCAGTTTAGGTGATTCCTATGTGTGCTGTGGGATATGTAAATAAAGGCGGTTTCCATTGTGACAATAGGACAAGCACCCACTGTAGGACTGTGTGATTCGGTAACTGCGGACGGCTTGCGTCCTGCCAACTTACATTTTCATGGGTGCGTTCTGCTACCCGTCCGGGGTCCAGTACCGTCAACTGGTTCTCCCCAGTGCCTTTGGCCTAGGTGCCTCCATCTCCGTATCCGAGTTCCACCAACGTCTGCTGGTCCTTGGTAGTGCTTTGGAGCACAGGTACCTCCTGCTTAGTAACCGTGTCACAGTAACGTCAGCTGGTACTCGGTTGTGACATTGCCTCTTTTCCTTCTGCTACCCGTCCGGGGTCCAGTACCGTCAACTGGTTCTCCCCAGTGCCTTTGGCCTAGGTGCCTCCATCTCCGTATCCGAGTTCCACCAACGTCTGCTGGTCCTTGGTAGTGCTTTGGAGCACAGGTATCTCCTGCTTAGTAACCGTGTCACAGTAACGTCAGCTGGTACTCGGTTGTGACATTGTCTCTTTTCCTTCTGCTACCCGTCCGGGGTCCAGTACCGTCAACTGGTTTTCCCCACTGCCTTTGGCCTAGGTGCCTCCATCTCCGTATCCGAGTTCCACCAACGTCTGCTGGTCCTTGGTAGTGCTTTGGAGCACAGGTACCTCCTGCTTAGTAACTGTGTCACAGTAACGTCAGCTGGTACTCGGTTGTGACATTGCCTCTTTTCCTTCTGCTACCCGTCCAGGGTCCAGTACCGTCAACTGGTTCTCCCCAGTGCCTTTGGCCTAGGTGCCTCCATCTCCGTATCCGAGTTCCACCAACATCTGCTGGTCCTTGGTAGTGCTTTGGAGCACAGGTACCTCCTGCTTAGTAACCGTGTCACAGTAACGTCAGCTGGTACTCGGTTGTGACATTGCCTCTTTTCCTTCTGCTGCCCCTCCGGGTTCCAGCACAGTCAGCTGGTCCTCGTTACTTCCATTGTCTCTTGCTCCATCTGATACCCGTCAGGGTTCCAGTAACGTCAGCTGGTTTTCGGAAATTAGACGACCTTAAAGACCACCCAGAAGAAGATGACGACAACAAGGACGACGAGCATGAAGCCAACCAGCCTGAACACCATCACAAAGAAAAAATAAAAGATTACCCAGAGGAAGATCACCAACAGGACAAAGAAGGTTAAGACAAACTACAAGATACAGAACAAGAGACAGCAGAACAATAAGCAGAAGATCAAAAAGCAGAAGAACATGAAGTATAAGACCAAAATGAAGAGCAAAATATATGCTCTAAATTCTAAGCAGAAGAAGACTAAGCAGTGTATGGGGGTGAGTCCGTTCCTCCTCGTGGTGCCCCTGGAAAATGCCTGCTGCTGCAGGCTAAACTGAACACGGACAAATACTGTTGTAATTTAAATCTTTTGTGACAGCAAGAACGGAAGGATGAACAATTCATACTTTTACAGATTACAAGTACAGGAATCTCTGTCACAAATAAGAATATGATGAAGAAGATGACGAGGAAGAAGATGAAGAATTTGAATATGAAGAAGATTAATTAGTTTAATAATAACAATATGAGTAATGTAAACAAAAACATGAATGGCAAGAAGTTTAAGAAGAAGATTAAGAAGGTGAAGATGAAGAATAATTTGATGAGAAAGATGATGCTGCTGAAGATTATGAAGGAGAAAGTGTGGCACTGGCAAAAGTTAAAAAGGTGAAGAGCATGGAAGTTGTGAAACATACATATTTGCCAAAATAGAAAAAAGGTTAACAACATTGTCAATTTGTTAGTCAATCCAAACGTATTTCCAAAAAAATATATATTAATGCTATTCCAATGCATTGGGTTAAACATGTATGCCTTTATTGTCTCCTCAACCTCCCCCAATACATTCTACATTAGTCTTTGTTGTTTTCCTTCATGTACAATTAACCAACAAGGCAAGAATGTTTTTTTTTAATGTCGATATTTGGTTCCCATAGACTTACATTGGACTTCCGGTATCGGAATCGGATATCGACGATATTTAGTGATATCGGCGATACCATTCCGATCCGATATTTTTAGATATCGAGCAGTATCGCTCAACACTAGACGTGGGTAATCGGGAGTTATTGGCCATAAAGTGGGCCTTTGAAGAGTGGAGACATTGGCTGGAAGGAGCCAAACATCAGGTGGTGGTCCTCACGGACCATAAGAATCTGGTTTATCTCGAATCAGTCAAGCGACTTAATCCTAGACAGGCCAGCTGGGCCTTGTTTTTCACACATTTTAATTTTGTGGTTTCTTTTCTTCCTGGCACTAAGAATGTTAAGGCGGATGCCCTCTCGAGGAGTTTCTTTACGGACTCTTCTGAGTTATCTGATCCTACTATTATTTTGAAAGAGAGTGTAGTTCTTTCCGCCATCTCGTCCAATTTGAGACTGGCCTTGGAAGGGTGTCAGGAGGATAAACCTGAGCGCTGCCCTATTGGGAAATTGTTTGTCCCAGACCAGTGGAAGAAGAGTGTGATGTCTGAGATTCATTGTTCCGCGTTGGCTGGTCATCCCGGGATTTTTGGTACCAGAGACTTGATGAGTCGGTCCTTTTGGTGGCCTACTTTGTCTCGTGACGTCAGGGAATTTGTGCAGTCCTGTGGGACTTGCTCTCGCTCCAAGCCTTGCTCTCGCTCTGGTGGTTTGTTAATGCCATTACCCATGCCCAAGAGGCCATGGACCCATATCTCTATGGATTTTATTTCCGACCTCCCTGTTTCTCAGAGACTGACCGTTATCTGGGTAATCTGTGATAGGTTTTCCAAGATGATACATCTTGTGCCATTACCTAAGTTACCTTCCTCCTCCGAATTGGTGCCTTTGTTCCTTCAGCACATGGTTCGGTTACATGGCATTCCGGAGAACATTGTGTCTGACAGAGGAGTCCAGTTTGTTTCCAGATTTTGGAGGACATTTTGTTCTAAATTTGGTGTTCAATTATCTTTCTCCTCTGCTTTTCATCCTCAGATCAATGGACAAACTGAGAGAACAAACCAGACCTTGGAGACTTATTTGAGATTTTTTGTGTCTGCTGATCAAGATGACTGGATCTCTTTTTTGCCTTTGGCTGAGTTTGCTCTTAATAATAGGGCTAGTTCTGCCACCTTGATATCTCCATTTTTCTGCAATTCTGGGTTTCACCCTCGATTTTCTTCGGTACAGGAGGAGGCTTCTGTCTGTCCGGGTGTTGACTCTGTTGTGGAGCGTATGCAGCAGATTTGGGACCAGGTAGTGGAGAGGTTGTCTCTCTCTCAAGAGAAGGCCCAGCGGTTTGCCAACCGGCATAGGACTGATGGTCCTCGGTTTAAAGTGGGGGGCTTAGTTTGGTTGTCCTCAAGAAATATCCCTATGAGGGTTGCATCTCCAAAGTTTAAGCCAAGGTTCATTGGACCTTATTAGATCATGGAGATTCTTAATCCTGTTTCCTTCCGTTTGCTTCTTCCAGGGACATTTAAGATCCATAACGTGTTCCACAAGTCCTTATTGAAGAGGTTTGTCGAGCCAGTGGTTCCTATGGCTGCGCCTCCTGACCCTGTTTTGGTTGAGGGCAATCTGGAGTATGTGGTTGAGAAAATATTGGATTCTCGTTTTTCTAGACAGAAACTCCAGTATTTGGTTAAGTGGAGAGGTAATGGTCAGGAGGACAATTCTACGGTGTTTGCTTCGGACATCCATGCTAAGAGACTGATCCGTGCCTATCACCTGGTTGCACAAGTCAGGGTTCGGTGACCCCTCCTCAAGGGGGAGGTACTGTTATGAATGTGCTAGAGATGGTTTTTGAGCACAGGCTCCCTCTGGTGGTTACAGACAGTACTGAACCTTTCAGCGAGAAGTGGCAATCTGGATTCACTGACTGGTCTGATATAAGGGAGGTTCCCTCCCATGATGGTTGCCGGTGATCAATTGTTCTTGTCTCAATTGTGGTTCCTGGTTCATTTTGAAGTTTGCTGGAGTCCTGCCTGCATCTCCTGCTTTCAGATAAGATATTTTTTGCTTTTCTTTTTGTGCTTGCTTTTTGCATTGTTTTCTGCACTTTTGTGGAGGTCAGCCAGGTCCCCTCCTGGGGCCTGAGCTCCTCAAAGTTTTTCTGCAGCCATTGTTATTTGCTCATTTGCTTTTTCCTGTTTTTTCAGCGGCTGCGGCTTGGTTTTTGTTCACACTGAGATCTGATTTAGCGGGTGGCAAGATCGTGTGATCTCAGTATTTTTGTAATCAGAATTGTTGGATTTTGTAGGGTTTTCTGGGTTGCAGAAAGTAATCTCTCCTGTCCTATTCTATTTAGTCAGCTTGTGGCCCCAGCGTTTGCTCAGTCTGTTTTCTGCCTATGTTTATATTTTCATCTTGTCTAACCGCCATTATATGTTTGGGGGCTTCCTATTTTCTTTGGGGATCTGCTCCGGGGCAGATAGCTTTCATCTTTCTGCCTTTAGGTGTAGTTATCTCTCAGGCTGTGACGAGGCGTCTAGGATCAACGTAGGAACGCTCCACGGCTACCTCTAGTTTTGTCGTTAGTTTAGGAATCTGCAACCCATCAGTTACCAACATCTCAGGTGTTCGGCTGCCCTGCTGTTGTTCCTGTCCTCCTCAGCTACCGAAACAGAACATATCAGACAGACCTTGGGGCTCCCTACCTCCTATGCGGGAACTGGCTAAGGTGCAGGTAACACAGGGGTCTGTCACCCATTTCTACATGAAAAAAAAAAGAGAAAGGAAAGTGCACCTTGAACAGATCATACTAAGAAAAAACTGAGTCTCAGTGTTGGAGGTTCTCACCTGAGCCTGTTGTGCAAGAGGAGGTACAACACTAAGGAATAATGAGGTCAACCTGAATGGCTGCTTGTTGGAATATGTTTGGTGCAACAACGCTATTCCTGTCTGAGTTTTTAGTTGCTAGATTTGTATGCTGTTTATAAAGTTAAAAAAAACTCCCAGAGGCTCACACAGGGAGAGCATGTGATTGTATTTCCTTTTTTCCTGTGTCTGTGTATGAGAGAAGCAGCCTGCTGTAGATGCTTCACAGATAGAGACGCACTGTTGATTTATTCCTAATCTATTAAGCTTATCATATATTGTTCCTGAATAAAGAATCTCTGTTGTCACACGCTTGGAGAGTTTCCTGAATAATCCGCTGCCAACACTGCTGCTCCACTCGCTAGACTGCATTGAAATCCAGATAGAAATCCAAGGAAGGGAGAAAAATGGTGGTTTGGTTCAGTGCTGCCTGGGATAATGAGTAGAAATGAGCGAATCTTTCAAGGTTTGGATCAGATTCGCCAAACAGACCTCCACACTGAACAGTTTGCAGAACGGTTCATTAAACGGACCAGAAGCCCATTTGATACAATGGGAGGACAAAATGCATACACCATGTTCCAAATTATTATGCAAATGATATTTTTCTCTGATATTCCTTAGTGGTTGGTGCAAATGACAGTCAGTTTAATAAAAGTCATCACCGTAAGAGTATACATCCTCATTTGTGGAATTTGCAGCATTAGGAGGTCACATTCACTGAACAAAAAAGCTATTTAACTCCAAAACGTCCTAACAGGCCAAGTTACATGTTAACATAGGAACCCTTCTTTGATATCACCTTCACAATTCTTGCATCCATTGAACTTGTGAGTTTTTGGAGAGTTTCTTCTGTATTTCTTTGCATAAAGTCAGAATAGCCTCCCAGAGCAGCTGTTTTGATGTGATCTTTGCTTGATGATACTCCAAAGGTTCTCTATAGGGTTCATGGCCACACCATGAGTTTATCTCCTTTTATGCCCATAACAGCCAATGACTCAGAGGTATTCTTTGCAGCATGAGATGGTGCATTGTCATGCTTGAAGATGATTTTGCTCCTGAAGGCATGTTTCTGCTTTTTATACCATGGAAGAAATTTGTTAGTCAGAAACTCTATATACTTTGCAGAGGTCATTTTCACACCTTCAGGAACCTTAAAGGGCCCTACCAGCTGTTTCCCCATGATTCTAGCCCAAAACATGACTCCTCCACCTCCTTGCTGACGTCGCAGCCTTGTTGAGACATGGTGGCCATCCACCAACTATCCACTACTCCATCCATCTGGATCATCCAGGGTTGCTCGACACTCATCAGTAAACAAGACTGTTTGAAAATTATTCTTCATGTATCTCTGGGCCCACTGCAAACGCTTCTGCTTGTGAGCACTGTTTAGGGGTGGTCGAATTGTAGGTTTATGCACCAGAGCAAGCCTTTGAAGGATCCTACTTCTTGAAGTTCGAGGGACTCCAGAGGCACCAGCAGCTTCAAATATCTGTTTGCTGGTTTGTAATGGCTTTTTAGCAGCTGCTCTTTTAATCCAATGAACTTGCCTGGCAGAAACCTTCCTCATTCTGCCTTTATCAGCACGAACACATCTGTGCTCAGAATCAGCCACAAATCTCTTAACAGTACGATGATCACGCTTAAGTTTTTGGGAAATATCTAATGTTTTCATCCCTTGACCAAGGCATTGCACTATTTGATGCTTTTCAGCAGCAGAGAGATCCTTTTTCTTTCCCATGTTACTTGAAAACTCTGGCCTGCTTAACAGTGTGGAACATCAAGCTTTCCTTTCATTGGGCTCACATGGCAAATTAATTATCACAGGTATCTGAGATTGATTTCAGTGATCCAATGAACCCTGAGACACAATACAATCAATGGGTTTCATTTACAACAAAAAAAAATAACGCTATGACACTTAAAACCAATTTGCAATAATAATAATTTGGAACATGGTGAAGATAACACTTTATGTGGTGACAAAAAGCTTTCCAAATAGCTAAAATTATGGGCAGACACCAGGGCAAGTGGCATTAATTGATCCACAGACATGGGTAATGCATGAGGTATCAGGCTCTGGCCCAGCATTTACAGCTTGGAATTGAAGTATTAATAACGACCTGGTGGTTAAAGGAGCCATGTAAGACTTCTTAGCTGGGAGACCTCACACCTCATGCAACACATCCAATTTTTTTTATTTTATTCCAGCCACACTCAGATGACACAAACGTCAGTTTTTAGACAATTATTGGTAGAAAAATTTAAGGAAAGTAACACAGGTAGTTGACTGAAAGTAAGTGCAGATCTGCCTGTCTGGGAGACTTACTTACACGGGCAACCCACCAGATGGAGACCCAACTTGAAGTTTCTACATTTCAAAAAATAATTGTCACACAGCACTAAAGTAGCATCAATTTCCACAGAGTATAAACAGTATAATAGGTCTCTGACACACCTTAAACCACAGGCAACCCACCTGATGGAGACCTAACTTGGAGTCTCCACATTTCAAAAAATTGTTTTTAACATCAGCAGCAGTAGCAACAGCAATCACAGAGGACACCACAAAGATGGCATAAACTGCAATAACGCGAGATCAAAACAGAACACTAAAAAGAACATCATCACCTAGTCTGCCCAATCTGAAACTGGGGTGCAAAAGTCATCAGAGACCCCTTACTTGTTCATTTTAATGAAAATTATGTAGTCTACAGTTTGAACGGACAGCCAGGTACGCTTATCTGTCAAGATACCACCATAAGCTCTGAAAACATGTTCTGAGAGAATGATGGCTGCTGGGCATGACAAAACCACCAAGGCGTGACAGGTGAGCTCAGGCCACTCTTATATTTTTGAAGACCAAAATGTAAAAGGTCTAAACCCCCCGATGGCATTGATATTGAGTTCCAGATACTCCTGCACCATACTCTCCAGTCGTTCACAACGTGGCAGACTTGTATTCTGTTCTGCTGGTGCATGGGCTGGTCTAAAATATGTGTTAAATGACTTACAGAAATTGATTATGCCACTTACACCGCTGCTGCTGCTGCTAATGTTTTGGTCGATGACGCCTTGACATTTCCGGGGTTGGATGTCTACAACTGGGATGCACACTATGTTCCTCACTGCTATCCTGGAGAAAACCACTCTTAAGATTGTCTCAAAGCATACTTTGATACTTCAGCATGCACTCATCCTTTTCCAGGGGAGGAAGCATCTGGCTAAATTTACTCTTGTACTATGGATCTAACAGAGTGGCAACCCTGTAATCAGCACTATTTCTAACCCCAAGAATACGGGCATCGTGTTGAAGATAGTGCAGCAAGAAGTCGCTTATGTGTTGAGCGCTTCCATAAGGTCCAAGTCCACGCTATGTTGGTGGCAGGATAACACTCAAGCTTGCTGTAGCGTCCGCCCGCTGCGGGTCTGAACTGCAGGTAAGACAGCACCCCGAGAAACCCCAAGACCCTTTACCCCTATACAGGGATCTGGAATTACAGCGAAGCCCAGGGGGTAGCTGCCTATAGGAGCAATGGACTGGAGCAGGAAGGATGCTAGGAAGGGAATAAAAAGTGAGACCAAATGCGTAGTCAGAAGTCCAAAGGTCAAAACTGGGAGGGCAGCAAAGGTACAAAATCGGCAGGCTAAAGAAGGGCCAAAATCCAGGCAAAAGTCAGAGTCAAAATCGGGAGGGCAGCAGAGGTACAAAATCGTCAGGCTGTATAAGGGTCAAAATCCAGGCAAAAGTCAGAGTCAAAATAGCAATAAACACTAGCACGCTGGGGAAACCAAGACTATATCTGGCGGCCTGCAAGACAGGCTCCAAGGTATTTGAAGGGCATGGCTACCTCTCACAGGCTCACAGCCTGATGACCTCATCTGGACCGCCCCCAGAACCAGGTCAGATAGTGATGCATGACTGACACCAACCACTTCACCTCTGACAGAAGTGCGAAGCCTGCGCCCACCAGACGCCTGCGCAGGGACCCCTTCCCTGTCACCAACATCACCCACAGGAGAAGCATGGCGATGCCCAGCGACAGAGGATGGCGTCAAAGGAGCAGAACCATATGAGGATACCGATCTCCTATCACCGGCACCAACAGCCGAAGGAGTCCGGCGCCTCCCAGCGGCCGAGGCAGGAACACCAGCCACTGAGTCCAACGGCGACGTGACAGTACCCCTCCTTCAAAGAGGGGCCTCTGGACCCTCAAAACCCGGTTTGTTGGGATGAAGGAGATAAAACTTCCTGATCAAACCCTTGGCATGGACGTTACTAGCAGGCACCCAGGACCTTTCCTCCGGACCATAGCCCTTCCAATGCACAGATACTGCACAGATCCTCTCAGTAAGCGGGAATCAAGGATCCTTTGGACTTCGTATTCCAAAGCACCCCCGACCAAAACCGGAGGAGGAGGGGACTGGACAGGACGAATCGGAGAGTGGTACAATTTGAGAAGGGACTTATGGAATACATTGGGCAGTTTAAATGATTGAGGGAGCTTCAGACGAAAGGCTAATGGATTAATCACCTCAATAATTTCATACTGACCAATAAACCTGGGACCTAGTTTGGCAGACGGCACTTTGAGCTTAATATTCCTGGTAGAAAGCCAAACTTTGTCCCCATCTCCCAGGTCCGGGTCCTTGGAGCGCCGTCTATTAGCAGAAGAAGCCTGTCTAGTCTGAGCCCCTTTCAAGTTTACGTTGACTTCCGACCAGATAGTTTTTAACTGATTTATGGATCTTTCTACCCCAGGGACCTCTGACATCCTAGAAGAAAACGAACCAAAGCGCGGGTGCAGCCCATGATTGCAGTGGAAAGGGGTAGTCTTGATGGACTCCTGGTACTGATTATTCATGGCAAACTCTGCTAGCGGCAGGTGTTCCACCCAATCGGACTGATGCTCAGAGATATAACAAGGTAAATACTGCTCAAGAGCTTGGTTGGTGCGCTCGGTTTGACCATTGGTGTTAGGGTGATAGGCAGAGGAAAAGGACAATTCAATTCCAATCCATTTACAGAATACCCTCCAAAATTTCGAAATAATCTGGGTGCCCCTGTCCGACACAATATTCACAGGAACACCATGCAACCGCACAACATGAGTAATGAATAATTTGCTCAGGGTCTCGGAATTAGGTAATCTGGACAGAGGAACAAAATGATACTGCTTGCTGAATCTGTCCAGCACCAACCAGATAAACGTCTTTCCTTCTGAGAGTGGTAGATCAGTAATAAAGTCCATGGAGATATGGGTCCAAGGACTCTCAGGGGCAGGCAAGGCCTGGAGCCACCCGGCAGGGCGATTATGGGGAGACTTAGCGCGAGCACAGGTTTCACAGGCCAGTACATAGTCCTTACAGTCCTTTACTACAGTTGGCCACTAAAAATTCCTAGTTACCAGTCTGATGATGTTTTTGATGCCTGGATGCCCTGCAAGGACAGAAACATGTGATTCCTTCAGAACTTGAAGGCGGAATGTGGCCGGGACAAATAGTTTTTGGGGAGGAGTAGTGTCAGGGGCCTGTTTTGGAGATCTACGGATTTATTCCAGAAGATCCAAGGATACAGCCGAAATAACAATTCCCTTGGCTAGCATTGGAGTTGGTTCAGAGTCCTTGACCTGTGAGGGGCAAAAACTTCGAGAAAGGGCATCAGCCCTTACATTTTTAGTACCCGGTCGGAAAGTAATAACAAAATCAAACTTAGAAAAGAACAAGGCCCACCTTGCCTGTCTAGGATTCAGTCTTTTTGCTGACTCCAAGTAGGTAAGGTTCTTGTGGTCAGTAATTACAGTGATCGTATGTTTGGCACCTTCGAGGAAGTGGCGCCATTCCTCGAAGGCCCATTTGATTGCCAACAATTCTCGATTACCTATATCATAATTCCTCTCGGAGGAAGAGAATTTTTGGGAAAAGAAGGCACACGGATGAAGTTGAGTGAGGGATGCAGTGCCTTTCGATAGCTCTACTCCGACTCCAACTACAGAGGCATCTACCTCTACAATAAAGGGGCGGTCCAGATCGGGCTGAACCAATATCAGGTTAGAGGAAAAACATTCCTTTAAGGCAGAAAACGCATGAAGTGCTTCAGGCTTCCAGTTAACCACATCCGCCCCTTTCCGAGTCAAATCAGTGAGTGGTTTGGCTATCTCGGAAAAACCTTTAATAAATTTACGATAGTAGTTAGCGAAACCCAGAAACTGTATCTCCTCCATCATGAAGACACATTTCTCTGGTTTGGCGAATAAAGAATGCTCTCTGAGTCTCTGGAGGACGGAGCAGACGTGTTGAACGTGTGTCCTAAGGTCAGAAGAGTAAATCAGGATGTCGTCCAAATAAACGACCACATAAACACCACTGATGTCTCTGAAAATCTCATTCACAAAATTCTGAAACACTGCAGGTGCATTACTGAGCCCATACGGCATTACTAGATACTCAAAGTGGCCCGAGGGGTGTGTTAAACGTGGTCTTCCACTCATCTCCCTTTCTTATACGGACAAAATTATATGCTCCTCGGAGGTCAAGTTTAGTAAACCAACGGGCTCCCAACAGCTGATTATAAAGATCAGGAATGAGTGGAAGTGGATACTGGTTTTTCACAGTGATTGCGTTTAACTCATGGTAATCAATGCAACGTCTGAGACCACCATCTTTCTTTTCCACAAAAAAGAACCCTGCCCCAACTGTTGAGGTGGATGGTCTAATAAACCCTTTTCGCAAACTGTCTGCTATGTAGTCTTTCATGGCCTGACGTTCTGGACCAGAGAGGTTAAATATTCTCCCCTTAGGGAGACGAGAATCCGGTACTAAGTTTATTGGGCAATCATACTTTCTATGAGGGGGTAATTTCTCTGATTCCAATACAGAAAATTCATCCTCATAATCTCTGAATGCATAGGGTACAAAGGGAGGTGTGACCTTAACTTGGTTTACTGATAGCGATATACAGTTATCCTGACACGTTGAGCTCCAGCGCACGACATCACCTAAGTGCCAGTCTATGACTGAATTATGTTTGTTTGTGTAACCATGGCATACCCAGAATAACAGCGGATGATAAATTATAATAACAAAAAATGACACATGTTCAGCATGTAATGATCCCACTGACATTGATACTTCCTTAGTGACAAACTCCACTCCATTCTGGACGATAGGGGTGCCATTAATAGCAGTGGTTTTAATGGGCGCATTAAGCCTTAACAGTGGTACACCCAGATTCCTCGCTACCGGGAGATCTATGAAATTCCCTTCTGAGCCACTATCCACATAAGCCTCCACTCACACAGATTTCTGCAGGTAAGACAGAGAAGTAGGTAAAAGGACTTTGGCCGCATCAGCGGGCAATACCTGGGCATCTGGGCAGGCATGGCCAGAGCCGCCCAGGTGCTGACGTCCAGAGAGTGAAGACTTCTGACATCCAGTGTTCTCACAGAGGTCTCCAGACTGTGGCTTGTGCAGCATGTTAGTACAAGATGATGGGAGTGATCCTCCACAGGACTGAACAATGAAGCAGGACACAGGTGCTTCAGCAGCAGAATCAGCTCAGAGAAAGAGAGGAAGGAAAAAAATTTCAGGGAAAGGTTAGGTAATGCTTTTATATATATTCTGGATATATAAAACCGTTTTTTAGGCCAGATATAATGTAGCGTCTGCCCTCTGCGGGTCTGAACTGCAGGTAAGACAGCACCCCGAGAAACTCCGAGACCCTTTACCCCTATACAGGGATCTGGAATTACAGTGAAGCCCAGGGGGTAGCTGCCTATAGGAGCAGTGGACTGGAGCAGGAAGGATGCTAGGAAGGGAATAAAAAGCGAGACCAAATGCGTAGTCAGAAGTCCAAAGGTCAAAAATGGGAGGGCAGCAAAGGTACAAAATCGGCAGGATAAAGAAGGGTCAAAATCCAGGCAAAAGTCAGAGTCAAAATAGCAATAAACACTAGCACACTGGGGGAAACCAAGACTATGTCGGTTGGCCTGCAAGACAGGCTCCAAGGTATTTGAAGGGCATAGCTACCTCTCACAGGCTCACAGCCTGATGACCTCATCTGGACCGCCCCCAGAACCAGGTCAGATGGTGATGCATGACTGACACCAACCACTTCACCTCTGACAGAAGAGCGAAGCCTGCGCCCACCAGACGCCTGCGCAGGTACCCTTCTCTGTCACCAACATCACCCACAGGAGAAACATGATGATGCCCAGTGACAGAGGTCGGCGTCAAAGGAGCAGAACCATATGAGGATACTGATCTCCTATCACCGGCACCAACAGCCGAAGGAGTCCGGTGCCTCCCAGCGGCCGAGGCAGGAACACCAGCCACTGAGTCCAACGGCGACGTGACACTTACTTACTCAAGCCCCTTCTGCCAACCATGGAAAACAGAGAGTGTATCATTATCCTATTCATTCTTCTGACTGTTGCGCGTCCATCTCCTCGTCCTCCTCAATTTGTTCCTCGGCTCCTGAATCTTCATTTACAGTTTGTCTGGTACTATGAGCCCCCCTTGTTTGCTGTAAGACACCCTCCCATGGTGCCCGCCTGTGTGATGACAGTCCAGAAATGTGAGATATTGTTATCCCTTCCATATCCTCCTCTGCTTCCAACTGTTCCTCTGGGACCATCACCTCCTCACACAGACTATTAAAAGTGTGCTCCAGAATGTAGATTACCACAATAGTGATGCTGATGACAGCATCGTCAGCACTAACCATCTTAGTAGCCATTTCAAAACTTTGCAGAAGGGTGCAGAGGTCCTTCAACTGTGCCAACTCTGAAAGAGTGATTTGCACCACATCCGGACTGTGCTGGCCCAGGCTATGCAAAAGGACATATTACACCAGGGCTCACCGCTGCAACGTACTCAGAGTGGAATTCCACTGTGTGAGAACATTGCTAATTAAGCGGTTAACTGGTAGGCCAAATTACCTCTGTGGTGATGCAATTTGTTGACCTGCGGGATGTGATCGGCGCAAGTGAGCACACCGCTTTCTGGAGCAGCGCATCCAGGCCAGGATAGTGACTGAGAAATTGCTGTACCACCAGGTTGAGGACGTGAGAAATGCAAGGCACATGTGCGAGGTTGCCACGGCGTAGGGCCGCCACCAGGTTTGCATCATAATCGCACACAGCCTTCCTTGGCTCCAGGTTTAGTGGTGAAAGCCATTGCTCTAATTCAGCCTGGATATCTGTCCACAGCTCTTGAGCTGTGTGACTGAAATCTCCAAGGCATATTAATTTAAATACTGCCTGATTGTGGTGAGCCATAGCTGCACAGTACGGAGGTGTGGGAGAGTCTATCTGCACTGTAGGAACACGTGTCTGCTTAAGGGAGAGGTTGAGGGCACAGGTGGAGGCCCTAGAGGATGTGGAGTAGGCAGAAGTAGAGGAGAAAGTGTTAGATACAGATGTTTTTTTCCCACAAGCCTTGGGGACTCAAAGACTTGTGGAGCAGCCCCTTGACCTCCTGCTCCCACAGCCACCAGAGTCACCCAGTGACCTGTCAGCGAGATGTAATGCCCCTGCTCAAATTTGTTCGTCCAAGTGTCAGTGGAGAAATTATCTCTGGCAGACTTAGATTTTTTCAGGGAACAAGTGTAGCACAGGCACAGCTTTCTCTGAGAAGTAATGACGACTGGGCAACTGGTTCTGGGGGACTGCGACAGCTATCAACTTTTGGAAACCGTCTTTATCCATCAGGTGAAAAGTCATAATTTCCACCAGATTGGAGATGGTGGAGTTCAAGCTCTTAACTTTCTCATGTGTAGGAGGAAGCATTCTTTTACGTGACCACAACTGCGTGACCAAGAGCTTGCTGCTGTGCTGAGAAAGGGCGGAATACGGAGAACAGGACAAACTGCTAGACTGTGAATGAGGTGCTGGCAGAGATCTTATGATGGATTGAGAAAGATGTGTTGTGCTAGGTGACACAAAAGCCGCAGTCATGTCTACTTCCATAACAGCTGACCGGCTCTCATTCACCAAGACTATGGTGGGTAAACAATTGTAGTTTCTGCAGCTGGAGACCTGTGTGAACACTTGGAATGTTGACAAAGGAGGAAAAAGCAGCAGATAGGGTTGATGGCATGGCCGGTGGTTGTCAAGGCCGGCTAGTCCTCATTTTAGTGCAGTGAGGTTCCCACACTATGGCATGTTGATCGCACATGCGCTAGTTCATGCATGTACTTGTCAAATTATTGCAATTCTTGGCTCTACTGAGTTTTCTTTGTAAATTTGACAGATAATTTGTGTTGGGTCATCCTTTGCCGTCTCAAAAAACGCCCAGACTAGGCAACCCTAGCCACCCCTGCAAACTACACACTCTCGACCGGTGCTGGCAACAGGCAGAGTTGGGGCTGAGTATGCAGTACTTGCCGTGGTTGTGTCACTTCATGTGTGTAGGAAGCCGCAACGTAACATCCTTATCTTCCTCCTCCTTCATCTGCTCTGCTGAGGTACTCAGCTGCATACCTCTGGGTTTACACCAAGTGGGATCTACAACCTCATTGTCATCCTCTTTGTTCTCACACTCTGCTTGGACCATACTTCGTGTGGCCCCGGATCCAACGTGAAATTCAGCGACAAATTCAGCGCACTCGGAGCCTCCGGCTAACGTGACCCGACAGCGGCCACAGTGTCCATTAATGGTGCCTCTGACCACTGGATGACTGCAGGGGCTGCGATCATTGTAGGCGGCCGCACACAAAACTGCACTTCCCTTGCCCATCTCTCCTCAGTTCTGGAGACCATCTTCACTGTCACTGCATATGGTCCTCGGGCCCTTGCTCCTTTATAAATGTTACTCGGTCCCACTCCTGCAACAGACCGTTACAATGAATGGACCCGACGTTCACATATACCTTGTCCCCGGTCTCAACCTCATGGATGAATCCATATCCCCAGGTAGGATTAAAGTATTTGATGAGGCTGCATGTCATCCAGCCAGATATGGCTCCCCTGCCTGGGCACCGCAGCTCCTTTAAGATCTGGCGCTCCCACCGTTTCTTCTCTTCGATTACGCTCCTCACCCACTGGGCCTCCTCTGCCGTGGGAGCCCAGGGTTCACCTGGATAGACGTCTCGGGAGGACACAGAAGATGGGGAAGTTGACCGGGCAGGTGTCAGTGCAGTAACTGAGGTGAATGCAGATCTTTCACTCACCGAAGCTGCAGCCGGCTGTGACAGTCCTCCATGGCGGAAGCACGAGCTGGAAACCATGGCCGTGACGATTCCCCTCTGCATGGCCTCCATCTTCTCTAAGACCTCTTCCAGCTCCGGCTCCTCGGCGTCCGCGGTGTCTTGGCTCCTGGCGATCTGCTTTCCTAACCGACCGAAGGGGAACCAATCCTCCATCTCTTCCATCCGCCAACTTCCAGGACGCGGGCCCGACTTTGTCTGGAACATGGACGGCTCCCAGTCCTGCAGACCTATACCCCCACGGAAGTACATGCTTCTGTGCTGCATCACAGTGGGTAATTTGCTGGATAATCACATCTCTCCTCCGGACACCTTGCCCTGCTCTTCTGGTAGCCACTCGTTCGTGGGTAGAGTTACTTCCTGCCGCTCCACCTGTCTCTCCAGATCCTGCTGCAGGGGTGGGGGCTTCTTCTTCTGCCGTGCCCACCTTAGGCAGGCACCAGTCCCTCTGGGATGCGGCCTCAGCTCAGGCCACTGATTCTTCCATCTTTGCGCCCTTTTCTGCTAAAGACGCCCATGGTGGGCGGCACTGCTCCCAGCTTTCGTGCCACTGACAGCCATCTTCTTGTCAGTGTTCAGCGCCATCTTTAACTCTCTAATGGCCGCCATCTTTGCTGTCTTCAAGGCTCCTCCACTCTCTGTGCACAAGGCATAGCAATCCTGCCGACTACACCAATTATGTAAGGTGGCCAGGGTGGTTGTCATGGCAACAGACTGCATGGTTCCCACACCATGGTGCCCCACAGATAAAATACAGTGTCCCTTTTGCTGCATGTGCAGCATGTGCAACAGAACACTTGCAGTCACTGTCGGGTTCCCCTTTGCTGCTGTCATGTTAGCTCCGCATCCATGAGCCCCATAAACCACTTTGGAGTTTAGTTCTTTTTCCAACACTTTAATTTTACTGGATAGCAGTGCATTCATCACATAGACAGCACAGTTTACACATGTCAACATTTTCTGTATTTTCCCTGCCTTCCGGGCAGCCTCCTTTTTTCCTGCAAACTCTCTCTCTTTCCTTCTGGAATTCCCTGCCGTATTTTTGGAGAATCTCTGTCCCATCCGTGCTTCTCGTTTCACCAGCACTCTGCCCTCCCCTTGTCCAGTTCCAATTGGGAAAGGTGCCAGGAACGCCATTTCAGATACTCCTGCTAGTGCCTGCCTGCACAATTCTCCACCTGGGGCGCCTTACTGCTGTAGCAGCTTTATCCCCATGGTCAGTCATCGGCTTCCTTTGCTGCTCACACACCTTACCCTTGGAAAGCCTGCCTGGGTTTCTGCTGCCCATACAGGAAGTCCCACTCCTATATCCTTATGACTCTGCCCAGCTCTGCTCTAACTCCTCTCCACTGAATAACCCCTTGTTGCCTGTACCTGAACTAACACTCTTATCTATCCTATTCTCTATCTCTAATGTGCCCCCCCTGTATTCTAATCCCCCTACGGTCCAATACTACCTCCTAATCTATCCCTAAGCCTATGCACTGTACATGACAAATACATTTACGTTACAGTACACACAATAGTAAAACATTAATGAACGATGAGGTGCTGCATGAATGAGTGAACAGTGTCCAGAGGAGAGGAAGCAAGTGAGGGTCCCCTGCTACCTCCTTACAGGTCTATAATACAAAACTTTTGACAGTACATTTTCCACTCTGAACCACTGCATTCTGCCTTAGATGAAAATGTTGCATTTCACAATTATTTTTTTTAGCCATGAGATTCCATAAAAATAGAAGAACATTATGTGCCCAAAGTAGACTATGGGTACCACATTTCATTTTTTCACATCATAGATTTTTAATACAGACATGTGAATGAAACTTTATCTATTTGAATGTTTCTATTACAGGCCAAGCTTTTAGAAATGTCAAACAGTAGAAGATTAAAAATAAAAATTGGTGCAAATGAGTACTTCCAATAACCTATGAAGTAACTGGTTGACTGTCTCTATTCTGTTAGTAATAAATTCATCTGATACTTAATAAACAGCATATATTAGACAACTATTAATAGCTAAATAATTCTACTTGTTTAGGAAAAAATATTCATGCAACCTTATTATCGAGTGTTTCAAGCAGCAATATTCTCTTCTTTAAACAGCCACAGCATGCTTGACCATTTACAAGAAAATAAAGAGAAATTGCGGACACATATTGACAAAAATGTAAGTAAGAAAAATGTTAGCTATCATGAGCTACGCTTGAAGCCACTATTGTGTGTGAAATCAGTAAGCTGGTAAAGGAGACTATTAACAGACCACTGGGTGGTTAGAGAATGTTAAATTGGAAAAGGGTTGGGGGTATTTGTGTTCAAAGAACTCTTATGTCAAATTGAACTAAGCATTGTAAGTTGAATATAAAAACTCTACTTTGAAATTTGTTTTCTACAGTGTTATGTACAGTATATATATATATATATATATATATATGTGCAGGGTCGCCATCAGGGCATGATAACCCTTACACCGGTATGGGTCCCGGTGATTAGGGGGGCCCGCCGCCCGAGCACGCCAGTCCGCGCTTGGGCCCGGGGCTCCCAACATTTTGAAGCTCCCCCTGATCCCCAAGGGGCCCCCAGCTAGCGGCACATCACGCAGCCACTATGGGGGCCCCTGTAATGCAGCCTGCCCCCAGCGCCGACTCCCTCTGCCGCTGCTTTGAACTATACCGGCGTCTGCCGGTACAGTTCAAAGTAATGATGGAGGAGAGAGCGTCAGCTGATGCTCCCTCTCCCATCATTCCCCGCTCTATCTCTGACACAGCGCGTGCACGAAGACGTCATCGCGCACTCACTGTGCACCAGGCAGTGCAGGAGACAGGAGCCGGGAGCAGCGCTGGCACGAGGAGAACGTGAGGAGTGGTTTTTTTTTTATAAATCTGTCAGTGCGTACTGCTGTGGCTGTGGGGCCATTCCTGGGGGGGAGAGAGATGAGGGCTGTACAATTTGGGTCCTGCTATATACTATGTGGGCCCTGCTATATACTATGTGGGCCACGCTGTACACTATGTGGGCCCTGCTATATACTATGTGGGCCCTGCTATATACTATGTGGGCCCTGATATATACTATTTGTGCCCTGCTATATACTATGTGGGCCCTGCTATATACTATGTGGGCCATGCTATATACTATGTGGGCCCTGCTATATACTATGTGGGCCCTGCTATATACTATGTGGGCCACGCTATATACTATGTGGGCCCTGCTATATACTTTGTGGGCCCTGCTATATACTATTGGGCCGCGCTATATACTATGTGGGCCCTGCTATATACTATGCGGGCCGCGCTATACACTATGCGGGCCTCGCTATACACTATGCGGGCCGCACTATACCCTATGTGGGCTGTGTTATATACTATTGGGGGATATATATATTTTATAGGGTGGCTGTGTTATATACTATGTGGCTGTGTTATATACTTTGTGGCTGTGTAATATACTATGGGGGCTACGCTATATTCCTTTGGGGAGGCGGGCTGTATGATATTCTATTCGGGGATACATTACATTCTATGGGGGGCTGTATTATATTTATTATATTCTATGAGGGGTAATTGCATCATACTCTATGAGGGGGCTACATTATACTGTATGAGGTGGCTACATTGTATTCTATGGGGGCTAGATTATATTGTATGGGGGCTTCATTATAATTTATGAGGGGGCTACATTATATTCTATGGGGGCTGCATTATACTATATGAGGAGGGCTACATTGTATTTTATGGAGGGGTAATTGCATCATACTCTATGAGGGGGCTACATTATACTGTATGAGGTGGCTACATTGTATTCTATGGGGGGGCTAGATTATATTGTATGGGGGCTTCATTATACTATATAAGGGGCTCAATTATATTCCATGGGGGGTTTACATTATTCTCTATGGGATGGTTGCAGTATACTCTGTGGGGTGGTTGCATTTTACTCTGTGGGGTGGTTGCATTATACTCTGTGGGGTGGCTGCATTATGCTCCGTGGGGTGGCTGCATTATGCTCTATAGGGTGACTGCATTATACTATATGTGGGCTGCATTATACTGTATCGAGGACTATGGGGAATACATTATACCATATGAAGAACTATGGGGTGCATTATACTATGGGAAGTGAATTGTACTACATGGATGACTATGGCAGTGCATTATACTATATGGAGCACTATGAGGAGTGCTATCTATTATGTATGGGGCTCCTTAGTTTTGAATGGAATATGCATGGAGAGAATGGCAGAATGGACTCCATCATAATTTTCATTCATTGTGTTGAGCCATGCAAATGGATTCTGGATATTACTTAGCAGAAGGCATTATCTTGCGCTGGTCTATGCTGAACACATAATTGGGCCAGAGAAAAGATAACAAACGTTAAAACTTGAATTAATGACAGACATACAAACATACACATTTATGTACGTAATAGACATGAATCATTGTAAAAATCACTCAGAAAATGAAAATAAAAATTCTATTTGGCTGCAAAGTAGTAACACGTTGAGGTTAGATGGGGAATGTATGCCTGATTAATTTGAGCTTTCAACTTTTTGAGGCAAAAAAAAAACCTCACTGTTTTTCAAAAATCTATAGTGCGTGAAGCTACTATAAATATTTAGCAAAAAATTATAAAATAACATTTATGTTGGACACAGATTTTACGGTGATCCAGCCAAGAGGAATTTTTTAGGATGATGCTGCAATCATATGAATGTTTCCGTTTAGCTGTCATGTTTTATTTATTACAGATATATACGCTGAAGAAACATATAAATGCAACACTTTTATTTTTGCTCCCATTTTTAACCCCTTAGGGTGAGTTTCCACGGTCAGGAAACGCTGCGTGTTTGGCGCTGTGCGCTGGCGCAGCGCCAAACATGCAGCGTCCAGATGTTACAGCATAGTGGAGGGGATTTCAAGAAATCCCGTCTCCACTATGCGTAACAATACGCAGATGGCAGACCTGCGTAAACGGACATGCGGCGCGTCTTTTTAGACCGCAGCATGTCCTCGCGTATTGCGGCGACGGTGCGTCGCCGCAACAGAATTTAACACAGGGCTATGTAGCCCTGCGTTCTTTCCGGAGGTGTTCCGGAGGTGTCCTGAACACCTCCGGAAAGATCGCGCGTCAGAAAGGGGGCGGGGCTTAGACGGAGCGGAATTTCCGCTCCGTCCAAAGCGCTGTAGTTCCGGACCGTGGAACCACAGCCTTAACCCTCAAGGGTGGTTTGCACGTTAATGACCGGGCCAATTTTTACAATTCTGACCACTGTCGTTTTATGAGGTTATAACTCTGGAACGCTTCAACGGATTTTTGCGATTCTGAGATAGTTTTCTCGTGACATATTGTACTTCATGATAGTGGTAAAATTTTGTCGATATAACTTGCGTTTACTTATAAAAAAATGGAAATATGGTGAAAATTTTGAAAATTATACAATTTTCAAATTCTGAATTTTTATTCCCTTAAAACAGAGAAATATGTCACACAAAATAGCAACTAAATAACATTTCCCACATGTCTACTTTACATCAGCACAATTTTGGAACCAAATTTTTTTTTTGTTGCAAAGTTATAAGGGTTAAAAGTTGATCAGCGATTTCTAATTTTTCCAACAAATTGTACAAAACCATTTTTTTTAGGGACCACCTCACATTTGAAGTCACTTTGAGGGCTCTATATGGCAGAAAATACCCAAAGTGACACATTCTAAAAACTGCACCCTTAAGGTACTCAAAACCACATTCAAGAAGCTTATTAACCTTTCAGGTGCTTCACAGGAGCAGAAGCAACTTGGAAGGAAAAAATGAACATTTAACTTTTAAGTCACAAAAATGATATTTTACAAACAATTTTTTTTATTTTAACTAGGGTAAAAGGAGAAAATAGACAGAAAAAGTTGTTGTGCAATTTCTCCTGAGTACGCCGATACCCCATATGTGGGGGAAAACCACTGTCTGGGCACACGGCAGGGCTCGGAAGGGAAGGAGCGCCGTTTGACTTTTTAAAATTGAAACAGCAAGCAAAAAGGCAGCAAAACTCACCTGCCCAGGTCTTAGAACAAATGCACTACAGGATGCAGCCAGCCCATAAAGCAAGATGTTAGCTACACAGGTGCAAAATACTAGATAAACAGCCACTCACCACATACCCATTAAGGGAGGGGGTGACTGCCCAGTATACAATTGCACAATGAAGGCTCACATAGGGTACCGTTCACACAAGGTTAATGCATAGTGTCTGGTTCACAGCCTATTAGTCACGCCCTTACTATTCGACTAGGCGGGCTGGCCAGCACATTCTCAATGCATAACAGTGTAAACACCGCTCATTTGAGACCAGACGTGTTTGGGCTTGGTTGCACCCTGAAAAAAGTGCAAAAAACACAAAAAGTTTTTTGTGAGGTATTAGTTGATATTTTGGCCAAAATACATAAGCTCGTAACCTGCGCCAAAGGTCCTCACGCTTACGAGTACCTACACTAAACTATTCAGCAAAGCCACTAAAAAAAGACTCAACGTCTCCAAAAATCCAATTGAAACAGCAAGCAAAAAGGCAGCAAAACTCACCTGCCCAGGTCTTAGAACAAATGCACTACAGGATGCAGCCAGCCCATAAAGCGAGATGTTAGCTACACAGGTGCAAAATACTAGATAAACAGCCACTCACCACATACCCATTAAGGGAGGGGGTGACTGCCCAGTATACAATTGCACAATGAAGGCCCACATAGGGTACCATTCACACAAGGTTAATGCATAGTGTCTGGTTCACAGCGTTTGGAGAGCCCCTGATGTGCCTAAACAGTGGAAACCCCCACAAGTAACACCTTTTTGGAAAATAGACCCCCAAAGGAACTTATCTAGATGTGTGTTGACAACTTTTAACCCCAAGTGCTTCACACAAGTTTATAACGTAGAGCCATAAAAATAAAAAATCATATTTTTTTCCACAAAAATTATATTTTTGCCCCCAATTTTTATTTTCCCAAGGGTAACAGAAGAAATTGGACCCCAAGAGTTATTGTGCAATTTGTCCTTAATACGCTGATACCCCATATGTGGGGGTAAACTACTGTTTGGCCGCATGACAGAGCTCAGAGGGGAAGGAGCACCGCTTGACTTTTTCAACACTGAATTGGCTGGAATTGAGATCAGACGCCCTGTCACGTTTGGAGAGCCCCTGATGTGCCTAAACAGTGGAAACCCCCCAATTCTAACTCCAACCCTAACCCCAACACACCCCTAACCCTAATCCCAACCCTAATCCTAACTTTAGCCCCAACTCTTACACTAACTTTAGCCCCAACCCTAAACCTAGCCCTAATCCTAATGAGAAAATGGAAATAAATACATTTTTTTAATTTTATTATTTTTCCCTAACTAAGAGAGCGATAAAAGGGGATTTGATTTACTATTTATAGCGGGTTTTTATGATTGGCGGTCGTCAAACGCTAAAAGACGATTTTTATTGCAAAAAATAGTTTTTGCATCATCACATTTTGAGAGCTATAATTTTTTCTTATTTTTGCCCACAGAGTCATATGAGATCTTATTTTTTGCGGGACGAGTTGACGTTTTTATTGGTACCTTTTTCGGGCAGATGACATTTTTTGATCGCTGTTTATTACGATTTTTGGGAGGTTAGAATGAGCAAAAACCTGCAATTCATGAATTTGTTTTGGGGAAGCGCTTATACCGTTCAGTGTGTGGTAAAATTGATAAAGCAGTTTTATTCTTCGGGTCAGTACGATTACAGCGATACCTCATTTATCTTTTTTTATGTTTTGGCGCTTTCATACAATAAAAATGATTATATTTAAAAAATAATTATTTTTGCATTGATTTATTCTGCAAGCTATAACTTTTTTATTTTTTCACCGATGATGCTGTATTGTGGCTCGTTTTTTGCGGGACAAGATGACGTTTTCAGCGGTAGTTTGTTTATATATATTCGTCTTTTTGATTGCGTGTTATTCTACTTTTTGCTCGATGGTATGATAATAAATCATTGTTTTTTTGCCTTGTTTTTTTTTTTAAGGGGTTCACTAAAGGGGTTAAGTAGTCAGACAGTTTTATAGGGCGGGTCATTACGGACGCGGCGACACTAAATATGTGTACTTTTATTGCTTTTTTTTTATTTACATGAAGAAATGAATTTATTGGGGAATATTTTTTTTTCTTTATTTAGGATTTTTTTTTTTCCACATGTAATTTTTCATTTTTTTTACTTTTTTACTTTGTCAGGGTGGGACATCACTGTATTATATCAGATCGCTGGTCTGACACTGTGCACAGCACTCTGTCAGACCAGCTATCTGACAGGCAGTGCTGCAGGCTTTCTCAGCACCTGCTCTCAGCAGTCACTGAGGAAGCCACTTCCCTGCAGGACCCAGAAGGACCTCACGGCCATCTTGGATCCGGGGTCTTGCAGGGAGGAAGCCCTCAAAACAGCGTGGTCACATCGCGCTGTTCTGAGGGTCTCAGGGAAACATGCAGGGAGCCCCCTCCCTGCGCAATGCTTCCCTATACCGCTGGAACACTGCGATTATCTTTGATCGCAGTGTGTCGGGGGTTAATGAGCCCAGAGCGGTCCATGACCGCTCCTGGCACATAGTGCCGGGTGTCAGCTGTGATAATCAGCTGACACCCGGCCGCGATTAGCTGCGCTCCCCCCGGGAGCATATGATGTACTATTCCATCCTTGGGAATTAAGTCTCAGGTCACATGGATGGAATAGTACGTCAGATGGAAGAAAGGGGTTAATGAGCTGAACTCAAAAATATAATAATAATTTTATTTCTATAGCGCCAACATATTCCGCGGCACTTTAAATTATAAGATATAAGACTTTTTCTATGTGCACGAAAGGCCTTTTTCTCTTCAATATTGTTCACAAATTTGTCTAAATCTGTGTTAGGGAGCACTTCTCCTTCGTCAACATAGTCCATCCACCTCACAGGTGAGGCATATTAAGATGCATGGGATTACCAATTATTGCATAGGTGTACCAATATTAAAATGTGCAGTTTTATCCCACAGCACAATGCCACAGATGTCGCAAGTTTTGAGGGAGCGTGCAATTGGCATGCTGACCGCAGAAATGTCGACCAGAGCTGTTGCTCATGAATTGAATGTTCATTTCTCTGTGGTGGGGGTGGTGTTATGGTGTGCAGGCAAACAGTGGGGGAAATAAGTATTTGATCCCTTGCTGATTTTGTAAGTTTGCCCACTGACAAAGACATGAACAGTCTATAATTTTAAGGGTAGCTTAATTTTAACATTGAGATATAGAATATCAAAACTAAACTCCAGAAAATCATATTGTATAAATCATATACATTTATTTATTAATATTTATTTGCATTTTGCAGTGAGAAATAAGTATTTGATACCTCTGACAAACAAGATTTATTACTTGGTGGCAAAACCCTTGTTAGCAAGAACAGCAATCATACATTTTTTGTACTTGATGATGTGGTTTGTGCACTTGTCAGGAGGAATTTTGGTCCACTCCTCTTTGCAGATCATCTCTAAATCAGTAAGATTTTGGGGCTGTTGCTTGGCAACTCAGAGCTTCAACTCCCTCGATAAGTTTTCTATGGGATTAAGGTCTGGAGACTGGATAGGCCACTTCATTACCTTAATGTGCTTCTTTTTGAGCCACTCCTTGTTGCGTTGGCTGTATGTTTTGGGTCATTGTCTTGCTGGAACATCCAGCCATGGCCCATTTTTAATGTCCTGGCAGAGGGAAGGAGGTTGTCACTAAGAATTTTTTATGGTACATGGCTCCATACATTCTCCCATTGATGCGGTGAAGTAGTCTTGTGCCCTTAGCAGAGAAACACCCCCAAAACATGTTTCCACCTCCATGCTTGACATTGGGGATGATGTTCTTTGGGTCATAGGCAGCATTTCTCTTCCTCCAAACACTGCGAGTTGAGTTAATGCCAAAGAGCTCAACTTTTGTCTCATCTGACCACAGCACCTTCTGCCAATCACTCACAGAATCAACCAGATGTTCATTAACCCCTTAACTCCCAATTGTGGTTTGCACGTTAATGACCGTGCCAATTTTTACAATTCTGACCACTGTCTCTTTATGAGGCTATAACTCTGGAATGCTTCAACGGATCTTCACGATTCTGAGAATGTTTTCTCGTGACATATTGTACTTCCTGATATTTGTAAAATTTCTTCGATATAATTTGCAGTTATTTATGAAAAAAATTAAAATATGGCGAAAATTTTGAAAATTTTGCAATTTTCAAACTTTTAATTTTTTTCCCTTAAAACAGAGAAATATGTCACACAAAATAGTTACTAAATAACATTCCCCACATGTCTACTTTACATCAGCAAGATTTTGAAACCAAATTTTTTTTTGCTACAAAGTTATAAGGGTTAAAAGTTGACCAGCGATTTCTCATTTTTACAACAAATTGTTCAAAACCATTTTTTTTAGGGACCACCTCACATTTGAAGTCCCTAAAGTGCCTAAACAGTGGAAACCCCCCACATGTGACACCATATTGGAAACTAGACCCCCTAAGGAACTTATCTAGATCTGTTGTGAGCACTTTGAACCCCAAGTGTTTCACTAAAGTTTATAATGCCTGGGTGTGAAAAAAAAAAAATTCCACAAAAATGATTTTTTAGTCCCTAATTTTTTAATTTTCCCAAGGAAATTGGACCTCAAAAGTTGTTGTAAAATTTGTCCTGAATATGCTGATAACCATATGTGGGGAGAAATACTGTTTGGACACACCGCAGGGCTCGGAAAGGAAGTAATCACATTTTGGAATGCAGACTTTGATGGGTGTCATGTTCAGTTTGCAGAGTCCCTGATGTGCCTAAACAGTGGAAGTCCCCCACAAGTGACCCCATTTTGGAAACTAGACCCTCTAAGGAACTTATCTAGATCTGTGGTGAGCACTTTGAACCCCCAATTGCTTCACATAAATTTATAATGCCCGGGCATGAAAATAAAAAAATCCTATTTTTTTCCCACAAAAGTAATATTTAAGTCACCAATTTTTTATTTTCCCAAGGGTAACATGAGAAATTGGGCCATAAAAGTTGTTGTCCAATTTGTCCTGAGTACGCTGATACCCCATATGTGGGGGAAACCACTGTTTGGGCGCACGGCAGAGCTCGGAAGGGAAGGAGCGCCATTTGACTTTTTCAACCCAAAATTGGCTGGAATCGAGATTGGACGCTATGTCGTATTTGGATAGCCCCTGACGTGCCTAAACAGTAGGAATCCCCCACAAGTGACCCCATTTTAGAAACTAGACCCCCTAAGGAACTTATCTAGATCTGTGATGAGCACTTTGAACCCCCAAGTGCTTCACACAAGTTTATAACGTAGAGCCGTAAAATTAAAAAATCATATTTTTTCCACAGAAATGATCTTTTCACCCCAATTTTTATTTTCCCAAGGGTAACAAGACCTAAAAAGCTATTGTGCAATTTGTTTTGAGTACGCTAGTACGCTGATACCGAATATGTGGGGGTAAACCACTGCTTGGGTGCATGGCAGAGCTCGGAAGGGAAGGAGCGCAGTTTGACTTTTTCAACGCAGAATTGGCTGTATGCCATGTCGCATTTGGAGAGCCCCTGATGTGCCTAAACAGTGGAAACCCCCCACAAGTGACACCATTTTGGAAATGAGACCCCTTAAGGAACTTATCTAGATCTGTTGGGAGCACGTTCAACCCCCAAATGTTTCACTAAAGTCTATAATGCCTGGGTGTGAAAACAAACAAAAAAAAATTCCACAAAAAATAATTTTTTAGTCCCCAATTTTCCAAGTTTTAATTTTTCACAAGGAAATTGGACCACAAAAGTTGTTGTCCAATTTGTCTTGAGTACGTTGATACCCAATATGTGGGGGGGAAATACTGTTTGGGCACACGACAGGGCTCGGAATGGAAGTAATGACATTTTGGAATGCAGACTTTGATGGGTGTCATGTTCAGTTTGCAGAGTTCCTGATGTGCCTAAACAGTGGAAACTCCCCACAAGTGACCCTATTTTGGAAACTAGACCCCCAAAGGAACTTATCTAGATCTGTGGTGAGCACTTTGAACCCCCAAGTGCTTCACACAAGTTTATAATGCCCGGGCATGAAAATAAAAAATCTTATTTTTTCCACAAAAATGATCTTTTAGTCACCATTTTTTTATTTTCCCAAGGGTAAGGGGAGAAATTGGACCCCAAAAATTGTTGTCCAATTTGTTCCGAGTACGCTGATACCCTATATGTGGGAGAAAACTACTGTGTGGGCGCACGTTGGGGCTCGGAATAGAAGTAGTAACGTTTAGTAATGCAGACTTTGATGGAATGGTCTGTGGGTGTCATGTCGCGTTTTGAGAGCCCCTGATGTGCTTAAACAGTGGAAACCCCCCACAAGTGACCCCATTTTGTAAACTAGACCCCCAAAGGAACTTATCTAGATGTGTGGTGAGCGCTTTGAAACCCCAAGTGCTTCACAAAAGTTTATAACGCCCGTACATGAAAATAAAAAAATTATATTTTTTCCACAAACATGATCTTTTAGTCCCCAATTTTTTTATGTTCCCAAGGGTAACAGGAGATATTGGACCCAAAAAGTTGTTTTCCAATTTGTCCTGAGTACGCTGATACCCTATATGTGGGAGAAAACTACTGTATGGGCACACATCGGGGCTCGGAAGGGAAGTAGTGACGTTTTGCATTGCAGACTTTGATGGAATGGTCTGCGGGTGTCATGTCGCATTTGTAGAGCCCCTGATGTGCCTAAACAGTGGAAACCCCCCACAAATGACCCCATTTTGGAAACTAGACCCCCAAAGGAACTTATTTAGATGTGTGGGGAGAACTTTGAACCCCAAGTGCTTCACAGAAGTTTATAACATAGAGCCATAAAAATAATAAATCATATTTTTTTCTACAAAAACTATATTTTCGCCCCCAAATTTTTATTTTCCCAAGGGTAACAGAAGAAATTAGACCCCAAGACTTATTTTGAAATTTGTCCTGAGTATGCTGATACCCCATACGTGGGGGTAAACTACTGTTTCGGCGCATGGTAGAGCTCAGAAGGGAAGGAGCACCGTTTGAATTTTTCAACGCCGAATTGGCTGGAATTGAGATCAGACGCCATGTCACCATTTGGAGAGCCCCTGATGTGCCTAAACAGTGGAAACCCCCCAATTCTAACTCCAACCCTAACCCCAACACACACATAATACTAATCCCACCCCTAATCATAACCATAACCACAAACCTAACCCTAACACACCCGTAACCCTAATCCCAACCCTAACCCTAACTTTAGCCCCAACCCTAACCTAACCCTAATGGGAAAATGGAAATAAATACATTTTTTTAGTTTTATTATTTTTCCCTAACTAAGAGGGTGATAAAGGGGGGTTTGATTAACTATTTATAGCGGGTTTTTATGATTGGCAGATGTCACACGCTAAAAGACGCTTTTTATTGCAAAAAGTAGTTTTTGCATCATCACATTTTGAGAGCTATAATTTTTCTATATTTTGGCCCACAGAGTCATGTGAGGTCTTATTTTTTGCGGGACGAGGTGACATTTTTATTGGTACCATTTTTGGGCACATGACATTTTTGATCGCTTTTTATTACGATTTTTGGGAGGCAGAATGAACAAAAACCAGCAATTCAGGAGTTTCTTTTGAGGAGGGGCGTTTATAGCCTTCCGCTTGTGGTAAAATTGATAATGCAGTTTTATTCTTCGGGTTAGTATGATTACAGCGATACCTCATTTGTATCATTTTTTTATGTTTGGCTCTTTTATACAATTAAAACAATTACCGTATATACTCGAGTATAAACACCATGAGTAAAGTGAAGGAAGCAATTTCAATGTGTGAACAGTATAATGTCTGATATACAGACTAGGAATAATATCCCCACACATGGATGCCTCTATATTATAACAGACCAACTGCAAATAGCATAGCAAAAAAACACCAGAAATACAGTCAAAAGTCCAAAAAATACAAATTTTATTAAATTTAAAATAGACTATAACAGGTAAATGGCAAGGAGGTGAAATTGTGACCACAAATGCACATAGCAAAAACACAGGGCTAAGGAAAGTAACATGACCTCTGCAAATTCAAAGAAAAAGTATAGTCATAAACAATAGTCATATACTATGCAATAGGTATTGATAACACTGTCCAGCTGTGATGACACCAAAGCCACAGTTTACCTCAGCCCACATGATGTGTGGCATTTTGTAAATGATGTGGGCAGGAGCACATGTACACTGGAGAGTCAACACAGGTTATGGAAAATTACCAAGTAATTTAACGGGCAGTGGTTTCACAACCTACCCCAGCATAGATATATGGTAACAAAAAATATACAGTATAAATAATTACCAAGTGGTGCAGGGGTCAGCAGTCTCCAGGCCCTCCCCGACGCGCGTTTTGGAGTGAAGCAAACACTCCTTCGTCAGGGGGCGTTCAGGCAGAATGAACAAAAACCAGCAGTTCAAGAGTTTCTTTTGGGGGAGGGGCGTTTATAGCATTCTGCTTGTGGTAAAATTGATAATGCAGTTTTATTCTTCGGGTTAGTACGATTACAGCGATACCTCATTTGTATCATTTTTTTATGTTTGGCGCTTTTATACAATTAAAACGATTACCGTATATACTATATATACGAGTATAAGCTGACCCGAGTATAAGCCGACCCCCTAATTTTGCCACAAAAAACTGGGAAAACTTACCGACTCGAGTATAAGCCTAGGGTGGAAAATGAGATTATGCTGCCCCATGTATTATGCCCCACAAGATGCTCCATAGATTGTGCCCCATATGCTGTCCATGTATTGTGCCCCATATGCTGCCCATGTATTGTGCCCCAATAGATGCTCCATAGATTGTGCCCCCATAAATGCTCCTTAGATTATGCCCCCATAGATGCCCCATGTATTATGCCCCATAGATGCTCCATAGATTGTGCCCCCATAGATTATGCCCCCATAGATGCTCCACAGGTTATGCCCCATAGATGCCCCATGTATTATGCCCCCATAGATGCCCCATGTATTATGCCCCCATAGATGCTCCATAGATTATGCCCCCATAGATTATGCCCCCATAGATGCTCCATAGATTGTGCCCCCATAGATTATGGCCCCATAGATGCCCCATGTATTATGCCCCATAGATGCTCCATAGATTGTGCCCCCATAGATTATGCCCCCATAGATGCTCCACAGGTTATGCCCCATAGATGCCCCATGTATTATGCCCCCATAGATGCCCCATGTATTATGCCCCCATAGATGCTCCATAGATTATGCCCCCATAGATTATGCCCCCATAGATGCTCCATAGATTGTGCCCCCATAGATTATGCCCCTATAGATGCTCCACAGATTATGGCCCCATAGATGCCCATGTATTATGCCCCCATAGATGCCCCATGTATTATGCCCCCATAGATGCTCCATAGATTATGCCCCCATAGATGCCCCATGTATTATGTCCATAGATGCTCCATAGATTATGCCCCTATAGATGCCCCATGTATTATGTCCCCATAGATTATACCCCTATAGATGCTCCATAGATTGTGCCCACATGTATTATGCCCTCATAGATTATGCCCCTATAGATGCTCCATAGATTGTGCCAATATAAATTATGCCCCCATATGGAGCCCCTGTATTATAATGCACCCCCATATAGAGCCTCTGTAGTATAATGCACCCCCATAGGGAGCCTCTGTAGTATAATGCACCTCCCATAGGGAGCATCTGCAGTATAATGGACTCGCCATAGGCAGCCTCTGTAGTATAATGCACCCCCATATGGAGCCCCTGTATTATAATGCACCCCCATATAGAGCCTCTGTATTATAATGCACCCCCATATAGAGCCTCTGTAGTATAATGCACCCCCATAAGGAGCCTCTGTATATAATGCACCACCATATGGAGCCCCTGTATTATATTGCACCCCCATATAGAGCCTCTGTATTATAATGCACCCCCATATGGACCCCTTGTATTATAATGAACCCCCATATAGAGCCTCTGTAGTATAATACACCCCCATAGGGAGCCTCTGTAGTATAATGCACCCCCTTAGGGAGCCTCTGTAGTATAATGCACTCCCCATTTAGAGCCTCTGTAGTATAATGCACCTCATTAAAAAATATTAAATCCTGTAATCACCTCTCTTTCTCCCGGCTCCTGCGCTGCTCTCTGATTTCCCTCTCTTCTCCTGACAGCGGGCGCCGGGCAGTGACGTAATGGCGCCCGCTGTCAGACGCTGAGAGGGGGATGATGGGAGAGGGAGCACTCACTCCTTCTCTCTCAATGCGGTCACCTGTATCGGCTAGATGCCGATATAGCTGACTGTTATGATTTGGTAGCTGAGGAGAGCAGGCAAAAACGGCAATACACCAGAGAGGTTGGAATCTACTGGATTGCAGTACCCTGACTAACCACCACAACTAAAGTCAGCCGTGGAGCGTTCCTACGTTGGTCCTAGACGCCTCGTCACAGCCTGAGAGGTTAACTACACCTAAAGATAGAAAGAGGAAAGCTATCTGCCCCAGAGCAGATCCCCAAAGAACATAGGAAGCCCCCAAACATGTAATGGCGGTTAGACAAGAGGGAATACAGACACAGACAGAAAATAGTAAGAGCAAATGTTGGGGCCCAATCTGCCTAGAAAGAAAAAGGATAGGAAGGACACTTACTGCAATCCAAAAAAAACCCTAAAAAATACCAACTCTACTAATTGCAAAAACACCTGAGATCACACGACCTCTACCACCTAAATTAGTTCTCTGGTGTAACAAAACTAAGCCGCAGCCACTGAAAAAACTGGAAAAGGCAAATGAACAAATAACAGTGGCTCAGATAAACTGAGAGGAGCACAAGCCCCCGGAGGGGACCTGGCTGACCTCCACAGAAGTGCAGGGAACAATGCAAAAAGCAAGCACAAAAATAAAAACAGAAAATATCTTATCTGAGAGCAGGAGAAGAGGCAAGACTCAGCAAGCTTCCAAGTGAACCAGGAACCACAGTTGAGACAAGAACAATTGATCACCGGCAACCATGATGGGAGGGAACCTTCCTTGTATAAGACCAGTCTGTAACTCCTGATTGCCAATCCTCATTGAATGGTTCAGTACTGTTTGTAACCACCAGAGGGAGCTTCTGCTCAGAATTAATTTCTAACACATTCACAACAACTGACCCTCCGATGATGGGCAGGGGGCCCACTGCTGGCACAGGGCCCCCACCGCCTGCTCAGGGCCCCATAGCGGCCGGGCGGCAGAGCAGGGAGATCGATTCTCCCTGCTCTGCCGCAGTGTAACTGTATGGGCGCGCTGTGCACGCTGATACAGTTACAGTAGCGTAGCTCCGAGTGGGCCCCCGCCCCCCTGCCCTCCCGGTAGCTATGCTACTGCCCTCCGGACTAATGGCAGACACAAAAACAGCAGAAAGACAACCATTGGAACAATTAGGACCCCATTTAACATTATCACGAGATCCCCAGTCTATAACTGGATTATGCCAGTGAAGTGGAAGCAAAACCACCTCCATAACACAGTTCCACCTCTAACAAAATTTTTTGAAAGGAAGAAAATGGTACCTGAGAGTTTGGATGACTTCTTAGACCATCACCCAGACTTGGCAGCTTGTTACTTGATGGATAAGAGGGGCAGTCTTTTTTCCAATGTCCCGGATCTCCACAATAAAAACATAATTTCCCATCTCGTCGCCATCTCCTCTCTTTTGCCTTGAAATTGGTGGCACCAACTTCCATAGTCTCCTTGAATGACAACACCTCAGACTTGGCAGGCAATACAGGAATTTCATGCTGGATAATTCCTCTCTCCTGTAACCTCTGGTCCATACGAATGGCCTGGGTCATGGCCTCTTCCAGGGAACTGGGTGGCGTATGAAGGGCCAGAGCTTCCTTGAGATGATCCGATAATCCTCTCTCAAACAGGAGTCTTAGAGCAGAGTAATTCCAAGACACCTCAACAGACCACCTCCTAAACTCAGGAAAATACTGTTCAGCAGTGAGTTCATTCTGGGAGAGACCCATGATCATGTCCTCTGCTACTCTGACCCGGTCTAGTTCGTCATAAATCAGTCCCAAAGCCTCAAAGAATCTGTCCACAAACACACACTCAGGGACAGAAGCAGGTAGAGAGAAAGCCCACGACTGAGGTCCCTCCCGCAGTAAGGAGATGATTATCCCTACCCGCTGACTCTCATCATCAGAAGATAGGGGTCTAAGAGAAAACAATAGTTTGCAACCCTCCCTGAAAGTACGGAATTTCTCCCTCTCACCGGAGAAGGTATCTGGGAGCTTTACTGTAGGTTCAGGAAAGTGCAATGAAACATCAACAGTGTTACAGTGCTTTCAGTCAGTCTGCAACAATATTACTGTGTTAGAAAGCTCCCTTTGCAGGTTGTACTGAGACGAGGCGAAAGCCCTCTGTTCCACAAATAGGTCTTGTATCATCACTGTCAAGCTGTTCATTTGATCCGCCAAGGTATGGAGCGGATCCATAGCAAACAGAGCAAGAAAAAAAAAATGCAGAAATCCCTTTAAACGTAATGGTTAGCTATATAGAAAACCTGAACCCAGAATGAGGCTGAGCAAAGTTAACCCTTGACATGATCCGCCCGGACCAAGGGCAGACAGGATTAAACCCTGGAAAGGATCATGACACCACACCTGCGAGGTGAATGGATTATCCTGGCAAAAAAAAGAAATGCTCCCTAACAGAGATTTAGACAAATTTGGGAAAAAATTTTAAGAGAAAAGGGAATTTTGTGCACATAGAAAAAGTCTTAGATCTTTTCATGAGCTAAACTCAGTGTTCATTTGTTTCTCATTAATGTACACTCTGCACCCCATCTTGACTGAAAAAACAGAAATGTAGAAATGTTTGCAAATTTATTAAAAAAGAAAAACTAAAATATCACATGATCATAAATATTCAAACCCTTTGCTCAGTATTGAGTAGAAGCAACCTTTTGAGCCAGTACAGCCTGAGTCTTCTTGGATTGATTAAACCCATGGTCCTAAGTGGGGTAGGCAAATGACACTTCGGTCAGTTAAATAAACTCATGATCCACAGTGGACGGTGCCATCCGTGGATATGAAGTGAAAAGCATACTAGTTTTTTTAATATAAAAGAATGATTTTATTGACAATATTTAAAATACTAAACATAAGAGTACGAGATTTTCCAAAAAAGAAGGTCCGGGAATAGAGCAGCCATGTAGCCAAATAGGGTTAACCTTAAACTGTTATATAACCTTATAATAACAGAGATGAGCTCAAGAAAAGCTTCAAATGATAAAAATGCACAAGGGTGCCAATAGTTTTAATTAAATTAAAGATAGACCATAAAATGGTGTTGTATAACACAGAAGGAAAACTAAATGTGGGTCTTATTGGAATACACAGTGATGAAATAGCTTGGTACAATATAGTGGAAAATACAGGTCAAAGGACCACTTATGAAGCCTCCTATGTAATGGTCAGTGTGCAATTTGTCAAAGGAAAAATAAATACAGGGACATTTACGTCAAAGGTATATCCTCAAGGCTAAATAAAGAATAGTGCTTTAAAACACACATGCCATTACAAGGAGATCAAGAAAAAGTCCAAGCTAATGTAGTGTTATACAGCACAACAATATGGATGCAGCTGTCTACCCTGAAATATAAGTGCAAAATAGAGCAAAAATATATACTAGCCCTATATAATGGCGAATTTTATATACCTCTCTCACCAAGGCTCTTCTCCCAAGATTGCTCAGATTGGCTTGACAGCCAGGTCTTTGAAGACTTCTGGTGGTCCCAAACGTCTTCCATTTAAGGATTATGGAGGCCACTGTGCTCTTAGGTACCTTGAGTACAGCAGAAATTCCTTTGTAACCTTGGCCAGATCTGTGTCTTCCACAATTCTGTCTCTGAGCTCCTTGGCCAGTTCCTTTGACCTCATGATTTTCATTTGGTCTGACATGCACTGTTAGCTGTGAGGTCTTATATAGACAGGTGTGTGCCTTTACAAAAAGTTCTATCAGTTTAATTAAACACAACTGGACACCAATTAAGGAGTAGAACCATCTCAAGGAGGATCATAAGGAAATAGACAGCATGTGACGTAAATATGAGTGTCTGAACAAAGGGTCTGAATACTTATGACCATGTGATATTTCAGTTTTTTTTTAATAAATTTGCAAAAATTTCTACATTTCTGGTTTTTATCAGGCAAGATGGGTGGGGTGCAGAGTGTACATTAATGAGAAAAAAATGAACTTTTTTTTGCATTTACCAAATGGCTGCAATGAAACAAAGAGTGAAAAATGTAAAGGGGTCTGAATACTTTCCGAACCCACTGTATATGATGCTGTCCCTTATTCTATAGCTTTCTCTGCTGTTATGTACAGTACTTTCTCATACATAGTGCATTCTTGTTATTTTTGTGTACAGTGCCCGCTTTCATTACATGGCCCCCTCTCTTGTTAGATATAAAATGACTGCTGATGGAGCGGCCAGTGACCAGACGACCAGTCCATCAGCTCTTTCAAGAGAAAAAAGCTTTCCCATGCTCCATCAGCTGTCATTGCATTATACATCTAACAAGACAGGACGGAATGTAATAAAGAACAGGGCTCTATATAATCCAATATGTAAGGGATGGTTCTGTAAACAGCAAGAGAGGGCACTGTGTAAAAAGGGATGCCAGTATACATAATAAAGGAGACTATGTAATATACATATAAAAAAAACTTAAAAAACTACCTTCTCGCCCCCACTGGGGGTGGTCTTTGTTGTTCTTTCTCTTCTCATTCTTGGGTCCTCTACCAGAGGACTGGAAGTTTGAGGGTTCTGCACAGGATCTTAGCTGTTCCTAGGATTGCCCTTTTCTGGACAGAGAGTTCAGATGTTGCTCCTGGGATCTGTTGTAGCCATTCTTCCAACTTAGGGGTCATTGCTCCAAGTGCTCCTATCTCCGCTGGAATCACTTTTGCCTTCACCTTCCACATCCATCTTCTCCAGTTCTCCTTTGAGGCCCTGGTATTTCTCCAGCTTCTCATATTCCTTTTTTCTGATGTTGCTGTCGCTTGGCACTGCCACATCTATTTTCATTGCTGTTTTCTGAACCTTGTCTACTATGACAATGTCTGGTTGGTTAGCCAACACCTGCTAATGTGGCACCCCAGGAGTTCGGTTGCCACAGTGACCTTGCCTCCCTCCAGGGTGGAGTGATGTCATGCCTGGAAGCAAGGAGGAATCCCCTTAACAGGTAACACACAGCATTAAACACTTTTCCTACTCCAGACCAGACGGGGGCTCTAACACCTGATTTCAGGGTAGCTTCCCTGTAAAATTCTGTCTGGGGGAGGAGTTAGTGTCTGAGGAGAGTTGAGGAAGGATATGTTGGAGACAAGCTGGGGACAAGAGCTATAGCTGAGCTCACCCCTAGTCCTGAGCGCCAGAAACCGGACCATGGAGTCTGAGGTTGAGTGGGTAATTAAAGCCCTAGCAGCAGAATCCGGAGGGCAGAAGACAGCATTTCCTTTGTCCCATCTGATACTCGATTACACAGCAGCACGTGCGAGCCGGAGATGCCAGAGAGTAGCGATCCCTGAAACAGGCTACGGCTGTCTGTCAAGCAAGTGGAGTTCTACTTAAAAGTAACAGAGAGGGAGAAACTTGAACAGAGTTTACAAAAACAAGTATCTCAGAGAATAGCGCTAGAAAGGAGGCCTCACATCCCACCTGAATGAGGAGATTCCAAATTGCTTTCAGGCTGACCGACTTCAGCACCATCAGTAACCAGTGCACTGGATACTCTGTCTGCAGAACTGTGAGTAAAGGTTTGGAAACTGCATCTTACTGTGTCCTCTCAAGCTCTTTCTGCAACACCAACTCAACACTGCTACATCCATTGCCAAATAATACATCTTTACCATCCACCTTATATTACGTCTTCCCCGAGACATAGCTCCACCTGTGGGGAGCTTTACCAACTCTGCTGCATCACCACCAGTCCCAGAGGATCTGCACTGCAGCGCTGGTCACCTCTGACCAGAAACCACAGGTGGCGTCACGAACACTTTACTATAAACTCTATTATCCCCTGTAATTATACCCCTTCTATTGGACGCCCAGGGCCATGGACCGGGTCACTGCCGCTGTGACACTTCCCTTTAAGAAGCGGCCCGGTACTTAATACCCCATTGCCCTGGTGGGAGATCTAACTTGGCATCACGAACAGGATACGTTGCCTGGTATCACCGGGTCCTGTGTGCCAGAGAAACTGTTTAATGTGTGAGAGACTTTGCTGAAGTTTTGGTACAATTGTCACCAAATTTGAACCATGAGGAGCACAGGAGAATAAACCGCATTCCGTCATGGGCAGAGCCTGGGAGACAGAATGAAAAGAGAAGTGCTGCACGCGCTCTGCAGTCAGCGGGCAGAGCACAGTGAGCTGAGGCCAGGAATCCGCCGGCAGAGCAACAGCCTGGTAAGCCAGTGGAAGCACAGAACCTGGCTAAGATTAACTGGGGGGAAGAAAATGTCTAACACAGGAGAAGATATAGCAGCGGATGCCGCCGCAGCCCCCATAGTGCCGCAAGATTCAGAGGCTGGTGCAGCCGCAGCCCCATAGCATAGCAGAATCCAGCGGCCAGCGCAGCCACAGCCCCCAGAGCGCCACAAGTTCTGGCGACCGCCGCTGCAGTCCCTATAATGCCGCTATCAATGCCATATATACCGGGAGTGGCCTGGCTACCACAATACACAGGGGAGCCGTATACCCTGAGAGATTTCAAAGAGAGACTGCACAGTTTATTTGATGTGTACCCCCTGCCTGAAAGCCAAAAAGTAAGCATTGTCATTAGACAGATAACTGGAGCAGCTCAAAGAGAAGTAAAGTCCTGGCAGTTCACTGATAAAGAGACTGTTCAGCAAATTCTGGTTAAGCTAAATAACACCTTTGACACCCGCACTGCAGCAGAAATAAAAATGAGGCTCTTTGGGTGCAAACAAAGAGTGCAGGACAGAATTCAGGACTATGCTCTTAAACTTCAAGAGGCACTGTGGGCCATAAAGCAGATAGCCTGCAGAATGGAGACAGATTGTTAAAGGAGCAATTCATTGAGTGACTCCTGTCCAGCACCCACAGGTCACAGCTGCACATCATGGCCCTACAAAACCCTGACCTGAACTTTGCAGACTTTAAAGACAGGGCTATCCGTGTGTTACACTAACCAAATGTCAGCCGTCAAGCACCCACTAGGCGTCTAACAATTACCTACCACCAGGAGGCGACATCCTTCCCTGATGCACAGACCCTGGATAATGATCCATCTACAGAACTACGCCTTCAGGTCCAGGAGCTAACCAAAAGTGTGGCTGCACTAGCCAAACCATGCAGTCCTTGCAAGTGCCCCCAAAGGAGAAGATAGAGTTGGCCTCCAGTCCGGATGACGTCCCATGGCGACTGAGGAAGAGGATTCCACCGATCAGAGGGAGAGACAACGATCACTACAACCGGGACGGAAGACCCATTTTCTGCCGCTGCAGCAGAGCCGGGCACATCGCAAGATTCTGTCATTTAAACGAGTGAACCCTGGGGCACAGGGCCAACCCCCAGGAGTAAGACAACCCGGCCACAGAACTGGAGAGCCAAGTACGTCGGAGGACAACCGGTCCTCCCAGTTGTGATTGACGGCATCCCAATAAACGCTTTACTGGACACCGGCTCTCAGGTGATGACTATGCCGTATATTCTCTACAAACGGTACTGGGCTGACTCTGATCTTACTCGCGGCCCAGATGATGAGCTGACAGTGGTTGCCAGCAATGATCAGCCTTTGCCACAGAAGGGGTATAAGGAGGTGACCATTAAGGTGGGGAGAGTAGAATTAAACGCCCAAGGTATGATAATTGTAGACATTGATCAACGAGAATGTAACCCAATGATGACCTTAGGCACTAATGTGATAGAAAATTGTCTTGCCGAGGTTATTGTTTTGTTGCAACAGGTAGCCAAAACTGCTGGTTCCAGTGAGCAACGGGTCCTGAAGAAGGAAATCAAGGCCCTGATGCAAAGACAGCAGGTAGAGCTATCTGGTGGAGAAGTTGGCGGTGTCAGAGTGAGTGATTCATTCCCCATTGCAATACCCCCAAGGATTGAAATGTTAATTCGGTGCCGGGTAGCTATAGGCCTCAGGGAAGAGATTACCAAGCCCTGGTAGAACCAGTGTACTGTCAAGTATAGTGTACAGTTCCTATAGCGTCTTGTGCTTGGGTGCGAGGAAAACACAGGAGACATAGGTTGAAATGAAATGACTTGTATTACTTCATACAAGCATGCTGAAAAGTTCACACAGTTTGCAGGAACAGCGACAGGAGACACAGCAGGCCAGAGTAACTTCAAGCACTACAGTAAATCTCCAAAGCAGGTTCAGGATCTCTTCTCTGTACCGTAATTCCTCTGCAAACATGGATTCACCGAACAGCAGGTTTCCAGAGTCCAAAAGTGTTCCAAGGTTCCTCAGTAGGGAATAGCTGGAGTACAAGTCCAAGGCTTCCAGGAGTCAGGTCACAGACTGACTGAGGCTTGATTCAGGAGCACTGATTGTTCAGCTGAGGCTGCTTAAGAAGCAAGAGGGAAGAATCAGGGCAGGAACATGAAAACTGGAAACTCCATATTAACTGAGGGCAAGAGCTGCAGAAAGACAGAAAGCAAAATGGCCGACGGAAAACTGAGTTTCAAGGAACATGTCAACAGAGACAAAGAACCTTACATTACTCCCCCCTTAGGGACAACCTCCGGATGACCTCAGACCAGGCTTGTCAGGGTACCTCTGATGAAACTGGCGGAGCAGGCGAGGAGCATTTACATTATTGACTGGTTCCCATGAGTTGTCCTCCACTGGGTAGCCCTGCCATTTAATCAAATATTGCAACTGATTTCTGTACAACCTGGAATCTAGAATCCTTTCCACCATAAATTCTTCCTGACCATCGACCAGCACTGGGTCAGGGCAAGGAGAAGAACGTCCAGGAAACGTATTGGGTGTTGCAGCCTTTAGTAGGGATACATGAAAGACAGGGTGGATTCTCATAGATCTGGGCAGTTGAAGACGACAAGCAACAGCACTTATAATCTTATTGATCTTATAAGGTCCAATGTACTTATGTCCCAATTTAGACGATGGAATCTTTAATTTAAGATTTCTGGTTGACAGCCAGACCAAATCTCCTACCTTGAAAGCTGGTGCAGGTTTACGAAATTTATCTGCTGCTTTCTTGTACCTTTCCTGAGCCAATTCTAGATTTTCCTTTAGAAGATCCATATTCTTTTGTAAAGAAGTGATTCTTTCAGCCACTGCCGGCAAGGGCGTATCTATGGGAAATCGAGGAAGAATGTTAGGATGATAACCTAGATTGGAGTAAAAAGGAGACTGCTTAGTGGAGGCGCTCTGAGAGTTGTTATAAGAGAACTCAGCCAGTGGAAGTAGATCCACCCAATCATCCTGTAGGTGGCAGATAAAACAGCGGAGATACTGCTCCAGGGTCTGATTGGTTCGTTCTGTCTGTCCATTAGTCTGGGGATGAAAAGCAGAAGAAAGGTTTACTTTAATGTCCAATGCTGCACAGAAATTTTGCCAAAACCTTGAAGTGAATTGCACCCCTCGATCCGAAATGACCTCATCCGGTACTCCATGTAAGCGAAACACATTCTTAATCATCAAGTCTGATGTCTGTTTTGCAGTGGGTAAGCCGACACAAGGGATAAAATGAGCTGCCTTTGTTAGACGGTCAACCACCACTAGAATGGTGTTCTTCCCTTGAGAGGTTGGTAACTCCACAATGAAGTCCATAGAAATGGATCCCCACGGGCGGGAAGGGGTGGGAAGAGGTTGCAACAGACCAGTTGGTGAGGAGCGAGGTGTTTTGCATCTTGCACAGACTTCACATGAAGTGACATAGTTTAAAACATCCTTCCTGCAAGTGGGCCACCAAAAGAAACGAGAAAGAAATTCTTGTGTCTTTAGAATTCCCCTATGCCCGGCTATCTTGGAATCGTGGATGAGTTGCAATACTCTCAATCTGACTGTTTCAGGTATATACAGACGTTGTCCCTGAATCCACACACCATTCTTAAAGACAAGACTTACGTCCCTTGGGGGTTGTGCCAACAAGGAATCCGCATGGTATGCTTCCTTGATGTCCTTAAGTAGGTCTTGATTATGAATCACTCCCAGGAATCTAGAGTCAGGAAGAATAGTCTTAGGAGGAGCAAGTGGACGGGTCTCTGCTGAATGAATCCTAGAGAGTGCATCAGCCTTTCCATTGCGTGATCCTGGTCTATAAGAAATGACAAAATTAAATTGGTTTAAGAAAAGATTCCAGCGAGCCTGGCGAGGAGTCAGGCACTTAGCCGACCTGATAAATTCAAGGTTACGATGGTCTGTCAGGACGACTATTTGCTGTGCAGCTCCCTGAAGAAGGTGTCTCCATTTTTGAAGGCGGCAATAATGGCCAACAACTCTCTATTGCCCACATCGTAGTTCCTCTCAGCCGAAGACAACTGCTGGGAAAAGAAGGCACAGGGATGCAAGACATTCTTCTCACCTGTTCTCTGAGAGAGTATAGCTCCAACGGCACAATCTGAAGCATCCACCTCTATTATGAAGGCAAGTTCGGGGTTGGGATGTACCAAGATAGGTGCGGTGGTAAATTTATCTTTTAGACGAGAAAATGCTTCCTGGGCTTGGGGAGTCCAGGAGAACCTAGACTCTTTCCGGGTAAGTTGGGTGATAGGTGACACTACCTCAGAGAAATTCCTAATGAAACGTCTATAGAAATTGGCAAACCCGATGAAGCGCTGCACCTCCTTCACATTTCTAGGACTTGGCCAATCCTTGATGGCTTGGGTCTTACTTCCATCCATACTAATTCCTTGTGTAGACAGTACATACCCCAGAAATTGAATTTCGGTCCTATGGAATTCACACTTTTCAAGTTTGATGTAAAGATGGTTTTGTCTTAGACGTTCCAAGACCATTCTCACATGTCCATGATGTTCCTCTGTGGAGTTAGAAAAAATTAGAATATCATCCAAATAAATCACCACGAATGTATCTAGGAGATCCCTGAAGATGTCATTCACCAAGTGTTGGAAAGTGGCTGGGGCGGTACTCAGACCAAAAGGCATAACTAGATATTCAAAGTGTCCATAGCGTGACCTGAATGCAGTCTTCCATTCATCCCCAGGTCTAATACGGACCAAGTTATAGGCCCCACGGAGATCCAATTTAGAGAAAACTTTGGCATGCCGCACTCTCTCCAATAACTCAGGGGTTAAAGGCAATGGATAACGGTTTCTAATAGTAACCTTATTGAGTTCCCTATAGTCTACGCAGGGTCTCAGAGATCCATCTTTCTTCTTCACAAAGAAGATGGGTGCACCTGCAGGAGATGAAGAGGGGCGTATGAATGCCCTTGGCTAGATTTTCGTCTATGTAATCCTTTAAAGCCTTTAGCTCAGGCCCCGCCAGGGGGTAGATCTTACCAAAAGGTATCTCTGCTCCAGGCAATAATTCAATTGGACAATCATATGGACGGTGAGGGGGAAGCTGGTCAGCGTTCTTCTTGTCACATAAATCCACATAGTCCTGGTATACAGCTGGTAGTTCAGGGACTGACATGGTTCCTTTAGGAACAGAGCAAGCTGAAACTTCTGGACTCATCTGTTTCTCTGGAAAGTGTAATTCCTTGGTCTCCCAGTTAATGGTAGGGTTCTGAGCCTGCAGCCATGGTAGCCCTAGAATAATGGAAAAGTGGGGAGAAGAGATAAGCATAAAGGACAGTTTCTCTTGATGATCTTTACCCATAAGGACCCTCAAAGGCTCCGTTTCCTGATCCACTGGTCCAGAGGTCAGCAGGGAGCCATCCACAGTTTCCATCTGTACTGGAGTAGCCTTCTTCACTGAACGTATCCCCTGTTTCAGAGCAAAGGAGACATCCATAAAATTCCCACTTGCCCCTGAGTCGATCATAGCAGAGCCAGACTGAGTTAACCCAGAGTTTGATGGAAAGGAAGCAATGAGAATTGTTTTTCCTACAACTCAGCTGGGACACCGCTGAGGAAACTTGAAAAATTGCAGCGTTTACACAGTCATCGTCCTCAGAAGTAACGGAGTTTAAGTCCGAGAAATCAAGATCTGTTGCTGCAAATCTCTCTGGAGCCTGAGGCTCGGACCTGACAGATCTCCTCTCGCAACACTCACAGTGAATGAGTGCTGCAGTAGTCTTACGAGAACAGCTGGGGCAGTTTATAATGAAGTGCCCTGACTTACCACAATAGAAACATAGATTTTCCTTAAAACGATGTTCCTTGCGTGCATCACTAACCCGTCTTTGTAAAGAGTCTACCTGCATGGGTTCAGGTTCAGGTTCCCGTGTGATCCTACTCAAAGGTTCCTTAGCTGGGGAGGAAGGTAGGAAAAGGTTAGTGCGATTGCTTTCGAACCATCTCTCTTGCCTGCGTTCAGTCAGGCGAGCATCAATACGGATGCAGTAGTTAATAAAGTCACCTAACGCAGTGGGAGGGTCGGCACGAGCAAGTTCATCCTTAATTAGTGGAGACAACCCCTTTCGAAAAATAGATTTTTTGGCGGAACTGACCCAGGTGGTATCAAGGGCCCATCTCCTGAAATCCAAGGCATATTCGGCTACCGAGTGCTTACCTTGGCGCAAAGTTAACATGGCTGCTTCAGCTGTTGCACCTCGATTGGGGTCATCAAACACCTGCCCCATGGCTGAAATGAAAGCATCAAGATGATCCAAACATTCATCCTCAGTCTCAATCAGAGGGTTTGCCCACATCAAAGCCTTGTTGGTAAGTAACATAATTATAGTAAGCACTTTAGATCGTTCAGTGGGAAATTGTGAAGCATGTGCAGAAAAAAACAGATTGCATTGGTTAATAAATCCCCTGAATTTTTCACGTTCACCGCCAAAACGAAAAGGGGGCAACTTGGGAATCCCAGAACTTGGGGCTACGGCAGGAGCCTGGACTCGCTCCTCTAGAACCTCAATCCTGGCTCGCAAATCCTGGGCAGTCTGTCCAAACACTTGCAAATTGTGATTAGTGAGGTCCTGTAGGTTTGTAAAACGAGTTTTTATAGTCTGTAAATCTGCAAGGATATTATCAGTCACTCCGCAAAGTTCCTTTATGCGGGCCTCCATTTTCCAGATCTTTTAAGACAGGAGTACTGGAAGGAGAGGAGAAAAGGAAAAAAAAACAATAGTGTTTACCTGTGGTAACACTGCAGAGAGAAAAAAAAAATTAAGGGAACTGCTCACCTGGAATGGTTGTGAGAAGTCACAACCACTATCATCACAGAAAGTTCAACCGGACATCTGATATCCACAGTTACAGCAGACACAAAAGAGGGAAGAGAAAAAAACAAAAACAATAGTGTTTACCTGTGGTAACACTGCAGAAAAAAAAACTTAAGGGAATTGCTCACCTGGAATGGTTGTGAGAAGTCACAACCACTGTCATCACAGAAAGTACAACTGGACGTCTGATATCCACAGTTACAGCAGACACAGCCTTCCCAGACCCAGCAGACACTAACGTTTTGGCTTCAGAATCTTGTAATGTATGTAGTACAGTTCATATAGCGTCTTGTGCTTGGGTGCGATGAAAATACATGAGACACAGGTTTGATATAGAAGGTCTTGTATTACTTCATACAAGTGGCAAAAATAGTCACACAGTTTGCAGATACAGAAGCAGGAGACACAGCAGGCCAGAGTAACTTAAGCTCAGCAATCACTCTCCACAACAGGTTCAGGATCTTCTTCTCTGTTACCGTAAGTCCATGCAAACGTGGATCTTTCAAAGAGCAGGGTTCCAGAGTCCACAAGTGTTCAGAGTTCCTCAGTAGGAATAGCTGGAGTACATAGTCCAAGGCTTCCAGGAGTCAGGTCACAGGTTCACTGCAGGCTAGATTCTGAAGCACTGATTGCTCAGCTGTGGCTGCTTAAGAAGCAAGAGGGAGAGAATCAGGGCGGGAACATGAAAGCTGAAAACTCCATATTGACTGAGGGCAAGATAGCTGCAGCAAGACAGAAAGCAAAATGGCTGATGGAAAACTGAGTTTCAAGAACATGTACAAAGAACCTTACAGTATGCCACTGTTGCTAAGCTGTTCACTGTCAATAGCAACACAATTCAGACAGCAGAACCCTTGGTCTCGTCCGACCAGGCGGAGGACAATGGCTCTGCAAAATAGCTGGAGGATTGGTGTTGGCAGCTGCACGTAGGCACTGACTCCACCCTTCCATGCAAAAAGAATGGGGTTTACCGATTAGTTCAAGAGTTTGAACGGGTATTCAGCAAACACCCTTTAGACTTTGGGCAAGTAAAAAGGGTCCAACATCATATCCCCACTGGAAAGCATCCGCCCATTAAAGAAAGGTACCGGCCTGTACCCCCAAATCGCTACCAATGTGCCAAGAGTATGTTACGGGAGATGAAGGAGGCTGGAGTGATCAGAGACAGTTGTAGCCCCTGGGCAGCTCCGCTAGTCCTCGTTAGAAATTGAGATGGTACAATGAAGATGTGTGTTGACTACAGGAAACTTAACAGCATTACCCACAAAGACGCCTATCCGTTACCCAGGATAGAGGAATCACTAGCTGCGCTGAGAACCACTAACTATTTCTCTACCTTAGATCTCACTAGTGAGTATTGGCAGGTTCCCGTGGCAGAGGCAGACAAAGAGAAGACCGCCTTTGCAACACCAATGGGCCTCTCAGAATTCAACTACATGCCGTTCGGGCTTTGCAGCGCGCCAGGAACATTCCAGAGATTGATGATGTGCTGCCTCGGACACATGAACTTTGAGACAGTTCTGTTGTACCTAGATGACGTCATTGTCTTCTCCAAGGCCTATGAGGAACATTTGGAGCACCTGGCCGAGGTGTTCAAAGCCCTGTCCAAATATGGCCTGAAAGTGAAACCGTCCAAATGCCACCTCCTGAAGCCCAAGGGGTGAAATAAAGCGCTACATCACGAAAGAGGCAACATTAAACCCGTTGCCTCACCATGAGTGGGCAGAGACGCAGGATAGTGACCCAGCAGTCCGCCTGGTAAAAGGGCTACTGATGCTAGCTGACTCGCGTCCTGGTCCAGATGCTCCACAAGAGACCCAACAGTTGCGGAAGGAAAAGGGCCGGCTTTTCATCTACGAGGGAAAGCTGTGTCGGAGGAGTGTCAACGCCCGAACTCACGAACTGGTCTGGCAGGTGGTAGTCCCAAAGCGAGATGTGTCAATGGTCCTGGAAGCGTACCACAATGGAGCAGGACACTTCAGTTGGAAGAAGTTGGAGGTCCTCCTTCGCTGGAGATTCTACTGGGTTGGTATGAGGAAGGTCATTGAAGATTGGTGCCGAGAGTGTAGACCATGCAACCTCCGCAGGAAGGATCGTACCAGCCAGCGATCCCCATTGCAGCCAATAATCACCAAACAGCCACTTGAATTGGTAGCCTTGGACCATGTGAAGCTGACCCCAAGTCGTTCAGGCTATGTCTACGCCCTCACCATTGTTGACCACTACTCAAGGTTCCTGGTAGTCGTGCCTGTCAAGGATCAAACAGAAAAGTCTCTCCAGAGATGCTCAATTGGGTTTAGGTAAGGGCTCTGGCTGGGCAAGTAACGAATGGTCACAGAGTTGTTCTGAAGCCACTCCTTTGTTATTTTAGCTGTGTGCTAGGGGTCAGTCTCTTGTTGGAAGGTGAACCTTCGGCCAAGTCTGAGGTCCAGAGCACTCTGGAAGAGGTTTTCATCCGGGATATCTCTACACCATGTTCCAAATTATTATGCAAATTGGATTTAAGTGTCATAGCGTTTTTGTTTTTTTGTAAATGAAACCCATTGATGGTATTGTGTCTCAGGGTTCTTTGGATCACTGAAATCAATCTCAGATACCTGTGATAATTAGTTTGCCATGTGAGCCCAATAAAAAGAAAACTGGATGTTCCACACTATTAAGCAGGCCAGAGTTTTCATGTAACATGGGAAAGAAAAAGGATCTATTTGCTGTTGAAAAGCATCAAATAGTGCAATGCCATGGTCAAAGGATGAAAACATTGTATATTTCCCGAAAACTTTAGCGTGATCATCGTACTGTTAAGAGATTTGTGGCTGATTCTGAGCACAGACGTGTTCGTGCTGATAAAGGCAGAATGAGGAAGGTTTCTGCCAGGCAAGTTCATCAGATTAAGAGAGCAGCTGCTAAAAAGCCATTACAAACCAGCAAACAGATATTTGAAGCTTCTGGTGCCTCTGGAGTCTCTCTCACCTCAAGGTGTAGGATCTTTCAAAGGCTTGCTGTGGTGCATAAACCTACTATTCGGCCACCCCTAGACAGTGCTCACAAGAAGAAACGGTTGCAGTGGGCCCAGAGATACATGAAGAGTAATTTTCAAATAGTCCTGTTTACTGAGGAGTGTCGAGCAACCTTGGATGGTCCAGATGGATGGAGTAGTGGATGGTTGGTGGATGGCCACCATGTCCCAACAAGGCTGTGACATCAGCAAGGAGGTGGAGGAGTCATGTTTTGGGCCGGAATCATGGGAAAACAGCTGGTAGGGCCCTTTAAGGTTCCTGAAGGTGTGAAAATGATCTCTGCAAAGTATATAGAGTTTCTGACTGACAACTTTCTTCCATGGTACAAAAAGCAGAAACGTGCCTTCAGGAGCAAAATCATCTTCATGCATGACAATGCACCATCTCATGCTGCAAAGAATACCTCTGAGTCATTGGCTGTTATGGGCTTAAAAGGAGATAAACTCATGGTGTGGCCACCATCTTCCCCTGACCTCAACCCTATAGAGAACCTTTGGAGTATCATCAAGCAAAAGATCTATGAGGGTGGGAGGCAGTTCACATCAAAACCGCGGCTCTGGGAGGCTATTCTGATTTCATGCAAAGAAATAAAAGCAGAAACTCTCCAAAAACTCAAAAGTTCAATGGATACAAGTATTGTGAAGGTGATATCAAAGAAGGGTTCCTATGTTAACATGTAACTTGGCCTGTTAGGATGTTTTGGAGTTAAATAGCTTTTTTGTTCAGTGAATGTGACCTCCCAATGTTGCAAATTCCACAAATGAGGATTTTCAGTTCTTTAAAACATATCAAATGTTTACAAATTCTGCTGTGCCTAATAATTTGGAACAGTGCATTTTGAGTTTTTATGCATTTTGGAGATTATACTGTTATCATTGGGAGGGTTCTTCAATAAAATTCGATGTATACTCTAATGGGTGATGACTTTTATTAGACTGACTGTCATTTGCACTGACCACTTAGGAAAATCAGAGAAAAATATCATTTGTATAATAATTTGGAACATGGTGTATAATTGGCTGCATTCATGTTTCCTTCAATTGCAACCAGTAATCCTGTCCCTGCAGCTGAAAAACACACCCATAGCATGATGCTGCCACCACCATGTTTCACTGTTGGGATTGAATTGGGCAGGTGATGAGCAGTGCCTGGTTTTCTCCACACATACCACTTAGACGTATCATCAAAATATTCTATCTTCATCTCATCAGACCAGAGAAACTTATTTCTCATTGTCTGAGAGTCTTTCATGTGTTTTTTAGCAAACTCTATGTGGGCTTTCATATGTCTGGCACTGAGGAGAGGTTTCCATCAGGCCACTCTGCCATAAAAGCCTGATTGGTGGAGGGCTGCAGTGATAGTTGACTTTGTGGAACTTTCTCCCATCTCCCTCCTGCATCTGTGGAGCTCAGCCACAGTGAGCTTGGGGTTCTTCTTTACCTCTCTCACCAAGACTCTTCTCCACGATTGCTCAGTTTGGCTGGAAGGCCAGGTCTAGGAAGACTTCTGGTGGTCCCAAACTTCTTCCATTTAAGGATTATGGAGGCCACTGTGCTCTTAAGAACCTTGAGTACTGCAGAAAATCTTTTGTAACCTTGGCCAGATCTGTGCCTTGACACAATTCTGTCTCTGAGCTCCTTGGCCAGTTCTTTTGACCTCATGATTCTCATTTGGTCTGACATGCACTGTGCACTGTGAGATCTTATATAGACAGGTGTGTGCCTTTACAAATCAAGTCCTATCAGTTTAATTAAACACAGCTGGACTCCAATGAAGGAGTAGAACCATCTCAAGGAGGATCACAAGGAAATGGACAGCATGTGACTTAAATATGAGTGTCTGAGCAAAGGGTCTGAATACTTATGACAATGTGAAATTTCAGTTTTCTTTTTTAAAAACTTGCAAAAATTTCCATATTTCTGCTTTTTTCAGTCAAGATGGGGTGCATAGTGTACATTAATGAGAAAAAAAGAACTTTTTTGATTTACCAAATGGCTGCAATGAAACAAAAAGTGAAAAATTTAAAGGGTAACATTGTTTGTTCCCTTCTGTTAAATTAAGAAAATCCCAAAATGGTCACTGAAAAAAGTTTAAACTGACAATATTCATTTTCAATTTACGTTTGCTGAATATCATCTAATGAAAACCAGACATTGCTTTTGAAGTGTGGCTCAGAAGAACATTTTTAAAAAACAAACTAATGGAAATGGCCTGGACAATGATTTTACCACTAAAAAAGATTGGAAATAATTTGACCATAGGGATATGTGGAATTAGCATCATCCGTGTCTAGAAACTTGTGATCATTCAGTCTTCCTATCTAAAAGTGGAAAGTACAGTAGCATGTAAAAGTTTATGCATCCTGGTCAAAATTACTGTTATTGGGAACAGTTAAGCAAGTTGCAAATTAAATGATCTCATGATCTCTGAAAGGCCTCAAGTTAAAGATGACACATTTCCTTTGTACTGTATTTTAGTCAATATATATATAATTTTTTTTTTCATCTTTTACATTTTAAGGCTAAGTTCACACGTTGCGGAATTGCCGCGGAAATTTCCGCGGCAATCCCGCACTTCTCTGCTGCGGGAAATACGCGTTTTTTTTGTATGCGTATTCCTGCCAGAAACTAGCGTTTTGCAAGCGTAATTACCTTGCAGAATGCTAGCGTTTTCCTAGCGATCTGTAGCATCGCTTGGAAAACTGATTGACAGGTTGGTCACACGAGTCAAACATAGTGTTTGACACGTGTGACCAACTTTTTACTATTGATGCCGCCTATGCCGCATCAATAGTAAATAGATCTAATGTAAAAATAATAAAAAAAATAATAAATAATGATATTCTCACCTTCCGGCGGCCCCCGCAGCTTTCCCGCCTCACAGCGACGCTCCCGGCCAATCGCGTTCCCAAGGATGCATTGCAGCAGACCCCAGATGACGTAGCATCTCGCGAGACCGCAACGTCATCTGGGTGATTCTTGCAAAGGACTCCTGGGACCGGGAGCGTCACTGAGAGGCGGGAAAGCTGCGGGGGCCACCGGAAGGTGAGAATATCATTATTTTTTATTTTAATTATTGTTTTACCAGGGATATGGTACCCAGGGCCTGGAGGAGAGTCTCCTCTCCTCCAGGCCCTGGGTACCATCGCACATGAACTGCTTACATTCCGCATAGCCACATGCGGAAAGTAAGCGGTTCAATTCATTCCTATGGTGGCGATTCTGCTGTGATTACGCAAAATTAATGAACATGTTGCTATTTTTTCCGCAAAGCGTTTTTTTCGCGGAAAAAACGCAACATGTGGCCAAAACATGCGGAATACATTAACATGTATAGGATGCTTAATGCTTGCGTTTTGTTCGCGTTTTTACCGTGGAAAATCGCCGAAAAAACGCGAAAAAAACGCAAATAATCCTGAACGTGTGCACTTAGCCTAAAAGTTACAAAAGAAAAACGAGCTGATCAAAAGTTTGGGCATCCTGAATGGTTAATACCTAGTAGCACCCCCTTTTGAAAGTATCACAGCTAGTGATGAGGTATCGTGCTTTGATAATGTCTTATCTGGGCATGCTCAGGTGTTATCAGAGCAGTTATGTTCGAGTCCCTGCTGCCGCATGATTTGTGGCTGTTAAACATTGTTAGGGATTCCTTAACAAACAAGCAATCCCTGTAAATTTTGAGTCTGTCTAACATCCGCAAATCATGCAGCTGTAGGGGCTCAAACATAATATACGAGCACACCCGAGATATTCTGATAACACCTGATAAGACGTTATCCGAGTATATTCACTCATCACTAGAGATGAGCGACTTTGCCTCCGGGAGGGTTTCGGACCATCCGACTTTACCAAAAGTCGAGTCGAACGAGATAAGCCGACTAGATCACGGCAAAAGTCGAAGTTCGGCCAAAAACGAAACCCGACCCAAATGCAAGTCAATGGGGAATAACAGTCGTCAGTGAGTGGAGGACAGTAAACACACCTACAGTGCCCATTTCAATGCCAACGACATCAATTCTTATTACTTAAGCTTGTAAACCTTAATTTACTTTATAACAATAGTAACGCATTGAAAGTTGGGGGTTATTTGGCTAAAGTTGTGGGGGGGGGGCAGGGCTGGCTCCAGGTTTTCATGGGCCCCGGGCAAGAGAGTCTCAGTGGGCCCCTTTAACACAAACCACAATTCATGATGCTCCGATACGGCAGAGAAATATAGGTATAGTACAATGACAAATACTTCACTTCTTGCATTACATGAGTGATATCTATTGTAAATTCTACAATATCTCAAAAACTGGACAGTATAGTCCTCCATACAGTATTATGGGCACCACATAGTGCGTCATACAGAGTAATGAGCCCGATATATTGCTCTATACAGAATAATGACACCCATATATTGCTCCATACAGAATGGGCTCCATATAATGCTCCATACAGAATAGGCCCCATATGTGCTCCATATGCTCCTTATATAAAGGGTGCTATATGATGCCCATAAATAATGAACCCCATATGATGCTCTAGTATATGATGGGCCCAATATATGATGCTCCATATATAATGGGCTCCATGTGATGCTCCAGTACATAATGGGCCCCAAAAATGATTCTCCAGCATATAATGGGCCTCGTATATGATGCTCCAGTGTATGATGGGCCCCATTTATAATGCTCCAGTGTATGATGGGCCCCATATGATGCTCCAGCGTATAATGGGCCCCGTATATGATGCTCCAGTGTATGATGGGCCCCATTTTATAATGCTCCAGTGTATAATGGGCCCCATATGATGCTCCAGTGTATAATGGACCCCATATATGATGCTCCAGTGTTTGATGAGCTCCATTTATAATGCTCCAGTGTATGATGGGCCCCATATATAATGCTCCAGTGTATAATGGGCCCTATCTATGATGCTCAAATGTATGATGGGCCCCATATATAATGCTCCAGTGTATAAAGCTCCCCATATATTGCTACAAACATTAAAAAAAATTAAATACCTCTCCTTGCTGGGCACTGCTCTACTCTGGACTCCTCAGTGTTGCCATCTTCAAGCTCTCTGCACTGTGACTGTTCAGGCAGAGGGTGCACAGACGTGACGTCATTGCGCTCTCTGACCTGAACGTCACTGTCAGGAAACGCGGAAGACGTCACAGCAGTGGAGCAGGGAGAGGTAAGTATTGAAAGTGCTGGGGCCCTGAGCAAGCTGGGGGGGCCCACTCGTGGGCGCTGGCACTGGCACAGGGCCCCTCATAGTACGCTGGTGTCTCTGATGGTGAGTGGGCCCCCCCACCTGCTCAGGATGCGCCAGGTGTGAAAGCCAGCCCTGTGGGGGGGTACAGCCAAGTTAGGGAGGTGGAAAAACTGGCATATGTTGAGATGTAGGCTGGATGTTCAGCAGCTGCAAATGGAGGAATTGGAGAAGTAAGAGGAAGAGGAGGACGAAGCGAGCCATTTTGCTGGCAACCTATGTGTCATCAGGGGAAGGTGGTACAAAATCCTTTGAAACCCAGGCATGGTTCATTTTAATGAAGGTGAGATCATCTACATTTTGGGTCGACAGCCAGGTCCTTCTTTCTGTCAGGATTGATCCAGCAGCACTGAAGACTCTTTCTCATAGCACACTACCAGCAGGGCAAGCAAGCTCCTGTTAGGCATATTGTGCCAATTCAGGCCAGGTGTCCAGTTTACAGGCCCAGTAGTCAAAGGGGAATGAACTGTGAGGGAGAACATCGATAGGGGAGGAGAGGTAATTTTGAACCATAGATGACAACTGCTGTCTCCTGTCTGTTGCAATCGATTCAGTATTACCAGTCGTGTGAGCGTTACTCGAGAAATCAGACCACAACATGGTCATGAAACCCCTGTCCCCAATGCCACTTCGGCTATGTGCACCATGAACACCTCTTCCATTTGGCCCAGAACGGCTCGTGGTAGAACCTGCAACACTGCTATGTGCTGGGAATGCCTCTAACAAACGGTTTGCCAGAGTTGCTTGTTTGTTCGCCAATATTAGCTCTAGGTTCTCCTGTGGCATGATGTTCTGTAATTTGCCTTTATAGCGTGGATCGAGGATGCTGGCCAACCAGTAGTCGTCATCCTTCAAAATTTTGGCAATGCGGAGGTCCTTTTTAGGATCCGCAAGACATAATCACACATGTGGGCCAATGTTCCAGGTGTCAATGATGCACTGCCAGTGGTGGGTGGAGGAGCACTTTCTGTCAAATCCACATCCCTCCAGTCACGCACAAACACTGTACCTGACCTTGGCAAGCCAAAATTTTCTCTTGCCCCATGAGAAGCATCCTCCTCCCTAAAATAATCATCCCCCTCATCCTCCTCCTCTTCCTCTTCTTCCTCCTCCTCGTCCAGGACAGTTCCCTGAGCAGACAATGCCTGACTGTCATCAAGGCTTCCCTCCTCCTCCTCCTCCGCTGCAGACGCCTGATCCTTAATGTGCGTCAAAATTTGCATGAGCAGACGCATTAGTGGGATGCTCATGCTTATGATGGCGTCGTCTGCGCTTACCAGCCGTGTGCATTCCTCAAAACACTGAAGGACTTTATAGAGGTCTTTCAGCTTTCACCACTGCACACCTGACAACTCGATGTCTGCCCTCAAACTGCCTGCCCGTGTATCCTCCAACAAATGCATTACTGCCTGCCTCTGTTTGCACAGCCTCTCAACCATGTGCATGGTGGAGTTCCACCTTGTTGCAACGTCTATGATTAGGCGGTGCTGGGGGTGGTGTAGAGAGTGCTGCAGCCGAGTCTACGGGCGAGCGACAAATGTGCGAGCACAGTCTTCGCACCTTATGGAGCAGGGCTGGTAACTCCGGATAATTATTTATGAAGCACTGCACAACCAGGTTCAAAGTGTGAGCCAGGCAAGGTATGTGTCTGAGTTTTGCCAGGGCTATGGCCGCCACAAAATTAAGTCCGTTATCACTGACTACCTTGCCTAGCTCAAGATAGATGTAGACTGCCCAGCCATGACTCAGTATCTCGCTGCAAGTAGTCGGCCAGTACCTCCACGGTGTGTCTGCTGTCACCCAAAGACATCATCTTTAAAACAGCCTGCTGACGCATACCACTAGCTGTTCGATAGTGGGACACCTCGTGTGCAACACTGACAGCCGTGACATCCCCCAGTGAAGTGAACGGGCTCGGTGCCGAGTACCCCACAACCCTGGTACGTGCGACTCATCTAACTTGGCGTCACGAACAGGATCCGAAGCTCGCAATATGTGAGTCCTGTGTGCCTAAAGTGGACTGTTTTGTGCAAAAAGACTGTGTGCTGTTTTTGTGATTTTTGGTGCCATTTTCCGCCATTTTGCCGCCATATTTGCGCCCTGAGGCGCTGGTGAAGAAGAGGGGCGTGGATTCGTGGGCGTACCCCCCTGTGGCGCGAAAGTGATGGGCGCCCTGTCTAAGTGCTATTATAATGTCCGAGCTTGCCCCATTGCAAGAGAGATCCGCTTCCTCTTCATCCTCTATGCTAAGAAGAGAAAGTGAAAGTCCCGCCTCTACGGAAAAGACCAGATTGTTCCAGATGGGAAGCACAGTCTGGCCTGGCGTGAGATGGCAGAAGGACAGAAGTCACTGTGTGGGGGAATGGCGGTGCGCAGACCCCGTTCCCCTGAAGAAGTGCAGCCTGTACTTGAACCTTCCCCAGGTCGGGAGGACGAAGAATAGATGTACCGTGTGGAGGAGGTGGACGCGGCGCTGAGGGACATGGCCCGACACCGCGCAGAGATGGAGGCGATGGAGCAAAGCTGGCGTGCCCTGAAACAGCGGCTGCTGTGGGACCCACTGCTCTCCCCTCAAGATGCGCAAATGCCACCCGCACCACCACTGAAACCAGCGGCTGAGGAAGAACCGGAGGCCGGCCCCAAAAGAGCTGTACCTGACCCCGCAGAAGACGCGGCTGGAAGAGAGGAGGCTGAGGAGGCCCTGCCCAGACTGGAATGCCAGCCAGGCCTGGAACCAGTGGCAGCAGCGGAATGCAGTCCCCCGGTAGGGACGACGACGGAAGACACCCAGCCACAAGCGATGGAGATCGACTGGGAGGAGATGGAGTACCTGGATGACGTGGAATACGCCGCCCAGAAGGAGAACGAGTGGCGACGCCGGAGTATGAGCAGCGACAGCAGCAGGAGCAGCGTGAGGCGCAGCAGCTTCGCCAGAGGTACCGGGAGAAAGATCTTGCTGACAAAGAGAACGTCAGGCGAGACAAAGGTACGCTCCGGGAACCGCGGCGCCAGGGGGCCATTAGAGACTTCAAACTCCAGGGAGGCTGGTGGTTCATCCACGAACCAGGCCTGTACCAGGAGGTCTTTGTAAATCGCAGAGATGTAGAGTCTCACCTGCCAGAGGGGCACCCGGGAAGGGATCTGCTTATTGGGGATATTGTCACCTACACGCGGCATTGGGGTCTTAAGGGGTGGTATGCCCTGAATGTCTCCCGAGTCAGCGACCCAGTCCCTGAAGACGGAATCGTACCCCATGTCTCAGCGTCCCAAGCCCCAGCTACATCAGCGTCCGGCCGCGCACCTGCATCTTATCCTGCGTCCTATCCCGCAACGCAACAGAGCGCAACGATTGCTAGTGCGTCTCCAACTGAGCCACTGCATGCACCTGCGTCCCAATTGGAAACGCTGCAGAGTATAGCGACTGCAACAGCGACCCCTATTGAGCCAAACCTGTACTTAGGAGAGGCACCTGTCAGGCCTCAAGGAAGTCGCAAAGTAAAAATTGAAAAAAGGACTGTAGCTACCCAGACACAGGTAGCAGGACATGATCTTCTGGTGATGCGTTCCAGAGCGCACCGTATACTTCCAGCCCCAGGTGTGGAAGGTGCCACTATATTTGAAGAAGACAAGTAGGACCCAGACAGGGTTTACTGAACCGTAAAAAGTTATGAAGAATTGCACTTTATTGAAAATGTTATATGATGATAATGTTTACATGCTGAAGTAGTATACCCCAGTTGGGTAATTTGATATGTGAAATGTGTTTCTTTTAAAGGACTGCGTGGCTGAGTACTTTGCCAGCCCAAAAACTGTGTTGTAAATAGTTGGCACTCAGTGCCCCATCTTGGTTTTACGTAAGCCATTCTACCTCAGAAGCAAAACCCGTGTGGTGTGGCCTTGAGTGAGGTCTGCAGCAAGGAAGTCCTGCAGCCCACCCAGGACCACCGTGGGAGGTTTAGTGCGGGTCCTCCACAAGAATCCCGTATTTATTGTGTGAAAGTATTTTGATATTTTCTATTTGCCATTTGTACACATTGTAACGTTTGAGGTGTCCTTACCTCCCGCAAGAGATGAGTTATGTTATTGTTGATATTATAAAAATTGTTTTCTTTTTCAGCCCGGGAGTGCTGATTTTAACTAGGGGGGGGATGTGTAGCCCAGCTGCGCTTGGTGCCACATGTTACCCTGGAGGATGCATGAAAGGTAATTCACAATCACCTGATATTCATTCACACTTCACATTTCCCTGGTACCACCAGAGGGAGCCCTTTAGAATACGCAGGTATATAAGGGTGTGGAGAGATAGAGCAGAGAGATGAAGGCAGTCTAGCTGAACATTAGGGAGTCGTTGGTTGTACCTCAGAGAGACGAGCCGAGAGGAAAGTTACCTCAGAACGTGCGGACTGATAGTTCCCTAGGGAAGTGAAAAGTGACTCTCGAAGTAAGCATAGATCAGTCTAACGGAAGGTCCTGATAGCTACTTCGGACAGAGCCTAAGAAGGAAGTGAAGGAAAGGGAACTGCAATATTTGTAAGACCGAGTCAACTGAGGTATTGTTAGAGAGCGAGCATGCCGACGCTTGGAGAGCGGTGAAGAGAAGGAAGCTGACATCTACTGCTGCTTGTGCTTATGTTAAAGGTGTGAGTAGGACGACAGGCAAGTGGAAAAGGGAAAGAGAGAGTGACTGAGGATGAATAGTAATGATGGCTTACCTCCACTCTGCACTACCGGACACCGGGTCCGAGCTTGCTAGAACCTTCACGGCTAGTGGGAAAAACCGGAGACCCTGCTGGACTTCAGGTCACAGAGGGGCCCAACAGTGCTGATACTTAACCGGGGTCAGGAAGAACAGGAGTCTGGTCAGCGCAACCATTGGAGACTTAGTTCTGTCCAAAAGAAGGCTCCATCACGAGATCAGCCGGGCGTAGCAAAGAGAACGGAGTTAAACTTTGTTTCATGCAAGTTAGAAACTCACACACATATAGACGTAAGGAGGCCCTACACCTACTCAGTGATTACTGGACGTGCATCCTCCACCCTGACGGCCTCCCGGGACGTGCCTGCAACTTCATCACCAGTAAAGGTACAGAAAGAGACTGTCTTGTGTGTGTCTGCATTATTGCTCCTTCACCCCTGCACCGCCATATACTCCGAGGGATCAGTCTCGCCTGTGGGAGACTTAACACCTTGCTGCCCCAAACCCTCAGAGGATCTACATTGCAGCGCTGGTCATCCTGACCAGGAACCACAGGTGGCTCACGAATATTTCTACATTCTACAATCCCCTGTAAATATCCCCCTTTAGTGAGCGCCCAGGGCAACGGACCGAGCTGCGCTACCCGTGACATCCCCCAGTGAAGTGAACGGGCTCGGTGCCAAGTACCCCACAGCCCTGGTACGTTCGACTCACATGCCTACTGGCTCATGCATCTGTTGTGAGGTGCACCTTTCCACTCACTGATTGTTTGAATGCATGGGCAATGTGGTCTTTCACATGCAGGTGGAGGGCAGGGATGGCTTTTCTAGAAAAGAAGTGCCGACTGGGTAGGTCATAGTATCGGACAGCGTAGGCCATGAACTCTCGGAACGCTGCGCTTTCAACCAAAAGGAAGGGCATCATCTCTAATTATATCAGTTTGGCAATGTAGGCGTTCAAAGCCAGTGAGGTTTTTTAGTCAGTCCACGCTTGCAAGTGCATGGTGTTTAATGTCTAAGCATGCAACTGGTATTCAAATTTCTGAGATTTTTCCCTCGGCTAAAGATCCTTCCGCACTTCTTACAGATAACCTTTGCCTCATCAATAGGATTTTGGTCAAAAAAGTGCCTCACGGCACTCTTCCTACTATGGGAAAACTTTTCCAGGGCAAGCACGGTGTGCTAATTTGACCGTCTGGCCAAGCTGTCCTGCATCTCTTTTTGTTTTTTTAACACGTTTTTGGACTGCTACGGGCCTGCCAGATAAACGCAGCTGCGATGTCGATGCCTGCTGCGGATCTTCCTCCTCTTCTGAGCTATTGCCAGCGGCACCCTCGTCTCCCAATGGATGCCAATCCGGGTCAACTACTGGGTCATCCATCACCTCCTCTTAAATTTCATCTGCACCTTCCTCTGTGTCACCGTGTAAGGTGGTATAGTATGCAGGAAGGGGCACCTGAGTTTCATCATGGTCAGAATCTGGCTCAGTAGACTGTGAGGACAATGCAGTGCTCTGGGTGAATGTACCAGCACCAACAGAATCATATAGCAGTGGCTGTGTATCAGTACACTACATGTCATATTGGCTGAGCGGTGCCACCCAGCTTTGGTATGTGTGTGTGTGTGCAAGTCTGTGTGTGTGAATGCAGGCATCATCTGAGGGGACTACAAGTCCCATCCGGCTATGCCTTCTACAGTCATGGCCAAAAGTTTTGAGAATGGCACAAATATTAATTTTTACAAAGTCTACTGCTTCACTTTTTCTAATGGCAATTTGCATATACTCCAGAATGTTATAAAGAGTGATCAGCTTAACAGCAATTACTTGCAAAGTCAATATTTGGCTAGAAAATGAACTTTATCCCCCAAAACACATTTCAACATCATTGCAGCCCTGCCTTAAAAGGACCAGCTAACCTCTTTTCAGTGATTGATTTGCTTCATTAACACAGGTGTGGGTGTTGATAAGGACATGGCTGGAGATCAATCTGTCATGATTAAGTAAGAATGACACCACTGGACACTTTAAAAGGAGGCTGGTGCTTGGCATCATTGTTTCTCTTCTGTTAACCATGGTTATCTCTAAAGAAACACGCGCAGTCATCATTGCAACGCACAAAAATGGCCTAACAGGGAAGAGTATTGCAGCTAGAAAGATTGCACCTTAGTCAACAATATATCGCATCATCAAGAACTTCAAGGAGAGAGGTTCCATTGTTACCAAAAAGGCTTCAGGGCGCCCAAGAAAGACCAGCAAGCGCCAGGATCGTCTCTTAAAAGTGTTTCAGCTGCGGGATCGGGCTACCAGCAGTGCAGAGCTTGCTCAGGAATGGCAGCAGGCAGGTGTGAGTGCATCTGCACGCACTGTGAGGCGGAGACTCTTGGAGCAAGGCCTGGTCTCAAGGAGGGCAGCAAAGAAGCCACTTCTCTCCAGAAAAAACATCATGGACAGACTGATATTCTGCAAAAGGTACAGGCAGTGGACTGCTGAGGACTGTGGTAAAGTTATTTTCTCTGATGAATCCCCTTTTCGATTGTTTGGGACATCAGGAAAACGCCTCATTCGGAGAAGACAATGTGAGCGCTACCACCAGTCTTGTCTCATGCCAACTGTTAAGCATCCTGAAACCATTCATGTGTGGGGTTGCTTCTCAGCCAAGGGAATCGGCTCTCTCACAGTCTTGCCTAAGAACACAGCCATGAATAAAGAATGGTACCAGAATGTCCTCCAAGAGCAACTTCTCCCAACCCTCCAAGAGCAGTTTGGCGATCAACAATGCCTTTTCCAGCATGATGGAGCACCTTGCCATAAAGCAAAGGTGATAGCTAAATGGCTCAGGGAACAAAACATAGAGATTTTGGGTCCATGGCCTGGAAACTCCCCAGATCTTAATCCCATTGAGAACTTGTGGTCAATCATCAAGAGACGGGTGGACAAACAAAAACCTAAAAATTCTGACAAAATGAAAGCATTGATTGTGCAAGAATGGACTGCTATCAGTCAGGATTTGGTCCAGAAGTTGATTGAGAGCATGCCAGGGAGAATTGCAGAGGTCCTGAAGAAGAAGGGTCAACACTGCAAATATTGACTTGCTGCATTAACTCATTCTAACTGTCAATATAAGCTTTTGTTACTCATATGTTTGCAATTATTATATTTCTGTCTGTGATACAAACATCTGTCAAACACACATAAAAACCAGAGGGCAGCAGATCATGAAAATATAATATTTGTGTCATTCTCAAAACTTTTGGCCATGACTGTACACTGTCAGTGAGTGACACATTAGCCAATGATGGGACAGTAGTATTCCCATCATCCGGCTAATGTGTTGAATGTAATAAAAAACATACATTACATACACAACATACAGAACATACAACATATAACACAGAACATACATATAACACAGAACATACATATAACATACAACGCATAACATACAGAACATACATATAACACATAACATACAGAACATACGTATAACACACAACACATAACATACAGAACATACATATAACATGCAACACATAACATACAGAACATACATACAACACATAACATACAGTACATACATATAACATACAACACATAACATACAGAACATACATATAACACACAACACATAACATACATATAACATACAACACATAACATACAGTACATACATATATCATACAACACATAACATACAGAACATACATATAACATACAACACATAGCATACAGAACATACATATACCATGCAACACATAACATACAGTACATACATATAACACATAACATACAGGACATACACATAACATAGAACACATAACATACAGAACATACATACAACACATAACATACAGTACATACATATAACACATAACATACAGAACATACACATAACATACAACACATAACATACAGTACATACATATAACATACAACACATAACATACAGTACATACATATAACACATAACATACAGAACATACACATAACATACAACACATAACATAGAGTACATACTCACCAATCACCTATTCCCCGATGCCATCATCTCCTGTAATAAAAATAAAATAATAAAGCAACCTATATATCACCTGTCTGTCATTGTCCAGTTATTAGAGAGTATATGGTTGTTTTATTTTTTTACTTTTTATTAAGGAGAACGAGGGCGTCGCTTGGATCTGAGCGTATAATAAAGATATGAAAACCGTCTTGTGTTTTATTTCATTAAAATACTTTATTCTTTGGCGTGTGTTGTTTTTCTAACCTTTGTTAACATAAGATTAATAATGGATAGGCGTCTTATTGACGCCTCTCTACTATTAACCGGGCTTAATATCACCTTACAATAGCAAGGTGATACTAACCCCTTATTACCCCATATCCCACCGCTACAGGGGAGTGGGAAGAGAGGGGCCAAGTGCCGGAATTGGCGCATCGTATAGATGCGCCAATTCTGGGGCGGCTGGGTGCTGGTATTTTTAGCCAGGAGGGTGCGCCAATATTTATGGCCCCTTCCTAGGCTTAGAATATCAAGCCTTTCTGGCTATAAAATACTTGGAGATCCCACGTCATTTTTTTGGGGTGTCCCCCTATTTTAATAGCCAGTAAAGGCTAGCTGCGGGCTGATATTCATAGCCTGGGAAGCTCCATGGGTATTAACCCCTTCCCAGGCTAGAAATATTGGCCCGAGCCGTCGGCTTTCCCCCTCTGGTGCAGAAAATTGTGCGGGAGCCCATGCCATGTTTTTTCCCATTTTTTTTTTTAAATTAACGCTATTGAGTGAAGATTTTGTGTATGTGTGTGTGCGCGTGTGTCTTTAACTATTTATGTACCATTCCATCTATTATCTATGTAATATCTATCTATCTATTATCTATCTATCTGTCTATCTGTCATCTATCTATCTATCTATTATCTATCTATTGATCTATCTATTATCTATCTATCTATCTTCTATCTATCTTCTATCTATTATCTATATATCTATCTATCTATTATCTATGTATCTATTATCTATTTATCCATTATCTATCTATCTATCTATCTATCTATCTATCTATCTATCTTCTATCTATCTATCTATCTATCTATCTATCATCTATCTATCTATCTATCTATCTATCTATCTATCTATCTATCTATTATCTATTATATCTATTATCATTATCTATCTATCTATCTATCTATCTATCTATCTATCTATCTATCTATCTATTATCTTTCTATCCATCTATCTGTCTATCTGTGTGTGTAATGGAGCATGGGTTGGACAATGTAAAAGAGGAGGTTGGACAAGAAATGACATCACAAACCTTTTTTTTTGCTAAATAACATATCTTTATTTAGCTTACAAAACGTATACAAATCCGCATGAAAAAACGCATCAGAAAAGCATCTGCGTTTTCTGCCAAAAGGTCCTGTTTTTGTGCAGAAAATTCAGCAGTCAAATGTGCAACGTGTGCACATATCCTCAATTCCCCGCCAAAGCCGTGCGGCACAGCTCATTGGCTGAGCTGCCCCTGGCTGCATGGCTTTGGCGGGGGATTCAAATCCCGTGTGGCACCGCTCATTGGCTCAGCCGGCGGGGCAGAGGATTTGAATCCCGAGTCGCTCATTGGCTGAGCCGCCAAAGAGCGGTGCCGCATGGTTATGGCTGGGGATTTGAGTCCCGCGCCTCTCAAAGCCACACGGTACCGCTCATTGGTTGAGCTGCCGCCGGCAGCCATGCTCCATTACACACACAGATAGACAGATAGATAGATAATAGATAGATAGATAATAGATAAATAGATGATAGATAGATAGATAGATAGATAGATAGATAGATAGATATAGATAGATATAGTAGGTGTCACATATCGACACACACTTCTCCCATCTATTTAAGCAACTGTAAACACCTCGCTTGTAGAAGTCGACAGGTTGCTCCAAAAGCCACATTGTGACTTCGGAAATCAGAGTCTCATCATCTGTAAAATGCTTGCCCTTCAAAAATAACTTCATTGTTGGAAAGAGGTGTAAGTCCAATGATGGAGAGGTCAGGTTAATAAGGGGGATGCGGTATAATTTCAAAGCCGCAGGAGCATGCTTCCATTTGGGCAACACGTGAATTGTGAACTGGTGCACTGTATTGCAGAACTTTTGGTTTTTTCATTGAAGACAAATTAAATGATGATAAAAATAGCAAATGATTTGTGATTGCAATCATTTTCAGGAAGAAACAGAGTATTATCAGACAGATAATGCAGGGGTGCCAATACTTTTGGCCACCACTGTAGATAGATAGATAGATAGATAATAGATAGATAGAAAGATAATAGATAGAACGATAGATAATAGATCAAGATAGATAATAGATGATAGATAATAGATAGATAGAAAGATAGATAATAATAGATAATAAATAGATAATAAATAGATAGATAATAGATAGATAATAGATAGATTGATAATAGATAGATAATAGATAGATAGAAAGATAGATAGATAATAGATAGATAGATAATAGATAGATAGATAGATAGATAGATAGATAGATAGATAGATAGATAGATAATAGATAGATAGATAAATAGATAGATACATAGATAGATAGATAGATAGATAGTTTAAGCAAAAAAATGGAGCAGCACAGGGTAACTTAAAGTGGGTGCAAATCCTTTTAGCAATGATCCAATACTTGCCAATTCAGATATACAAAAATATAGAAAATAGGCAGCACTCCATAGGATTTCAGCAGCAGTGGATATTTATTAGACCCACATCATTGGCAACGTTTCGGCTCCATGAGCCTTCCTCCAGCAGTGTTACTCACACAGATGCAGGTATTTAACAGATCTTTACAGAACAATATCATTAATTTCAATCAACTTTTTATACAATTTATAACGCTATAGCTGTATCTAGTATATAGCTCTATCTCACATATAGGATATATCAATATCCTCAGTAGGTATTTCATATTCGTACATCTTAATATATAAACATTCTCCTTATATTTATCTTTATATCATAATCCGTCCCTAATTAGGGCTCAGATCAGCTGTAACAGTAATTAAAACTGTAGTACTCACAGGGAAGGCGATGTAACATATGGAGGACGCCATGGAAGACGCCATGAACGCTGGCCATGATTCATTTCTGTGCTATTACGCATGTCTGTAGTGAATGCTCCACCTCCTGACCAATCCCGGCCCTTGTGTGGCACTTATCTCTTAGGGCATGCGCATCAGCGCTATTATCCAGATCAGGACTCCATCTTGGAGGTGGCGATTTTTGTCTTTCAATCACAGAAAGGAACGGAGACTACAGATATGACAATTCCAACTAAAAAGGTAGCGATCCGATGTTTAATAAACATCTGCATTATTCACCTTGTTTTTGAGACACACAAATTAACTGTTGTCTCTATATATTTTATTATTAGAAACAGACCCATGCTTAAACGGATTCCTAGAGCAGCTAGATCACCCCAGTATATGGGACCGTCTCCCTGTAAGGATAACGTCCCACTACTGCAGACCATTAGGGGAAGTATTCTGCACCTATATGAGGTCCAGATCCCTCAACCCCAATGTCTTTAAGGCGAAACTGCGTATTTCCCAGCTTATTTGGTCTGAACAGAATTCCAAGAAATATCTGGTGCTATATATATTCTTTTATTAGTATTTGGTCATATCTTGGTTCAAAAAATCAAAATAAAAAAATTCAGACACGAAAGGAATCATGTTATAGAATTAATAAAAAATAAAAAAAGAAAAAAGAAAAAATATCTTTGCTCCTCCATAGTACATCGCTCTTCCCCATGTAGATCTCTACGTATTCCTGGGAGATAAACAGATTCCTGTTTGGATACAGAAAAAGAATGACATATATTAGTATATTTAATACACGTCTTCAATTATATCCAATTTCACATGCGGAGATCAAAATACAAGGGGATATATGTGTTATGTATTTTTAGATAATAGAGGTAAGTTTAAAATCTACATTGAGGCCTAATGGTTTAAGAGTGTTTAATGTGTATATCCATTTTAGTTCTCTCTTTTTAAGGAGGCTAATTCTGTCCCCCCCTCTCCTTTGAACCGGAATAGAGTCAATTAGTCTAAATTTAAGTTCCTTCTCTGTATGTTATCCGTAAAGTGCTTAGATACTGGAAGATCAAGTCTTTTCTTACGAATCGTGTATTTGTGTTGACTAAATCTAGTTTTGAAGTCACAGGTCGTTTCTCCTATATACCAAAGTTTACATGGGCATTCTAAAAGATATATAACGTAATCTGACTTGCATGTTAGAAAGTGGTCTATCTGGTACTTTCTATTCGTTACAGGGTGTATAAATTCTGATCCCTTCATCATTTGATTACAATTAATGCAGTTCAAACATGGGTAGCAACCTTTCCTACTCCTACCTGTCAGAGATATTTGCGTAGTCCTTCTTAAAGGTCCTATATCTGACTTTACTAGGTAGTCCTTAATATTCTTGCCCCTCTTGTATGAAAACAGAGGAGGGAGTTTAAATGCCTCAATTTTCGGGAGGCATTTGGTCAACATCCCCCAATGCTTGTAAATAATCCTAGAGATATTCCTACTTTCTTCAGTAAATTTTGATACGAATGGAACCCTTTTTAATTCATTCTTTGGTCTTTTTGTCCCTAGCAGATCTGGTCTATTTTTCTTTAATACCTTTTCTTTTGTAAGTTGTAGTAATTTTTTAGGGTATCCCCTCTTTAAAAATTTATCAATCATTTTATCCAAGAGAAGGTCCACTTCCTCCCTCTCACTAACAATCCGTCTCACACGTAATAGTTGACTGAGTGGAATAGAGTTGATCATATTCCTAGGGTGTTGGCTATTATAGAGTAGCAGGTTATTTTTGTCCGTTTTTTTGACATATAAGGTAGTTTCTAAGCGTCCAACTCTTTGTCTTATCAGTACATCTAGAAATTGTATTTCATCCCTGGAGGAGCAGATGGTGAACTTGATAGTTTCATCCAACTCATTTAAATATATATGAAATGCTTCTAAATCATCCTGGGTGCCCGTCCATAGGAGGAAGATATCGTCTAAGTATTGCCACCACCCCAATACTTGTTGGAAGTGGCGCGACACATATACGAACTCCTCCTCCAGCACCCCCATTACTAAGTTTGCGTACGCAGGGGCCATATTTGCCCCCATCGCAGTACCTCTACACTGCATGAAGTATTCATCCCCAAATAAAAAATAGTTTTTTCTCAAAATTATATTTAGTAATATGAGGATAAATTCTTTGCCTTCTTGGGAAATATATTCCTCTTTATTTAGCATTTTTAATACCGCCGCTGTGCCTCTATCGTGGTCTATCGAGGTGTAGAGGGACACTACATCAAAGGATACTAGGGTCACCTCATCCCTCAATTGTATCCTATTTAATTTATTCAGAAAATCAGTTGTATCTACTATATATGATTTAAAAATTTTTTACCACAGGATTTAGCACCTTATCCAGGAATGTACCTATTTTACTTGTAACTGAGTTTACCCCAGACACTATTGGGCGCCCGGGTGGGTCTATAAGAGATTTATGTACTTTAGGTATTATATATAGTACAGGTGTCCTAGGATTTTCCATTAATAGATATTCATATAATGACTCATCTATAATCTGGAGGTCCAAAGCCTCTTTGAGACAATTTTTAATTTCTTTCATTATTTGAAATTTAGGGTCACCATCCAATTTGTTATATACCAGATTGTCATTCAATTGTGAATACACCTCAGCTAAGTATTTCTGTTTGTCCATGACGACGACAGCACCCCCTTTATCGGCGGGTTTCACATTGTATAAAAAGTTGATTGAAATTAATGATATTGTTCTGTAAAGATCTGTTAAATACCTGCATCTGTGTGAGTAACACTGCTGGAGGAAGGCTCATGGAGCCGAAACGTTGCCAATGATGTGGGTCTAATAAATATCCACTGCTGCTGAAATCCCATGGAGTGCTGCCTATTTTCTATATTTTTGTATATCTGAATTGGCAAGTATTGGATCATTGCTAAAAGGATTTGCACCCACTTTAAGTTACCCTGTGCTGCTCCATTTTTTTGCCTAAACTAAGTATATCCAGGAGATTTATTGCATGGACATGTTATTAATCTGTTTGCTATTTTTTGTGAGTTGCAGTAACAATATTCATACTGGGACTACGCCCCTTTGGTTTAAAAACCAAATAGCTATGGAACCAGGAGTCTTCAACTACACAATGGAAGATGAGGAGAGGATACTTGGGAATATGGAAGGAGATGCTACATTTCTTAAGACACCATCTATCGCAGAAATCAAACGCAAGTATGAGAATGAGAAAAAACGTCTAATGAGTTTACAATTGCACCTTACCACACTAGGACAATATTATAAGGAGAAAAAAATTCCTAGAGGATTGAGATCAAATATACTACTGGGAAGGGGGTTGATCCACATAGGGAAGAAAGAAAGGGCTGGATATAGCCTGTATTGGTGGGGTGAGATGAGGAAGAGGACAATGCCTCTATTGCACTAGTAACCTGTTGTGAAGGAGTCCGGCAGTGAGGATAGGTCTCTGCATTAGGACGCGGTGTCCACCGCTAGTCTGAGCGCTCAGACTAGCGGTGGACACCGCGTCCAATGCAGAGACCTATCCTCACTGCCGGACTCCTTCACAACAGGTTACTAGTGCAATAGAGGCATTGTCCTCTTCCTCATCTCACCCCACCAATACAGGCTATATCCAGCCCTTTCTTTCTTCCCTATGTGGATCAACCCCCTTCCCAGTAGTATCTGTGACTGATGAAGGTCCATGATATAGGACCGAAACGTTTCGTGTTACTACTGTGAATAAAAATCTTTATTCTCACTATACTAAAGTTGAGTGCCGAGTTCATTTTCTATTAGATACGGTGTGGGAACCTACTCTGGCACCTTCTTGGTTGCGCACACGGTTATTTTTTCATATGAGATCAAATATACGTCCAAATTTATTTTCAGGAAACCAGCCTTTCTGTACACAATTTACCAAGATATCAAACAAATATGCTATGGATGTCATTTTGTTAAATATTGAATATTTGCAAATGGACATTAAGAAATTATCAGAAAATATTGATTTACTTGAACAGAAAATACAGGGGGTGTTGAAGATAGAAGATTGGAATATATTTAGAGAAAAAGTGGAAAAAGATGTGGAGAAACAGAAAAGTGATCTGGAAGAAACTAAAAGGAGAAAATGGAGCAGAGATATGGAGGACTATGAGTCAGGTCATGTGTATAATTGGCAAAGGGACAACTTGAAGTCTAATTGGAGAAGAAAAGGTTACACAGAGATTGGCAATAATATAAAGGATAATAACACTGCTGTTACTAACAATTTCTTTTTTGATAGAAATGGACCCAGCAAATACAAAAGGAGAGGTGGGAAACACCACCGCCGACAACAAAAAAAGCAAACCAGAGAAATTTCGATCCCAACCGCAGAGACAAGCAGCGACCAGAAGGAAGGAATAGAATTGGTCATAAATATTTCTAAAAAGGTACTATCTGAGGCACAAGTAATGATTTTGAGCAGAGGTCTCAGTTTCAGCCCATGTTGTCATGTGGACTGGTTTGATTTACAGATAGATCTAGAGAAATTCTATAGAATGTTAAAAATTAAGGAATGGTCATTTGATATAGTAAATCCCAAAGAAACAAGGAGGAGTGAATTTAGCTTGAAATCAGTTAACCTAAGGAATAAAAGTGATTTTACACCGCCTACCTACTCAACCGCTATAGATGCCTTTATAAAAGCTGTGGGGATGGATATTGAAAAATTAAGGAGGGATAGTACTATGAGAAATTTTAAACATAATAATATATCCAAAACTGAGTATGAAGCACTACAGGAACTGGTCCATGACGACGATATCATTGTGAAACCCGCCGATAAAGGGGGTGCTGTCGTCGTCATGGACAAACAGAAATACTTAGCTGAGGTGTATTCACAATTGAATGACAATCTGGTATATAACAAATTGGATGGTGACCCTAAATTTCAAATAATGAAAGAAATTAAAAATTGTCTCAAAGAGGCTTTGGACCTCCAGATTATAGATGAGTCATTATATGAATATCTATTAATGGAAAATCCTAGGACACCTGTACTATATATAATACCTAAAGTACATAAATCTCTTATAGACCCACCCGGGCGCCCAATAGTGTCTGGGGTAAACTCAGTTACAAGTAAAATAGGTACATTCCTGGATAAGGTGCTAAATCCTGTGGTAAAAAAATTTAAATCATATATAGTAGATACAACTGATTTTCTGAATAAATTAAATAGGATACAATTGAGGGATGAGGTGACCCTAGTATCCTTTGATGTAGTGTCCCTCTACACCTCGATAGACCACGATAGAGGCACAGCGGCGGTATTAAAAATGCTAAATAAAGAGGAATATATTTCCCAAGAAGGCAAAGAATTTATCCTCATATTACTAAATATAATTTTGAGAAAAAACTATTTTTTATTTGGGGATGAATACTTCATGCAGTGTAGAGGTACTGCGATGGGGGCAAATATGGCCCCTGCGTACGCAAACTTAGTAATGGGGTGCTGGAGGAGGAGTTCGTATATGTGTCGCGCCACTTCCAACAAGTATTGGGGTGGTGGCGATACATAGACGATATCTTCCTCCTATGGACGGGCACCCAGGATGATTTAGAAGCATTTCATATATATTTAAATGAGTTGGATGAAACTATCAAGTTCACCATCTGCTCCTCCAGGGATGAAATACAATTTCTAGATGTACTGATAAGACAAAGAGTTGGACGCTTAGAAACTACCTTATATGTCAAAAAAACGGACAAAAATAACCTGCTACTCTATAATAGCCAACACCCTAGGAATATGATCAACTCTATTCCACTCAGTCAACTATTACGTGTGAGACGGATTGTTAGTGAGAGGGAGGAAGTGGACCTTCTCTTGGATAAAATGATTGATAAATTTTTAAAGAGGGGATACCCTAAAAAATTACTACAACTTACAAAAGAAAAGGTATTAAAGAAAAATAGACCAGATCTGCTAGGGACAAAAAGACCAAAGAATGAATTAAAAAGGGTTCCATTCGTATCAAAATTTACTGAAGAAAGTAGGAATATCTCTAGGATTATTTACAAGCATTGGGGGATGTTGACCAAATGCCTCCCGAAAATTGAGGCATTTAAACTCCCTCCTCTGTTTTCATACAAGAGGGGCAAGAATATTAAGGACTACCTAGTAAAGTCAGATATAGGACCTTTAAGAAGGACTACGCAAATATCTCTGACAGGTAGGAGTAGGAAAGGTTGCTACCCATGTTTGAACTGCATTAATTGTAATCAAATGATGAAGGGATCAGAATTTATACACCCTGTAACGAATAGAAAGTACCAGATAGACCACTTTCTAACATGCAAGTCAGATTACGTTATATATCTTTTAGAATGCCCATGTAAACTTTGGTATATAGGAGAAACGACCTGTGACTTCAAAACTAGATTTAGTCAACACAAATACACGATTCGTAAGAAAAGACTTGATCTTCCAGTATCTAAGCACTTTACGGAACATACAGAGAAGGAACTTAAATTTAGACTAATTGACTCTATTCCGGTTCAAAGGAGAGGGGGGGACAGAATTAGCCTCCTTAAAAAGAGAGAACTAAAATGGATATACACATTAAACACTCTTAAACCATTAGGCCTCAATGTAGATTTTAAACTTACCTCTATTATCTAAAAATACATAACACATATATCCCCTTGTATTTTGATCTCCGCATGTGAAATTGGATATAATTGAAGACGTGTATTAAATATACTAATATATGTCATTCTTTTTCTGTATCTAAACAGGAATCTGTTTATCTCCCAGGAATACGTAGAGATCTACATGGGGAAGAGCGATGTACTATGGAGGAGCAAAGATATTTTTTCTTTTTTCTTTTTTTATTTTTTATTAATTCTATAACATGATTCCTTTCGTGTCTGAATTTTTTTATTTTGATTTTTTGAACCAAGATATGACCAAATACTAATAAAAGAATATATATAGCACCAGATATTTCTTGGAATTCTGTTCAGACCAAATAAGCTGGGAAATACGCAGTTTCGCCTTAAAGACATTGGGGTTGAGGGATCTGGACCTCATATAGGTGCAGAATACTTCCCCTAATGGTCTGCAGTAGTGGGACGTTATCCTTACAGGGAGACGGTCCCATATACTGGGGTGATCTAGCTGCTCTAGGAATCCGTTTAAGCATGGGTCTGTTTCTAATAATAAAATATATAGAGACAACAGTTAATTTGTGTGTCTCAAAAACAAGGTGAATAATGCAGATGTTTATTAAACATCGGATCGCTACCTTTTTAGTTGGAATTGTCATATCTGTAGTCTCCGTTCCTTTCTGTGATTGAAAGACAAAAATCGCCACCTCCAAGATGGAGTCCCGATCTGAATAATAGCGCTGATGCGCATGCCCTAAGAGATAAGTGCCACACAAGGGCCGGGATTGGTCAGGAGGTGGAGCATTCACTACAGACATGCGTAATAGCACAGAAATGAATCATGGCCAGCGTTCATGGCGTCCTCCCTGGCGTCCTCCATATGTTACATCGCCTTCCCTGTGAGTACTACAGTTTTAATTACTGTTGCAGCTGATCTGAGCCCTAATTAGGGACGGATTATGATATAAAGATAAATATAAGGAGAATGCTTATATATTAAGATGTACGAATATGAAATACCTACTGAGGATATTGATATATCCTATATGTGAGATAGAGCTATATACTAGATACAGCTATAGCGTTATAAATTGTATAAAAAGTTTATTGAAATTAATGATATTGTTCTGTAAAGATCTGTTAAATACCTGCATCTGTGTGAGTAACACTGCTGGAGGAAGGCTCATGGAGCCGAAACGTTGCCAATGATGTGGGTCTAATAAATATCCACTGCTGCTGAAATCCTATGGAGTGCTGCCTATTTTCTATATTTTTGTATATCTGAATTGGCAAGTATTGGATCATTGCTAAAAGGATTTGCACCCACTTTAAGTTACCCTGTGCTGCTCCATTTTTTTGCCTAAACTAAGTATATCCAGGAGATTTATTGCATGGACATGTTATTAATCTGTTTGCTATTTTTTGTGAGTTGCGGTAACAATATTCATACTGGGACTACGCCCTTTGGTTTAAAAACCAAATAGCTATGGAACCAGGAGTCTTCAACTACACAATGGAAGATGAGGAGAGGATACTTGGGAATATGGAAGGAGATGCTACATTTCTTAAGACACCATCTATCGCAGAAATCAAACGCAAGTATGAGAATGAGTAAAAACGTCTAATGAGTTTACAATTGCACCTTACCACACTAGGACAATATTATAAGGAGAAAAAAATTCCTAGAGGATTGAGATCAAATATACGTCCAAATTTATTTTCAGGAAACCAGCCTTTCTGTACACAATTTACCAAGATATCAAACAAATATGCTATGGATGTCATTTTGTTAAATATTGAATATTTGCAAATGGACATTAAGAAATTATCAGAAAATATTGATTTACTTGAACAGAAAATACAGGGGGTGTTGAAGATAGAAGATTGGAATATATTTAGAGAAAAAGTGGAAAAAGATGTGGAGAAACAGAAAAGTGATCTGGAAGAAACTAAAAGGAGAAAATGGAGCAGAGATATGGAGGACTATGAGTCAGGTCATGTGTATAATTGGCAAAGGGACAACTTGAAGTCTAATTGGAGAAGAAAAGGTTACACGGAGATTGGCAATAATATAAAGGATAATAACACTGCTGTTACTAACAATTTCTTTTTTGATAGAAATGGACCCAGCAAATACAAAAGGAGAGGTGGGAAACACCACCGCCGACAACAAAAAAAGCAAACCAGAGAAATTTCGATCCCAACCGCAGAGACAAGCAGCGACCAGAAGGAAGGAATAGAATTGGTCATAAATATTTCTAAAAAGGTACTATCTGAGGCACAAGTAATGATTTTGAGCAGAGGTCTCAGTTTCAGCCCATGTTGTCATGTGGACTGGTTTGATTTACAGATAGATCTAGAGAAATTCTATAGAATGTTAAAAATTAAGGAATGGTCATTTGATATAGTAAATCCCAAAGAAACAAGGAGGAGTGAATTTAGCTTGAAATCAGTTAACCTAAGGAATAAAAGTGATTTTACACCGCCTACCTACTCAACCGCTATAGATGCCTTTATAAAAGCTGTGGGGATGGATATTGAAAAATTAAGGAGGGATAGTACTATGAGAAATTTTAAACATAATAATATATCCAAAACTGAGTATGAAGCACTACAGGAACTGGTCCATGACGACGATATCATTGTGAAACCCGCCGATAAAGGGGGTGCTGTCGTCGTCATGGACAAACAGAAATACTTAGCTGAGGTGTATTCACAATTGAATGACAATCTGGTATATAACAAATTGGATGGTGACCCTAAATTTCAAATAATGAAAGAAATTAAAAATTGTCTCAAAGAGGCTTTGGACCTCCAGATTATAGATGAGTCATTATATGAATATCTATTAATGGAAAATCCTAGGACACCTGTACTATATATAATACCTAAAGTACATAAATCTCTTATAGACCCACCCGGGCGCCCAATAGTGTCTGGGGTAAACTCAGTTACAAGTAAAATAGGTACATTCCTGGAGAAGGTGCTAAATCCTGTGGTAAAAAAATTTAAATCATATATAGTAGATACAACTGATTTTCTGAATAAATTAAATAGGATACAATTGAGGGATGAGGTGACCCTAGTATCCTTTGATGTAGTGTCCCTCTACACCTCGATAGACCACGATAGAGGCACAGCGGCGGTATTAAAAATGCTAAATAAAGAGGAATATATTTCCCAAGAAGGCAAAGAATTTATCCTCATATTACTAAATATAATTTTGAGAAAAAACTATTTTTTATTTGGGGATGAATACTTCATGCAGTGTAGAGGTACTGCGATGGGGGAAAATATGGCCCCTGCGTACGCAAACTTAGTAATGGGGGTGCTGGAGGAGGAGTTCGTATATGTGTCGCGCCACTTCCAACAAGTATTGGGGTGGTGGCGATACATAGACGATATCTTCCTCCTATGGACGGGCACCCAGGATGATTTAGAAGCATTTCATATATATTTAAATGAGTTGGATGAAACTATCAAGTTCACCATCTGCTCCTCCAGGGATGAAATACAATTTCTAGATGTACTGATAAGACAAAGAGTTGGACGCTTAGAAACTACCTTATATGTCAAAAAAACGGACAAAAATAACCTGCTACTCTATAATAGCCAACACCCTAGGAATATGATCAACTCTATTCCACTCAGTCAACTATTACGTGTGAGACGGATTGTTAGTGAGAGGGAGGAAGTGGACCTTCTCTTGGATAAAATGATTGATAAATTTTTAAAGAGGGGATACCCTAAAAAATTACTACAACTTACAAAAGAAAAGGTATTAAAGAAAAATAGACCAGATCTGCTAGGGACAAAAAGACCAAAGAATGAATTAAAAAGGGTTCCATTCGTATCAAAATTTACTGAAGAAAGTAGGAATATCTCTAGGATTATTTACAAGCATTGGGGGATGTTGACCAAATGCCTCCCGAAAATTGAGGCATTTAAACTCCCTCCTCTGTTTTCATACAAGAGGGGCAAGAATATTAAGGACTACCTAGTAAAGTCAGATATAGGACCTTTAAGAAGGACTACGCAAATATCTCTGACAGGTAGGAGTAGGAAAGGTTGCTACCCATGTTTGAACTGCATTAATTGTAATCAAATGATGAAGGGATCAGAATTTATACACCCTGTAACGAATAGAAAGTACCAGATAGACCACTTTCTAACATGCAAGTCAGATTACGTTATATATCTTTTAGAATGCCCATGTAAACTTTGGTATATAGGAGAAACGACCTGTGACTTCAAAACTAGATTTAGTCAACACAAATACACGATTCGTAAGAAAAGACTTGATCTTCCAGTATCTAAGCACTTTACGGAACATACAGAGAAGGAACTTAAATTTAGACTAATTGACTCTATTCCGGTTCAAAGGAGAGGGGGGGACAGAATTAGCCTCCTTAAAAAGAGAGAACTAAAATGGATATACACATTAAACACTCTTAAACCATTAGGCCTCAATGTAGATTTTAAACTTACCTCTATTATCTAAAAATACATAACACATATATCCCCTTGTATTTTGATCTCCGCATGTGAAATTGGATATAATTGAAGACGTGTATTAAATATACTAATATATGTCATTCTTTTTCTGTATCCAAACAGGAATCTGTTTATCTCCCAGGAATACGTAGAGATCTACATGGGGAAGAGCGATGTACTATGGAGGAGCAAAGATATTTTTTCTTTTTTCTTTTTTCTTTTTTTATTTTTTATTAATTCTATAACATGATTCCTTTCGTGTCTGAATTTTTTATTTTGATTTTTTGAACCAAGATATGACCAAATACTAATAAAAGAATATATATAGCACCAGATATTTCTTGGAATTCTGTTCAGACCAAATAAGCTGGGAAATACGCAGTTTCGCCTTAAAGACATTGGGGTTGAGGGATCTGGACCTCATATAGGTGCAGAATACTTCCCCTAATGGTCTGCAGTAGTGGGACGTTATCCTTACAGGGAGACGGTCCCATATACTGGGGTGATCTAGCTGCTCTAGGAATCCGTTTAAGCATGGGTCTGTTTCTAATAATAAAATATATAGAGACAACAGTTAATTTGTGTGTCTCAAAAACAAGGTGAATAATGCAGATGTTTATTAAACATCGGATCGCTACCTTTTTAGTTGGAATTGTCATATCTGTAGTCTCCGTTCCTTTCTGTGATTGAAAGACAAAAATCGCCACCTCCAAGATGGAGTCCCGATCTGGATAATAGCGCTGATGCGCATGCCCTAAGAGATAAGTGCCACACAAGGGCCGGGATTGGTCAGGAGGTGGAGCATTCACTACAGACATGCGTAATAGCACAGAAATGAATCATGGCCAGCGTTCATGGCGTCCTCCATGGCGTCCTCCATATGTTACATCGCCTTCCCTGTGAGTACTACAGTTTTAATTACTGTTGCAGCTGATCTGAGCCCTAATTAGGGACGGATTATGATATAAAGATAAATATAAGGAGAATGTTTATATATTAAGATGTACGAATATGAAATACCTACTGAGGATATTGATATATCCTATATGTGAGATAGAGCTATATACTAGATATAGCTATAGCGTTATAAATTGTATAAAAAGTTGATTGAAATTAATGATATTGTTCTGTAAAGATCTGTTAAATACCTGCATCTGTGTGAGTAACACTGCTGGAGGAAGGCTCATGGAGCCGAAACGTTGCCAATGATGTGGGTCTAATAAATATCCACTGCTGCTGAAATCCTATGGAGTGCTGCCTATTTTCTATATTTTTGTATATCTGAATTGGCAAGTATTGGATCATTGCTAAAAGGATTTGCACCCACTTTAAGTTACCCTGTGCTGCTCCATTTTTTTGCCTAAACTAAGTATATCCAGGAGATTTATTGCATGGACATGTTATTAATCTGTTTGCTATTTTTTGTGAGTTGCGGTAACAATATTCATACTGGGTCTACGCCCCTTTGGTTTAAAAACCAAATAGCTATGGAACCAGGAGTCTTCAACTACACAATGGAAGATGAGGAGAGGATATATATTTTTGTAGATAGATAGATAGATAGATAGATAGATAGATAGATAGATAAAAATATAGATAATAGATAGAAAATAAATAGATAGATAGATAATAGATAGATAATAGATAGATTGATAGATAGATAGATAGATGACAGATAGATAGACAGATAGATAATAGATAGACAGATAGATAGAAGATAGAAAGATAGATAGATAGATAGATAGATAGATAGATAGATAGATAGAAAATAGATAATAGATAGATATTACATAGATAATAGATAGAATGATACATCAATAGTTAAAGACACACGCGCACACACACACACACACAAAATCTTCACGCAATAACGTTAATTAAAAAAAAGTGGGAAAAAAATGGCGTGGGCTCCCGCGCAATTTTCGGTGCCGGAGGGGAAAGCCGACGGCTCGGGCCAATATTTCTAGCCTGGGAAAGGGTTAATACCCATGGAGCTTCCCAGGCTATGAATATCAGCCCGCAGCTAGCCTTTACTATTAAAATAGGGGGACCCCCCAAAAAATGATGTGGGGTCCCCCAGTAATTTGTAGCCAGAAAGGCTACGCAGACAGCTGTGGGCAGATATTCATAGCCTAGAAAGAGGCCATGGATATTAGCGCACCCCCCTGGCTAAAAATACCAGCACCCAGCCGCCCCAGAATTGGCGTATCTGTACGATGCACCAAATCCGGCACTTAGCCCCTGTAGCAGTGGGATATGGGGTAATAAGGGGTTAATATTACCTTGCTATTGTAAGGTGACATTAAGAACGGTTAATAGTGGAGAGGCGTCAATAAGACGCCTCTCCATTATTAATCTTATATTAATAAAGGGTTAAAAAAACACACGCATAAGAATAAAGTATTTTAATGAAATAAAACACAACACGGTTTTCATATCTTTATTACACGCTCAGATCCAAGCGACGCCCTCGATCTCCTCTAATAAAAAGTAAAAAAATAAAACAACCCTATACTCCCTGTCCGACGCAGTCCAATTAATAACGAATGTCCCACTGCTCTGTAGGGCCTCCCAGTGATGCACTGACAGGAGACAATGGCTCCTGCAGTGCATCACTGATGTTACCTGAGTTCATTCTCTCACTTTATGGCAATGCTGCGTGGACTTTTCTCACCCAGTATTGCCAGTGAGAGAATGAACATAAGTGACGTCATTCTCTCCCAGCGTCTGAGCGATACACACAGCGGAGGATTACCTCCGCTGTCAGCGTATCACAGGAGCGGTGTAGAGCGCTGACATCACCCGATAGCGCTGACATCACCCGATGTCAGTGATCTATACCGGAGATCGTCGTGGGACATTCGGTAATAACTTTACTATAACGGACAGGTGATATATAGGTTGCTTTATTATTTTATTTGTATTACAGGAGACGATGGCATCGGGGAATAGGTGATTGGTGAGTATGTACTCTACGTTATGTGTTGTATGTTATGCATATGTTCTGTATGTTATGTGTTATTTGTATGTACTGTATGTTGTGTTGTATGTTATATGTATGTTCTGTATGTTATGTGTTATATGTATGTTATGTGTTGTATGTTATATGTATGTTCTGTATGTTATGTGTTATATGTATGTTATGTGTTGTATGTTATATGTATGTTCTGTATGTTATGTGTTGTGTGTTATATGTATGTTATGTGTTGTATGTTATATGTATGTTCTGTATGTTATGTGTTGTATGTTTTATGTATGTTCTGTATGTTATGTGTTGTGTGTTATATGTATGTTATGTGTTGTATGTTATATGTATGTTCTGTATGTTATGTGTTATATGTATGTTCTGTATGTTATGTGTTGTATGTTATATGTATGTTCTGTATGTTATGTGTTGCATGTTATATGTATGTACTGTATGTTATGAATTGTATGTTATATGTATGTTCTGTATGTTATGTGTTGTATGTTATATGTATGTTCTGTATGTTATGTGTTATATGTATGTTCTGTATGTTGTGTTGTATGTTATATGTATGTTCTGTATGTTATGTGTTGTATGTTATATGTATGTTCTGTATGTTGTGTTGCATGTTATATGTATGTACTGTATGTTATGAATTGTATGTTATATGTATGTTCTGTATGTTATGTGTTGTATATGTTATAAGTATGTTCTGTATGTTATGTGTTGTATGTTATATGTATGTATTGTATGTTATGTGTTGTATGTTATATGTATGTTCTCTATGTTATGTGTTGTATGTAATATATATGTACTGTATGTTATGTGTTGTACGTTTTATGTATGTTCTGAATGTGTTGTATGTATGTTCTGTATGTTATGTGTTGTGTGTTATATGTATGTACTGTATGTTATGTGTTATATGTATGTTCTGTATGTTATGTTTGTATGTTATATGTATGTTCTGTATGTTATGTGTTGTATGTTATATGTATGTTCTGATGTTATGTTTGTATGTTATGTTACTGTATGTTGTGTATGTAACTTATTTTGTTTAGTTAAGTATGCTTAATGTAGTCGATGTTTGTGAACTATCTCTGTGCATTTTCATTGGTAATTTTTTACATACACAAGTTGAACCTAGCCATTCTGTGCACCATGCATAGCCCGGATGGGACTTGCAGTCCCATCGGACGATGCCTGCATACACACACACACACACAGCCTCGCACACACACACATACCAAAGCCGGGCGGCACCGCTCAGCCAATGGTGGGGAATTTGAATCCAGCACCGCTCATTGGCTGAGCTGCCCGCCGGCTCTGCCAATGAGCGGTGCCGCACCGATTTGGCAGGGGATTTGAATCCCGCGCCGCTCAAAGCCACGCGGCACTGGTCCTTGGCTGAGCCGCCCGCCAGCTCTGAAAATGGGCACTGTAGGTGTGCTTACTGTCCTCCACTCCCTGCTTACTTTTATTCCCCATTGACTTGCATTGGGGCGGATTTTCGACTCCGACCCGACCATTTCCATTTCCATATCATAGAAGTTATCACTGGTCACTGAAGCTGCATTCACATTTTTAGTTCATTTTGAGTAGGGACGATTAACTGCAATGATCTCAATGAGATCACCGCTAGCACTGTGAGAATTTTCTCATTCCCACTTTCAATGTTGTTGGATTTCTTGTGCCACAACGCTGTTCTCTCTCTCAAGTTACAGGTGCTCAGGGAGAACCACATTGGCTGTGCAATGTGACTCTTTCCTTCTGACAAGGTTCTGGTCATCGATCCTGTGGTAACCAGTCAATATCTTCTCTCTTGAAACCTATAGGTTATTTTCCATTCTCTCAGTGTTGGGACATATTTTTTGTCCTGTTTCTCTCCCCTAGGCACGAGTCCCTTTCTTCTCTTCCTGAACAGACATTTCCTGCTTCTTGCTCAAACCAACACAAAGCAAGCTTCAGGAGGTAAAAGGACTAGTCCAAATGCACACAAATCAGAGGCTAGCATCGTCTCTCAAATTCTTAGTGTAATTCAGTTCTCAGCACACATACACCTATAAAATGGAGCATACTTCACATCAAACTGCTATACTCACCTGCAATATTTTGCAAATTGTTGTCCTTGGCAAACACTGGGTTTCCTTCTTGCACTAAACCATGGGGTCCCCGTGAAGCCACATCCCATTTGCATCAATCCCCACTCATCACATTATGTTCCTTACATTCTTTTTATTGTGCTATATTTCACCCCTGTGCAGCTGAGAATAGCGCAGTCATCAGTTCACCTGAGCCACCCCTTTGCTTGCAGTATTTGCAGAGTTGAAGCAGCAGTTTCTGAAAAAAGTAAGCCAAGCATTAATTGGCTGATGCTCAGTTAACCAGCGATATATTGCTGCATTCTCACACACAGGTAGGGCAGTGAGCGCTCCAGCTCTGCAGTGAAACGGTGATAACTGTGTGCACTGCTGACTCCACCAGTAAAGGGGCTGCACGTATCAACCAGTAGAGAGAGCCCTTGATCTTATACTGTACATTCTCTCCCAAAAGTCTGCAGCTGCTAGATATATTACTGATGACTGTTCTACTAAAGTGTCGGTACCTCTGAAAATTTTTAATCTACTGCGATCATGGTGGAAAAGGCCCCACCAGTGCCCCTCTTCACTCTGCACCCAGGGCACATGCCCAGCCTGCATCCCTCTAGGTACGCTTCATCTTCAAAGAACGACTCATGCTGTTAAACAGATAACCACTATCTTCCAACAGTGGGGCTGTGGACCAAGTCAGGTCTGCAATGTAACTTCATCAGCTAAAAAGAAGTCATGGAAAGTGGTACAACCAGGGTGGTGCTCTGTACCTCTTTGCTGGTTGCTGGATTCTTGTGGTATTTTCTAGTCAGACATATATGATCACAGCTCCTTGAAATTGTATTTCAGCAATGCATTTCACCAGTAGAATAAGAAAACAAGAAGCTATATATTACTTCAATATGCAATGCCAATATTTTGGCATCTGGGACTATCCACACCATTTTAGTGTGAATCACCACTGACATATTCTCTTAATCTTATAACATGGTTTACATATGGTCTGCGGCACAAGATAAAACATTTCTCACACACAAGACTAGTGTGACTGAGTTATATATTTACTGCTTCACAGCAATCTGAACTGTTTTATCTCACACTTTCTATTTTAGCTTTATGTCCTTCTGATTTCTTACATTTTCCTTGAAGTAAACATGAAAAAGCACCCTGCTTGTGACATTAACATGAAAGAAGAATTCTCCTGGATCCCAAACGTGATATGCTAATGCTTTTGAATTAAAATATTAGACATTTTAAACATTTTTTCCCCAGCAGAATGCTGTTTGTTACAAAACTCAGTTTCATGTGGAGATATATAGATATGTACGGAAAAGTGCCAAGCCTCATTGCCCTCCAACACAATTTCATCTTAGGCATACTTCACATGTCCTGACGCTTCTGGTACTGAAAAAACAGTACCAGTGTTATGCGTGTCCGTGTGTACGTGCATGTCATCCATGTGGCATCTGTGTGCACGATCCGTGTGAGACGTAATGGAATAAAATGCAGAATAGAAATGACAGGTGTTTAGGTGTTAGATGTGCAAAGATACAGGTAGATAGATAGATAGATGAAAAAATACAGTGCAGCACAAGATAGCTAAAAGAAATGGCGGGTGCAGGGACTCCCAGACATAACTAAACCTCAAATATACCCAACGAAAAAAAAGTACTTTGGATTGCTGCCTTTATCTTAGTTGGGTAGATAGATAGATAGATAGATAGATAGATAGATAGATAGATAGATAGATAGATAGATAGATAGATATCCGTGGAGATATATAATCAGTGCTTTGCATGTGTAGTTTACTGTATTTGTATTTAGCTAATAAATAAATGAAGAAAAACAATGTGAGGTCCCCACTATTTTTTAACCAGCCAAAGTAAAACAGACAGCTGTGGGCTGATATTATCAAAAGACAGTCTTTTGTTCATCAATTAATTTGTAAAAAATTTCTCAAGAAGCTCCGATGTAGTCAAATAAATTGGTGAACCAGGGGCTGTCTTAATAATTGATAGTTGTCTAATTGACAGCTATCAATTATTAACCTGCCTTAAGGTCACCTTTCAATACTACGGTGACATTAAGGTGACATTATTAACCCATTCGCCACCGCTACAGGGCAATGGGAATAGACGGGCAAAGTGCCAGAAAGGGCGAATCTAATTATAGATTTGCCCTTTCTGGGGTGTCTGGGGGCAGATGTTAGTAGCCAGGGGGGGCACAAAAAAAATGTACCCTCCCTAGGCTGTTATTATCTGCCCCCACTAGCTTGCTTTGTCTGTCTGGTGGAGAAAATACAGCGGGAGCCCACGCATTTTTTTTCAACAAATTTACACCTTTAATTAACCCCTACATGTCTGAAATTTTGTACAAATACACTCATGTAATTGTAAGTTCAAACCATATATCAAAATACAGGAAATTACATGGTTAACTGTGTGGAAACAATGTATCATTTCATGTCGGCTTCTGTGATTTCACAAAAGCCGGCAATTGAATTAGCGGCTATTACAGTATGTAGAAGTCTAGGAACTATAAATATATGTATATATATATATATGTCACAATTACATATATATATATGTGTATTCTATGTGTGTATATGTATTGTTTCTATTCTTTATTAAAGCTGTCAGTGTGATTTTACAGTACTATGTAGAAGTGTATGACCTATATATATATTATATATATATATTAGATGTATATATATATATATATATATATATATATTATATATATATAATTATTTGCTTTTTGTGTACTTTTTTTTGTTACAATGTGATTTTTACATGACTTTTTACATAGAGATAACTGCTCTATGTAAAACTTCATGTTAAAATCGCATTGCATACTGATGGAAAACTGACAGAAAACGCATGGTGCGATTTAAAATCGCATCAAATTCGCATGTCTTTTTACAACAATTGTACCGTTTTTTTCCTGCCGAAAACGGACCGATTTTTTTCCAGCCCAGTGAGTATGAGCCCTTACTGAAAAATAATCATTAAAGTGAGCAAATTATTCCATGTAAACAGGTGATGCTCTGCTGGTAACATGACATTTTATGTGTGTTCCTCTCTATTGCATTAACTTTCTAAGTTTTTAACAATTTGTTACATCTTTTTTACTCTGTATCCAATTCACCAGGATTGATTGGGACACATCATGTGTTCTTACCAGGAAACAGTAAAGAATGCAGACTTAATGGTCACTAATAGTGATGGGCGAGCACTAAAATGCTCGGGTGCTCGTTGCTCGGGTACTCGAGAACAACGAGCCCTTTGTAAGTCTATGGGAGACCCAAGTATTTTTGCCTTGATCTCCCCGGGGGTCATTTTAAGGTCTAAATGCGTCTCAAAATGATGGAAACACTGCTCAAATGACAGGGGAACATCATGGGGATCGCCCCTGGAAGCATTCCTAACTCCTATTTCACAGCTTTAAACAATGTTGTCAGAGTTTCATGCTATTTTTACCGGTGCACCAAAAAACATACTAAAACGAAACTAAAACTAATTTTGCTGGGAAATATGTAAAGGTACATCCTTTCCAGGTTAATGACATGTATATAAGGAAAAATAACCCCAGTCCAAAATGTTCCTCCACCACTTGGGCTATGTTCAGATGCAGCGTTTTTGAAGCGTTTTTCAACTTAATATTGCTTTCAACCAAAACATATGCATTCACTGGGAAATGTCATTTTAACATTTAACAACCTTAGCTGGCCATGTGGTGTGTGACACATCATCAGACATATCTTGTTTCATTTATGAAGGAGGGATTCTTAAAGTCACAGAGTTGAGCATTCCGATACCGCAAGTATCGGGTATCGGCCGATATTCGCTGTATCGGAATTCCGATACTTAGTTCCGATATTTTCCATATATCGTATACCGGAATCGGAAGTTCCCATAATTCTTTGAGAGGCAATGTGATTTTAGTCAGCCAATGAGGAATCCTAAGAAGTGTGGGCACATCCTGTACTGCTGCGGTCATGTTAACTAATGGCATGGCTGTGATTGGATGCTGAAATGATGTCAGAATGCACTATAAAAGGCGCCGCCGCCATTTTAGCGTCACTGTGCTGTGAATTCAGTAAGGGACAGAACGCTGCTCTGCTGACTCTGAGGGACAGTTAGAGATTGCGATTTTGTGTACTGTGCTCTAGGCAGGCTAGTTTACCAACTGCTGTGTAAAGCTTCCTTTAGCCAGTGTTGTTTTAACAGCTCTGTGCAAGGTGTGTGTGTGAGAGTGCAGGTGACGCTGCAGTTTGCTCTGCATCCAACGCTGTTTGTAGGCATCTGCACGTGTCACTCACAGACTCTTTTTTTTTCTTTAGTGTAATTCTTGCTGCTCCATTCAATTGAAATTATAGTGTGACGCGCTTCCATCCGTATCCAATACATTGGTTGCAAACACTATAGAATTACAGAAAGGAGCCTTTCAGAGATAGTGAACAGTTGTGTTCAGTGTTCACTCTAGTCTGTGAGGTTTTTTTTTTTTTTGAGTGCAGATCACGCTCCAGTTAGTTCTTCAACCACTGCTGGTTGTAGTCTGCTGAACGTGTGTCACTGCCTCATCCTTGTCATTTTTCTCTAATTGGTGCTGCTCCATTCCATTTCAAATAACTCAAATCTATTAGTGTGACGCGCTTCCATCCGTATCCAATACATTGGTTGCAAACACTATAGAATTACAGAAAGGAGCCTTTCAGAGATAGTGAACAGTTGTGTTCAGTGTTCACTCTAGTCTGTGAGGTTTTTTTTTTTTGAGTGCAGATCACGCTCCAGTTAGTTCTTCAACCACTGCTGGTTGTAGTCTGCTGAACGTGTGTCACTGCCTCATCCTTGTCATTTTTCTCTAATTGGTGCTTGTTAGGGTTCGATTTCCCACTGCTGCACAAGGGGAGTCTCGAACCCGCCCCGCTGCGGTCTCCCATTCATCTCCGGCCGCAGTGGAGCCTGCTCGGCAGAGACATCGGTCCAGGCGTCTTGCCCACTCCTCTACTGTGCAGTGACTTGCTGCTGCCTTTCCTGGATCTGCTATTATAGCCAGTGCTGGAGCAGTCGTCTTTGAGACAAAGTCCTGCGTTTTCCCATCTGAGCATGCCCAGAGTGAGATCTCTCATTGGAGATCAGGGGTCACATGTTCAGGTGCTGCAGCGGCTCCTATTGGTCCGCCAGGAAGGTCATGTAGCTACGTTTGTTTGTAACAGCTTCTCATTGGTCCTTGTTCCTGGAAGGTCCTGTAGCTGTTGCTATAAAAGGGTAGCATGGCTGGGCCGCCATGCGCTAATATCAATCATTGTATGCTATGCGCCAGTGTGGTCATGTGTATGTGTGGATAGGGACCCGGCTGAAATAAGCCACTAGAATACCGACTTAATCGGTAAGGAGCTTGGTATGGTAGCTGGTCAGGGTCGGTGTCCTAGATGCCCTAGATTACCGGCATAACCGGTGAGGAGTTTGATTGCCGTATTCAGGGCCTGGCATTCAGACGCCATAGATTGCGGGTGACTCCCGCGAGGACATTAGCGCATGATCACGCTTTATGTGCGCTTAGCACTTAACTGTGTATCTGGGAGCCTTACAGGACACAGTGCTTTTTCTCAGCGGCCCTGTGAGGTAACAGGGTTCGCTTTCAACGCTAGTCAGCGCCCTAGCATGTTTTCTTTGCCACTCAGTTGTGTCTAGTGAGTGCGCACACATCGCCATATAGCGTTGCGGCTCCTCTTCTAGCGGCTCTGTGGAGTAACAGAGTTCGCACTCATTGCCACAGCGCATTACGGCGTTTATGTTGGCAGCTCTGCGGGATAACAGAGTTTGCTTCTTGCGCCTTTCTGCCAGCAGCGGGCTTCGCCTGCACGGTGGACCCCGGGGCTGCGAACGCACTTATTATTTATATTATTTTGTGCGTTCCGCCAGCCTTAACAGGTGCTGCTCCATTCCATTTCAAATAACTCAAATCTATTAGTGTGACACGCTTCCATCCGTATCCAATACATTGGTTGCAAACACTATAGAATTACAGAAAGGAGCCTTTCAGAGATAGTGAACAGTTGTGTTCAGTGTTCACTTCTAGTCTGTGAGGTTTTTTTTTTTTTTGAGTGCAGATCACGCTCCAGTTAGTTCTTCAACCACTGCTGGTTGTAGTCTGCTGAACGTGTGTCACTGCCTCATCCTTGTCATTTTTCTCTAATTGGTGCTGCTCCATTCCATTTCAAATAACTCAAATCTATTAGTGTGACGCGCTTCCATCCGTATCCAATACATTGGTTGCAAACACTATAGAATTACAGAAAGGAGCCTTTCAGAGATAGTGAACAGTTGTGTTCAGTGTTCACTCTAGTCTGTGAGGTTTTTTTTTTGAGTGCAGATCACGCTCCAGTTAGTTCTTCAACCACTGCTGGTTGTAGTCTGCTGAACGTGTGTCACTGCCTCATACTTGTCATTTTTCTCTAATTGGTGCTGCTCCATTCCATTTCAAATAACTCAAATCTATTAGTGTGACGCGCTTCCATCCGTATCCAATACATTGGTTGCAAACACTATAGAATTACAGAAAGGAGCCTTTCAGAGATAGTGAACAGTTGTGTGCAGTGTTCACTGCAGTCTCTGCGTAATAACCACACTTAGGCCTTATAACTTTTCTGACTTTCTTTAACAATCTACCAAGATGAAGAAGGCAGGGAGTAAGGCACATGGTCGTGGCCGTGGAGTTTCAGCAGGGAGAGGATGTGGGGATTCTGTGGCTGCCGCCGCCCCCAGTGACACAGCATCCACCAGTTTTTCCCGTGAGCGTTCCTTTATGTGCAGTTTTGTAGGAGCTCAGTGTACCCCCCTGCTGCGGGAAGAACAAATTGAAGCCGTTGTTGGTTGGATGGCAGCCAATGCATCGACTTCAATTGCTTCCACCTCCTCTCAGGACCACAACACTGTTGAGCAACCATCTGTCTGTTCACCGCCTGTCAAATTGCCCAGGCAGTCACAGAGTTCTGAACTGGAGCCAGCTGAGTCTCTGCTTCTGTTCTCAGAATCTGTTGGCTTGCAAACAGGGGCCCAGCCAAGCAGCATTCTGGAATTTGAAGAAGAGGGAGTATGCAGTGATGCGCAACAGCTGTGTCTCTCTGAATCTGAAGAGGCGGGTGAGCCAGTGCCGATGGTCACCACACCGCAGAACGCATCTGATGATGATGAGACTCAGTTGCCAGTTTCTGTTGAGCATGGTGCTGTCCAGACCACCCAACAGCAGCAGGTGTTGGAAGAGGGTAGTGGAGATGATGAGGTCCAAGACCCAACATGGCGTGAGGAACAGGAAGGTGGTGGGAGCAGCTCTGAGGAAGAGATTGGCCCAACGGTACAAACAGGAGGGAGAGGTAGGCTGCAGACTCGGTTGCCTGTAGCCTCCAGTTTGGCACCTGTTGGGAGCAGTTCGCTTCCAAAAGTCAAAATGGGCGCTCCCAGGACTTGCACTGCGTGGTCCTTTTTTGACACACTTGCAGATGATATTTGCTATGTCAAATGCAAGCTGTGTAAGCAAAAAGTAAAAGGAGGTAAAAGTGTCAGTAACCTCAATACCACTAATATGTGGAAACATGTGCGGACAAAGCACGTAGTTGAGTTACAAAGACACACTGGAGATGTAGGCCAACCTACAGGAGCACCTACATCTTCAGCTCGTGTTGGAGCCTCTTCCTCCAGCTCACACACAGCTGGTTCGGCTTCCTCACACGATCGCCATGGAAGAACCTCGGTCACTGTTGTCCAGAGACAAAGTGTTATTCCACCCACAGCTGCAAGTTCCCTGTCATCCTCACACTCCCAGGCCACAAAACAGCCATCGGTAGCACAGGCATGGGATAAAAGACAGCCATACTCGGCAAACCATCCACGAGCACAGGCTCTGAATGCTGGCATTGCAAAACTCCTGTCCCTTGAAATGCTGTCATTCAGGCTGGTGGAGACTGACAGTTTCCGGAACTTAATGGCATTGGTAGTCCCACAATACAATGTGCCAAGCCGATTTTTTTCAGCAGGCAAGCCGTCCCTGCTCTGCAAAAGCATGTTGAGGGAAAAATTAAACATGCGCTACTAAACGCTGTCAGTAGCAAGGTCCACCTGACCACCGATGCGTGGACCAGTACCCATGGCCAGGGACGATACCTTTCCCTCACTGCCCATTGGGTCAATGTTGTGGAGCCGGGTACAGATCTTGCGAGTGGCGCTGTACGTGTTCTGCCAACTCCAAGGATTGCAGGAATCCAGTCTGTACACATTGACTCCTCCTCCTACTCCAGTTCCTCCGAATCATCGCTGCAGGAGCCGTCACGGTCTACCTCCACATGGACCCGTGAACGCTGACCTGTTGCGACCGATATGAGCACAGCCGTGGTCAAACGTCAACAGGCCGTCCTGAAATTAATTTCAATGGGAATCGAAGCCACACAGCGCAGGAGGTCTGGAATGCCATCAAGCAGGAGAGCGACGTGTGGTTTTTGCCAGCGAATCTCCAGCCAGGCTTGGTAGTGTGTGACAATGGCCGAAATCTGGTGGCAGTTCTGGCCCTTGGCAACCTCACTCACATACCATGTCTGGCACATGTGCTCAACTTGGTCGTGCAGAGTTTTTTGAGGGACTATCCGAATGTTGATGCACTGCTGCACAAGGTCCGCCTAGAGTGCGCTCACTTGCGACGTTCCAGCATGGCCAGATCGCGCATTGCAGCTCTGCAACGCAGATTTCGCCTTCCTGAACATTGCATCATATGTGACGTACTCACCAGGTGGAATTCCACGTTACATATGTTGGAGCGGTTGTGTGAGCAGCAGCCAGCAGTAATGGAGTATCAGCTGCAACAGGCGCAATCAACACGCAATTTGCGCCGTTCACACTTCACCACTACTGAGTGGCCTCTATGAAGGACATCTGCCACGTTTTGCGTGTGTTTGATGAGTCAACGCGGATGGCGAGTGCAGATGATGCACTAGTCAGCCTGACTGTCCCCCTTATCTGCCTGCTTCAAAAAACACTGCAAGCACTAAGGGATGAGGTTTTGAAAGAGGTGGTGGGGTGATGTAGAGCAGGTACAGATGACGCCTCTTACAGAGGACAGCGTTTGTTGGCCAGTTGGGAGTCTGCAGCACATGGTTGATTTCATGCTGCAGTGCCTGAGAAACGACCGCCGCATCGCCCACATTCTCACCACGTCTGATTATTGGGTGTACACCCTCCTAGACCCTCGCTACCGGGACAACTTACAAAGCCTCATCACACCGTTGAACCGGGAGCGTAAAATGCGGGAGTACCAAGACACACTGGTGAAATCCATAATGTTCTCCATTCCAGCCGAGAGCAGTGCTGCTGATACTGCTTTACAAAGCAGCTCTGTGCGTGGAGGCAGTGGAGACAGCTCTGCAACAAGAGGGAGCACAAGCAGCGCCTCTGCACAGGGGGGCAAGACCAGTATGTTCCAAATGTGGCGAAGTTTTGTGGCAGCGCCACCAATGTCTACACCATCCGAGATGCCTCCAGTCACCAGGAGGCAACGTTTCCGTAAGATGGTGACAGACTACTTGTCTTGCCCTCTCAGTGTACTCCCAGATGGCTCTTCCCCTTTCAAGTTTTGGGTCTCTAAGCTGGATACATGGCCAGAGCTTAGCCAGTATGCATTGGAGGTGCTGGCTTGCCCTGCTGCCAGTGTATTATCGGAGCGCATCTTTAGTGCTGCAGGTGGTGTACTAACAGACCGTCGCATGCGACTATCCTCCGATAATGTAGACCGGCTTACTTTTCTGAAAATGAACAAGGCATGGATCTCGCCAGAATTTGCCTGTCCGTTTTCAGATTAAATAACTGGTTGGCAACGTTATCAATTTCTCCTGTTATGTTCATCTATCTACCACCTGAACTGTACTCCCTGGGCTACAACACTGCCAGTCTGAGGGGAATGATCAGTTAACAACCAAAATGTTCTCCCCAACAGATAGTAGCGCAACGACTCCAGTGACCACTTGATCGCCAGGCACTCTCTCTCTCTACAATGCTGTATCTGGTTTCAGCTGGAGTTAGCTTTCGATTCTGGAAAGTAATGTGATGCTCCTCCCCGTTAACCTCCTGAGACAAAACGGCACCAGCACTAACCTACGACGCATCAGTCTGGACAATGAATTCTCTTTTGAAGTCGGGTGTGATCAAAAATGGTGACACACACACAGTGCCCCTTTTAGTTTTAGAAACGCTTCTTCAAGCTGTTCATTCCATAAAACCATTACTAACTTCCTGCCTTTTAGGCAGTCATTTAACGGCGCCGACAGTGTTGCATAATTGTGAATAAACCGCCGGTAGTATCCCACTAACCCCAAAAACCCTTTCACTTGTTTTGTGGTGAGGGGACGGGGCCAGTTTTGGATTGCCTCCACTTTGTTTATTTGGGCTTTGATAACTCCTCTCACAATCACATACCCCAGGTAGCGAGCTTCCTCCAACCCTATGGAACACTTCTTTGGGTTGGCAGTTAGCTCTGCTTGTCTCAGCGAATGTATCACCGCCTGTACCTTGGCTAAGTGACTTTCCCAGTCTGTACTGTACACCACAATATCGTCCAGATTGGCCACGGCATATCGGCGATGAGGACGAAGAACAACGTCCATTAACCTCTGGAATGTCGCTGGAGCGCCATGCAACCCGAAGGGTAGGACTATATACTGGAACAGTCCCTCGGGTGTTACAAAAGCCGTTTTCTCTCTCGCTGCTTTTGTTAGTGGCACCTGCCAATACCCTTTTGTGAGGTCAATGAGTGAAAAATAACGTGCCTGCCCAAACCGCTCTATTAACTCATCGACCCGGGGCATGGGGTAGGCGTCAAAGTTAGAAATTTCATTCAGTTTTCTGAAGTCATTACAGAACCTTAGTGTCCCATCTGGCTTTGGTATTAGGACTATTGGGCTGGCCCACTCACTCTGGGACTCTTCAATGACCCCTAACTGCAGCATCTTCTTGACCTCTTCCTTGATGGCTTGTCGCCGGGCCTCAGGCACCCGATATGGCTTTAATCGTACTTTGCCCTGCGGCTCAGTGACAATGTCATGTTGTATTAGGGAGGTACGACCAGGAAGTTCCGAAAAAACATCTGTATTTCGGCTAACAAACTCTCGGACTTCCTGAACTTGTCTGTGCGACAAAGTGTCTGATATTTTGACGGCGGAGAGGACTTCTCTTGCCTTCTCCTGAGGCAAGGAAGCCATCTGTACTGGAAATGCAGGCCGTGGACAATCCTCACCAAGCGGGTCTCTGTCTTTCCATGGTTTGAGCAGATTCACATGGTATACGTGTTCTGGCTTTCTCCGCCCTGGTTGGTGTACTTTATAGTTTACTGGTCCCACCTTCTCTATAATGTCGTAGGGTCCCTGCCACCTTGCAAGGAACTTACTATCCACTGTAGGCACAAGAACCAACACCCGATCCCCAGGGTTAAAGGACCTTACCCGTGCCTCCCGGTTATAGACCTGCCTCTGTGACCTTTGTGCTGATTCCATATGTTCTCGGACTAATGGTAGGACTGTCTCCATTCTCTCTTGCATTTTGGCCACATGTTCTATCACACTTTTGTGGGGCGTTGTATGGTTTTCCCAGGCCTCTTTAGCTATATCGAGTAAGCCACGGGGATGTCTGCCATATAATAGTTCAAAGGGCGAGAACCCCGTAGATGCCTGGGGCACCTCCCGCACTGCAAACATCAGGTATAGCAACAAGAGATCCCAGTCCTTAGCATCTTTAGAGACTTTTTTTTCAACATATTCTTCAGGGTTTTATTGAACCTTTCTACTAAACCGTCTGTTTGGGGATGATAGATCGATGTGCGCAACTGTTTAACACGTGGCAGAGTTCCTTCATGATTTTTGACATAAAGGGGGTCACCTGATCTGTTAAGATTTCTTGAGGGATTCCCACCCGAGAGAACATACCCATGAGTTCTTTTGCGATCAGTTTTGCCGAGGTGTGTCGCAGGGGAATAGCCTCAGGATACCTGGTAGCGTAATATAGAACTACGATGATGTGTTGATGACCCCTTGCTGATTTATTAACCGTCCACACCAGATCCATAGGCTATTCTCTCAAACGGTACCTCTATAATTAGTAATGGCACCAAGGGACTCTGAAAATGAGGCTGCGGACTGGTTACCTAGCACACGGGACAAGAGTAACAATACCGTTTAACTTCTTCATAGACCCATAGCCAGTAAAACCGTTGTAGAATTCTGTCTAGGGTTTTCTTTGGTCCCAAATGTCCCCCTAGTACATGCGCATGCGCTAAGTCCATTACCAACCTCCGATATGACTGCGGTACCAGCAATTGCTCGACAATTTACCCATGTATTTATTCAACCCCATACAGCAAATCTTGGTTCAGCTCAAATCGGGGAAATACTTTAGCTGCCCTGGGGTGTTGGGGTTCCCCATTGACAACCAGTACATTTTCCCGGGCTCGAGTCAACGTAGGGTCCCGTAGTTGCGCCGTACCAAAATTGTCACCTGCCACATTTAAGTATGACAATTCTGGTCCCGGTGGCAAATCTTCCATCTCCCCACCTAACACTTCTATAGGAGAGGGGTTTTCCTCCTCCACCGAAGGCAAAGGTACTCCTACCGCCAGTACATCTTCCTCTGGGCCACCATGTTCATGCACGATTTCTGGAGAATGCAACCTGTTTGCCACTGGTGCCGACGACTGTTCTGTGGGAGGGGTAATTACAGGCCAAAGCACAGAAAATAACGGAAAATCTCTCCCCATTATTAATGCTAATTAACCACCACCCCCACCTCGTGTCACCTCCTCCCCGCTGGCGTGTTTATCATCACCAGGGTGGTAGGATAATGTTTTAAGTCACCATGTATACACAACACACCCATTTTCACAGCAGTATACTCGCTGATTTGGATGTGGCTGGCTCGTATTAGGGTCACTCACGAGACTCCCTGAGTCCACTAGAGCCACAGTAGGGTTACCCTCCACCTGCACTTTACACAAATGGTTCATATTGGGTCCCTCTGGTTTGACCACTGCACACATGTGTTCTGCATAGTGAGACTGATAGTAGCCAAAGTTGTTGTCCATGGGCTCTGTCAGGTGGGGGCAAACTGCTCTCACATGTCCTAGTTGTTGGCACCGCCAACAGATTATGGGGCCCCTTTCGTTCCCCAACCCGTCCTGGGCGGCCGTCCGAGTCTCTGCTCGACGAGCTGTGGGTGAAGGTTTGTGGAATTTACTTGGTACCTTCCGGGTAGTCTCTCCCTGTATCTCCTTGGTAGCCCCATATCTTTCAATGAGGTCTACCATTTGGAGACCATCAGTAGGGGCTGCCTGTCCAAGCCATGTTTGAAGGGTGTGTGGCAAATTTCTCAAGAATTTATCAGTCACTATACGATCCAGCATAGCGCGGGGTGACAACACCTCCGGCTGCAACCACTTTTCTGTCAGGTGTATCAAGTCATAATACTGTGACCGAGCTGGCTCGGAAGGGGAAAAGTTCCACTGGTGTACCCGCTGTGCCCGGACCAAAACATTTACCCAAGACGTGCAAGTATCTCACCCTTGACGCTCTCATAGTCCTCGGGGGGTAGGTCCCTAGAGGCTTTTGCGGGTCCTGAATTAAAAAAACGGAGCCACGATCTCGGCCCACTGGTACCGGGGCAGTCTCTCCCTTTTAGCCACGCCTTCAAACATCTCCAGGTACACCTCGACGTCATCTGATTGCTCCATCTTTCGGATCGCTGTACGCACCGCTTTCCGGACATCCTGCCATCCCCGGGCAGCTCCTGCTGTCTGCGGCGCTGTGATGTGCTGCATCACTAGACTATTGGTTTCCTGTTGCTGTCGTTTAAATATCTGCTGCTGCTCCATAGCCTGCTGCTGTATAGCCTGCTGCTGCTCCATAGCCTGCTGCTGTATAGCCTGCTGCTGCTCCATAGCCTGCTGCTGTATAGCCTGCTGCTGCTGCTGCATAGCCTGCTGTTGCTGCAGCATGGCCTCCTCCAGCATTTTTACTGTGTTCTCCATCTTGGGACAGTTATCCACCGGGTTTTGCGTCACTTTATTTACCTAGGACATTTACTGTCATGCAGGAAAAAACAGCCTGACCTCACTGCGTTGCCCGCATTGAAGCCACCAATTGTAGGGATCCGCTCTGGTAGGCAGGGCTGGGCCGCAGTAATGAGGCAAACACACCGCCTTTTACTTCAAATTTCAGTGGTTTTAATCATGAGTTCAACAAAAAGTCCAGATAACAAAATAAAAACAGAACATAAATCACCCCAGTTTGGAGAACCACTGGTGCCAGACTCACCCTTGCTTGGGACAGGCTTAACTAAGCGGCTGCAGGTCAGCAGAGACCGCCAGGTCCCATTCCGGGTGGTCTGGTACTCGCTTCCTGGTGCACACTGGCACACAGTAACAAAACAATCTTCCAGGCTGACTCCAGCCAAACTCCTTCCTTCCACACACCAACTACAACAGCTCCTTGTTTTATAGGCCTACTCCACACCCTCAGGTGAGGTACACATCAGATGACCAGATCACGTGACTATGACCTTATCACAGGTCCTTGTGATCATGGAAAATCCTGAGCAAACTTCAGTCTGCTAGAAGAAATATATCTCACATCCAGCAAGATCCCCTTTGGTGTACCATAGCGGCAAGAAGTCTCCTGTTCCCTACACATGCACAGAAAAACCCATGTCAAACATGCTCCAAATAGGGAAGAGCCATCACCCTGATTGTTATGCTTAAAACAGGAAAGATTGAAGTTTTCAAGGGCTAAAATGAAAAATTTTAATAAGAAATATGGACAAATATTAATTTGTCATCACAACGCATATCTGCACATGGCTAGTAGAAATGGTAACAAAAAATAAAACATAGTGTTTACTTTTTTAAATTAATGCATAAAAATACATTTCATAATTATCAATTAATGCTTCTTAAGGAACGTTATCTGTACCTGTAAGATAATGCAGTCAATGGATGTACGAATCATAAACATCATCATCATCATCCTCACGAGTTTTATTAATGACAGACATAATAAAATACACAGACTGAGGACAACTGTAACTTCACACACCATATATGAAATGGCCATCATGTAAACCTGGTAATAATGCGCAATAATAAATAATTACACCAAGAAAGTGCATCATGCATACAAACAATAGGTAGTTAGACCTGCAAGTGCTGTTGAAACAACCACAACAGATTTAAATTAATAATGCTATATAGCTATCACAGTGCATAGTTACTCATGGACAATGTCGATCTAATACTGTACCTCAATAAAGGCAGCGTCACCCATGATGCTTGTTTGTCTTGTAGATTGTTGAAGAGGGAATTTTTTTTTTTTTTTTTTAAAGTTCCTTTTTATTTGGATTTTCAAAAACAAAAAGGCCACATAAGACGGTACACATCTCGGTCGCAGCTGATATGGTCATAAAATAAACATTCTAAAAGTCAAAGTAACAAGAGAACAAAAAACCGAAACTCGTTAATAATTGTGAGGAAACCCCTAACTTGTAGGATTCCTCCCGTCATCTTCCTTCTCTAACTTTGCTGTGATCCTGATTAAACTATTTCACTCGTCACCCTTCTGTGGCGTGTATTTTTTCAAATTCTCGCCACCTTTACATTCATTTCTCCGATCATGTTAAAATATAAGGCTTTCCTCAATATCACCATGATCGTTCATCATGATCCCATGTTTACTCATTAACACTGTAATATGTTGAGGAATGTGATTTGCTTTCGCTAGTCGTGCTAATAGTATCCCTGATTTGCTACCATAACGATATAGATCGGCTCTATAATTCAAATTACTGGTTCTCTCGCGTCGATCTACCCATAGGTCAAAGTCAGCCTTAGCCTGCTTCCATCTATTTTTATCCTGTGTCCATGAAGTTGTCATACTAGGCCTCTGCCTACACCCTCCTTGACCCTGTGCTCCAACACCGCCAGTTGTTGCTCGGAAGTGCTGTTAGCACAGTCAACACTTGCTTGTGTGTTACTGGGGTTCAGTAATGTCAGCTGTTCCCCTGCTGTGTGTACGGCAAAAAGTCCTGCTGCCTCCACCCTGTTCTCTTCTCATCCCTGGGCTCCAACACCGACAGTTGTTGCTCGGAAGTAATTGGCAGGGGTACGGACTCCTGCCTAGCCTGGTTACAGCACGACAGCTGTTTCCTGGCAGTGTCAACGTCAATTAGCCTACAATAAGTTGTCCTGTCGTGTTGCTTTCGGGTTAGCCGACTGTATGGTGCCTGCAGTTTAGGTGATTCCTATGTGTGCTGTGTGATAAGTAAATAAAGGCTGTTTCCGTTGTGACAATAGGACAAGCACCGACTGTAGGACTGTGTGATTCGGTAACTGCGGACGGCTTGCGGCCTGTCAAATTACATTTTCATGGGTGCCTTCTGCTACCCGTCCGGGTTCCAGTACCGTCAACTGGTTCTCCGCAGTGCCTTTGGCCTAGGTGCCTCCATCTCGGTATCCGAGTTCCAGCAACGTCTGCTGGTCCTTGGTAGTGCTTTGGAGCACAGGTACCTCCTGCTTAGTAACCGTGTCCCAGTAACGTCAGCTGGTCCTCGGTTGTGCCATTGGCTCTTTTCCTTCTGCTGCCCCTCCGGGTTCCAGCACAGTCAGCTGGTCCTCGTTACTTCCATTGTCTCTTGTACCATCTGATACCCGTCCGGGTTCCAGTAACGTCAGCTGGTTCTCGGAAGTTAGTCAGCCTTCTTGTACCTTCAGCTACATTTACAAATTGAAGATTTTTTAAATGTTTTTTGGGTAATCACTCTGGATCTCCAACAATGAAGACGACGACCCTGATGACCACCCCGAAGAAGATGACGACCACAAGGACGACGAGCATGAAGCCAACCAGTCTGAACACCATCACAAAGAAGAAATAAAAGATTACCCAGAAGAAGATCACCAACAGGACAAAGAAGGTTAAGACAAACTACAAGATACAGAACAAGAGACAGAAGAACAATAAGCAGAAGATGAAAAAGCATAACAACATGAAGTATAAGACCAAAATGAAGAGCAAAATATATGCTCTAAATTATAAGCAGAACAAGACTAAGCAGTGTATGGGGGTGAGTCCGTTCCTCCTCGTGGTGCCCCTGGAAAATGCCTGCTGCTGCAGGCTAAACTCAACACGGACAAATACTGTTGTAATTTAAAACTTTTGTGACAGCAAGAACGCAAGGATGAAAAATTCATACTTTTACAGATTACAAGTACAGGAATCTCTGTCAAAAATAAGAATATGATGAAGAATAAGAAGATGAAGTAGAATATGAAGAAGAATAATAGTTGAATAAGAACAATATGAGTAATGTTAACAAAAAGATGAATAGCAAGAAGTTTAAGAAGAAGATAAAGAAGGTGAAGATGAAGAATAATTTGATGAAAAAGATGATGCTGCTGAAGATTATGAAGGAGAAAGTGTGTCAAAAGTTAAAAAGGTGAAGAGCATGGAAGTTGTGAAACATACATATTTGCCAAAATAGAAAAAAGGTTAACAACATTGTCAATTTGTTCGTCAATCCGAACATCTTTACAAAAAAAAATATTAATGCTATTCCATTTGATTGGGTTAAATATCTATGCCTTTAATGTCTCCTCAACCTCCCCCAATACATTCTACATTACTCTTTGTTGTTTTCCTTCATGTACAATTAACCAACAAGGCAAGAATGGGCTTTTTTTAATTCCGATATTTTTTTCCCATAGACTTACATTGGATTTCCGGTATCGGTATCGGGTATCGCCGATATTTCTTGTGTATCGGCGATACCATTCCGATCCGATACTTTTGGATATCGGAAAGTATCGCTCAACTCTAGTCACAGAGCCTATTTTTAAAGAGGCATCAGGCAGCATTAATCTGCTTAAAGGGCCATTATTAAAAACAGTGGTTCTTCTAAACTTTTATAACCTACGCTGTGAGTTGATGGGCTGCCAAGAATTACGACGCACCCAATACCTCTTTCACGAGATGTCCAGGAGGGCTTCAATAAAAAATGTTGCATTGAATGCAAGGCGTGCCCTGCTACCAAGTCATATGAACCCCAATAAGCATTTGAACCCACATACTGGATGGACCCAAAAAAATCCACTTCACATTATTCATTTT
>JARQOD010000003.1:247920868-247962641 GCA_033576555.1 Oophaga sylvatica | reverse complement strand
TTTTTAATTAGCTGTTTTAGTAACAAGGGTTGTTTTTTCAGAGTTTTATGATTAATACGTTTTTTTTTTTCCCTCCCCTCTTTGGTCAATCTTTTTTCCGAGAGTTTTTTTTTACTAAATCTAACTTTTGTTTTTAAATTTTTTTTCTTTTAAGTACATTTTTAAATAATTTTGGAGAGTTTTATTCTAATCAATTTATTTTAGAGTTTTATTCTCCAACCATTTTTTTTTCTACTAGCTTGCTTTAGACCAAGGTCCACAGATAAGGAAACTGCAGTCTGAGGGAGAATAACAGCTGTGCAGCGGCTTGACTCACCCCTCCCATCAGGCATTCAGCGAAGACACACAGAACCAGAATGCAGCAGTTTTCAGATTTTTAATCACCTTTGTTGAATGGGTTTTTGGAATAGACGCAGTACGTAAGAATCGAAGGGCTAGGCATGTGAATAGAAGGTCAGAGTGCGTGAGAAGCAAATGGACAGGCAGCCTTTACGCTGCATAATGAAATGTTTTTTTTCATGTTTTTGTTGTTTGAAAGGTAGAGGAAAGTTTGTTAATAGATTACCGTCTGCTATAAAAGAGCAGTGGTGCATCGTGTAGAAGGTACAGCAAGTTAATTTGAACGGACCAGGAAGTGATTTTTTATGTGAATAAGATTGAAAAGGTGTTAAATCGTCTGTGAGAAAATGATCACTGACATGTCACAAGAGCAGAATTCAGAGTCACAAACATCACATGTCCATCATGTGGAGACATGGGACAGATGTAGGCTGCTCTCATTGAATAAGGAGCCTTGTACAGGGAAAAACGCTCCCCGCCTCTCTCCACAGGGAGAAGGCATTTTTGTTTCAACGATCCCCTCTTAAGAGCCACAGGGGGGACACCCTCTCCTTTTTCTTTTCTCAGTCCCTTTCTCTTTCTTTTTCAGACTTTTCTCCTCTTTCCTCGCTGCCATCCCTCTCTATCCTTCTTTCCCCTCCCTCACATCTCTGACACATCCATTTTCTTCCTCTTCTTCTATCTCTTCCTCTCCAACTCTCAAATCTTCTTCTTCATCTTCTTCTACTTCTCCCCCTCCATCTTTCTCCTCTCTCTCTCCTCCATCTTTCTCTCCTTTCCCCCTTCCACTCTTCTCTCCCTCCCCTCCTTCATTCTCTTCCTCTTCTTCACCCTCCCCTCCACTTCTCTCCCCTCCATCTCTCTCACCTCCTCTTTCTCTCGCTCCTCCCTCACACCTCCCTTCTCTTCCTCTTTTTTCTACTTCGTTATCAACTGGGTCAACGCCCAATCAAAGCAATGTGGTGTCCCTGTATTCAGTGCCTCCAGCACAGGGCACCCTGTCTATCCCAAGCACAGTACAAACATTGCCAGTCATTATATCAGGAGAAGAAAGTGCAAATCTCCCTACACAAAACGCTGCATGTAGCCCCCAGACACAACAACTAGCTGAGCCCACAGCCATGGCTTCACAGGGGGGAAGTATAGCTACAAACACAAATGAGGAACCTCAGTGCCGAGCAGGGCTGCCAGCATGGAACCATGACACTGATCCACCGCAGCCTCAGCAAGGAAGTGGGAAATCCCCATGCAGCAAGACAACTTTTAAGCCCAAATCTCACCCAGTGTATGCATCAAGTACACCATGTCACTTCTTATCTGATGAAGATCAAGATGCAACGTCACACATGCTGCCCAATACTAGGGAAGAAAACCCACAAACACGAAGAGAGCAGAGACAGGTAGAGGCACCATCCTATGAGCCCTTCATCCCAAGCCAGGTGATCAGTATGCTGCCAGACCCAGGGATACACCCCATGCCATTTTGCCAAAAAATGCAGCAGATCCAGCGAACGTATGCAGCAGCCTGGATTGATCTCTGGACCGTAATGGAAATAAAAGCAGGTGATGCATTCTGGCCAATTATGAGAGAACACTTCAAGCTTCCAACAGAGTTAAATGCGTATGCCTGGGAGACAGGACCAAAGCTAATTGAGCAACTCAGAGAATGGGCCAAAAGCAGACTGACAGGACAAACTCTCAGCCTACATGACATGAGTCAAGACAAGACAGAGTCTGTGGAGAAGTTCCATGACAGAGTGATGCAAGTGTTTCAAGATTTGGGCCTCATTACCCATGATCAGACACACAGACGGATGTTGGCACAGGCTTTTGTGCATGGACTGAGAGAACCAATCAGGAAACCACTGGTAGTAGCCAGGCCTGAGTACACGTCAATAGCAATGGATACCCTGCTCGCAGTAGCAAAAAGGATTGAGTCCCACCGGGACAGAAGGGATGTCCAGTGTTACAACTATGGCGAGTTTGGTCATTTCCGGAACCATTGCAGAACACTGACTTCGCCCAGAAGAAGAAGAAACACAGAAAACAGTGAAGAACCCCGTCCATAGGACAGGAGCACACCAAGTTCACAGGGAACCCCACCAGTGGGACCAATATCCTGAGAGTGGATGGCGTAGTCAGATCTTTTCTTGTGGAACTCCGCTACCTCAACTATCTATCAGAATCTTCTGCGTCCTGCATGGGAATTGATGGTCAAGTCAGATATTTCCAGATTATGAAGCCCCTGAGCATGTGGACTCAGCCAGAATGCTCAATCATGTCCCAGTTTGTTGTGTCAAAGACCTGCACCCTCAACCTATTGGGAGTGGACTTACTGCAGAAGCTGAAAGCGACCAGAGTGTTCCAGGAAGATGGGACCATGACACTTTCTTCACCCCTGACCCAAGAAGAAACAGGAACAACCACACTGCAGACCTATCACAGGAGGTGCTGGACATAGTACCAGAAAAGCCACTCCATCACCCAGAGTCAAGATGTCTCTGACCAACTGAAGGTCTAAGTGAACTCGCCTAAGAAGACGGCCTGAGAACTTTGACATTGGCCAGGATATTCAACTCAAGAAGGACCCTACTCGCTTCATGGAATGGCAACACCTCATCCAGCTCCAACGCCAGAGGTTCATCTTTTGCAAGCACCAGGAGGTGCCCCCTGCAATCAACCAGTTCACCCAGGCCCTAGACCGGCAAAAGGCCACTCAGCTCTTCAAACTTGTGCACAAATACTGACCTGAGATCGGCTGGAGAAAAAGAAACTACTGATGGCCCATGCTGAGAAAAAAGCAGCCGGTGAAGGAGACGTCCCAACAAGAAGACCCCCTGTGACCAGAGCAGGTGCTAACACAGTGACTGCCTTGGTGGAGAATAAGAAAGCCAGCTGGTCGTCATCTCTCATGATGTGGATCCTAGTAGGCGGCTTGTTTTCCCGCCAGCTCTGTGCCGGGAGATGGGAGTCCCCTGCCGCATAGTGAAGGACAAGGCAAAACTGGGCTGCCTCGCCCATCGGAATCAATCCCAGCTTTCCACAGTGAAGAAAAAGACTGTAAACCCCACTGAGTTCAGAATGGTGCAAGGCCTGGAGGCCGTGAAAGAGGCTATGGTATTTGAAACCCCAACAGTGCTGAACCGTCACACTCTGCTCTCAAGAGTCCCAGTCACCGCAACGGTATTCACGGTGATCAACCTGACCAGTGCCTTCTTCAGTATTTCCCCTCCACCTGGAGGCCTGCCTTCACGCACCAGTGCAGTGCATATGGACAGTGTTGCCTCAAGGTGCTCAGAACAAGCCCTTCAAGTTTCACCAAGACAATGTCCTCCATCCTCGTCAACTGGATTGCAGAATATGCAAGAGTCACTCTTCTACAACACGTGGATGACCTTCTCTTTTGTGTGGTTGACATCGATACCTGCACAGTCCATTCCTTGTCTCTCCTACTTTACCTGGAACAACAGCAACGCAAGGTCTAGAAGAACAAAGTCTAGTGATGTCAGAAGCAAGTTACATCACTGGGACACTGTATTGCCCACCAGACGAAACACATGTCAAAAGACTGGAAGACCACTGTGGAGAAGATGGCTCCCCCAACAACTCCAAGAATGCTGCAGGCCTTCCCTGGTCTAGTGTCGTATTGCAGAACCTGGATCCCTGATGCCTCAGTCCTAATGCAGCCTCTGTGCGCTTGCATCAACGCAACCCCGCTCCTTCTATCAGACGCAACCTTCAACCCATTCAGGAGATTGGAAGAACTCCACAGTCTCAGCGCCAATACCAGGCCAGCCTACCTGACTACGAGAAGTCTTTCCGTCTACCTGATGGAAGAAAGAAGGTCATGCTACTGGAGTCCTGATATGGATTCACGGGGGAAAACAGAGACTTTTAGGCTGCCTCTCAGCCCGCCTGGATCCAGTTGCAAGAGGAGCACCCTCCTGCCTGATGGCAGTATCTGCAGCACACACCTTCCTGGACAAGGTTGCTGACATCACTCTTGGACAGCCACTGGAAACTCTCACTCCACACGACATCTTGGCAATCTTCAATCAAGCTCAACCAACAATAATCTCCCCACCGCCAGGCATCTTTGTGGCGCCTCTATCGCCTTTGTCTCATAATGTCACCGTCTCCAGACCTACAGTCCTCATCCCGGCTACTCTACTCCCACTCCCAAGGGGGATACAATATGGACTTTCCAGAACAAAATTTACAGAATTTATCCTCTACTTGGATGGCTCCAGATTTGCAGATGATGAAGAAGTTTCCACACAGGAAGTGCAGTGACCAGCAATCAAGAAATCCTGTGGTCCAGAAGTCTGTCACCTAGCCTGTCAGCCCAGGAAGCAGAACTGAAAGCGCTGAAAGGCCTGCCAGATGGCAGAAGGCAAGGCTGCAAACATCTACACCAACTATAGGTACTCGCATGGCATAGCACACGACTTTGGGCCCATCTGGGTTACAAGGGACTTCATCACAGCAAACGGGACAACCGTGAAGCATCATAGAGCCTTCAGGGACCTGCTGGGTGTACTCCAACTTCCAAAATGGTGGCAATTTGAAAAATCAAAGTGCATGGAAAGCTGAGAACAGAAGAGGCATGAGGCAATAACATGGCGGACATGGCAGCCAAAGAAGCGGCCAAAGGAAGACAACATGGAGAAGTGGGAGAGGTCGTAGAGCCGGACGGCTACTACATGACGTCTGAAGACAAGAAACCTGACAAAAAGACATCCTGGGATCTGCTCAAGAAGTTGCAAGACCAAGCTCCAAAAGAGAAGAAGAACTGAATGCGAAAAAAGCAACACGTGAAGAAGGAAGACTATCAATAATGGACTTCAAACTCTGCCTACCACAAAGTATTCACCCTATGGTGGTCCAATGGGCACATGGACCCACACCCACATATCAAAGACTAGAGTTGAGCGATACTTTCCGATATCCTAAAGTATCGGAATCGGAATGGTATCGCCGATATCACTAAAATATCGGCGATACCCGATATCGATACCGGAAGTCCCATGTAAGTCTATGGGAACAAAATATCGAAATTAAAAAAAAACCCATTCTTGCCTTGTTGGTTAATTGTACATGAAGGAAAACAAGAAAGAGTAATGTAGAATGTATTGTGGAAGGTTGAGGAGACATTAAAGGCATAGATGTTTAACCCAATCAAATGGAATAGCATAAATATTTTTTTTTTTAAAGATGTTCGGATTGACGAAGAAATTGACAATGTTAACGTTTTTTATATTTTGGCAAATATGTATATTACACAACTTCCATGCTCTTCATCTTCACCTTTTTAACTTTTCACACACTTTCTCCTTCATAATCTTCTGCAGCATCATCTTTTTCATCAAATTATTCTTCATCTTCACCTTCTTTATCTTCTTCTTAAACTTCTTGCTATTCATCTTTGTTAACATTACTCATATTCTTCTTATTAAACTATTATTCTTATTCATATTCTGCTTCATCTTCTTCATCATATTCTTATTTGTGACAGAGAATCCTGTACTTGTAATCTGTCAAAGTATGAATTTTTCATCCTTCCGTTCTTGCTGTCACAAAAGATTTAAATTACAACAGTATTTGTCCGTGTTCAGTTTAGCCTGCAGCAGCAGGCATTTTCCAGGGGCACCACGAGGAGGAACGGACTCACCCCCATACACTGCTTAGTCTTCTTCTGCTTAGAATTTAGAGCATATATTTTGCTCTTCATTTTGGTCTTATACTTCATGTTCTTCTGCTTTTAGATCTTCTGCTTATTGTTCTTGTGTCTCTTGTTCCGTATCTTGTATTTGTAGCACAATCTTGTACCAGCTGATGTTACTGGGACACGGTTACTAAGCAGGAGGTACCTGTGCTCCAAAGCACTACCAAGGACCAGCAGACGTTGCTGGAACTCGGATACCGAGATGGAGGCACCTAGGCCAAAGGCACTGCGGAGAACCAGCTGACGGTACTGGAACCCGGAGGGGCAGCAGAAGGAAAAGAGCCAATGGCACAACCGAGGACCAGCTGACGTTACTGGGACACGGTTACTAAGCAGGAGGTACCTGTGCTCCAAAGCACTACCAAGGACCAGCAGACGTTGCTGGAACTCGGATACCAAGATGGAGGCACCTAGGCCAAAGGCACTGCGGAGAACCAGCTGACGGTACTGGAACCCGGAGGGGCAGCAGAAGGAAAAGAGCCAATGGCACAACCGAGGACCAGCTGACGTTACTGGGACACGGTTACTAAGCAGGAGGTACCTGTGCTCCAAAGCACTACCAAGGACCAGCAGACGTTGCTGGAACTCGGATACCGAGATGGAGGCACCTAGGCCAAAGGCACTGCGGAGAACCAGCTGACGGTACTGGAACCCGGAGGGGCAGCAGAAGGAAAAGAGCCAATGGCACAACCGAGGACCAGCTGACGTTACTGAACCCCAGTAACACAGGAGCAAGTGTTGACTGTGCTAACAGCACTTCCGAGCAACAACTGGCGGTGTTGGAGCCCAGGGTCAAGGAGGATGTTTAAATACTAGATAAAGTAATTTCCTTGTTACCTGTCAATTTTAAATGTCTATACTTCAAACAAGAGAAAGATAACCTTTACTACCATAAGATGATGATTTCATTTAAACTAATATCTAGTACATAAATAAAGAATTGACAAACATAAACACATACATTAACATGTTGAACAGCAATGCAAACCACAAAATAAATTAGTTAAGGAATCTGCTATACGGTTGTACATAAAAGCATACAAGTACATATCTGAATCCATTAATGATGGATAAGTAACAGTATGTACAACCATTTTTATTGTATAGACAATGAATGTCTGACTTCAAAACATCATCAGCATTACAAGTTATCTGTGACATTACTAAAATGTTACATTTGCTGAATAATGTCACTAAACAGTTTATACAAAATTATACAATTTCCATCATGTAATACTCATAATATGTGGCAATAATCATGTTTATTAACAAACATAACCTTTAAAAAGTGCATAGTGCATAGTGAAAATTGCTATTTATGCCTGACTGTCGACTTGCAAGCATGACAACGGATAGATAAGGTATATATAGATGAGACTGCATAGCCACAGATGGTGAATGGCGATGTAATACTGTACCTCAATAAAGTGTGCGTCACTACTACATAATTTTTTTTATATAGCTTTATAAACAGGGTACGTGGATGTATGCTTGCGCCTTTGTTTTGACGCACAGACTGCCTTCCTGCTGAGACGCGTTGGGTAGTGAACAGTTGTGTGCAGTGTTCACTGTAGTCTGAGGTTTTCCTTTTTGGAGTGCAGATCACGCTCCAGTTAGTTCTTCAACCACTGCTGGTTGTAGTCTGCTGAGCGTGTGTCACTGGCACATCCTTGAAATTTTTCTCTAATTGTTGCTGCTCCACTCTATTACAAATAAATAAAATCTATTAGTGTGACGCGCTTCCATCCGTATACAATACATTGGTTGCAAACACTATAGAAGTACACAAAGGGGCCTTTCACACCTACTGAACAGTTGTGTGCAGTGTTCACTGCAGTCTCTGCGGAATAACCACACTTAGGCCTTATAACTTTTCAGACTTTCTTTATCAATCTACCAAGATGAAGAAGGCAGGGAGTAAGGCACGTGGTCGTGGAGTTTCTTCAGGGAGAGGACGTGGGGATTCTGTGGCTGCTGCGGCCCCCAGTGACACAGCATCCACCAGTTTTCCCCGGGCCGTGAGCGTTCCTTTATGCGCACTTTTGTAGGAGCTCGGAGTACCCCCCTGCTGCGGGAAGAACAAATTGAAGCCGTTGTTGTTTGGATCTCAGCCAATGCATCGACTTCAATTGCTTCCACCTCCTCTCAGGACCACAGCACTGTTGGGCAACCATCTGTCTCTTCACCGCCTGGCAAATTGCCCAGGCAGTCAGAGAGTTCTGTACAGGAGCCAGCTGAGTGTCTGCTTCTGTTCTCAGAATCTATTGGCTTGCAAACAGGGGCCCAGCCAAGCAGCATTCTGTAATGTGAAGAAGAGGGAGTATGCAGTGATGCGCAACAGCTGTGTCTCTCTGAATCTGAAGAGGCGGGTGAGACAGTGCCGATGGTCAGCACACCGCAGAACGCATCTGATGATGATGATGAGACCCAGGTGCCAGTTTCTGTTGAGCATGGTGCTGGCCAGACCACCCAACAGCAGGTGTTGGAAGAGGGTAGTGGAGATGATGAGGTCCAATACCCAACATGGCATGAAGAACAGGAAGGTGGTGGGAGCAGCTCAGAGGAATAATAATAATATTTATTTATATAGCGCCATCATATTCCGCAGCGCTTTACAGTTTAGCAGTTTCAGAACACAAGTCATAAGTAACAACGTTAACAATACAATAATTTAAGCTAAATAAGTCGCCCCTGCTCGTGACAGCTTACAATGTACAATGAGATGGGGGAGATACAAAGTATAGGTGTTTATATACAATGGTGCATTTACAATGATGTTCCAGCCATCTTAAGGGACTGAGGGATGGAGATAGTGAATGGGCTAGAGACACACACACACTTACACAGAATACATAGAATGACTTTGATTAGTGAATGTGATAGGCCGCTCTGAACAAATGTGTTTTGAGGGAGCGCCTGAAACCATGCAAATTGTGGATAGTCCTAATTTCTTGGGGTACAGCATTCCAGAGGATTGGCGTAGAGCAGGAGAAGTCTTGGAGTCGGGAGTGGGAGGTACGTATTAGTGCAGAGGTTAGTCGAAAGTCGTTTGCAGAGCGCAGCAGTCGGTTAGGCCGATAGATAGAAATGAGGGAGGAGATGTAGGAGGGGTGCTGCACTGTGGAGAGCTTTGTGGGTGAGAACCAGTACTTTGGTTGAAAGCTGGGAGAGGCCTAGAGAAATGGTTAGTGATAGAAGGAAGATAGAGGAAGACATTGCCCCAACGGTACAAACAGGAGGGAGAGTTAGGCTGCAGACTCGGTTGCCTGTAGCCTCCAGTTTGGCACCTGTTCGGAGCAGTTGTCTTCCAAAAGTCAAAACGTGCGCTCCCAGGACTTGCACTGCGTGGTCCTTTTTTCACACACTTGCACATGATATTTGCTATGTGAAATGCAAGCTGTGTAATCAAAAATTAAAAATAGCTAAAAGTGTCAGTCACCTCAATACCACAAATATGTGGAAACATGTGCGGACAAAGCACGTAGTTGAGTTACAAAGACACACTGGAGATGTAGGCCAACCTACAGCAGCACCTACATCTTCAGGTTGTGTTGAAGCCTCTTCATCGAGCTCACACACAGCTGGTTATGCTTCCTCACAGGATCGCCATGGAAGAACCTCGGCCACTGTTGTCCAGAGACAAACTGTTATTCCACACACAGCAGCAAGTTCCCTGTCATCCTCACACTCCCAGGCCACAAAACAGCCAGCGGTAGCACAGGCATGGGATAAAACACGGCCATACTCCGCAAACCATGCACGAGCACAGGCTCTGAATGCTGGCATTGCAAAACTCCTGTCCCTTGAAATGCTGTGATTCAGGCTGGTGGAGACAGACAGTTTCCGTAACTGAATATCATTGTCAATCCCACAATACAATGTGCCAAGCCGATTTCATTTCAGCAGGCAAGCCGTCCCTGGTCTGCAAAAGCATGTTGAGGGAAAAATTAAACATGCGCTACTAAAAGCCCTCAGTAGCAAGGTCCACCTGACCACCGATGCGTGGACCAGTACCCATTGTTATGATCTGCTACAACCAGTAAGGAAAGAAGGGAATTCTGTCCCTACAATACAACTAAGCTGAATCCCTACGATGTAACGGGGAACCTGATCCTGCGACCAGACCCGCTAAAGTCCTCATCTAGTGTGAACGAAGACCTATAGTTGCGAGGGAGTAATCCCTACAAGATCTAGGGACTGGGAGAAAAGGTGGACACCTCCTAACATAAATTGTAGCATGGATAATTAAACAGAAAAATAAATACTTTGTGATCCTAACATCAAGCAAAACTCACAGATTAAGGCACCTAAGCACCCGGCTAGCTTAACAGTAGATAATACAATGAAGTCAAGCAAAGCCAGAAGGGCGGAGCCAGACTAAATAGGGAAAAAAGGTCATGTGACCAGCAAACTGAAACAAAACCTAACAAGAGGGTTCTAACACCCATGGCCAGGGACAATACCTTTCCCTCACTGCCCATTGGGTCAATGTTGTGCAGCCGGGTACTGATCTTGCGAGTGGCGCTGTACGTGTTCTGCCAACTCCAAGGATTGCAGGAATCAAGTCTGTACACATTGATTCCTCCTATTCCAGTTCCTCAGAATCATCGCTGCAGGAGCCGTCACGGTCTACCTCCACATGGACCCGTGAACGTTTACCTGTTGCGACCGATATGAGCACAGCCGTGTCCAAATGTCAACAGGCCATCCTGAAATTAATTTCCATGGGGAATCTTAGCCACACAGCGCAGGAGCTCTGTAATGCCATAAAGCAGGAGAGCGACGTGTGGTTTTTGGAAGAGAATCTACAGGCAGGCTTGGTAGTGTGTGACAATGGCCGAAATCTGGTGTCAGCTCTGGGCCTTGGCAACCTCACTCACATACCATGTCTGTCATATGTGCTCAACTTGGTCGTGCAGAGTTTTTTGAGGGGCTATCCGGATCTTGATGCACTGCTGCACAAGGTCCGCCTAGAGTGCGCTCACTTGCGACGTTCCAGCATGGCCAGATCGCTGATTGCAGCTCTGCAACGCAGATTTCACCTTCATGAACATCGCATTATATGTGACGTACCCACCAGGTGGAATTCCTCGTTACATATGTTGGAGCGGTTGTGTGAGCAGCAGCCAACAGTAATGGAGTATCAGCTGCATCAGGCGCAGTCAACTCGCAATTTGCGGCGTTCACACTTCACCACTACTGAGTGGGCCTCTATAATAAGAATAATAATATTATATATTTATATAGCGCCATAATATTCCGCAGTGCTTTACAGTTTAACAGTTTCAAAACACGAGTCATAAGTAACAACGTTAACAATACAATAATTAAAGCAAAATCAGCCGCCCCTGCTGGTGAAAGCTTACAATCTACAATGAGGTGTGGGAGATACAAAGTACAGGTGTTTATATACAATGGTGTTTTTACAATGATGGTCCAGCCATTTTAAGGAAGTGAGGGATGCATGGAGATAGTGAATGGGCTACACACACAGAATTACACATAGAATGACTTTGATTAGTGAATGTGATAGGCCACTGTGAACAAATGTGTTTTGAGGGAGCGCCTGAAACCATCCAAATTGCGGATAGTCCTAATTTCTTGGGGTAGAGCATTCCAGAGGATTGGCGCAGCGCGGGTGAAGTCTTGGAGTTGGGAGTGGGAGGTACGGATTAGTGCAGAGGTTAGTCGAAGGTCGTTTGCAGAGTGCAGCAGTCGGTTAGGCCGATAAATATAAATAAGGGAGGAGATGTAGGGGGTGCTGCGCTGTGGAGAGCTATGTTGGTGAGAACCAGTAATTAGAATTGGATCCTATAATGAATGGGCAGCCACTGCCAGTGTAATGAGTGGCGAATAACTCTATGAAGGATATCTGCCACGTTTTGCGTGCGTTTGATGAGTCAACGCGGATGGCGAGTGCAGATGATGCACTAGTCAGCCTGACTGTCCCCCTTATCTGCCTGCTTCAAAAAACACTGCAAGCACTAAGGCATGAGGTTTTGGAAGAGGTGGAGGATGAGGAGTCACAAATTCCATCACCTTCTGGACAGTCAGCGCAACGTGGTTCCTCACAAAGGGCTGGAGGACTTTCAAAGTACCATGCTGTATCAACAATTGAACCTCCAGAGTCGCTGTCTATATTTTCATAACCATTACAAACTTTTAATGTATTTACAAAGCACATAATGTACATTTTTTGTCTATCCTTTTGTAATGCTATTGTGTTTCCATAAACTGATGTTACAGAATTATGATACAAAGTTTTTAAATTTTGAGTTTTAAATTTTGTAAATTTATATGTATTTGAAGGACTTTGTGAGGAGGATGAGGAGTCACAAATTCCATCACCTTCTGGACAGTCAGCGCAACGTGGTTCCTCACAAAGGGCTGGAGGACTTTCAAAGTACCATGCTGTATCAACAATTGAACCTCCAGAGTCGCTGTCTATATTTTCATAACCATTACAAACTTTAATGTATTTACAAAGCACATAATGTACATTTTTTGTCTATCCTTTTGTAATGCTATTGTGTTTCCATAAACTGATGTTACAGAATTATGATACAAAGTTTTTAAATTTTGAGTTTTAAATTTTGTAAATTTATATGTATTTGAAGGACTTTGTGAGGAGGATGAGGAGTCACAAATTCCATCACCTTCTGGACAGTCAGCGCAACGTGGTTCCTCACAAAGGGCTGGAGGACTTTCAAAGTACCATGCTGTATCAACAATTGAACCTCCAGAGTCGCTGTCTATATTTTCATAACCATTACAAACTTTTAATGTATTTACAAAGCACATAATGTACATTTTTTGTCTATCCTTTTGTAATGCTATTGTGTTTCCATAAACTGATGTTACAGAATTATGATACAAAGTTTTTAAATTTTGAGTTTTAAATTTTGTAAATTTATATGTATTTGAAGGACTTTGTGAGGAGGATGAGGAGGAGTCAATGGAGGAGGAAGACATCGCTCCAGAGGGAGGTAGACAATGCTCTAGTCAGTATGTAGACCAAGGGTGGGGTGATGCACAGCAGGCGGAGATGACGCCTCTTGCAGGGGACAACGTTTCTTGGCCAGTTGGGAGTCTGCAGCACATGGTTGATTTCATGCTGCAGTGGCTGAGAAACGACCGCCGCATCGAACACATTCACACCACGTCTGATTATTGGGTGTACACCCTCCTAGACCCTCGCTACCGGGACAACTTACAAAGCCTCATCACACCGTTGAACCGGGAGCGTAAAATGCGGAAGTACCAAGACACACTGGTGCAATCCATAATGTTCTCCATTCCAGCCGAGAGCACTGCTGCTGCTACTGATTTACAAAGCAGCTCTGTGCGTCGAGGCAGTGGAGACAGCTCTGCAACAAGAGGGAGCACAAGCAGCGCCTCTGCACAGGGCAAGAACAGTATGTTCCAAATGTGTCGAAGTTTTGTGGCAGCGCCACCAATGTCTACACCATCCGAGACGGCTCCAGTCAGCAGGAGGCAACATTTCCGTAAGATGGTTACAGACTACATGTCTTGCCCTCTCAGTGTACTCTCAGATGGCTCTTCCCCATTCAAGTTTTGTGTCTCTAAGCTGGATACATGGCCAGAGCTTAGCCAGTATGCATTGGAGGTGCTGGCTTGATCTGCTGGCAGTGTATTATCGGAGCGCGTCTTTACTGCTGCAGGTGGTGTACTAACAGACCGTTGCATGCGACTATCCTACGATAATGTAGAACGGCTTACTTTTCTGAAAATGAACTAGGCATGGATCTCGCCTGAATTTGCCTGTCCGGTTTCAGATTAACTAACTGGTTGACAACGTTTTCCATGTCTCCTGTTATGTTCATCTTTCTACCACCTGAGCTATACTCCCTGGGCTACAACACTGCCAGTTGCTGCTCAGAAGTGTCGTGTCCACAGACCAATACACAAGCTATAGTGATAGTGGGGTTCAGTAACGCCTGCTGTTCCCCTGCTGTGTGTCCGGCAAAAATTACTGCTACCTACCTACACATGTTTAAAAAAACATGACATGTTAAAGTGGCTAGTGCTACACATAGATATCAGGCTACACCCTTATTTCTAAGCTGTAAACAAGTGAAACGTCAAATTTAAAACCATTCAATGATTAGTGTTGGTAACAAATCTGTAACTAAATAATTGTGACATATTATGGCAGATATACACATGTCTAACACAAATGCTAACACAAAAGCATACTTATGCTATAGGGTACTGATGGTGAACCTTCTCACTCCATAACTTTGACCAATCCAACTCACATCATGCCTCAAATGCTGCAATGTTGGAAGTGCATAATGTGGGTTGAACTTTGACAACAGCTGCAGTGCGAAGGTTATCCTTCTGTGTTCTTGGCTTTTAAATAAAAGCATACAAGTAAATATAATAATACATTGTTGATTAAGGGACATGATGTACACCTGTAATATTGTGCAAACAATGGATGTAGGACTATTCCTCTTCAACATTACTTATATTTGTGTCATTTGAAAAAATACATATTTTAGTTAAAAATTAAAAACCCATGTTCAGTAGCTGTGAAAGGCCCGTTTGTGTACTTCTATATTGTTTGCAACCAATGTATTGTATACGGATGGAAGCGCGTCACACTAATAGATTAGATTTATTTTAAATGGAATGTAGCAGAACCAATTGGAGATAAATGAAAAGGATGAGCCACTGAGACACGCTCAGCAGAGTACAAGCAGCAGTGCTTGAACAAGTAACTGGAGCGTGATCTGCACTCAAAAAAGTAAAAAACACAGACTGAAGTGAACACTGAAACACAACTGTCCACAATCTGTGAAAAGCTCCTTTCTGTACTTCTATAGTGTTTGCAAGTTGCAACCAATGTATTGTATACGGATGGAAGCGCGTCACACTAATAGATTAGATTTATTTTAAATGGAATGTAGCAGAACCAATTGGAGATAAATGAAAAGGATGAGCCACTGAGACACGCTCAGCAGAGTACAAGCAGCAGTGCTTGAACATGTAACTGGAGCGTGATCTGCACTCAAAAAAGTAAAAAACACAGACTGAAGTGAACACTGAAACACAACTGTCCACAATCTGTGAAAAGCTCCTTTCTGTACTTCTATAGTGTTTGCAAGTTGCAACCAATGTATTGTATACGGATGGAAGCGCGTCACACTAATAGATTAGATTTATTTTAAATGGAATGTAGCAGAACCAATTGGAGATAAATGAAAAGGATGAGCCACTGAGACACGCTCAGCAGAGTACAAGCAGCAGTGCTTGAACATGTAACTGGAGCGTGATCTGCACTCAAAAAAGTAAAAAACACAGACTGAAGTGAACACTGAAACACAACTGTCCACAATCTGTGAAAAGCTCCTTTCTGTACTTCTATAGTGTTTGCAACCAATGTATTGTATACGGATGGAAGCGCGTCACACTAATAGATTAGATTTATTTTAAATGGAATGTAGCAGAACCAATTGGAGATAAATGAAAAGGATGAGCCACTGAGACACGCTCAGCAGAGTACAAGCAGCAGTGCTTGAACAAGTAACTGGAGCGTGATCTGCACTCAAAAAAGTAAAAAACACAGACTGAAGTGAACACTGAAACACAACTGTCCACAATCTGTGAAAAGCTCCTTTCTGTACTTCTATAGTGTTTGCAACCAATGTATTGTATACGGATGGAAGCGCGTCACACTAATACTATTAGTGTGACGCGCTTCCATCCGTATACAATACATTGGTTGCAAACACTATAGAAGTACAGAAAGGAGCTTTTCACAGATTGTGGACAGTTGTGTTTCAGTGTTCACTTCAGTCTGTGTTTTTTACTTTTTTGAGTGCAGATCACGCTCCAGTTACTTGTTCAAGCACTGCTGCTTGTACTCTGCTGAGCGTGTCTCAGTGGCTCATCCTTTTCATTTATCTCCAATTGGTTCTGCTACATTCCATTTAAAATAAATCTAATCTATTAGTCTAATAGATTAGATTTATTTTAAATGGAATGTAGCAGAACCAATTGGAGATAAATGAAAAGGATGAGCCACTGAGACACGCTCAGCAGAGTACAAGCAGCAGTGCTTGAACATGTAACTGGAGCGTGATCTGCACTCAAAAAAGTAAAAAACACAGACTCAAGTGAACACTGAAACACAACTGTCCACAATCTGTGAAAAGCTCCTTTCTGTACTTCTATAGTGTTTGCAACCAATGTATTGTATACGGATGGAAGCGCGTCACACTAATAGATTAGATTTATTTTAAATGGAATGTAGCAGAACCAATTGGAGATAAATGAAAAGGATGAGCCACTGAGACACGCTCAGCAGAGTACAAGCAGCAGTGCTTGAACATGTAACTGGAGCGTGATCTGCACTAAAAAAAGTAAAAAACACAGACTCAAGTGAACACTGAAACACAACTGTCCACAATCTGTGAAAAGCTCCTTTCTGTACTTCTATAGTGTTTGCAACCAATGTATTGTATACGGATGGAAGCACGTCACACTAATAGATTTGATTTTTTTTCTAATATAATGGAGCTGCACCAATTCCACAAAATAAAAAAAAAAAAAAAAAAAAAAAGGGACACGTGCAGATGCCTACAAACAGCGGTGGATGCAGAGCAAACTGCAGCGTCACCTGCACTGTCTCACACACACCTTGCACAGAGCTGTTAAAACAACACTGGCAAAATGAAGCTTTACACAGCGGTTGGTAAACTAGCCTGCCTCAAGCACAGTAGTACACAAAATCGCAATATCTAACTGTCCCTCAGAGTGAGCAGAGTAGCGTTCTGTCCCTTACTGAGTTCACAGCACAGTGACGCTAAAATGGCGGCGGCGCCTTTTATAGTGCATTCTGACATCATTTCAGCAGCCAATCACAGCCATGCCATTAGTTAAGATGACCGCAGCATTACAGGATGTGCCCACACTTCGTAGGATTCCTCATTGGCTGACTAAAATCACATTGCCTCTCAAAGAATTATGGGAACTTCCGATTCCGGTATACGATATGGAAAAAGTATCGGAATTAAGTATCGGAATTCCGATAACGCGAATATCGGCCGATACTTGCGGTATCGGAATGCTCAACACTATCAAAGACACAGATGAATGATCTGATTGGTGCTTACTGGTTCGCTTCAGGGATCTCCACCCTAACAGCCAAATTCACCAGTAGCTGTCTGACCTGTGGCAAATGCAAGCCTGGACATATGGAAGAAAGTCCCCCTCATCTCATCTGGAAAGACCACTCTACCAGCTTCAGAGGATCCAGATAGACCACATCCAGATATCGCCAAGTGAAGGATTCAAATACGCCATTGTGGTCAAAGAAGTATTTTCAAGATGGACAGAAGCCTTCCAAGTCAGCAAAGACTGCTGCAAAGAAGCTACTTTCAGAAAATAGTGTGCAGATACGGGGTTCCAGAAGTGATAGAGAGTGATCAGGGACCCGCATTCACAGCAAATCTGACACAAGAGATCTGGTTAGCAGTAGGGTCAGATTTAGGCCTACACACTCCTTACCACCCCCAGAGCAGCAGGAAGGTAGAAAAACTGAACGGAACACTTAAGAATAGGATGTTAAAAATTGCCCAAGAGACATGCAAACCATGGCATGACACACTCCCAATTGCACTGTTTAGCGTAAGGCACACTCCCAGAGACCCAGAAAAGCTGTCACCATACGAAATTTTGTTTGGGTCTAGTCCCAAGTTAGGTGCATTCTTCCCTCAGCAGCAGAATATGCAAAATGATATCTTGTTTGCTTATGTAATTGAATTGGTCAAAAACTAATGTCCATTCTCGAGTTTTTCTCTTCACTGCCAGATTTGATGGTCCTGTCCAAGAGCCCCAGATGACACCAACCTCAGTGTAACTAGAGGGAAAGCCTGTTTGGATCCACGTATCGCATTGCAAGGAAGCTCCCGTACCAGGAGAGACACCTAAGCCATGAAGGATGTCGTGGATGCTCTGACTGACCAGACAGATGACCTACCTGATGAAGAATACACACATTTTTTTCTGAACATGCAGTTAAATAAAGAGACTATGATTGCAAACACATGAACCCCTGCTAGGGACAGTCCTCCTGACCGCCCATTTGCGAAAAGTCTGTATTCGGTGGGGAGGCATGCGCTAGGCATATTCTCAACCCGCCGGCAGCACAAAAGACTTGCAGCGCTTTGGGACAGGAGCAGGTTTTTAGGGCAAGTGGTATCTAAGGGGGACTGTCATGGAAATATATATGTATTCCATATATTCAAAGTATATTCATATATATGCATTCACAGTTAGATAGATCTCACTTGCTAAAAATCCTGTGCCCACACATATCTATGCAAAAAGCTGATGCCAGCTATAATCAGTCGTTAAAGACGACCCTGGCCTTCATAAGGAACAAGTACATAGAGTCTTAGTAGATATCTATTGTTTACTTTACTAGTCATGCAAGAATGCTGGGGCAAAGAGCAGTAAACAATAAATCTGCAACTTCAGCCCTTTTATCATAATTATCATAATTATCATACTTACACTAGAACAGCCAATAATCTAGCAGCTTTTAATTGTATGTTAATTGACTAACCAGCCCCTTTTTGTAAACGTATAAAACCTTGAATGAATAATAAATGAAAGGTCTTGACGAACTGCTATACTGACACCTCCGTGTGGACAGTTTCATTTTGTTCTGAGCGCTCAGAAAAAGACATCTAATAGAAAATTGAGAACGGCACCAGCAAACACTTCAGGATAGATTTATCCTAATTAAATTTCAATAACACTATCGAACAGCTAGTGATAAGCGTCAGACTCAGCAGGATGTTTTCAAGATGATGTCTTTGGTTGACAATAGACACACCGCGGAGGTACTGGCTGACTACTTGCAGCTAGAAACTGAGTCATTGCTAGGCAGTCTACATCTTGAGCCAAGGCAAGGTAGTCAGTGATAACGGCCGTAAATTTGTGGCGGCCATAGCCCTGGCAAAACTCAGACACATACCTTGCCTGGCTCACACCTTGAACCTGGTGGGGCAGTGCTTCATAAATAATTATCCGGAATTTTCCAGCCCTGCTCCATAAGGTGCGAAGACTGTGCTTGCACATCAGTCGCTCGCCCGTAGACTCCAGTTGTACACAGAGGCTGCAGCGATCGCTCCACCTCCCCAAGCACCGCCTAATCATAGACGTTTCAACAAGGTGGAGCTCCACCATGCACATGTTTGAGAGGCTGTGTGAACAGAGGCAGGCTGTAATGCATTTATGGGAGGATCCATGGACAGGCAGTTTGAGGGCGGACATGGAGTTGTCGGGTGTGCAGTGGTCAAAGCTGAAAGACCTCTGTAAAGTCCTTCAGTGTTTTGAGGAATGCACACCGCTGTTAAGCGCAGACGACGCCATCATAAGCATGAGCATCCCACTTATGCGTCTGCTCATGCAAACTTTGACGCACATTAAGGATCAGGCGTCAGCAGCGGAGGAGGAGGAGGGAAGCCTTCATGACAATAAGACATTGTCTGCTCATGGAACTGTCCTGGACGAGGTGGAGGAAGAAGAGGACGAGGAGGAGAAGGAGGATAAGGGGGATGATTATTTTGGGGAGGATGATGCTTCTCAGGGTGCAAGAGAAAATGTGGGCTTGCCAAGGTCAGGTACACGGTTAGTGCGTGAATGGAGGGATGTGGATTTGGCAGAAAGTACTCCTCCACCCACCACTGGCAGTGCATCATTGACACCTGGAACATTGACCCACATGTGTGATTATGTCTTGTGGATCCTAAAAAGGGACCCCCGCATTGCCAAAATTATGAAGGATGACGACTACTGGTTGGCCAGCATCCTCGATCCACGCTATAAAGGCAAATTTCAGAACATCATGCCACAGGAGAACCTAGAGCTAATACTGGTGAACAAACAAGCAACTCTGGTAAACCGTTTGTTAGAGGCGTTCCCAGCACACAGCAGCTGTGCAGGTACTACCACGAGCCGAACTGGGCCAAATGGAAGAGGTTTTTGTGGTGCACGCAGCCGAAGTGGCGTTGGAGACAGGGGTTTCATGACCATGTTGTGGACTGTGTTCTCGAGTAACGCTCACACGACTGGTAATACTGAATCGATTGCAACAGACAGGAGACAACAGTTGTCAACTATGGTTCAAAATTACCTCTCCTCCTCTATCGATGTTCTCCCTCACAGTTCATTCCCCTTTGACTACTGGGCCTGAAAACTGGACACCTGGCCTGAATTGGCACAACATGCCTTACAGGAGCTCGCTTGCCCTGCTGGTAGTGTGCTATCAGAAAGAGTCTTCAGTGCTGCTGAATCAATCCTGACAGAAAGAAGGACCCGGCTGTCGACCCAAAATGTAGATGATCTCACCTTCATTAAAATGAACCATGCCTGGGCTTCAAAGGATTTTGTTCCACCTTCCCCTGATGACACATAGGTTGCCAGCAAAATGGCTCGCTTTGTCCGCCTCTTCCTCCGACTTCTCCATTTCCTCAATTTGCAGCTGCTGAACCTCCAACCTACACCTCAACATATGCCACTTTTTCCACCTCCCTAACTTGGCTGTCCCTACCCCAGGGCCAGCGTCAGCACGTGGCGCACACAGGCAAGTGCCAGGGCCCTGAGCAGGTGAGGGGGCCCACTCGTGGGCGCCGGGAACTGGCACAGAGCCCCAGCACTTGCAATACTTACCTCTCAGTGCTCCACCGCTGTGTCGTCTTTCGCGTTTCCTGACAGTGACATTCAGGACAGAGAGCGCGATGATGTCACATCTGTGCATCCTCTGCCTGAACAGTCACAATGTAGAGAGCTGGAAAATGGCGAATGCTGAGGAGTCCAGAGTAGAGCAGTTCCCAGCGAGGAGAGGTATTTCATTTTTTTTAATGGTTGGAGCAATATATGGGGAGCATTATACACTGGAGAATTATATATGGGGCCCATCATACACTTGAGCATCATAGATAGGGCCTATTATACACTGGAGCATGATCCATGGGGCACATCATATACTGGAGCATCATATGAATCCCATTATATATGGCGCATCTTATGGGGCACATTATGTATGGAGCATCACATGGAGACCATTATATATGGAGCATTATATATGGGGACCATTATATTCGGAGCATTATATGGGGCTCATCACACACTGGAGCATCATATATGGGGCCCATCATATACTAGAGCATCACATGGGGTTCATTATTCATAGGTCATCATATAAGACCCTTTATATATGGAGCATCATATGGAGCACATATGGGGCCTATTCTGTATGGAGCATTATATGGAGCTCATTATTCTGTATAGAGCAATATATTGGGCTCATTATTCTGTATAGAGCAATATATGGGGCTCATTATTCTGTATGGCGCACTATGTGGTGCCCATAATACTGTATGGAGGAATATACTGTCCGTTTTTTGAGCTATTGTAGAATTTAAAATAGATATTGTATTGCCCACCAAGTGTAAGAAGTGAAGTATTTGTCATTGTACTATACCTATATTTCTCTGCCGTATCGGAGCATCATAAATTGTGGTATGTGTTAAAGGGGCCCACTGAGATTCTTTGGCTTGGGGCCCACGAAAACCTGGAGCCAGCCCTGCCCCCCCACAACTTTAGCCAAATAACCCCCAGTTTTCAATGCGTAACTATTATTTTAAAGTAAATTAAGGTTGCCAAGCTTAAGTAATAAGAATTGATGTAGTTGACATTGAAATAGGCACTGTAGGTGTGTTTACTCTCCTCCATTCCCTGCCGACTTTTATTCCCCATTGACTTGCATTGGGGTCGGATTTTCGACTCCGACCTGACCTTTTCCTTTAGTCGGCCGACTTCGTTCGACTCGACTTTTGAGATTGTAGGGTTTCACGAAACCCGACTCGACCCTAAAAAAGGCAAAGTCGCTCATCTCTAGAGATGATCTTGGTGCAATTAACTGGGACGATATCCTGAGACATAAAAATACACAAAGAAAATGAGAGATGTTTATTAGCATCCTGAATAGGAACTGTGCACAATATATACCCTATGGGAATAAACATGCTAGAAATAGGAGGAAACCACTATGGCTAAATAGAACTGTAAGGGGCGCAATAAGTGACAAAAAGAAAGCATTTAGGGAATTGAAGCAAGTAGGTAGTGATGAGGCATTAAATAAATACAGAAGATTAAATAAATTCTGTAAAAAGCAAATCAAGACAGCAAAGATTGAGACAGAGACTCATTGCCAGAGAAAGTAAAAATATTCCCAAAATATTCTTTAACTACATAAATAGTAAGAAACTAAAAAAATTATAGTCTTGGTCCCCTCAAAAATAGTCTGGGTGAAAAGGTGGATGAGGATGGGGAAAAAGTAAATATGCTAAATGACTTTTTTTCAACAGCATTTACACAAGAAAAATCCCATGACAGGTAACATGATCAGTGATAAAAAAAATTTCTCCCTTAAATGTCACCTGCTTAACCCAGCAGGAAGTACGGCGGCGTCTAAAAATCACTAAAATTGACAAATCCCCGGGCCCGGATGGATACACCCCCGAGTACTGCAGGAATTAAGTACAATCATAGATAGACCATTATTTTTAATCTTTAAAGATTCCATAATAATGGGTCTGTACCACATGACTGGCATATAGCAAATGTGGTGCCAATATTCAAAAAGGGGACAAAAACTGAACTTGGAAATTATAGGCCAGTAAGCTTAACCTCTACTGTGGGTAAAATCCTGGAGGGTTTTCTAAGAGATACTATACTGGAGTATCTGACGAAGAATAACCTCATGACTACAGATGAGCGACTTTGCCTCCGGGAGTCGAACGAAGTCGGCCGACTATTAGCCGGTTTCGTCAAGAGTCAGAGACCCGACCCCAATGCAAGTCAATGGGGAATAATAGTCAGCAGGGAGTGGAGGACAGTAAACACACCTACAGTGCCATTTCAATTCCAAAGACATCAATTCTTATTACTTAAGCTTGTCAACCTTAATTTACATTATAATAATAGTAACGCATTGAAAACTGGGGGTTATTTGGCTAAAGTTGGGGGGAGCGCAGGGCTGGCTCCAGGTTTTCGTGGGCCCCGGGTGAAAGAGTCTCAGTGGGCCCCTTTAACACATACCACAATTCATGATGCTCCGATACGGCAGAGAAATATAGGTATAGTACAATGACAAACGCTTCACTTCTTACATTATATGAGTGATATCTATTGTAAATTTACAATAGCTCAAAACTGGACAGTATATTCCTCCATACAGTATTATGGCCACGACATAGTGCGCCATACAGAATAATGAACCCCATATAATGCTCCATACAGAATAAGCACCATATGTGCTCCAAATGATGCTCCATATATAAAGGGCACTATATGATGCCCCATAAATAATAAACCCCATATGATGCTCTAGTATATGATGGGCCCCATATATGATGCTCCAGTGTATGATGAGCCCCATATAATGCTCCAAATATAATGGTCCCCATATATAATGCTTCATATATAATGGGCCCCGTATATGATGCTCCATTGTGTGATGTGCCCCATATATATTGCTCCAGTGTACAATGGGCCCATATCTATGATGCTCAAGTGTATGATGGGCCCCATATATAATTCTCCAGTGTATAATGCTCCCCTTATATTGCTCCAAACATTTAAAAAAAAGAAATACCTCTCCTCACTGGGCACTGCTCTACTCTGGACTCCTCAGCGTCGCCATCTTCCAGTTTTGTGCACTGTGACTGTTCAGGCAGAGGGCGCACAGATGTGACATCATCGCGCTCTCTAACCTGAATGTCACTGTAAGGAAACACGGAAGACGTCACAGCGGTGGAGCAGGGAGAGGTAAGTATTGCAAGTGCTGGGGCCCTGAGCAACCAGGGGGGCCTGTTGTGAATGTGTTAGAAATGAATTCTGAGCAGAAGCTCCCTCTGGTGGTTACAAACAGTACTGAACCATTCAATGAAGATTGGCAATCAGGAGTTACAGACTGGTCTTATATAAGGGAGGTTCCCTCCCATCATGGTTGCCGGTGATCAATTGTTCTTGTCTCAACTGTGGTTCCTGGTTCACTTGGAAGCTTGCTGAGTCTTGCCTCTTCTCCTGCTCTCAGATAAGATATTTTCTGTTTTTTGTTTTTGTGCTTACCATTTGCATATTTCTCTGCATTTCTGTGAAGTTAGCCAGGTCCCCCTCCCAGGGAGGCTTGGTCTCCTCTCAGTTCTTCTGGAGCCACTGTTATTTGTTCATTTGCCTTTTCCAGTTTTTTCAGTGGCTGCGGCTTAGTTTTGTTACACCAGAGAACTAATTTAGGTGGTAGAGGTCGTGTGATCTCAGGTGTTTTTGCAATTAGTAATGTTGGTATTTTTTAGGGTTTTTTTGGATTGCAGTAAGTGTCCTTCCTATCCTTTTCTGTCTAGGAAGATTGGGCCCCAACGTTTGCTCACACTAGTTTCTGTCTGTGTCTGTATTTCCTCTTGTCTAACCGCCATTACATGTTTGGGGGCTTCCTATGTTCTTTGGGGATCTGCTCTGGGGCAGATAGCTTTCCTCTTTCTATCTTTAGGTGTAGTTAACCTCTCAGGCTGTGACTAGGCGTCTAGGACCAACGTAGGAACGCTCCACGGCTGCCTTTAGTTGTGGTGGTTAGTCAGGGTACTGCAATCCAGTAGATTCCAACCTCTCTGGTGTATTGCCGTTTTTGCCTGCTCTCCTCAGCTACTAAATCATAACAGGGGCTCACTCGTGGGCGCCGGCACTGGCACAGGGCCCTTCATAGTACGCCGGTGTCTCTGACGGCGAGTGGGCCCCCCCACCTCCTCAGGGCCCCGGCACTTGCCCGGGTGCGCCAGGTGCTGACGCCGGCCCAGGGGGGGTACAGCCCAGTTAGGGAGGTGGAAAAACTGTCATATGTTGAGGTGTAGGCTGGATGTTTAGCAGCTGCCAAAGGAGAAATTGGAGAAGTCGGAGGAAGAGAAGGACAAAGCGAGCCATTTTGCTGGCAACCTATGTGTCATCAGGGAAGATGGTACAAAATCCCTTGAAACCCAAGCATTGTTCATTTTATTGAAGGTGAGATCACCAACATTTTGGGTCGACAGCCGGGTCCTTCTTTCTGTCAGGATTGATCCAGCAGCACTGAAGACTCTTTCTGATAGCACACTACCAGCAGGGCAAGCGAGCTCCTGTAAGGCATATTGTGCAAATTCAGGCCAGGTGTCCAGTTTACAGGCCCAGTAGTCAAAGGGGAATGAACTGTGAGGGAGAACATCGATGGGGAGGAGAGGTAATTTTGAACCATAGTTGACAACTGCTGTCTCCTGTCTGTTGCAATTGATTCAGTATTACCAGTCGTGTGAGCGGTACTCAAGAAATCAGTCCACAACATGGTCATGAAACCCCTGTCTCCAACGCCACTTCAGCTGTGTGCACCATGAACACCTCATCCATGTTGCCCAGTACAGCTCGTAGTAGAACCTGCACCGCTGCTGTGTGCTGGGAATGCCTCTAACAAACGGATCACCAGAGTTGCTTGTTTGTTCTCCAATATTAGCTCTAGGTTCTCCTGTGGCATGATGTTCTGTAATTTGCCTTTATAGCATGGCTCGAGGATGCTGGCCAACTAGTAGTCGTCATCCTTCATAATTTTGGCAATGCGGGGGTCCAATTTTAGGATCTGCAAGACATAATCACACATGTGGGCCAATGTTCCAGGTGTCAAATATGAACTGCCAGTGGTGGGTGGAGGAGCACTTTCTGCCAAATCCACATCCATACAGTCACGCACAAGCCCTAAACCTGACCTTGGCAAGCCAACATTTTCTCTTGCCCCTGAGAAGCATCCTCCTCCCCAAAATAATCATCTCCCTCATCCTCCTCCTCCTCCTCGTCCTCTACTTCCTAACCTCGTCCAGGACAGTTCCCTGAGCAGACAATGCCTGACTGTCATCAAGGCTTCCCCGCTCCTCCTCCTCCTCCGCTGCAGACGCCTGATTCTTAATGTGCATAAAAGTTTGCATGAGCAGACACATAAGTGGGATGCTCATGCTTATGATGGCGTCGTCTGCGCTTACCAGTCGTGTGCATTCCTTAAAACACAAGGACTTTTACAGCGGTCTTTCAGCTTTGACCACTGCACACCCGACAACTCCATGTCTGCCCTCAAACTGCCTGCCCGTGTATCCTCCCACAAATGCATTACAGCCTGCCTCTGTTCGCACAGCCTCTCAACCATGTGCATGGTGGAGTTCCACTTTGTTGCAACGTCTATGATTAGGTGGTGCTTGGGCAGGTGGAGCGATCGCTGCAGCCTCTGCATATTGCTGGAGTCTACGGGCGAGCGACGGATGTGCGAGCACAGTCTTCGCACCTTATGGAGCAGGGCTGGAAAATTCCGGATAATTATTTATAAAGCACTGCACCACCAGGTTCAAGGTGTGAGTCAGGCAAGGTATGTGTCTGAGTTTTGCCAGGGCTATGGCCGCCACAAAATTACGGCCGTTATCACTGACTACCTTGCCTTGCTCAAGATGTAGACTGCCCAGCCATGACTCAGTTTCTCGCTGCAAGTAGTCGGCCAGTACCTCCGCGGTGTGTCTGCTGTCGCCCAAAGACATCATCTTTAAAACAGCCTGCTGACGCTTACCACTAGCTGTTCGATAGTGGGACACCTCATGTGCAACATTGCCAGTTGCGGATGAAGTGCTCGTGCGACTGCGCTCTGTCGATGAGCTTTCGCTTCTGGAGGAGGAGGAGGAGGGTCGAATGTCTACAGCCAACTGTTGCCTATACCGTGGGCTAGGCAGCACTGTCCCACCACCGCTGTCCCCTGTGGACCCTGCATCCACCACATTCACCCAGTGCGCAGTGATAGACATGTAATGGCCCTGGCCATGCCTACTGGCCATGCATGTGTTGTGAGGTGCACCTTTCCACTCACTGATTTTTTGAGTGCATGGACAATGCGGCCTTTCACATGCAGGTGGAGGACAGGGATGGCTTTGCTAGAAAAGAAGTGCCGACTGGGTAGGTCATAGCATGGGACATCGTAGGCCATGAACTCTCAGAACGCTGCGCTTTCAACCAAATGGAAGGGCATAATCTCTAATGAGATCAGTTTGGCAATGTAGGCGTTCAAGCAAGTGAAGTTTTGTAGTCCATCCACGCTTGCAAGTGCATGGTGTTTAAATGTCTAAACATGCAACTGGTATTCAAATGTCTGAGATTTTTCCCTAGGCTAAAGGTCCTTCCGCACTTCTTACACATAACCTTTTGCCTCATCAATAGGATTTTGGTCAAAAAAGTGTCACACTGCATTCTTCCTACTATGGGAAAACTTTTCAGGGCTTGCACGCTGTGCTAATTTGACCATCTGGCCAATGTGTCCTGCAACTCTTTTTGTTTTATTAACACGTTTTTGGACTGCTACGTACCTGCCAGACAACCGCAGCTGTGATCGTAATGCCTGCTGCGGATCCTCCTCCTCTTCTGAGCTATTGCCAGCGGCACCCTCGTCCCCCAATGGATGCCATTCCGGGTCAACAACTGGGTCATCCATCACCTCCTCTTCAATTTCATCTGCACCTTCCTCTGTGTCACCGTGTAAGGTGATATAGTATGTGGGAATGGGCACCTGAGTTTCATCAGGGTCAGAATCTGGCTCAGTAGACTGCGAGGACAATGCAGTGCTCTGGGTGAATGTACCATCAGAATCATATAGCACTGGCTGTGCATCAGTGCACTCCATGTCATATTCATCTTGGACTGGGAATTCAGGATTTCAATTGATAAATTTGTCATGGTATGTGAAAAGAGCTCCAGGGAGTAATCTGAAGTGTGGCCTGCCGCATCCTTCACTTTTAGTGGGTGTGAAGGACACAAGGTAAGATGTTGTTCCTGACCAGGAGACTGCACTGACGACTCAGTGCTTGCAGCTTTTGAAACTTCAGAAGAGGAAGCGATAGAGCTGGAGGCTGTTTCGACACTGTAAGCCAAAACCTGTTCCTGATGCTTCGGCTGTAAAAGCGGTTTACCTACTCCCAGAAGAGGGAGCCTTCCAGGCCTTCTGGAGCCAGACGATGATGCAGGATCAACACCTCCTGCCTTAGGTGCTATTGTGCTTTGGCACTACCAGCAGATGCACCACCACCACCATCAGTACCAGCTGGCTCCCCCGCCCTCGTCCGCGGCCTCTTCCACTATACTTCCTCATGTTTGGGAAAATGTACCAAAAATACCAGCAGATATATGGTACTGTATGAGGAGCGTACAGCTGTATATGGTGTAGGGAAAAATTTAAATCCGCCTATATATTTCCGGAGTCACACACAAATGCTGTTGTGAATGTGTTAGACACGACTTCGGAGCAGAGGCTCCATCCGGTGGTTGCTGAGGGTATTGAACCAATTAAGGAATGGGTGTCAGGTGGGGCTGACTGGCCTGATATAAGTGAGCTGATCTCCCATGATCCTCACCGGTAATCAATTGTTGCTTCCAGGTCTTTGTTGGAATTTCAGCTTGCTTTCCTGCTATCTTTCAGATAAGTGACTTTCTGTTTTTTTTTCTGTGGTTGGATTTTCCTTGCTTTTTTCTATCTTGCCTTGGACTTGTGCCTGGTCCCCTTTGGGGGCTTGCGCTGCCCTCTGTTCTCATTTTGTATTTGCACTTGCTCTCTGTTCCATTGATATTTTTTATTGCTGGGTAGCTGTGTGTCACACGAGAGATCTGATATAGGTGTTCGAGATCGTGTGGTCTCAGGTTTTTTGTAATCAGAAGTGCTGGTATTTTTATTAGGGTTTTTCTGGGTTGCAGACAGAATTTCTCTCCTGTACTTTACTTTCTAGACAGATTTGGGCCCCAACATTTGCTCATTCTATTTTCTGTCTGTGTTCGTGTTTTCCTCTTGTCTAACCGCCATTACATGTTTGGGGGCTTCCTATTTCTTTGGGGGCTTTACTCTGGGGCAGTTAGCTTTCCTCTTTCTGTCTTCAGGTGTAGCTAACTCTCCGGCTGTGCCGAGGCGTCTAGGATCACCGTAGGTACGCTCCACGGCTACTTCTAGTTGTGCGGTTAGTTTAGGGATCTGCAACCCATTAGGTCCCAGCCTCTCTGGTGTCTTGCTGCTTCGGCGGTATTTTGCTCCTGTCCTCCTCAGATACCAAATCATAACAAGACGCTCTCTCAGTATGGATTTGACCGTAATACAAACAGCAGATATATGGTACTGTATCAGAAGCGGGCAGCTGTATATAGTGTAGGGGAATAATTTCAATCTCCGTATTTATTTCTGGAGTCACACACAGACGTTTTCTCAGTATGGATTTGACCGTAATACCAGCAGATATACGGTACTGTATGAAGAGCGTACAGCTGTATAAGGTGTAGGGGAAAATTTAAATCTCCATATTTATTTCCGGAGTCACACACAGACGCTCTATCAGTATGGATTTGACCGTAATACAAACAGCAGACATATGGTTCTGTATCAGAAGATACCTGGTGTATATAGTGTAGGGGAAAATTGAAATCTCAGTATATATTTCCGGAATAACACACTAATAGTCAGCATGTATTTGTCCGTGATACCAGCCGTACATGGTAGTGTGTCAGGAGCGATACAGCTCTATACGTGTGGGTAAAAATGAAGGCTCGGTAACTGTGCAGAAAAAAAGAATAAAAGTATTAGTGCTGTGTAAAAAGCAGTCTGCACCGTACTGTACACACAGCAATACAGCTAGCAGGCAGTCTATTAACCACCGCTGCTGCACACAAGAAAATCCTCCCTTCTCACTGCACACTAACTGTACAGCACAATTGCTATCAGCACAAGCACAGAAGAACTTCTTCTATCTTTACAGCCCTAACTCTCTCCCTACTGATAAACAGCAACCTCTCCCTACTGTGAAGATCGCCAGAAGTAAAATGGAGGTCGGCGGTGATGGCTTTTATAGACACTATGAAGCCCCCCAAAGCAAGCCAATCACAGCAATGCCCTTCTCTAAGATGGTGACAGATGCTGGTCATGTCATCTCGTTGCCCACAGTGTACGTCCTTGCTCATTCGCTGAAAAAAGGCACCTGCAAGCATTCTGGGAAACACGACTTTGGCGCTCGTTTCGACGACCGCATGGCTGACCCAAAGCTATGGTCGTGTTTCGGTTGACGAAACTCGACTGTCGAAAGTCGGCAAATTTTGAATTTGACCGACCTGTTTCGCTCAACTCTACTCATGACCCAATATCAACATGGGTTTGAGAGAAACCGTTCCTGTCAGACTAATCTGATAAGCTTTTATGAAGAGGTAAGTTCTGGACTGGACCAAGGAAATGCAGTGGACATGGTGTACATGGACTTTTCAAAAGCTTTTGATACGGTGCCACACAAAAGGTTGATACATAAAATGAGAACAATGGGGATAGGGGAAAATATGTGTAAGTGTGTTAAGAACTGGCTCAGGGATAGGAAACAAAGGGTGGTTATTAATGGAGCACTCTCAGGCTGGGTCAAGGTTAGCAGTAGGGTACCACAGGGGTCAGTATTAGGGTTGCTTCTTATTAACATATTTGTTAATGACCTTGTAGGGGGATACAGAGTAGTGTTTCAATATTTGCAGATGACACTAAACTCTGCAGGGTCATCAATACAGAGGAGGACAATTTAATATTACAGGAGGATTTATGTAAACTAGAAGCTTGGGCTGATAAATGGCAAATGAGCTTTAATGGGGATAAATGTAAGGTCATGCACTTGGGTAGAACAAACAAGATTTATAATTATGTGCTTAATTGTAAAACACTGGGGAAAACTGTCACTGAAAAAGACCTGGGTATATGGGTGGACGACAAACTCGCATTTAGTGGCCAGTGTCAGGCAGCTGCTGCAAAGGCAAATAAAATAATGGGATGCATTAAAAAAGGCATAGATGCTCATGAGGAGAACATAATTTTACCTCTATACAAGTCACTAGTGCGACCACACTTAGAATACTGTGTACAGTTCTTGTCTCCGGTGTATAAGAAAGACATAGCTGAACTGGAGCGGGTGCAGAGAAGAGCGACCAAGGTTATTAGAGCACTGGGGGGGTCTGCAATACCAAGACAGGTTATAACACTTGGGGTTATTTAATTTGGAAAAATGAAGGCTTAGGGGTGATCTTATTACAATGTATAAATATATGAGGGGACAGTGCAAAGACCTTTCTAATGATCTTTTACTCTTAGACCTGTGACGTGGACAAGAAGGCATCCTCTACGTCTGGAGGAAAGAAGATTTAAGCATAATCACAGACGCAAATTATTTACTGTAAGAGCAGTGAAACTATGGAATTCTCTGTTGTATAAAGTTGTAATGAGTGATTCCCTACTAAAATTTAAGAAGTGACTGGATGCCTTTCTTGAAAAGTATAATATTACAGGTTATATACACTAGTTTCCTAGATATTGCGTTGATCCAGGGAGCTAGTCTGATTGCCGTATATGGAGAAGGGAAGGAATATTTTTCCCCAATGTGAAGCTTACTGTTTGCCACATGGTTTTTTTTGCCTTCCTCTGGATCAACATGTTAGGGCAGGTTAGGATAGGATATGGTTTAAACTAGATGGACTTAAAGTCTTCCTTCAACCTTAATAACTATGTTACTATGTTACCATGCCGGAAGCTTATTTTAGACAACATTTCCAAGAAGTGTCGCGGCCAGAGTGGGAGCCAGTAATTAGAATAACGGGAGCTAACCAGTTGCCGATCTTGTTCGCAGGGGTGGTCTGGATGGAAATCAGAGTGTGCGGGAAGAATGCCGTCCAAAAATGAGTCGTGTTGGTTGTTGGGGATGTTGGCAGCGGGCCAGTAATGACCTTAGGAATGAATGTACTGAGAGAGATTGGACAAATCCTGATCAGTAAGCCACAAGAGGCCTTTTTGGACTGGTGGAGCCCTCGAACCCCCAAATAAAAGGTGTTCCAGCAATTGATTCAAGCTGCCCAGGCTCAGGAAAAGTCGAGGGAAGGGAAAGTCTTGGGGAAGGTGATGGTTCCTGTAGCTGCTAAACTTACTCTACTGCCCAGTCAAACGGTGCTCACATTACCGGTACGAGCTTGGAGGTGCAGATAGAGTCGACATCGGTGAACCAGGTACCCCCTGAACTTCTCATAGCTCGGACACTAGCCACCGTCTATGGCAGTAACGTTATAGTGTGGTGCGTCAACTTGGGAGTAGACAGTCTCACCCTTTCACCTAAGAGCAAACTGGCCCAGATCCTGGGAATGCCAAAAAAATTGGTGCGACCTGAGGCCGTAAAATTGGCCTTTGAGCGAGGAGATCCCTGGACTCTAGCAGTCACAATGGCACCGGAACACTCATCTGTAAGCATGAGGGAGGGTCGTTGGATCCTAGAACAGATGCAGGCTGAATTGACGGGACTCTCACCTCAGCAGGTGTTACAAGTGTAAGTTGTGTTAGAGCGCTATCAGGAGGTCTTCGCCCGCCATGAAGATGACTTCGGTTGCACTCAGGCCATCGTCCATGAGCTCCCTACAGGATGTGCTACACCAGTTCGGGAAGATATCAGCAAATACCTCCTCAGATGTATAAAGAAGTAAAGGATATGCTAGATAACATATTGCAGAGTGGAGTCCTTGGGTGGCTCCCATTGTCCTAGTTCAGAAAAAAGACGGAACCTTGCGTTTCTGCGTTGATTACAGATGGTTGAATGCTTGCACAATGCCCAGAATTGAGGAATCCCTATCTTCCTTTGGAAAGGCAAAGCACTTTTCATCCCTCAATCTGGCCACCGTGTACTGTCAAGTGCCCTTGGATGAACACGACCGACCAAAGACAACGTTCCTATTGCCCATGGGACTGTCTGAGACATCGTCTATGTGGTCACTTTTGAAGAGCACCTTCAGCGATTAGGACAAGTGCTAAGTCGGCTGCAGAGCCATGGCCTGAAGGTGAAGCCACGAAAATGTCACTTCTTTCTCAAGCAGATTGAGTATCTTGGGCATGTTGTATCCGGTTTAGAAGTGAGACCCACACGTTAGAAGGAAGCTGCCATACAAGAGTGGCCCATCCCAACACTGGTGAAAGATGTTCGGGCTTTCTTGGGGCTTACTGTGTACTACCAAAGATTCGTAAAAAGTTTAACCCTCCTTGTCAACCCCTTACTAGCACTGCTAAAAGGAGTTCCAGCCTGCTTGAAGAACCGAACTTTTCAATGGGGAAGCAGTCAAGAAAAAGCCTTCAGAACCTTTAAAATGGCCTTGACAGAAGCCCCAATACTCACCTATGCAGATTTCTCGCAGCCCTTCATTCTCCACACTGATGGAAACTTACATGGTTTGGGAGCAGTTCTATCACAAATGCAAGGTGGAAAGGAATGAGTGATAGCCTACACGAGCCGGTTTCTACATGACTCAGAGCGGAACCCGGACAATTATAGCTCCTTCAAGTTGGAACAGCAAGCATTGGTGTGGGCGATGACTGAGAAGTTTGCAAAATACTTGTCTGAGTCAGAAGTCCTGGACGCATATTAACCCCTTGGCCCACCTGGAAAATGCGAAGTTTGGGTCCTTAGAACAACGATGGGTGGCCCATATGGGAAGTTTCGAAGTACCGGTACAAGATCACCTACCGGCCAGGGCTGAGGACACCCACGTTGATGCTCTCCTCGGGTGACTCATGAGCGACCCGAACGTGAACAAGATGAAGAGCTGGAGGCAGAAGAGATTCCTGGTTTCCTGGACTTTGCCAAATTGTTGGTAGCGACGCGGGGACAGATCGGAGGCGTCTGGAGAGCAGGTGCTGGGACGGCCCCAGGATGACTGGGTGCTACTTCAACAGGCAGACAAGGAAATTGCCCAGCTGCTACAGTGGGTTGCCCTGAAGCAAATTCCCTGAAGTGTGGGAGAGGCTCCAGTTGGAAGATGGATTGCTATAATGGAGAGTACAGCTACTGCGAGAATTGGGGGTCACTTGTCAAGTAGAGCTCCTGGAAAAGTGATCAGAGTAGTGGCTCCAGAGACCCATGAGAGAGGGGCTCACTTTGGTCCGGAGAAGACGTTTCAGTGGTTGCCGAATCTGGGGTATCACCGACAATTGAGGGCTGCGGTGGAGGAGGCTTGTCAAAAATGTCAGAGCTGTGAGCTAGCCAAACCCACAGAACAGAGGGCCCTGATACAGACTATCATGACTTCTGTCCCCTTGGAGGTGCTGATGATTGATTAATTAACTGTAGGCCCAGTGCATCTCGGCTATGAACATTGGCAGGTAATGACCGACCATTTTACAAAGTTTGTTGTAGTGTCTCCGACCCGAGACCAGACTGCTGAATCAGCTGCACAGGCCATCTGCCAGGATTTCATCCGGGTGTATGGCTGCCCAAAGAGGATTCACTCCGACCAAGGTGCCTGCTTCCAAGGTCGAGTGTTGCACCATTTATACTGGATTGAGAAGTTAAGAACTATTCCTTACCACCCTCAAGGGAATGGGGTCTGAGAACACTTCAATCGAATGCTGATCCAGATGCTTTGCATGTTAGAGGAAGATAGGAAGATACGATGGCCTGAGTTTGTGTCTGAGTTAGTATTGGTATACAACAATCAAGTGCACTGTATGATGGGGTTCACTCCATATAACTTGTTATTCAGGCAAAAGGGGCGAGAGATCACCGAGTTGGCGCTGGACCCAGAAGAGGACTACCCACGGACAAGGGTGTCTTCTTGGGTGTTACCTACTGAATAACATTGGCTCGAGTGCAATCCGATTTTTTATCGATTGCACTCGTTCATATTTCTCGCAAGTGGTATGAGCCCTGTAACGCTTCCCACGGCTGCGGGGCGTCGGGACATGGCATAGCTTGCCTAACTAGCCAATGCTCCCACGCCGCCAGACCATGACGACGTGAGGCATGCGTCCCAGATGGCAAGGGAATGTGGACCCACTGGACCACAGAGGGAGACCCGGGCCTGCCCGGACTAGGGGAGGGCAGTGACCGGGATCCGTGGCAGCTGGGCATGTGGGCAAGATGGCAACCTGCAGGACTAGACAACACCGCACAACTTCAGGTAAGAAGAAACATAAAGTTTACTTGAAGACAAACACAGTACACAAGCAGAACATAATGCCAGGCTCCCGATTCCGCACACCAGTGAAGGGTACACATCTCAGGATTACAGACGAATGCAGGAGGACATCACGGGTTGATGCAGTCCAGGGTTATCTGGTACAGGCATACTAGGGCGGCCTCTTTCTCAGGCCTCAGGCGTAGCACAGGCTCAGCAGGAGAACATCAGACACCGACCTCAGGCAGACTTCAGACGATGGCGGGGTCATCACGGGTTGATGCAGTCCAGGGTTATCTGGCACGGGCATACTAGGACGGCCTCTCTCTCAGGTCTCAGGCGTAGCACAGGCTCAGCAGGAGAACATCAGACACCGCCCAGGGACGAGTGTCAGACGATGACGGGGTTATCACGGGTTGATGCAGTCCACACACTAGCGAAGAGTACACATCTCAGGATTACAGACGAGTGCAGGAGGATATCTCGGGTAGATGCAGTCCAGGGTCATCTGGCACGGGCATACTAGGACGGCCTCTCTCTCAGGCCTCGGGCGTAGCACAGGCTCAGCAGGAGAACATCAGACACTGACCCAGTACAGACGTCATCACAGGGTAGACCACGGGGAACCTGCAGGACATTGGGACATCAGGAACACGGACTGGATCTCAGGAACACGGACTCGGGAACACGGACTGAATCAGGAACATGGACTCAGGAACACAGGCTCAGGAACACGGACTCAGGAACACGGACTCAGGAGCACGGACAGGACAGCAGGAACACAGACACAGGAACACGGACGGGACAGCAGGAACACGGACACAGGAACACGGACTGGATCTCAGGAACATCAGAACACTGGCATCGGACTCCGGACATCTGGCAACGATTGGCAGGCTCCGGACATCAGGCAGGGAAGAATAGGATCCGGACATCTGGAAGTGGTCAACAGGCATCGAACATCAGGCTGTGGTCATTAGGCATCGGACATCAGGCCGGGGTCATCAGGCATCGGACATCAGGCCGTGATCATCAGGCATCCGACATCAGGCCGTGGTCATCAGGCATTGGACATCAGGCCGTGATCATCAGGCATCGGACATCAGGCCGTGGTCATCAGGCATCAGACATCAGGCCGTGGTCATCAGGCATTGGACATCAGGCCGTGGTCATCAGGCATCGGACATTAGGCAGCAACCTGAAAAGGAACCCAAGCGGTCTGGTGCAAGCCCCGCCGAATTGAACTGGAGCCGGCCGGGATTGCATCGAATAACAAGCTGAGCACAGAGTAACAGAGACTCAGCACACACCGGACTCCTCCTTCCAAGATGAACCCAGGTTATATAGCAAAGAATCACAGTCACTGGGCACAGGGTTCAGGACACAGAAGGACTTCAGGAGCATAACACACAGGACACAGTTCAGACATGCAGGTACAGGAACCGATCCAGGAACAAGGTTTCAGGAAAAAGACACAACAGGAACAAGCCTGGATATGCAGCCTCCAGGAAGGCGATCTGGGTATTCTGCCCCCAGAGCTGGCGGAAACACAAGACAGGACAAAGGGTATCAGCTCTCCCAGAGCTGATCGCACTCAGAGCAGGAGCTGAACACACAAACACACATGGCTAAGTTCAGGAACTCAATGCAAAGCTCTGGCAACACCCCGCAGGGCAGGGGAACTTTATATAGGAACTGCCTCACAGCGATAGGCTGGAGCAGCACTTCTAGTGCACACCCATTCCTCATAAAAGCAAGGAAGGTGTGGGCCGCGCCCCCTATGCAGAGCCAGACACAATTCAGCACAGCAAGGACACCTGGCAATGGCTGCAGCCTAAACACACGTAGTTACTTAGTCATGCACCACTGCAGAGGACCTTGCAACCTACGGGTATCTTCCACAGCAGTAGCCAGGAACCGCACATGCGGGTGGTTATGCAACGCAGCAGAGACACTCACGCATGTACGGCTACGCAGCGGAGCTGGGAACTGAGCCGCATCCATACAGGTAACAGACAACAGTATCCCAGCTGGTTAGGGGAAAAGGAGAAAGAGTTAAAGCAAAGACATGCAAAGTAACGCCGGAAAACAAAGTACAGACAATACTGGAGTTACAAGCCCTAAGGCTGTAATGTGGAAAAGTATCAAATGCCTTTATAAAGTCATTTCCCATGCTGCAGAGTTCACCCCGGGTCAGCCCGTGAGTTAGCGGAGCATCAGTGACGTCAGCGGTAGTCACTTATGCTGCGCAGCGGACCCGCCAGACCCTCGGTGAACTCGGCACCGTGGGAAAATGTTTAGAAACTTTCCCACACTATAGACTTCAAGTCCGGTCAGGCTGTGAGGCTGCGCAAGCAGCTTCTCAGTCATTCCCCCAGTGGTTTACAGTCGGGCCTGTTGCATTAGCACAGCTCCCGGTTGTAAACTACTCTGTGTTCCAAATTATTATGCAAAAATTGTTTAGGAGTGATAAGGTAAGATTTTTTTTGTTTGTCAGTTAAACTCATTGATGGTGATGTGTGTCAGGGCTCTTTATATCACTGTAAGCAATTGCAGACACCTGTGCTAATAAGTTTGGCAGGTGTGTCCAATGAAAGGCAAGACTACTTAAGAAGACTGTCCCACATTATTAAGCAGCCTACATTTTCTGCCAAAATGGGAAAGAAAAAGGATGTGTCGGCTGCTGAGAAGCAACAAATTGTGGAGTGTTTAGGTCAAATCATGACTACAATCAACATTGCCAAGACACTTCATCGTGATCATCGCACAATCAAGAAGTATGTAGCTGACACACAGTACACACTTGTGCGTGCTGATAAGGGAAAATTGAGGAATCTTTCCGACAGGCAATTACGTCAGGTTAAAAGAGCAGCGGCAAAAAAGCCTTGTCATAGCAGCAGACAAGTTTTTGAAGCTGCTGGTGCCTCCAACGTCCCCCGAACAACAAGATGCAGGGTCCTTCAGAGGTTTGCAGCTGTGCGTAAGCCATCCTGTCGACCTCCTCTTTCCACTGCACACAAGCAGAAACGGCTCCAGTGGGCCAAACAATACATGAAGACTGACTTCAAAACTGTTTTGTTCACCGATGAGTGCCGTGCAACGCTCGATGGTCCAGATGGATGGAGTGGAGGATGGCTGGTTGATGGATACCCCATGCAAACACGGCTACAACACCAACAAGGAGGAGGTGGAGTAATGTTTTGGGCTGGAATCATGGAGAGAGAGATTGTCGGCCCCCTTAGGATCCCTGAAGGGGTAAGATGAACTCCATAGTGTATGTTGAGTTTCTCAAACAGCACTTCCTGCCATGGTTCAAGAAGAAGAACCATGCATTCCGCAGCAAGATCATTTTCATGCATGATAATGCACTGTCTCATGCTGCACATAACACATCTGCATCTCTGGCCGCTATAAGCATAAAAGGGGATAAACTTATGGTGTGGCCCCCATGCTCCCCTGACCTCAACCTCATTGAGAACCTCTGGAGCATCATCAAAAGGAGTGTCTATGATGGCGGGAGTCAGTTCACATCTAAGCAACAGCTCTGGGAGGGTATTCTGTCCTCATGCAAAACAATTGAAGCAGAAACCATCCAAAACCTGACAAATTCAATGGACGAGAGAGTTCAGAAGCTCTTTTCGAACAAGGGGTCCTATGTGCAAATGTAACATCACCTAGAATAACGTTTTGAGTTGAAAACTGTTTGATTTCAGCTTGTAAGAACCTGCTAATGCTTATAATTTCAAAAATGACCATTTTTTTGTTCTTTATTAAAATGAAAAGGTTGAAAACTCTGCTGTGCATAATAATTTGGAACATGCATTTTGAGTGCAGTTTGAGTGTTTTATTTTTTTCAAAATATACTGTTATCCTAGGCAGTTTGTACAAAAACCTTTCAATTGTACTCTAATAATTATTTGACTGGAAAATTACAATGACTGAAATTCATATAGGTAATTTGGGAAAATCTGAGAAAATATTATTTGCATAATAATTTGGAACACAGTGTATTTAACCCCTTGATTTGGATTGTGCCGTAGGACTTGACTGTACGGTTGACAGGTATGGGTATATTGTTGCTTTTTTATGTTTTATTTTTTACCGGAGAACGATGGCTTCACTTGGATTGTGAGTTTAATAAAGATGGAAAACCTGTGTGTTTTATTATTTCATTAAAATAATTTATTTTTAATATGTGTGTGTTTTTTAACCCTTTCATACTATTGGATTAATAATGGAGTGGTGTCTTAGTGACACCACTCCATTATTAACCAGGCTTAATGTCACCTTACAATAGCAAGGTGACATTAATCCCTTATTACCCCATATGCCACAGGTACAGGGCAATGGGAAGAGAGAGGCTAAGTGCCAGAATTGGCGCATCTTACAGATGCGCCTTTTCTGGGGTGGCTGGGGCCAGATGTTTTTAGCCAGGGGGGCCAATAACAATGGTCCCTTTCTAGGCTTTTAATATCTGCCTTCAGTCACTGGCTTTCCCTCTGTGGGGAAGAAAATTGCGTGGGAGCCCACGCAATGTTTTTCCATGAATAAATACTTAAATTTAACACCTACATCTCCAAATTTTTACACACATACACTAATAACATTAGTAATCAGGGACATAAAGAAATCAAAATGATATGCAATGGTTTACTATATGTAAACCATGAGTCATATCCTGTCGGGTTCTGCAATGATTTTACAGAACCTGACAATTGAATTATCGCCTATTCTGCTATACATATCTCTATGAAACATAAATATATATATATGTGTGTCAATGACATATATATATATATATATATATATATATATATATATATATAGACACCTATTCTATGTGTATATATCTATTCTATGTATTCTATTCTAATCTATTCTATTATGTAAGCGGCATCTGCCGGCTTTTAATCTATCTATCTATCTATCTATCTATCTATCTATCTATCTATCTATCTATCTATCTATCTATCTATCTATCTACATATTTAGCCAATTCCTTAACCATCTGCATATACAGGTCCTGTCTCAAAAAATTAACATATTTCAACCATCCAATAAAATAAAAGTGTTTTTTAAAAACAAACAAAAAAACCATCAAATAATAAAGTTCAGTTATGCACTCAATACTTGGGTCGGGAATCCTTTTGCAGAAATGACTGCTTCAATGCAGCGTGGCATGGAGGCAATCAGCCTGTGACACTGCTGAGGTGTTATGGAGGCCCAGGATGCTTCGATAGCGGCCTTAAGCTCATCCAGAGTGTTGGGTCTTGCGTCTCTCAACTTTTTCTTCACAATAACCCACAGATTCTCTATGGGGTTCAGGTCAGGAGAGTTGGCAGGCCAATTGAGCACAGTAATACCATGGTCAGTAAACCATTTACCAGTGGTTTTGGCACTGTGAGCAGGTGCCAGGTCGTGCTGAAAAATGAAATCTTCATCTCCATAAAGCATTTCAGCCGATGGAAGCATGAAGTGCTCCAAAATCTCCTGATAGCTAGCTGCATTGACCCTGCCCTTGATGAAACACAGTGGACCAACACCAGCAGCTGACATGGCACCCCACACCATCACTGACTGTGGGTACTTGACACTGGACTTCAGGCATTTTGGCATTTCCTTCTCCCCAGTCTTCCTCCAGACTCTGGCACCTTGATTTCCGAATGACATGCAAAATTTGCTTTCATCAGAAAAAAGAACTTGGGACCACTTAGCAACAGTCCAGTGCTGCTTCCTGTAGCCCAGGTCAGGCGCTTCTGCCGCTGTTTATAGTTCAAAAGTGGCTTTACCTGGGGAATGCGGCACCTGTAGCCCATTTCCTGCACACGCCTGTGCACGGTGGCTCTGGATGTTTCTACACCAGACTCAGTCCACTGCTTCCTCAGGTCCCCCAAGGTCTGGAATCGGTCCTTCTCCACAATCTTCCTCAGGGTCCGGTTACCTCTTCTCGTTGTACAGCGTTTTCTGCCACATTGTTTCCTTCCAACAGACTTCCTATTGAGGTGCCTTGATACAGCACTCTGGGAACAGCCTATTTGTTGAGAAATTTCTTTCTGGGTCTTACCCTCTTGCTTGAGGGTGTCAATGATGGCCTTCTTGACATCAGTCAGGTCGCTAGTCTTACCCATGATGGGGGTTTTGAGTAATGAACCAGGCAGGGAGTTTTTAAAAGCCTCAGGAATCTTTTGCATGTGTTTAGAGTTAATTAGTTGATTCAGAAGATTAGGGTAATAGGTCGTTTAGAGAACCTTTTCTTGATATGCTAATTTTTTGAGACAGGTTTTTTGGGTTATCAGGAGTTGTATGCCAAAATCATCAGTATTAAAACAATAAAAGACCTGACAAATTTCAGTTGGTGTGTAATGAATCTAAAATATATGAAAGTTTAATTGTAATCATTACATTATGGAAAATAATGAAATTTAGCACTATATGCTAATTTTTTGAGAAGGACCTGTATGTTCCCCCATTCCTTGCTTCTGTAGCTTCAGTATATATATATTATGTGTATGTTTGTTTTGAAGATTATTTGGTTTTAAGATGATGTGTACAGTTTTGTTTTAAAATGCGAATTTAACATGAGCTTTTACAATAGAGAGAACTGCTGTATGTAAAAGCTCATGTTAAAATCGCATT
>JARQOD010000003.1:247519068-247920768 GCA_033576555.1 Oophaga sylvatica | reverse complement strand
AAACAAATAAACACATTTAAAGGTTCTTTATTTAAAAAAAAAACACTCCCCGACAATTCCCTCATTTACCCATTTGTTTGAAAAGTCCAGCAGATGTCTGACATAGTCCATCTCACCATCATCATCACTTCAACGTCCGCAGCATATGAACATTCATAGAACCAAGCTTGATATGTTGTAGCAGCCGCTGAGGATAGTGAGCTGGCCGCTGTAATGAGTAATGATGTCAGGAAGGTTACCAGTGGTCACAGATGCTGCGTGACAGCGTGAGAAACAACTTAACCTTACTGATGTCACTGGTGGTCACAGACAATGCTGGCTATCGCAGAGTGCTGCGAGATCCGGCACTGTGTGCTTGTGTGAAAGCCTATGAGCCTCGAGAATGGGTCTTCATATGCTGGAATTTGAATGGGGCTTATCGCAGGACATTGATGTGGAATGCAAAAGAAATATTGTGTGCACTACCCAGATAGGTGCCTTTAGTAGGTTCCCACACTATATACCAAATAATAGAAAAACTTAGGCAAAAATGATTTTCAAAATTTTAATGCAGCCAAAGATAAAAACGTTCGGCCACACACGGTCTTCTTCAATTGCCGGCTGTGAAGGAGTGTTAGGTTTGTGTGTGGCACTTTTGCATGCCAGAGACACATATCAGCAATTGGATAGTTCGGTTGAATGGTATAAGCCAGATAAAACCGGTAACTGAGGTACCAGAAGACAGAAGTGATGCACGTGTAAATCAGCGAAGCGGCGTCCACCGCTAGTCAGCTGGACTGAGGTACCAGAGGACAGACGTGATGCACGTGTCAATCATCGACGCGGCGTCCACCGCTAGTCAGCTGGACTGAGGTACCAGAGGACAGACGTGATGCACGTGTCAATCAGCGACACATTAAAATTTTGAAAATTATTCTCTAAGTTGAGTGCCTAAGTTTTTCTATTAATTGATGTGGAATATGGCAGATCCATTGGACTACGACGGATCGGCGTGGGATTTCTTGAGGGAAATATATTAGTGAAAGAGGGTGTCTGTTTTTTTTTCCAAAATAAAGGACTTTTCTGTGTGTGTCTGTTTATTGAATTTTACTTACAGGGTTAGTAATGGGAGTGTCTGATGGACACCTCTCCATTACTAAACCCAGGGTTTGCTATCAGCACCAGCTGCTGACAATAAACCCTTAATCCCATTACACTGATTGCCACCGCACCAGGGCAATCGGGAAGAGCTGAAACAGGGTGCCAGAATTGGCATATCTAATGTGATGTGCTAGTTCTGGGGTGGCTAAGGGCTGGTATTTTAGGCTAGGAAGGGGTCAACAACAATGGACCTTAACAGCCAGATAATATCAGCCCACGGCTGTCTGCTTTGCCTTAGCTGGTTATTAAAAATAGGGGGAACCTATGCCATTTTTTAAATTTATTTATTTATTCCTAAAAAGCTGCTGAATATCTATCTCTCTGTATCTAACTAACTAATCTATCCATCCATTCCTCTATCTATCTATTTAACTAAGCCTTTTTTCCTTTCCTTTTCAACTACCTTTAAAGGGAATCTGTCACCTCCTGGGATGTATATGACCTATTAATATGGGAATACAGGTAATATAAATGTTAATCCCTTTACCCCCGAAGGTGGTTTGCACGTTAATGACCGAGCCAATTTTTAATTTCTGACCCGTGTCACTTTATGAGGTAATAATTCTGGAATACTTCAACAGATCCTGGTGATTCTGAGAAAGTTTTTTGAAGACATATTGTACTTCATGATAGAGGTAAAATTTCTTTGGTATGCCTTGCATTTATTTATGAAAAAAAATGAAATTTGGCGAAAATTTGGAAAATTTTGCAATTTTACAAATTTGAATTTTCATGCCCTTAAATCACAGAAATTTGTCACACAAAATAGTGAATAAATAACATTTCTCACATGTCTACTTTACATCAGCTCAATTTTAGAACCAAAATATTCTTTTGTAAGGAAGTTATAAGGGTTAAAAGTTGACCAGCAATTTTTCATTTTTCCATCAAAATTTGCAAAACCATTTGAAGTCACTTTGAGGGGTCTATATGATAGAAGATACCCAAAAGTGACACCATTCTAAAACTGCACCCCGCAAGGTGCTCAAAACCACATTCAAGAAATTTATTAGCCCTTTATGTGCTTCACAAGAATTTAATAATAATAATAATAATTAATTAATATTTAACTTTTCTTCACAAAATATTGACTTCACATCCAATTTTTTTATTTTGACAAGGGTTACAGGAAAAAATGGACCCCAAAATTTGTTGTGTCATTTCTCCTGAGCATGCCGATTCTCCATATGAGGGAGAAAAGCACTGTTTTTGGTGCATAGCAGAGCTCGGAAGGGAAGGAGCACTATTTGACTTTTTGAATGCGAAATTTGCTGGAACACCTGGCGGATGCCAAGTCGTGTTTGTAGCGTGCCTGATGTGCCTAAACAATAAGAACCCCCAGAAGAGACACCATTTTAGAAACTAGACCCCTCAGGGAATTGATCTAGATGTGTGGTGAGTAGAGTTGAGCATTCCGATACCGCAAGTATCGGGTATCGGCCGATATTCGCTGTATCGGAACTCCGATACTTAGTTCCGATATTTTTCATATATCGTATACCGGAATCGGAAGTTCCCATAATTCTTTGAGAGGCAATGTGATTTTAGACAGCCAATGAGGAATCCTACGAAGTGTGGGCACATCCTGTAATGCTACGGTCATGTAACTAATGGCATGGCTGTGATTGGATGCTGAAATGATGTCAGAATGCACTATAAAAGGCACCGCCGCCATTTTACCGTCACTGTGCTGTGAATTAAGTTAGGGACAGGACGCTGCTCTGCTGACTCTGAGGGACAGTTAGAGATAGCGTTTTTGTGAATTGTTCTGTAGGCAGGCTATTTGAGAAACCGCTCTGTAAATCATCCTTTTTCCTTGCAGTGTTGTTTTCACAGCTCTGTGCAAGGTGTGTGTGTGAGTGCAGGTGACGCTGCAGTTTGCTCTGCATCCAACGCTGCTTGTAGTCATCTGCACGTGTCACTCACTGACTCTTTTTTTTTTATTTTGTGGAATTGGTGCTGCTCCATTCAATTGAAATTAACAGTGATCTATTAGTGTGACGTGCTTCCATCCGTATACAATACATTGGTTGCAAACAGTCTAGAAGTACACAAAGGGGCCTTTCACAGCTAGTGAACAGTTGTGTGCAGTGTTCACTGTAGTCTGAGGTTTTCATTTTTGGAGTGCAGATCACGCTCGTTAGTTCTTCAACCACTGCTGGTTGTAGTCTGCTGAGCGTGTGCCACTGCCTCATCCTTGACATTTTTCTCAAATTGGTGCTGCTCCATTCTATTTCAAATAACTCAAATCTATTAGTGTGATGCGCTTCCATCCGTATCCAATACATTGGTTGCAAACAGTCTAGAAGTACACAAAGGGGCCTTTTACAGCTAGTGAACAGTTGTGTGCAGTGTTCACTGTAGTCTGAGGTTTTCATTTTTGGAGTGCAGATCACGCTCCAGTTAGTTCTTCAACCACTGCTGGTTGTAGTCTGCTGAGCGTGTGCCACTGCCTCATCCTTGACATTTTTCTCAAATTGGTGCTGCTCCATTCTATTTCAAATAACTCAAATCTATTAGTGTGAAGCGCTTCCATCCGTATACAATACATTGGTTGCAAACAGTCTAGAAGTACACAAAGGGGCCTTTCACAGCTAGTGAACAGTTGTGTGCAGTGTTCACTGTAGTCTGAGGTTTTCATTTTTGGAGTGCAGATCACGCTCCAGTTAGTTCTTCAACCACTGCTGGTTGTAGTCTGCTGAGCGTGTGCCACTGCCTCATCCTTGACATTTTTCTCAAATTGGTGCTGCTCCATTCTATTTCAAATAACTCAAATCTATTAGTGTGACGCGCTTCCATCCGTATACAATACATTGGTTGCAAACAGTCTAGAAGTACATAAAGGGGCCTTTCACAGCTAGTGAACAGTTGTGTGCAGTGTTCACTGTAGTCTGAGGTTTTCATTTTTGGAGTGCAGATCACGCTCCAGTTAGTTCTTCAACCACTGCTGGTTGTAGTCTGCTGAGCGTGTGCCACTGCCTCATCCTTGACATTTTTCTCAAATTGGTGCTGCTCCATTCAATTGAAATTAACAGTGATCTATTAGTGTGACGCGCTTCCATCCGTATCCAATACATTGGTTGCAAACACTATAGAAGTACACAAAGGGCCTATCACAGCTAGTGAACAGTTGTGTGCAGTGTTCACTGTAGTCTGAGGTTTTCATTTTTGGAGTGCAGATCACGCTCCAGTTAGTTCTTCAACCACTGCTGGTTGTAGTCTGCTGAGCGTGGGCCACTGCCTCATCCTTGACATTTTTCTCTAATTGGTGCTGCCTCCATTCAATTGAAATTAACAGTGATCTATTAGTGTGACGCGCTTCCATCCGTATACAATACATTGGTTGCAAACACTATAGAAGTACACAAAGGGGCCTTTCACAGCTAGTGAACAGTTGTGTGCAGTGTTCACTGTAGTCTGAGGTTTTCATTTTTGGAGTGCAGATCACGTTCCAGTTAGTTCTTCAAACAATGCTGGTTGTAGTCTGCTGAGCGTGTGTCACTGCCTCATCCTTGACATTTTTCTCAAATTGGTGCTGCTCCATTCTATTTCAAATAACTCAAATCTATTAGTGTGACGCGCTTCCATCCGTATACAATACATTGGTAGCAAACAGTCTAGAAGTACACAAAGGGCCTTTCACAGCTAGTGAACAATTGTGTGCAGTGTTCACTGTAGTCTGAGGTTTTCATTTTTGGAGTGCAGATCACGCTCTAGTTAGTTCTTCAAACAATGCTGGTTGTAGTCTGCTGAGCGTGTGTCACTGCCTCATCCTTGACATTTTTCTCAAATTGGTGCTGCTCCATTCTATTTCAAATAACTCAAATATATTAGTGTGACGCGCTTCCATCCGTATACAATACATTGGTAGCAAACAGTCTAGAAGTACACAAAGGGGCCTTTCACAGCTAGTGAACAGTTGTGTGCAGTGTTCACTGTAGTCTGAGGTTTTCATTTTTGGAGTGCAGATCACGCTCCAGTTAGTTCTTCAACCACAGCTGGTTGTAGTCTGCTGAGCGTGTGCCACTGCCTCATCCTTGACATTTTTCTCAAATTGGTGCTGCTCCATTCTATTTCAAATAACTCAAATCTATTAGTGTGACGCGCTTCCATCCGTATACAATACATTGGTAGCAAACAGTCTAGAAGTACGCAAAGGGGCCTTTCACAGCTAGTGAACAATTGTGTGCAGTGTTCACTGTAGTCTGAGGTTTTCATTTTTGGAGTGCAGATCACGCTCCAGTTAGTTCTTCAACCACAGCTGGTTGTAGTCTGCTGAGCGTGTGCCACTGCCTCATCCTTGACATTTTTCTCAAATTGGTGCTGCTCCATTCTATTTCAAATAACTCAAATCTATTAGTGTTACGCGCTTCCATCCGTATACAATACATTGGTTGCAAACAGTCTAGAAGTACACAAAAGGGCCTTTCACATCTAGTGAACAGTTGTGTGCAGTGTTCACTGTAGTCTGAGGTTTTCATTTTTGGAGTGCAGATCACGCTCCAGTTAGTTCTTCAACCACTGCTGGTTGTAGTCTGCTGAGCGTGTGCCACTGCCTCATCCTTGACATTTTTCTCTAATTGGTGCTGCTCCATTCAATTGAAATTAACAGTGATCTATTAGTGTGACGCGCTTCCATCCGTATACAATACATTGGTTGCAAACACTATAGAAGTACACAAAGGGGCCTTTCACAGCTAGTGAACAGTTGTGTGCAGTGTTCACTGTAGTCTGAGGTTTTCATTTTTGGAGTGCAGATCACGTTCCAGTTAGTTCTTCAAACAATGCTGGTTGTAGTCTGCTGAGCGTGTGTCACTGCCTCATCCTTGACATTTTTCTCAAATTGGTGCTGCTCCATTCTATTTCAAATAACTCAATCTATTAGTGTGACGCGCTTCCATCCGTATACAATACATTGGTAGCAAACAGTCTAGAAGTACACAAAGGGGCCTTTCACAGCTAGTGAACAATTGTGTGCAGTGTTCACTGTAGTCTGAGGTTTTCATTTTTGGAGTGCAGATCACGCTCTAGTTAGTTCTTCAAACAATGCTGGTTGTAGTCTGCTGAGCGTGTGTCACTGCCTCATCCTTGACATTTTTCTCAAATTGGTGCTGCTCCATTCTATTTCAAATAACTCAAATATATTAGTGTGACGCGCTTCCATCCGTATACAATACATTGGTTGCAAACAGTCTAGAAGTACACAAAGGGGCCTTTCACAGCTAGTGAACAGTTGTGTGCAGTGTTCACTGTAGTCTGAGGTTTTCATTTTTGGAGTGCAGATCACGCCCAGTTAGTTCTTCAACCACTGCTGGTTGTAGTCTGCTGAGCGTGTGTCACTGCCTCATCCTTGACATTTTTCTCTAATTGGTGCTGCTCCATTCTATTTCAAATAACTCAAATCTATTAGTGTGACGCGCTTCCATCCTTATACAATACATTGGTTGCAAACAGCCTTTTTGTTAGGTACAGTATTATATCGACATTGTACAGGTGTCGCTATTCAGTCTGATAACTAGATATCATTCACCTTTTCTATCAGTTGTCGTTGTTTCAGCACCACTTGCAGGTATATATTTTGCTATTGTGGCTATGCACTATTGACTTTAACAAGGTAATGCATGATTTTTGTTACCGATTCTCATGTTTACATGATGGACCTTTATGATATGGGTTGTTAAATTTTTAATTAAATATGTATTTTTTCAAATTACACAAATATAAGTAATGTTGAAGAGGACTAGTCCTACATCCATTGTTTGCACAATATTACAGGTGTACATCACGTCCCTTAATCAACAATGGATTATTATATTTACTTGTATGCTTTTATTTAAAAGCCAAGAAGACGGAAGGCTAACCTTCGCACTGCAGCTGTTGTCAAAGTTCAACCCACATTATGCACTTCCAACATTGCAGCATTTGAGGCATGATGTGAGTTGGATTTGTCTAAGTTATGGAGTGACAAGGTTCACCATCAGTACCCTATAGCATAAGTAGGCTTTTGTGTTAGCATTTGTGTTCGACATGTGGATATCTGCAGTAATATGTCACAATTATTTTGTTACAGATTTGTGACAAAGATTAATAATTTTATGGTTTTAAAGGTGACGTTTCACTTGTTTACAGCTTAGAAAAAAGGGTGTAGCCTCTTATCTATGTGTAGCAGTAGCCACTTTAACATGTCATGTTTTTTTCAACATGTGTAGCTAGCTAGCAGTAATTTTTGCCGGACACACAGCAGGGGAACAGCAGGCGTTACTGAACCCCACAAACACATCAGCGATTGTTTTGATCTGTGCATCCAACACTTCTGAGCAGCAACTGCGGTGTTGAAGCCCAGGGTCAAGGAGGGTGTAGGCAGAGGCCTAGTATGAGATGTTAGAAGTTTAATTTGGAGTTAGCAGCATTAATTTTTGCCAGACACACAGCAGGGGAACTGCAGGCGTTACTGAACCCCACTAACACTATAGCTTGTGTATTGATCTGTGGACACGACACTTCTGAGCAGCAACTGGCAGTGTTGTAGCCCAGGGAGTAGAGTTCAGGTGGTAGAAAGATGAACATAACAGGAGACATGGATAACGTTGCCAACCAGTTATTTAATCTGAAACCGGACAGGCAAATTCATGCGAGATCCATGCCTTGTTCATTTTCTGAAAAGTAAGCCGGTCTACATTATCGGAGGATAGTCGCATGCGACGGTCTGTTAGTACACCACCTGCAGCACTAAAGAAGCGCTCCGATAATACACTGGCAGCAGGGCAAGCCAGCACCTCTAATGCATACTGGCTAAGCTCTGGCCATGTATCCAGCTTAGAGACCCAAAACTTGAATGGGGAAGAGCCATCTGGGAGTACACTGAGAGGGCAAGACATGTAGTCTGTCACCATCTTACGGAAACGTTGCCTCCTGCTGACTGGAGCCGTCTCGGATGGTGTAGACATTGGTGGCGCTGCCACAAAACTTCGCCACATTGGAACATACTGGTCTTGCTGTTGTGAATGTGCTAGAAATGAATTCTGAGCAGAATCTCCCTCTGGTGGTTACAAACAGTACTGAACTATCCAATGAAGATTGTGAAGATTGGAGATCAGGTGTTACTGACTGGTCTTATATAAGGGAGGTTCCCTCCCATCAGGGTTGCCAGTGATCAATTGTTCTGGTCTCATCTTTGATTCCTGTACACTTTGTAGCTTGCTGTTTCGTGCAGATAAGACATTTTCTTCTTTTATTTTTTTGTGCTTGTTTTTTGCATTTTGTCCTGCACTTCTGTGGGGGTCTGCCGGGTCCCCTTGGGGGGCTTGTGCTCCTCTCAGTTTAGTTCAGCCACTGTTGTTTGTTCATTTGCCTTTTCCAGTTTTTTCAGTGGCTGCTGTTTAGTTTTTGTTACACCAGAGAACTAATTTAGGTGGTAGAGGTCGTGTGATCTCAGGTGTTTTTGTAATTAGTAGAGTTGGTACTTTTCAGGGTTTTTTGGGATTGCAGTAAGTGCCCTTCCTATCCTTTTCTATTTAGGAAGTTTGGGCCCCAACGTTTGCTCATACTATTTTCTGTCTGTGTCAGTATTTCTTCTTGTCTAACCGCCATTACATGTTTGGGGGCTTTCTATGTTCTTTGGGGATCTGCTCCGGGGCAGATAGCTTTCCTCTTTCTATCTTTAGGTGTAGTTAGCTTCTCAGGCTGTGACGAGGCGTCTAGAACCAACGTAGGTACGCTCCACGGCTGCCTTTAGTTGTGGTGGTTAGTCAGGGTACTGCAATCCCATAGATTCCAACCTCTCTGGTGTATTGCCTTTTTTGCCTGCTCTCCTCAGCTACCAAATCATAACATCTTGCCCTGTGCAGAGGCGCTGCTTGTGCTCCCTCTTGTTGCAGAGCTGTCTCCACTGCCTCGACGCACACAGCTGCTTTGTAAAGCAGTAGCAGCAGCAGTGCTCTCGGCTGGAATGGAGAACATTATGGATTGCACCAGTGTGTCTTGGTACTCCCGCATTTTACGCTCCCGGTTCAACGGTGTGATGAGGCTTTGTAATTGTCACGGTAGCGAGGGTCTAGGAGGGTGGACACATAATCAGATGTGGTGAGAATGTGGGCGATGCGGCGGTCGTTTCTCAGGCACTGCAGCATGAAATCAACCATGTGCTGCAGACTCCCAACTGGCCAAGAAATGCTGTCCCCTGCAAGAGGCGTCATCTCTGCCTGCTCTGCATCACCCCACCCTCGCTATACATACTGACTAGAGCGTTGTGTACCTCCTCTGGAGCGATGTCTTCCTCCTCCATTGACTCCTCCTCATCCTCCTCACAAAGTGAGCCCTGCCCAGCCCTTTGTGAGGAACCACGTTGCGCTGACTGTCCAGAAGGTGATGGAATTTGTGACTCCTCATCCTCCACCTCTTCCAAAACCTCATCCCTTAGTGCTTGAAGTGTTTTTTGAAGCAGGCAGATAAGGGGGACAGTCAGGCTGACTAGTGCATCATCTGCACTCGCCATCCGCGTTGACTCATCAAACGCACGCAAAACGTGGCAGATGTCCTTCATAGAGTCCTTCGCCAGTCCTTACACTGGCTGCCCATTCATTATAGTATCCAATTCAAAGTACTGGTTGTCACCCACAAAGCTCTCCACAGTGCAGCACCCCCCTACATCTCCTCCCTCATTTATATCTATCGGCCTAACCGACTGCTGCGCTCTGCAAACGACCTTCGACTAACCTCTGCACTAATCCGTACCTCCCACTCCCGACTCCAAGACTTCTCCCGTGCTGCGCCAATCCTCTGGAATGCTCTACCCCAAGAAATTAGGACTATCCGCAATTAGCATGGTTTCAGGCGCTCCCTCAAAACACATTTGTTCAGAGCGGCCTATCACATTCACTAATCAAAGTCATTCTATGTGTAAGTCTGTGTGTGTAGCCCATTCACTATCTCCATCCATCCATCACTCCCTCAAAATGGCTGGACCATCATTGTAAATACACCATTGTATATAAACACCTGGACTTTGTAACTCCCCCACCTCATTGTAGATTGTAAGCTCTCACGAGCAGGGGCGGCTTATATTGCTTTAATTATTGTATTGTTAACGTTGTTACTTATGACTTGTGTTCTGAAACTGTTAAACTGTAAAGCGCTGCGGAATATGTTGGCGCTATATAAATAAAGATTATTATTATTATTATTATAGAGGCCCACTCAGTAGTGGTGAAGTGTGAACGGCGCAAATTGCGAGTTGATTGCGCCTGATGCAGCTGATACTCCATTACTGTTGGCTGCTGCTCACACAACCGCTCAAACATATGTAAAGTGGAATTCCACCTGGTGGGTACGTCACATATGATGCGATGTTCAGGAAGGCGAAATCTGCGTTGCAGAGCTGCAATCAGCGATCTGGCCATGCTGGAACGTCGCAAGTGAGCGCACTATAGGCGGACCTTGTGCAGCAGTGCATCAAGATCCGGATAGTCCCTCAAAAAACTCTGCACGACCAAGTTGAGCACATGTGCCAGACATGGTATGTGAGTGAGGTTGCCAAGGCCCAGAGCTGCCACCAGATTTCGGCCATTGTCACACACTACCAAGCCTGGCTGGAGATTCGCTGGCAAAAACCACACGTCGCTCTCCTGCTTGATGGCATTCCAGAGCTCCTGCGCTGTGTGGCTTTGATTCCCCATGGAAATTAATTTCATGACGGCCTGTTGACATTTGGCCACGGCTGTGCTCATATCGGTCGCAACAGGTAAGCGTTCACGGGTCCATGTGGAGTTAGACCGTGACGGCTCCTGCAGCGATGATTCTGAGGAACTGGAGTAGGAGGAGGAGTCAATGTGTACAGACTTGATTCCTGCAATCCTTGGAGTTGGCAGAATACGTACAGCGCCACTCGCAAGATCAGTACCCGGCTCCACAACATTGACCCAATGGGCAGTGAGGGAAAGGTATCGTCCCTGGCCATGGGTACTGGTCCACGCATCGGTGGTCAGGTGGACCTTGCTACTGACGGCGTTTAGTAGCGCATGTTTAATTTTTCCCTCAACATGCTTTTGCAGACCAGGGACGGCTTGCCTGCTGAAATGAAATCGGCTTGGCAATTGTATTGTGGGACTGCCAATGATATTAAGTTACGTAAACTGTCAGTCTCCACCAGCCTGAATGACAGCATTTCAAGGGACAGGAGTTTTGCAATGCCAGCATTCAGAGCCTGTGCTCGTGGATGGTTTGCCGAGTATGGCCGTCTTTTATCCCATGCCTGTGCTACCGATGGCTGTTTTGTGGCCTGGGAGTGTGAGGATGACAGGGAACTTGCTGCTGTGGGTGGAATAACACTTTGTCTCTGGACAACAGTGACCGAGGTTCTTCCATGGCGATCCTGTGAGGAAGCCGAACCAGCTGTGTGTGAGCTCGATGAAGAGGCTTCAACACGACCTGAAGATGTAGGTGCTGCTGTAGGTTGGCCTACATCTCCAGTGTGTCTTTGTAACTCAACTACGTGCTTTGTCCGCACATGTTTCCACATATTAGTGGTATTGAGGTTACTGACACTTTTACCTCTTTTTACTTTTTGATTACACAGCCTGCATTTGACATAGCAAATATCATCTGCAAGTGTGTCAAAAAAGGACCACGCAGTGCAAGTCCTGGGAGCGCACGTTTTGACTTTTGGAAGACAACTGCTCCGAACAGGTGCCAAACTGGAGGCTACAGGCAACCGAGTCTGCAGCCTAACTCTCCCTCCTGTTTGTACCTTTGGGGCAATGTCTTCCTCTATCTTCCTTCTATCACTAACCACTTCTCTAGGCCTCTCACAGCTTTCAACCTCTGAGACACACAAGGATGGTAACACCCTTGACCTGGTCTTTGTCCGCCTCTGTTCAATCTCCCACCTAAATAACTCACCGCTTCCACTGTCTGACCACAACATTCTCTCCTTCACACTCACAAATCCTCCACCATCCCAGCGCACTCCTACCTACCACACATTCAGAAATCTACAAGCCATTAACCCTCCGACACTTTCAGATTCCCTACACTCATCACTGTCCCCAATCTCCTCTTTTTCCTGTCCTGATCTGGCTGTTCATCACTACAATGACACTCTTAGAAGCACCCTTGACCAAGTAGCGCAGCTCACCCTCAGAACTTCCAAAAACACAGTAAAACAGCCCTGGCTCACATTGCAAACTCAACTTCTTCAGCGATGCTCTAGGAGTGCTGAACGCCTTTGGAGAAAAACCCGCACACCACAAGACTTCATCCACTTTAAATTCATGTTAAGAATTTATAATGCTGCCCTTCACCTCGCCAAACAGACCTACTTCACCACCCTGATCTCCTCACTGGCCAACAACCCCAAGAAACTTTTTGACACTTTTCACTCCCTCCTCAGGCCAAAAGCACAAGTCCCTATCACAGACATTTGTGCTGACGACCTGGCCTCCCATTTTATATAAAAAATAGATACTATCCTCAGGAAATCTGCTCTCAACCACCAAGGGCTGTGACTCCCATCCCACCCTGCTGTTCCCCTGGCTAACTTTCCACATTGATCCCATCACAGAAGAAGAAGTCTCCAGAGTCCAGACTCCTCTCTTCCTCTCGTCCGACTACATGCACTACCGACCCCATTCCCTCACATTTCCTCCAGTCTCTCTCTCCAGTTGTCACAACTCACCTAACTAAAATCTTTAATCTCTCACACTCTCTGGCATTTTCCCATCTGCCTTCAAACACTCCATCATTACTCCACTACTAAAGAAACCCGCTCTCGACCTTCCTGCACAAACAACTACAGACCGGTCTCCAATCTCCCCTTCATCTCTAAACTTTTGGAGCGCCTAGTCTTCTCCTGCCTCACCCGTTACCTCTCCAATCACTCCCTCCTAGACCCTTCACAGTCCGGCTTCCGCACCCTACATTCGAAACTGCACTCATCAAAGTGAGCAATGACCTTCTTACAGCAAAACGTAACGGTGACCACTCTTTGCTCATTCTTCTCGACCTTTCTGCAGCTTTCGACACGGTTGACCACCGTCTCCTACTGTCTAGGCTCCACTCACTAGGTATTAAGGACACTGTTCTCTCCTGGTTTCCTCCTATCTTTCTGACCGCTCCTTCAGTGTTTTGTTCTCTGGCTCCACGTCATCTTCTCTTCCTCTCACTGTCGGTGTACCCCAGGGCTCAGTCCTTGGCCCCCTTCTCTTCTCTCTCTACACAGCCACAATTGGAAAGAGCATCAGCAGATTTTGCTTTCAGTACCATCTTTATGCTGATGACTAGTGTTGAGCGATACGATAATGCAAATATCGGCTATCGGCCGATATTAGCTCTATCGGCCTTTCGATAATTCGTTTCGATATTTTCGTCTTATCGAATACCGGAATCGGATTTGTCACTGTCACTGTGAGTGTCCGCCGGTCGGGTCTGTCAGGAGTCAGCGGCACTTACCTGGCAGAAGATCTCCGGCGGTCACGTCCTGGACTGCTTGATGGCCGCCATTATCTTCTCCCTGGCGGTCACATGCAGTTTTTCGCGATAACTGCAGTGACTGCAGGGTAATCCCGGCCGTAAACCAGTCCGATGACGTCACCGCCGGGGAAGCAGGTAATCAGCTGTGCTGCGCCGGGATTCTGATGTAGCAGAGCTGGATCGTCGTGGGACACTCGTTACTATGGACTGCGTCGGTCAGGTGGTATACTTTTTTTTTTTTTTCATTTTTTTACAGGAGATCGATGGCGTCGCAGGATGAGACTGTAATAAAAGTAATGAAAACTGTGTTTTTTTTTTTTTATTAAATTAAAAAACTTTTTTATTAACATTCACCCGTCCGGGTACATAAACAATTTAACTATTTACATACAGGGACCCTGTCCGGGTTATTTATAATTCTTTGGCAGGGGTGTTCCAGGTACCACCTGGTACTCTTCTGATGCTTGCCAAACATCCGAGGCACCAAGGACCACCAGGACCTGATGACGTCGTGTGGCCTGTACAGTCAAGTCGTGACCCGCTATCTGGGTCTGTGTGGCCACCTCTTTCATCTCCCTCCGGGTCTGGAGCCCTATGTCACGGACTGAACGAACCCCAGGGGGCCTAACAGGCGCCGGGTACGGGCCAGCTATACTTATCATGTCCATAGCTGGGGCTGCTGAGGAGACCACTGAGGGAGGCTTGGGAGATTTACGGCGTGGGGTGGGCACTTTTGCAGAGGCCTGGATGTGGGAGGCTGAAGGCTCCGAGGGTCTCACAGGTTCCTGACACACTGGGGAGTAGGGGTCGCACCTGGTAACACATTTAGGGCGTACCATCCATTGTAACCCCAGTGTCGGGTGTAAGTCACCAAGTCTCCTGGCAACAGGTCCCTCCCCGGGTGTCCTTCTGGGAGGTGAGCCTCCACATCCCGCCGGTTCACAAAAACTTCTAAATAAAGTCCAGGCTCCTGGATGAAGCCCCAACCACCTTTCAATTTAAAGCTCCGTACTGCACCCTTACGCCGCGGCTCACACAGGGTTCCTTTATCCTTTCTCATCCGGTCCTTATCTGCCCGGTCCTTCTCCAGGTTACGTTGCCGAAGTTTTTGGGATTCTCGCTGCTCCCTTTGTCGCTCTGCTTCCCGCTCCAAACGTCTCCACTCTTCCTCCTGACGCCGGTTGTAATTCTCCTCCACCAGCAGCTCCATGTCTCCACCACTCCACTGCAGCTTACAGTGTCCGGTTTGCGGCAGCTCTCCTGTCGCCCCCCAGTCCTGGCGGCGCTCACCTGCGGAGGAAGCAGCCGGCTCTGGAACAGATGACAGTCGGGGCTCCGGTACAGGCAGGTAGTGCTCTGGTGCCTGCGCGGCCTCCTCCATGAGGACGGGTGCCGCTTCTTCTGTCTCAGCGACGGGGGCAGACAGCGGGATCTGGGGTGCTGCCGGTGCAGCGTTTTTTGCACGAATGGGTGCCTCCACTGCGACAACGTCAACCGGATCACATTGCAAGGACTCCTCTACTAGAACGGGTGCCTCACCTTCCGGTACAGACACTTCAGGTAAGAGGGATTGGCGCCGCTCCAAGTTTAGTTTTAGGGCACGCCAGCTCGCTTCCATCCTGGCGACCTCCTCCCGGTGCCGGCCAGGCCTCTTAGGGTATCCTCCGCTTCTTGCAGCGTAGGAGTGTTTCCAGGCCGGGTGCCCAACGGTGGTTCCGTGGCGATCGGGTCGCTTCCGTGGGGGGAGAGCTCTGACTGCTCCATCCCTTCACACTTCTGCTCGTGTCCATTAGCCATCTCTGCCAAGTCACATGTGTCATTAGCATCTGGAGAGGGCCCCTCTTTTGTAGGGAGGCGGGACCTTCGTGTTAGTTTCCGCACACTGAGGAGGATGAGGAGGCGGAACTGAAGAGCTGTGGGGCACGATCTTACATTGCAGTACCATTTAGAGCCATCGTTTTCGCGTCACTGAGTGAGTGTACACCCATGAAGAGCACGCCCTTCTTCTTCACCAGTGCCTCGTCGTGACGCAGATATGGCGGAAAAATGGCAAATACATTCTCTGATGATTTTAGCAATTCTCAAGCACAAAACCAGTTCAATTCAGGCACACAGGACTCGCTTATAGCGAGCTACAGAATCCTGTTCGTGACGCCCAAGTTGAGTCGCACAGAGCCAGAGGTTTTGGGGGTACTCGGCACCGAGCCCGTCGACTTCTATGGGGTATGTCACGGCTTTACCCGGCAATTGAATCAGAGTCTATTTTACTATGTAGAAGTGTATAAACTATAAATATATGTATATACATATGTCACAATGACATGTATATATATATATATATGTATTCTATGTGTGTATATTTTGTGTTTACAACGAAAGAAAGGGTTTTTTTTGTTGCGATATTTTGTTCCCATAGACTTACATGGGACTTCCGGTATCGAAATCGGATATCGACGATATTTAGTGCTATCGGCGATACAATTTCGATACGATATTTTAGATATCGAGCAATATCGCTCAACACTACTGATGACACACAACTATACACGTCATCCCCCGACCTCACCCCTGCTGTACTACAGAACGCCGCCGAATGTCTGTCCGCAGTCTCCAACATCATGTCCGCTCTGTATCTGAAACTCAACCTCTCCAAAACGGAACTTCTTCTGCTCCCGCCGTCTACTAACCTCCCTAAATTTGACATATCCCTCTCCGTGGGCGGCACCATAATAACACCCCGGCAGCAGGCTCGCTGTCTGGGTGTTATGTTTGACACCAATCTCTCCTTCACCTCCCATATACAATCTCTTGCCCGCTCTTGCCGCCTACACCTAAAGAACATCTCTAGAATCCGCCCTTTTCTCACCATGGAAACAACAAAAACCCTCACTGTAGCATTGACCCACTCCCGCCTGGACTACTGCAACGCTCTATTACTTGGCCTCCCCATTACTCGACTATCCCCTCTCCAGTCATCCTTAATGCAGCAGCCAGGGTAATCCATCTGGCTAATCGGTACTCGGACGCGTCCGCTCTTCGCCAATCCTTACACTGGCTGCCCATTCATTATAGGATACAATTCAAAGTACTGGTTCTCACCCACAAAGCTCTCCACAGTGCAGCACCCCCCTACATCTCCTCCCTCATTTCTATCTATCGGCCTAACCGACTGCTGCGCTCTGCAAACGACTTTCGACTAACCTCTGCACTAATCCGTACCTCCCACTCCCGACTACAAGACTTCTCCCGCGCTGCGCCAATCCTCTGGAATGCTCTACCCCAAGAAATTAGGACTATCCACAATTTGCATGGTTTCAGGCGCTCCCTCAAAACACATTTGTTCAGAGCGGCCTATCACATTCACTAATCAAAGTCATTCTATGTATTCTGTGTAAGTGTGTGTGTGTCTAGCCCATTCACTATCTCCATCCCTCACTCCCTTAAGATGGCTGGACCATCATTGTAAATGCACCATTGTATATAAACACCTATCTTTGTATCTCCCCCACCTCATTGTAGATTGTAAGCTGTCACAAGCAGGGGCGACTTATTTTGCTTTAATTATTGTATTGTTAACGTTGTTACTTATGACTTGTGTTCTGAAACTGCTAAACTGTAAAGCGCTGCGGAATATGATGGCGCTATATAAATAAATATTATTATTATATTATTATTATTATTCCTCTGAGCTGCTCCCACCACCTTCCTGTTCCTCACGCCATGTTGGGTCTTGGACCTCATCATCTCCACTACCCTCTTCCAACACCTGCTGCTGTTGGGTGGTCTGGCCAGCACCATGCTCAACAGAAACTGGCACCTGAGTCTCATCATCATCAGATGCGTTCTACGGTGTGCTGACCATCGGCACTGTCTCACCCGCCTCTTCAGATTCAGAGAGACACAGCTGTTGCGCATCACTGCATACTCCCTCTTCTTCACATTCCAGAATGCTGCTTGGCTGGGCCCCTGTTTGCAAGCCAACAGATTCTGAGAACAGAAGCAGATACTCAGCTGGCTCCAGTACAGAACTCTCTGACTGCCTGGGCAATTTGGCAGTCGGTGAAGAGACAGATGGTTGCTCAACAGTGCTGTGGTCCTGAGAGGAGGTGGAAGCAATTGAAGTCGATGCATTGGCTGACATCCAACCAACAACGGCTTCAATTTGTTCTTCCCGCAGCAGGGGGGTACGCCGACCTCCTACAAAAGTGCGCATAAAGGAACGCTCATGGGGAAAACTGGTGGATGCTGTGTCACTGGTGGCGGCAGCAGCCACAGAATCCCCACGTCCTCTCCTGCTGAAACTCCACGGCCACGACCACGTGCCTTACTCCCTGCCTTCTTCATCTTGGTAGATTGATAAAGAAAGTCTGAAAAGTTATAAGGCCTAAGTGTGGTTATTCCGCAGAGACTGCAGTGAACACTGCACACAACTGTTCACTAGGTGTGAAAGGCCCCTTTGTGTACTTCTATAGTGTTTGCAACCAATGTATTGTATACGGATGGAAGCGCGTCACACTAATAGATTTTAGTTATTTGAAATAGAATGGAGCAGCACCAATTAGAGAAAAATTTCAAGGATGTGCCAGTGACACACGCTCAGCAGACTACAACCAGCAGTGGTTGAAGAACTAACTGGAGTGTGATCTGCACTCCAAAAATGAAAAACTCAGACTACAGTGAACACTGCACACAACTGTTCACTACCCAACGCGTCACAGCAGGAAGGCAGTCTGTGCGTCCAAACAAAGGCGCAAGCATTAATGCACGTACCCTGTTTATAAAGCTATATAAAAAAAAATTATATAGTAGTGATGCACACTTTATTGAGGTACAGTATTACATCGCCATTCACCATCTGTGGCTATGCAGTCTCATCTATATATACCTTATCTATCCGTTGTCATGCTTGCAAGTCCACAGTCAGGCATAAATAGCAATTTTCACTATGCACTATGCACTTTTTAAAGGTTATGTTTGTTAATAAAAATGATTATTGGCACATATTATGAGTATTACATGATGGAAATTGTATAATTTTTATAAACTGTTTAGTGACATTATTCAGCAAATGTAACATTTTATTAATGTCACAGATAACTTGTAATGCTGATGATGTTTTGAAGTCAGACATTCATTGTCTATACAATAAAAATGGTGTACATACTGTTACTTATCCATCATTAATGGAATCAGATATGTACTTGTATGCTTTTATGTACAACCGTATAGCAGATTCCTTAACTAATTTATTTGTGGTTTGCATTGCTGTTCAACATGTTAATGTATGTGTTTATGTTTGTCAATTCTTTATTTATCTAGATATTTTTTTAAATGAAATCATCATCTTATGGTAGTAAAGGTTATCTTTCTCTTGTTTGAAGTCTAGACATTTAAAATTGACATGTAACAAGGAAAATACTTGATCTAGTATTTAAACATCCTCCTTGACCCTGGGCTCCAACACCGCCAGTTGTTGCTCGGAAGTGCTATTAGCACAGTCAACACTTGATCCTGTGTTACTGGGGTTCAGTAATGTCAGCTGTTCCCCTGCTGTGTGTACGTCAAAAAGTCCTGCTGCCTCCACCCTGTTCTCTTCTCATCCCTGGGCTCCAACACCGCCAGTTGTTGCCTGGAAGTGCTGTTAGCACAGTCAACACTTGCTCCTGTGTTACTGGGGTTCAGTAATGTCAGCTGTTCCCCTGCTGTGTGTACGTCAAAAAGTCCTGCTGCCTCCACCCTGTCCTCCTCTCATCCCTGGGCTCCAACACCGCCAGTTGTTGCCTAGAAGTGCTGTTAGCACAGTCAACACTTGCTCCTGTGTTACTGGGGTTCAGTAATGTCAGCTGTTCCCCTGCTGTGTGTACGGCAAAAAGTCCGTGCTGCCTCCACCCTGTTCTCTTCTCATCCCTGGGCTCCAACACCGCAAGTTGTTGCCTGGAAGTGCTGTTAGCACAGTCAACACTTGCTCCTGTGTTACTGGTGTTCAGTAATGTCAGCTGTTCCCCTGCTGTGTGTACGTCAAAAAGTCCTGCTGCCTCCTCCCTGTCCTCCTCTCATCCCTGGGCTCCAACACCGCCAGTTGTTGCCTAGAAGTGCTGTTAGCACAGTCAACACTTGCTCCTGTGTTACTGGGGTTCAGTAATGTCAGCTGTTCCCCTGCTGTGTGTACGTCAAAAAGTCCTGCTGCCCACCCTGTCCTCCTCTCATCCCTGGGCTCCAACACCGCCAGTTGTTGCCTGGAAGTGCTGTAGCACAGTCAACACTTGCTCCTGTTTACTGGGTTCAGTAATGTCCAGCTGTTTCCCTGCTGTGTACGTGAAAAGTCCTGCTGCCTCCACCTGTCCTCTCTCATCCTGGCTACCAACCACCGCCAGTTTGTATCCTGGAAGTGCTGTTAGCACAGTCAACACTTGCTCCTCTGTTACATGGGTCAAGAATGTCAGCTGTTCCCCGCTGTGTGTACGTCAAAAAGTCCTGAAGCCTCCACCCTGTCCTCCTCTCATCCCTGGGCTCCAACACCCCCAGTTGTTGCTCGGAAGTACTTGGCACGGGTACTGACTCCTGTCCAGCCTGGTTACAGCACGACAGCTGTTTCCTGGCAGTGTCAACGTCAATTAGCCTCCAATAAGTTGTCCTGTCGTGTTGCATTCTGGTTAGCCGACTCTATGGTGCCTGCAGTTTAGGTCATTCCTATGTGTGCTGTGGGATATGTAAATAAAGGCTGTTTCCGTTGTGACAATAGGACAAGCACCCACTGTAGGACTGTGTGATTCGGTAACTACGGACGGCTTGCGGCCTGTCAACTTACATTTTCATGGGTGCCTTATGGTACCCGTCCGGGTTCCAGTACCGTCAGCTGGTTCTCCACAGTGCCTTTGGCCTAGGTGCCTCCATCTCGGTATCCGAGTTCCAGCAACGTCTGCTGGTCCTTGGTAGTGCTTTGGAGCACAGGTACTCCTGCTTAGTAACCGTGTCCCAGTAACGTCAGCTGGTCCTCGGTTGTGCCATTGGCTCTTTTCCTTCTGCTGCCCCTTTCGGGTTCCAGCACAGTCAGCTGGTCCTCGTTACTTGCATTGGCTCTTGTACCTTCTGCTACCCGTCCGGGTTCCAGTACCGTCAACTGGTTCTCTGCAGTGCCTTTGGCCTAGGTGCCTCCATCTCGGTATCCGAGTTCCAGCAACGTCTGCTGGTCCTTGGTAGTGCTTTGGAGCACAGGTACCTCCTGCTTAGTAACTGTGTCCCAGTAACGTCAGCTGGTCCTCGGTTGTGCCATTGGCTCTTTTCCTTCTGCTGCCCCTCCGGGTTCCAGCACAGTCAGCTGGTCCTCGTTGCTTCCATTGTCTCTTGTACCATCTGATACCCGTCCGGGTTCCAGTAACGTCAGCTGGTTCGCGGAAGTTAGTCAGCCTTCTTGTACCTTCAGCTACATTTACAAATTGAAGATTTTTTAAATGTTTTTTTGGGTAATCACTCTGGATCTCCAACAATGAAGACGACGACCCTGATGACCACCCCGAAGAAGATGACGACCACAAGGACGACGAGCATCAAGCCAACCAGCCTGAACACCATCACAAAGAAGAAAAGATTACCCAGAAGAAGATCACCAACAGGACAAAGAAGGTTAAGACAAACTACAAGATACAGAACAAGAGACAGAAGAACAATAAGCAGAAGATCAAAAAGCAGAAGAACATGAAGTATAAGACCAAAATGAAGAGCTAAATATATGCTCTAAATTATAAGCAGAAGAAGACTAAGCAGTGTATGGGGGTGAGTCCGTTCCTCCTCGTGGTGCCCCTGGAAAATGCCTGCTGCTGCAGGCTAAACTGAACACGGACAAATACTGTTGTAATTTAAATCTTTTGTGACAGCAAGAACGGAAGGAAGAAAAATTCATACTTTTACAGATTACAAGTACAGGAATCTCTGTCACAAATAAGAATATGATGAAGAAGATGAAGATGAAGTAGAATATGAAGAAGAATAATAGTTTAATAAGAACAATATGAGTAATGTTAACAAAAAGATGAATAGCAAGAAGTTTAAGAAGAAGATAAAGAAGGTGAAGATGAAGAATAATTGGATGAAAAAGATGATGCTGCTGAAGATTATGAAGGAGAAAGTGTGGCAAAAGTTAAAAAGGTGAAGAGCATGGAAGTTGTGAAACATACATACAGTATTTGCCAAAATAGAAAAAAGGTTAACAACATTGTCAATTTCTTCGTCAATCCGAACATCTTTAAAAAAAAAAATATTTATGCTATTCTATTTGATTGGGTTAAACATCTATGCCTTTAATGTCTCCTCAACCTCCCCCAATACATTCTACATTACTCTTTGTTGTTTTCCTTCATGTACAATTAACCAACAAGGCAAGAATGGGGTTTTTTTAATTCCGATATTTTGTTCCCATAGACTTACATTGGATTTCCGGTATCGGTATCGGGTATCGCCGATACTTCTTGGGATCGGCGATACCAATTCCGATCCGATACTTATTGGTATCGGAAAGTATTGCTCAACTCTAGTGGTGAGCACATTGAACCCTCATGTGCTTCACAGAAGTTTATAACAGTTGAGCTGTAAGAATAAAAAATATTAAATTTTACCCACAAATATGTTTTTAGCACAAAATATTGCATTCTCATAAGGGTAATAAGAGAAATTGCACCATACAATTTGTTGTGCAATGCGTGGTGAGCAGTTTGATCCCCGGGTGCTTCACAGAAGTTTGTAACGTTGAGCTGTGAAAATAATTAAATCAAATTTTACTCACAAAATGATATTTTAGCCCCAAATTTCGGATTTTCATAAGTGTAACAGGGGAAATAGCACCATACAATTTGTAGTGCAATTTCTCCTGAGTACACGGATATCCCATATGAGGGAGAAAACTACCATTTGGCCACAGGGCAGTGCTCAGAAGGGAAGGAGCATCATTTGACTTTTTGAATGTAAAATTTCCTGGAACCATTAGTGGATGTCATGTCCCTTTTGGAGAGCTCCTGATGTGCCTTAACATGAAAACCCCCAACAAGTGACCCTATTTTTAAAACTAGACCTCTCAAGGAATGTATTTAGATGTGTGGTGAACACCTTGATCCCCCAGATGCTTCACAGAAGTTTATAACATTGAGCCGTGAAAATAAAAAAATCATATTTTCCCCACAAAAATGTTATTTTGGCCCAAAATTTAGCATTTTCATAAGGGTAACAGGAGAAATTGTACCATGCAGTTTGTTTCTCACTTTCTCCTTAGTATGCCGATACCCCATATGTTGGGGAATACTACTTTTGAGGCACAGTAAAAACACAAAAAATGAGCTTGCATTGAGTTGCTATACAACCAGCACATAAAGGCACAGTGCAAAGCTCAGAAGGGAGTTCAGATATTGCTGGAATGGTTTTAGGGTGTCATATCACATTGGCAGAGCTCCTGAGGTGCCAGAACAACCGAACCCCCCTATATGTGAACTCATTTTACAAACTACACTCCCCAATGAATTTATCTAGTGGTGCAGTGATCATATTAACACCATATGTGCCTCACAGAATTTTAAACCACTGAGCGGTGAAGAAAGTATAAATTACATTTTTACCACTTAAGTGTTGTTTTAGCCCCAAGTTTTTAATTTTTCTAAGGCTACTAGGATTTTTTTTACAGCAAACTGAGGTCCATTTTTTCCTGAGTGCGCCAATATCCTACATGTAATCGGGAAATATTTTTCAGGCACAGTGCAAAGCTCAGAAAGCAAGGAGTGCCAGATTTTACTGTTATTGTTGCAGATGTCATGACCACTGAGAGAGCCCATGAGGTGCCATGACAGCAGAACTCCCCATAAGTAACCCCATTTCACAAACTACACTTCTCAATGAATTTATCTAGGGGTGCAGTGATCATATTGATACCACAGGTGTTTCACATAATTTTATACCATTGGGCAGTGAAGAAAAAATAACTACATTTTTGCCACCAAAATTTTGTTTTACCCAGTGATTTTACATTTTCACACAAGAAGTGGGTAAAAATGGAACCAAAATTTGTCCCACAATTTCTACTGAACGTGACAATACCCCTTATGTGGCTGTACAGTACTACTTAGTCAGACGGAGTGACTGGGGAGGAATGGAGCGCTATTTGCCTTCTGGAGCACAGATTTTCCTAGAACAGTTTGCGGACTCCATATTTAGAGCCCCTAATTGCTAGGAGAGCATAATCCCCCCTCAAGTGACCCCATTTTGGAAACTATACTCATTTGGGAATTTATCTACAGGTGTAGTGACGATTTTGACTCCATGGATATTTTCCAGAAACAAGCAGCAATGGATGTTGCCGAAGTGAAAATTGCAAACTGCCATTGTAGTGACCAGTACTTGCGTCACCAGTACGCTATACCCAGCCAGTGCATTTGGAGGCATGCACCCGTAAGTTAGGTGGTTTCTCATCGCTTCAGAAATGCCAAACATGGATGCAATATGTATTTAGGTACACTGTGGGGCTCATAAGGGAAGGGGGCCTTTGGATTTGAAAGTGGAGAATTTGCTGAATTTCTTTTGGCTGATGAGGAGTCATTTCACTTTTCCAGAGCCTTTGTACTACCATTAATGTGGAAGCCCCATATATTTCCATTAACAGATGACAGACCTGAGTGGTGACTTGCTTTTTTTGTCTATTGAATTGAAGCTTTTATTGGGAACATTTTACATAACGTTTTGGATCATCGTTATCCGGAACTATACGCTGACCACTTACTTTGGGGTTTCCATCTAAATCTCTGAGTGACGTGACTCAGATGAAACTATAATGAGGCAGCAGAGTTACTGTGGACTCCATCTGGCCTTTGTTCAGCGGTGTCCTTTTTTTCAGAAGCTCACAAAAATGTGTCTGATAGCACTTTTATGCATTCCTAAAAGACAGCCACCTCTGGATCACAGTCAGACAGCGTCCACAGTGCGTCCATCTGCCTCATTATAGGGAATCTTCCACCAGAAGTTCCATCTGAATTATGTACTTTAGAGTTTTACATGGAAACCCCGATGCAAGCGCTCAGAGCAGAACGCAGGATACATGTACGCCGAGCCTTACTGTGATCTTTGGGAGGCAGAATGAAAAAGTCAGCAGCTGGCGTTGGTTTTATTTATTTTTACACCGTTCCTCGTGCGATATAAGTGATTAGGTGACTTTATTCTTCGGGTCGGTGTCATAACAGCGATACCAGATTAATATCAGGTTTTATGTTTAGCTGCTGTTACACACTAAAAGATGCATTTATTGCAAAACTAGTTTTTGCATCACCATATTTTGAAAGCTATAATTTTTCCATATTTTGGCCAACAGAGTAACGTGAGGGCTTGTTTTTTGCGGAACAAGTTGACATATTTTGGTACAATTTTTGGGCACATGACATTTTTTGATCACTTTCTATTTTGATTTTTGAGAGGTAGAATAAACAAAAACCAGTAATTCATGATTTTTTGGGGGGTCGTGTTATGCTGTCCCTATTAAAAAAATACTTTATTGATTACAAAATTTAAAACAACCAAAAATCTGGTTCACACCAAAAGTAAAGTGACCACACAAAAAAAGGCGCCTGCAAGCATTATGGGAAAACCGACTTTGGCGCTTGTTTTGCCGAACGCATGGCCGACCTCACGCTATGGTCGGGTTTCACTCGGCGAAACCCGACTTTGGCGAAAGTCATCGACTTATGAATCTGACCAACCTGTTTCGCTCAACTTTAGTCTTCTTTATCATACTTGGAACACTGCTATCATATATGACCTTTTCCACTAGAAGAGCCAATGTTTGGTGGTAATATACCCCTTGCTCATTTTCATCTCCATTTCTTTGGTATATGGAAGGTCATGATTTATTTTGCATGATATATGTCACCGATTGCCTATGTGTTCTATTTAATTGATTTTAATATTGGGGTCTAGGGTCCTCTTATAGACGTAGGATTGGTCTATGTTTATTGCCAGGGGTCCCTTTAGTATATCGGGTAGGATGGTTCCCCTAGTGGCTGTAGGGTGTATCAAGGTCCCTAGGGACAGTCATCGTTGAGCGGGGGCGCCACAACGTTCCCCTCTAGAGTGCCAACCTCCGCAGCCAGGAAGGCGAATGCTTAGTTGATATAGCAGTGACTTCTAGATTACCCCATTTTTTAATCTATATGGTTATTGTGGAACACCTTTTGTCTCTGTTTTTGTGTGGTCACTTTGCTTTTGGTGTGAACCAGATTTTTGGTTGTTTTAAATTTTGTAATCAATAAAGTATTTTTTTAATAGGGATTATATATGATTTATGTGAATTGAGACCCTATTGGTATCTACATTTGTAGTAAATCTAGGGCGTGTTATGCTGTCCATGTGTGGTAAAATTCATAAGGCGGTTTCATTCTTCGGTCAGTAGATTACAGTTACAGTGGGGGAAATAAGTATTTGATCCCTTGCTTATTTTGTAAGTTTGCCCACTGACAAACAAGAAAAAAAGGGTAGCACACTGTAGCGCTATAGCTTGCAAACACGAAATATGAAAAATTAATTGCATCACTGCCTTAGAAATATGAAAAATTGAGAAGTCTTAGCGCATAAGATGGCCAAATTATGTGTGCCTGATAGCCACGTCAAGGCTCTTCTCGTATATCAGGTCTTAACTAATGCCAATCCTCGCTTAGAAAAGTCTGTCTGCATGAGAACAGATGAATCCTCTCTTAAGACTATAGAGCTACAGTGTGCTACCCTTTTTTTCTTGTATGTGCATGAGTTGGTGACTCTGGGTTTAGCACCTGTTCACACTGGATCTATGTTTGGATGTGCCGGTCAGTTTTTTGATATGCCCACTGACAAAGTCATGAACAGTCTATAATTTTGAGGGTATGTTAATTTTAACATTGAGAGAGAGAATCTCTATTTATATATTTTGCCTTGTAATGTTTTCATTTCCTGTTCTGTCCAGATGTCACCTTATCCCAGAATTCCAAGCGTAGGAAGTTCAGCGACCGCCATATTGGGACACCCAAGTGATGGGTGTCTCAGTATGCAAACTGCTGCTGGTACCAACCTATTGCGCTGTACCACCAGCGGAACACCCTCACAACCCACACACACACTCTATATGCCACTCACACTCACTCACTTACACTCACACACTCACATGCTCTCACACTCTCACAGTCACACTCACACTCACACACTCAGATGCACACACTCACACTCACAAACTCATACTCACACACTCACACACTAACATTCACACTCACACACTCTCACACTCACTGACACACACTCACATTCATCACTCACTCACACACTCACACACTCATAGTCAAGCTCAAACTCATACACTCACACACTCACGCAGCCTCTTGTACGATACCACCAGCGGAACCCATCACAAACAAGCTGCCCCCGGGATCAGCCGAATGATTCCCTGACTGCAGTCATCTTTGTAGAGGAGGCGGCATGTGCAGTTTTAATGTGACGCCACTATCTGTCTGCACAAAGATTGCGGCGGTCTGATTTACTGTACCTGCATGAATTATGCGCAGGTGCAGTGAATTATTCGGCTGATCCCGGCTGCAGATGCGCGACGTGTCTACAGGCAGAGGAAGCCTGTCACATTAAAGGAGTTTTCCCACAAACGAAAGTTCATTTTAAAAATTGACTGTTTGACCGTGTACGGAGCATACCCATCTCCTAGGCAGGTGAGGATGCAAAAGAAAAAACTGACCTTTCAGCAGGGGATCACAGTAGATTCATTTTGTGAGGAAAAATATTTCACTGACTGCTTTTTAAAAATATTTTACCTCACAACATGTATCCTCTGTGATCTCCTGCTGTAATGTCAGTATTGTCTTTTGCTGCCTCCCCTGCCCAGGAGCTGTGGTATAGCACATGCAGTAGACAGGTCAAAGAGATTACATGAGACCAGAAGACAGCAGATGGGGGGGAGAGAAAGCGCAGAGGGGTGAGAGAGACAGAGCACAGGGGGAGACAGCTAAAACGGGACAGCACATGAGGGGAGAACACAGCAAAGGAAGGAGAGAGACAGCAGACAAGGGGGATAGCACATGGGGTAGACAGGTCAAAGAAGAGAGCACAGAGGGAGGAGTCAGCACATGGGGAAAGAGAGAATAAATAGGTGGGTGAGTACATGGGGGGAGAGATTCTCAACGCTGCAAAGCCTGCCTCCATCATGACATTACCGCCCTCCCGATGCGATAGCATCAGGCCTCCATCTAGTCAAAAATAAATTCCAGAAAATCACATTGTACAAATTCTATAAATTTATTTGCATTTTGCAGTGAGAAATAAGTATTTGATCTCTCTGGCAAACAAGACTTACAGTAATACTTGGTGGCAAAACCCTTTTTGGCAAGCACAGCTGTCAAGACGTTTTTTGTAGTCGATGATGAGGTTTGCGCACATGTCAGGAGGAATTTTGCTCCACTCCTCTTTGTAGATCATCTCTAAATCATTAAGATTTTGAGGCTGTCGCTTGGCAACTTGGAGCTTCAACTCCCTTCATAAGTTTCCTATGTAATAAAGGTCTGGAGACTGGCTAGGCCACTCCATGACCTTAATGTGCTTCTTTTTGAGCCACTCCTTTCTTGCTTTTGCTGTATGTTTTGGGTCATTGTCTTGCTGGAAGACCCAGCCTCGACCCATTTTTAATATCCTGGTGGAAGGAAGGAGGTTGTCACTCAGGATTTTACGGTACATGGCACCATCCATTCTCCCATTGATGCGGTGAAGTAGTCCTGTGCCCTTAGCTGAGAAAAAAACCTAAAATATAATGTTTCCACCTCCATGCTTAACAATGGGGACAGTGTTCTTTGGGTCATAGGAAGCATTTCTCTTCCTCCAAACACGGTGAGTTGAGTTAATGCCAAAGACCTCAATTTTTGTTTCATCTGACCACAGCACCTTCTCCCAATCACTGACAGAATCATCCAGGTGTTCATTGGCAAATGTCAGATGGGCCTGCACATGTGCCTTCTTGACCAAGGGAACCTTGCGGGCACTGCAGGATTTTAAACCTTTACGGCGTAATGTGTTACCAATGGTTTTCTTGGTGGCTGTAATCCCTGCTGCCTTGAGATCATTAACAAGTTCCCCCCATGTAGTTTTAGGCTGATCTCTCACCTTCCTCATGATCAATGATACCCCACGAGGTGAGGTTTTGCTTGGTACCCCAGCTTGATATCGATTGACAGTCATTTTGTATTTATTCCATTTTCTTATTATAACACCAAAAGTTGTCTCCTTCTCACCCAACATCTTACTTGTGGTTTTGTAGCCCATTCCAGCTTTGTGCAGGTCTATGATCTTGAGTCTGACATCCTTATAAAGCTCTTTGGTCTTGCCCATGTTGTAGAGTTAGAGTCTGACTCATTAATTGAGTCTGTGGACAAGAGTCTTTTATAAAGGTGACTATGTAAGACAGCTGTCTTTAATGCAGTTAACGAGTTGATTAGGAGCATCTAACTGGTCTGTAAGAGCCAGAACGCTTAATCATTGGTAGGGATCAAATACTTATTTCTCACTGTAAAATGCAAATACATTTATATAATTAATACAATGTGATTTTCTGGATTTTATTTTTGATATTCCATCACTCAATGTTAAAATTAACCTACCCTTAAAATTATAGACTTTTCATATCTTTGTCAGTGTGCAAACTTACAAAATTATCAAAGGATCAATTACTTATTTCCCCCACTGTATACCTCATTTATATAGTTTTTTTATGTTTTGGCACTTTTACACAATCAAAACTATTTTATAGACAAAATAATTACCGTATATACTCATGTATAAGCCGACCCGTGTATAAGCCGACCCCCCTAATTTTGCCACAAAAAACTGGGAAAACTTTTTGACTCGCGTATAAGCCTAGGGTGAAAAATTATTATGCCCCCATATGATGCTCCACAGATTATGCCCCCATATGCTCCAGATTATGCCCCCATATGTTCCACAGATTATGCCCCATATGTTCCACAGATTATGCCCCATATGCTCCATATTATGCCCCCATATGTTCCACAGATTATGCCCCCATATGCTCCATATTATGCCCCCATATGCTCCAGATTATGCCCCATATGTTCCACAGTTAATGCCCCCATATGCTCCATATTATGCCCCCATATGCTCCATATTATGCCCCATATGTTCCACAGCTTATGCCCCCATATGCTCCAGATTATGCCCCATATGTTCCACAGCTTATGCCCCCATATGCTCCAGATTATGCCCCATATGTTCCACAGCTTATGCCCCCATATGCTCCAGATTATGCCCCCATATGCTCCAGATTATGCCCCATAGTATAGGCCTCATATGCTGCTGCAAAAAAAAAAAAAAAAAATGACATACTCACCTCTCGTCGCTGGGGGCCAGGTGGCGGTGTCCTGAGCAGGCGGGGACACCGGCGCGCTATGGGGGACAGGTGCCGGTGTCATCGCTCGCTCAGGACCCCGGCACCTGAGATATTTACCTGTCCTCGCTGCGCGCTGCTCCCTCGGTCTGACTCCTGGCTGTGAATGATATGGCAGGGGGCGGGGCGCGCACTAACGACGTCATCGCGCCCTCTGTCTGATCATTCACAGCGTCAGCCAGAGGAGTCAGACCGAGGGAGCGACGCGCATCGGTGGCACGGGGACAGGTAAATATAGCTATACTCACCCCTCCGCCGCGCGTCCCTGCATCCTCTCCTCTTCTCCCGGCGCTCTCCGCAGCGCTTCCTTCCTACAGCGGTCACATGCTACCGCTCATTAAAGTCATGAATATGCACATATTCATGACTTTAATGAGCGGTGCCATGTGACAGCTGCAGGAAGGAGCCGGAGATCGTGGGAGAAGCAGCGGGGCTGCAGAGACCACGCCGGTGGAGGGGTGAGTATGATCCGACACCCCCGCTCCCCCTCCCCCGCTGACCCCCGTATATGACCCGCGTATAAGTCGAGAGGGGACTTTCAGCCCTAAAAAATGGGCTGAAAATCTCGGCTTATACATGGGTATATACGGTATTTTTGCATTGCTTTATTCTGAGAGTATAGCTAGAGGGGAGGGGACGAGTCCCGAGGAGAGAATTTGCATATTCCCAGTGCCTTCAGGGATAAGTGAAGAGTCTCTGCGAGCTCAAGGAACACTGGATTTTGGCCGTTGCAGCTGAAAGGAGGACATCAGTTTGGGCATATATTTCACCACTTGAATATCTCTTGAACAATAAGAACATGGAAGGGGCAAAGAGCCATGTGGTGAGCTGCATTTCTTGCTACATGTTCACAGACTTAACAGTGGAAAAGCCAAACTTCACATGCCAGAAATGCAAGCTTGTGTCCCTGTTGGAGGAAAAGTTGCAAAATCTGGAAGAGAGGTTATCTACATTGAAGACCATTAAGGAAGGTGAAGAGTTCTTAGACAGAGCAGAATTATCTCTTCATGTTACAGAAAGAGAAGAAATTCAAAGTGCACCTGAAGAAACAGAGGAATGGAAGCATGTGACCCAGAGAAGCAGGAGGATCAGGAGGCAGTCAGCACCAATTCTGCTCAGGAACCAATACCAGGCTCTTACACAGGAGAATGATGAAGAAATACATCAAGATAAGACTTTGGCCACAAACAATAACCTTGTACGCCTTCAGAGTCCTCCTGAAGAGAATGAAAACTGTGTGAAGAAAAACGGAGAGTTGTTGTCATGGGCGATTCCCTGTTAGAAGAACAAGGCGTATCGCAGACCGGATATAACCTCAAGAGAAATGTCTGTCTTCCAGTGCAAAATTAAAGATGTGTCTGACAGGATATCAGGACTCTCAGATAAATGACTACCCATTCCTGCTAATACATGTAGGGACAAATGACACCGCAAGAAACGACTGGAAACCATCTGCAGTGATTTGAAAACTTAGTAAGAAGTGAAAATACTGGAGTGACAGGTGGTATTTGTTCCATCCTTCCAGTGATGGCCATGGAACAAGGAGGGGGAATAAGATTCTGCAGGTGAACAACTGGCTATGTCGATGGTACGTCAGTAGTGTTGAGCGATACTTTCCGATATCCCTAAGTATCGGAATCGGAATGGTATCGACGATACCATTAAAATATCGGCGATACCCGATACCGATACCGGAAGTCCCATGTAAGTCTATGGGAACAAAATATCGGAACTAAAAAAACCCCATTCTTTCCTTGTAAACACTAAATATACACACATAGAATACATATATATATATATACATGTCATTGTGACAATATATACATATATGTATAGTTTATACACTTCTACATAGTAAAATATCCTCTGATTCAATTGCCGGGTAAAGCCGGCTTCAGTGAAAAGACAGAAGCACCCGACATGAAATGACACTTGGTGTACATAGGGTTAACCATGTCTTTTCATGTCGTTTGCTATCTGATTTGCACAAACAATTAAATCAGTCTATGTTTGCAAAATTTCACACCTGTAGGGGTTAATTAAAGGTGTAAATTCGTTGTAAAAAAAACGGACTTTTTTGCTACGAATTTACACCTTTAATTAACCCCTACAGGTGTGAAATTTTGCACACACAGACTGATTTAATTGTTTGTGCAAATCAGATAGCAAACGACATGAAAAGACATGGTAAACCCTATGTATACCAAGTGTCATTTCATGTCGGGTTCTGCATTTTCACAAAAGCCGGCAATTGAATTAGCGGCTATTATACTATGTAGAAGTGTATGAAACTATAAATATATATATATATGTGTCACAAACTCAATGACATGTATATATATATATGAGGTGTAAAATTGCTGAAAAAAAATGCGTGGGCTCCCGCCCTATTTTCGCAACCGACAGACAAAGTCAGTGAGTGGGGGCAGATAATAATAGCCCAGAGAGGGACCATTATTTTTGCCCCCCCCGGCTACTAACATCTGCCCCCAGACACCCCAGAAAGGGCAAATCTCTAATTAGATTTGCCCTTTCTGGCACTTTGCCCGTCTATTCCCATTGCCCTGTAGCGGTGGCGAATGGGTTAATAAGGGGTTAAAATGACCTTGCAATTGAAAGGTCACTTTAAGCCAGGTTAATAATTGAGAGCTGTCAATTAGACAACTATCAATTATTAATCCTATTGTATGAAAGAATAATCAAACACACACACTTTAATAAAAAAGAAGTTTAATGAAATAATCACACAGTTTTTGACCATATTTTATTTACCTGCTAAAACCATTTCCTGTAATAAAAATAAAATAATAAAGCAAAATTATTCTTACCAATCCGATGCACAGTCAGGTCCCACAGTGTAATCCTTCAGAAAGGGTTAATGTTTACTGCAGGGACCGCAGCTAATGCTGCAGCCTCACAGTAAACCCCCAAATGAATGAGTTCCTCTCCTGGCTGACAGGAGAGGAAGTGGAAAGCTTAATTGATTGCTTTCCACTTTCACTTCAGGTCAGCCAGGGACACCATCAGTGACGTCAGAGGGAACTGATTAACAAAAATAGGGATTCCCTTCGAAAAAAAAAATGGCGTGGGGTCCCCCCTATTTTTGTTAACCAGCCAGATGAAGCAGACCGCTGAGGCCTGGTTTTTCAGGCTGGTAAGGATCCAATATCCATGGACCTTGCAAGCCTGATAATACCAGGCCACAGCAGTCTGCTTAGCTTGGCTGGTTAACAAAAATAGGGAATCCCCTCGAAAAAAAACGGCGTGGGGATCCCCCCTATTTTTGTTAACCAGCCAAGTAAAATGCAGACTGCTGCGGCCTGGTATTAAAAGACTGTCAAGGCCCATGGATTTTGGCCCTCAACAGCCTGATAATACCAGGCTACAGCAGCCCCACATTTGGCGCATCAAAAGATGTGCCAATTGTGGCACTTTACCCGGCTCTTCCCACTTGCCCTGTAGCGGTGGCAAGCGGGGTAATAAGGGGTTATTGTCACCGTTGATTGCACGGTGACAATAAGCCCGGTTAATAATGGAGAGGCGTCAATAAGACACCGATCCATTATTAATCCCAAAGTTATTAAATGTTTAAAAAAAAGACACAGCAAGAAAAAAGTCTTTTAATGAAATAAGAGACAACACAGTTTTCATTTTTTTTATTACTCTCTCATTCCTGCGACGCCATCGATCTCCTGTAAAAAAATAAAAAAAAAAAACCAACAGTATACCACCTGTCCGACGCAGTCCATAGTAACGATTGTCCCACGACGATCCAGCTCTGCTACATCGGAATGACAGGCAGAGCCTGTCATCCCGGCGCAGCACAGCTGCTTACCAGCTTCCCCGGCGGTGACGTCATCGGACTGACTGCTTTACGGCCGCGATTACCCAGCAGTCACTGCAGTTATCGCGAGATACTGCATGTGACCGCCGGGGAGAAGAGGATGGCGGCCATGAAGCAGTCCGGGATGTGACCGCCGGAGATCTTCTGCCAGGTAAGTGCCGCTGACTCCTGACAGACCCGACCGACGGACACTGACAGTGACAGTGACAATTCCGATTCCGGTATCCGATATGACGAAAATATCGGAACTCGGAATCGGAATTCCGATACAGCCAATATCGGCCGATACCCGATATTTGCAGTATCGTATCGCTCAACACTAACCGTCAGCAAGGATTTGGATTTTTGGATCACGGAGTTAATTACCTATACGATAGACTACTTACTAGAGATGGGGTGCACCTTACGAAGACTGGAAAACATGTATTTGGAAGTCGCCTTGCTACACTCATCAGGAGAGCTTTAAACTAGAACAATGTGGGAAGGGAAGCAAAACGCCAGCAAAAGCCATACACCTGACAAATACTATTGAGATTTCTGCTATTAAAAGTGAAGGAGAAGAAGAAAGACAAAAAAATCTACATAATAAAAATATTGAAGAAAGAGAAACCAATCACATACTAAAGTGTTTCTATACGAATGCACAAAGCATGGGCAACAAACAAGGAGAACTGAAACTACTAACGCAGGAGAAGAAATATGATGTCATTGGAATCACTGAGACTTGGTGGGACGATACACATGATTGGAATACAAGGCTAGAAGGATACAACTTATTTGCAAGAAACAGACTTGATAAACGAGGAGGAGGTGTTGCATTGTATGTTAGAAAAGCATATATCTGCACAGAGATTGACGCTTCAGAGACTGGGAGTTCTGTGGAAACTGTTTGGGTAAGAATACAAGGACAGAACAATGGAAAGGACATGTCATGGTCTGCTGAGTTTCTGGGATTAGGTGGTTTTAGGGTTAACCGGGATGGCCTCACTCTGGGATTCTGGGAGGCTTTTTATAGCCTCATTGTGGGGTCATCCTCTGTCGCTTATACTCTGACCCTTGGCCGAGTGTGTGTGACCCTGTTGTGCTTGTGCCAGTGCTTTGTGCCTGTGCTACGTTCTGTCTGTCTGGTTCTGATTTGGCTGTGTCCCTGTTTCAAGTTTTGCCTGTCCCTTTTGTACTCTGCTGACCTCTACGTGTATGACCCTTGGCTACGTTCTGACTCCGCTCTGCCTGCTCCTCTTGTACTTCGTCGTCTCTACGTGTATGACCCTTGGCTACGTTCTGACTCCGCTCTGCCTGCTCCTCTTGTACTTCGTCGCCCTCTATGTGTATGACCCCTTGGCTACGTCCTGATTATCCGTTCTGTATATGCCCCTTGGTAACTGTGTCCCGTAGTTACCCTTCTAGGAGTTTTCCTTCAACATATAGCTCTCTGGAGCTTAGGCCACGCCCACTAGCAGTCACGTGCCTGCAGGTCCTTTGGTCTGAAGCATTCTCTATCTGCTACTACTGCCTCTGAGAGACGTGTGGCTGGCTCCGCCCACTAGCAGTCACATGTGGAAGGTCCTGTTACTCAGAAGCACAAGTCTTCCCTGCTGCGGCTCTGCTACAGGTATCTTTGGGCATAGTTTGTTCACTCAGGACACACGCACTGGCTCAGTGAGCAAGTGCAGTGCGGTGTCCATGACAGGACACCATTGTAGGCATTTACTACAAGACGCCTGTGCAAGCTGAAGATATGGATGAACTCTTTATGCATCAAATGGCCAAGTTCTCCAAAAAATATGACATAGTGGTCATGGGAGATTTCAACTATCCAGACATTTGTTGGGAATCTCTCTCAGGCAAAACTAACAGGTCCAGGAAATTCTTATCCTCTCTTGCTGACAACTTTATCTTCCAATAGGTAGGGGAAAACAAGGGGATCTGCTACCTTGGATCTAATCCTTATAAACAGGAGGAAATGGTTGAGGAGGTAAGAGTGGCTGGGACCCTAGGAGGTAGTGACCATGCTATTTTAGAATTTTGGATAACAAGAGGAGGAAGACCTGTGAAGACTCAGGACGTCAAGGTTAGATTTCAGAAAGGCAGATTTAAGGGACTCAGAAAGAGAATTGGAGGGATCCAATGGCTGGATAATCCTTAAGGACAAAAATGTCCAGGAAGGATGGAAAATCTTGAAAAATGAGATTCTCAAAGCACAATCGTTAACAATTCCGAAAAGAGGGAAGAATGGAAGCATTTAAGGAAACCAGGATGGATGAACACAGAACTTAAATACATGCTAAAAAGGAAGAAAGAAATGTTTATCAAATGGAAAGAGGGAGACATATCTAAAGAAAATATAATGCCGTCTGCAGAAGCTGCAGGGCACAAATCAGATTATTTAAAGCTGACAATGAATTTAAGGCTTGCAAGTGACGTCAAAGCAACAAAAAAGGATTTTGGGGATACGTCCAAAAGTAAAAGAAAAATCAAAGATCTATAGATTTTACAGATGAAAATCATGAAATGATAAGTCAGGATGTGAGAAGGCTGAACATTTTAAATTCCTATTTTGCATCTGTTTTCTCTCAAAAGGAAATGCAACATCAACTGATCTTCACTGTCCTATTAAAGGAATAAAAGAATCCAGGATATCTATAAGCAGAAATACAGTGAGGAAACACTTAGCTAACCTAAATGAATTCAAGTCTCCAGGTCCAGATGAATTACACCCCAGAGTATTGAAGGAGATAGCAAAAGAAATTCTTGAACCACTGTCCATAATCTTTGAAAATTCTTGGAGAACAGGAGAAGTCCCAGAAGACTGGAGAAGAGCAAATGTTGTTCCTATCTTCAAAAAGGGGAAGAAGGTGGACCCAGGCAACTACAGGCTGGTGAGTCTGACTTCTATACCAGGAAAGATCTTTGAACAAATTATTAAAGAACATGTATGCAAGTACCTGGATAAGAATGAAGTGATTAAACAGAGTCAGCATGGGTTTGTAACTAATAAGTCATGTCAGACTAACTTAATTTCCTTCTATGACAGAATCACTGACTGGGTGAATCAGGGAAATGCTGTAGATATAGTATATCTTGATTTCAGCAAAGCATTTGACAAAGTATCTCACACAATCCTTATTGAAAAAATGACTAAGTATGGAATGGACAAGGCAACTGTTAGGTGGATTCATAACTGGCTTAGTGATCGGACCCAAAGAGTGGTCGTAAATGGCTGCACATCCAGTTGGAAGAATGTCTCAAGTGGGGTACCACAAGGCTCTGTTTTGGGCCCTGTATTGTTCAACATCTTCATCAATGATTTAGATGAAGGAATTGAGGGTAAACTGATAAATTTGCTGATGACACAAAGCTAGGAGGGGTAGCTAATACTAGAGAAGAGAGAGAGAGAGGATTCAAAAAGATATAAATAAACTGGAGCAGTGGGCAGCAACTAGCAGAATGGATTTTAACAGGGAAAAATGTAAAGTACTACATCTGGGCAATAAAAATTAAAAAAGCATATACAAAATGGGAGGAATAGGGCTAAGTAACAGCCATGTGAAAAGAATTGGGTATACTAATTGATCACAGACTGAACATGAGTCAACAGTGTGATGCAGCAGCAAAAAAGGCAAATGCAATTCTAGGATGTATCAACAGAAGCATACAGTCTAGATCACGTGAGGTCATTATTGCCCTCTACTCCTCTTTGGTCAGACCTCATCTGTAATACTGTGTCCAGTTTTGGGCACCACATTTTAAAAAAGACATCAACAAACTGGAGCAAGTTCAGAGAAGAGCCACCAGAATGGTGACCGGTCTGCAAACCATGTCCTATGAGGAACGGTTGCAGGATTTAGGAATGTTTATCTTGCAAAAAAGAAGACTGAGAGGAGACTTAATAGCTGTATACAAATATCTCAAGGGCTGTCACATTGTAGAAGGATCATCTTTATTCTCATTTGCACAAGGAAAGACTAGAAGCAATGGGATGAAACTGAATGGGAGGAGACACAGATTAGATATTAGAAAAAACTTTTTGACAGTTAGGGTGATCAATGAGTGGAACAGGCTGCCACGAGAGGTGGTGAGTTCTCCTTCAATGGAAGTCTTCAAACAGAGGCTGGACAGACATCTGTCTGGGATGATTTAGGGAATCCTGCTTTGAGCAGGGGGTTGGACCAAAAGGCCCAGGAGGTCCCTTCCAACTCTACCATTCTATGATTCTATGATTCTAGAGAAACAATAAACAATAATCTCACTCCACTGTTTTAATGCAGTAAAATCAGAAAAAATAGCAACAGCGTGGATTTAAAACTTAACTTTTACTAGTCAGTTCCTAAAAGGAGGTCTAACACCTCAATAAAATTATGTGAACCAATATTATCAGCACACAAATATAACAGATAGCAGATAATTCAACTCCCTGTTAGAGAAGAAATTGTTCATGACATTCGTCACACCACATGAAAAAGTTTTTATGTAAACCAATAAGAAGCCTAAATTCCTGTCTGGGAGAAAAAAATTAAAATAGAGCTAACTTAACACATTGTTCACATATAATATGCCAATGCAGCATCTGGTTATTTGCCACATATAAAAAAAATTGTAACTTGCAGTAAAAGGAACGATCTCACCGGTTGTCATATTTCTTTCTCCTTCATCTGTAACCTCCAGACATGGGGGTCCTGGTATTATTTCTGTCAGTTCCTGTTGTTAGACTGGTCCTGGCATCCTGAGAGTCCTGCCCTTACAAGGGCAGTCCATAGCTAGCCCTGACACTGGGGAGCCCTGGACTGACCCTGTGTGCCTTACAATGCGTTTCCTCAACACCTTGATTCATCAGGGGTAAGGCACATGTAGTCCCTATCAGGAGTAACCAGGAAACATATCCCTCCACCCAGGGATATCAAAAATGTAATGGCATTGACACTATTGGTTTATTAGTTCACATAATTTTATTGAGGTGTTAGACCTCCTTTTAGGAACTGACTAGTAAAAGTTACGTTTTGAAAACGCACTGTTGCTATTTTTCTTTATTCTGAGATGTATGACTTTTTCATTTTTTTGCTGATGATGCTGTATGGCAGCAAGTTTTTTGCGGGACAATATGACGTTTTCAGTGGTACCATGTTTATTTATATCTGTCTTTTTGATCGCGTTTTAATGCACTTTTTCTTCGACAGTATGATTATAAGGCATTATTTTTTGCCTTGTTTTTTATTTTTTTATGGTGTTCACTAAAGGGGTTAACTAGTGAGACAGTTTTATAGGTTGCGTCGTTGCGGACGTGGCAATACCAAATATGTGCATTATGATTTGCTTGATTCGAGTAATGATCACCCTAGCATTTTAGAGCTCACTAGTGTTGAGCGATACTGCTCGATATCTAAAAATATCGGATCGGAATGGTATCGCCGATATCACTAAATATCGGCGATATCCGATTCCGATACCGGAAGTCCCATGTAAGTCTATGGGAACAAAATATCGCAACTAAAAAAACCCTTTCTTTCGTTGTAAACACAAAATATACACACATAGAATACATATATATATATATATATATATATATATACATGTCATTGTGACATATATATATACATATATGTATAGTTTATACACTTCTACATAGTAAAATAGCCTCTGATTCAATTGCCGGGTAAAGCCTGCTTCTGTGAAAAGACAGAAGCACCCGACATGAAATGACACTTGGTGTACATAGGGTTAACCATGTCTTTTCATGTCGTTTGCTATCTGATTTGCACAAACAATTACATCAGTCTATGTGTGCAAAATTTCACACCTGTAGGGGTTAATTAAAGGTGTAAATTCGTTGTAAAAATAACGGACTTTTTTGCTACGAATTTACACCTTTAATTAACCCCTACAGGTGTGAAATTTTGCACACATAGACTGATGTAATTGTTTGTGCAAATCAGATAGCAAAGGACATGAAAAGACATGGTTAACCCTATGTACACCAAGTGTCATTTCATGTCGGGTTCTGCATTTTCACAAAAGCCGGCAATTGAATTAGCGGCTATTATACTATGTAGAAGTGTATGAACTATAAATATAAATATATATATATATATATGTGTCACAAATTCAATGACATGTATATATATATATATATATATATATATATGAGGTGTAAAATTGTTTAAAAAAAATGTGTGGGCTCCCGCCCTATTTTCGCAACCAGACAGACAAAGTGTCACGCTGTCTAATGATATGACTACAATGTCAGTAAACTATTTATACAGGAACCACACTCTATACAACATATAGTTTAGCAACATAAGAATGTAAGTATAAAATAGATTTACCTGACACAATATCAGCAGAACTTAGGGTTAATCTTGAGGACTAGATGTGCAGAGACGATATCAGTTGAACTCAGGGTTAATCTTGAGGACTTGATGAGCTGTAACAGGAAAGAGGAGGACCGGGGTCTAACCTGACCCTACACTGGGGTCCTAACTAATCCCTTACCTTGGAGGTACTGATAATGGTTCAGAGGTCCAAGTCTCCAGCCTAACCCTGTCTCCTATCAGACCCTGAACCCTGTAATCAGTCCTAAGAAGGATCCTGATTACCACCAAAGGGATATGGACAGATCTCAGCTAAATACACAGATTAGACATATAAGACAGACAGGATAGCACTCTCTTGCATACACACTCAAACACCGAAGGAACATAAATGGTCTGGGAAATAAACTCTAAGCAAGTTAAGCTTAAAACAACTAAGGAGCTCTCAACTAGAGTCTATACAGATTCATTCCTATCTGTGGTCTGCATGAAGTGTTTCACTGGCAACTCCCAAAGCAGAAAACCAGGAATTTAAAGGAAACCAATCAACAAATAATCAATTGCAGCTGGGAGAAACTGCACCCAGTCCCAGCACCGAGCACAGACAGAATTAACTTCCTAGCTGCCAAACACAAAGAAACAGCAACTCAGCTGTGAGAAGTCAAAATGTGCAACCGCGACGATCTTCGCGGCAATGCACACATGACAGTACCCCCCCTTCTACGAGGGGCCTCCGGACCCTCAGGGCCAGGCCTGCCCGGGTGAGTTCTGTGGAAGGTCCGAACCAAACGATCTGCGTTAACATCAGACGCAGGGACCCACGTCCTCTCCTCCGGACCATACCCCTTCCAATGCACCAAGTACTGAAGGGACCAGCGATTCAGACGAGAGTCAATGATTTTTGATACTTGAAATTCCAAGTTACCATTGACCAACACTGGAGGAGGAGGTAGAGGTGATGGTATGACTGGTGCCACATACCTTTTAAGTAATGACTTGTGGAACACATTATGAATTTTAAACGTAGAAGGGAGTTCCAGACGAAATGCCACAGGATTAATTATGGAACTGATCCTGTACGGCCCGATGAATCTGGGACCCAGTTTCCAGGAGGGCACTTTAAGTTTTATATTCCTGGTAGACAACCATACCAGATCGTTCACATTCAGATCTGGACCAGAAACTCTCCTCCTATCAGCCATACGTTTGTAACGGTTCCCCATCGTACTCAAATTATTCAATACACCTTGCCACACAGAAGCAAGTGACGACGAGAAACGCTGCTCCTCAGGAACCCCAGAAGGACCCCCCCCATTGAAAGTACAAAACTGGGGATGAAAACCATATGCCCCAAAAAACGGGACTTACCAGTGGACTCGCTCCGCCTGTTGTTAAGAGCGAACTCTGCCAGAGGCAAGAAAGATGACCAGTCCTCCTGGTTCTCCGAGACAAAACACCGGAGATATGTCTCTAAACTCTGATTCAGACGCTCTGTCTGACCATTGGTCTGTGGATGAAAAGCCGAGGAAAACGACAATTGCATCCCCCGACGTAAACAAAATGCCCTCCAAAATTTGGACACAAACTGAGACCCCCTATCTGACACCACATCAGAAGGCAACCCATGAAGTCTCACGATCTCCCTAATGAACACCTGCGCCAGAGTTTTAGCATTAGGGAGTGCAGGAAGAGCAACGAAATGTGCCATCTTACTGAACCTGTCAACAACCACCAGTATGACAGTATTCCCTGACGACGGAGGAAGATCCGTAATGAAGTCCATAGATAAATGAGTCCATGGACGCTCCGGAAATTTCAAGGGTAAAAGGGTCCCAGATGGACGGGTATGAGGAGTTTTAGAGCGAGCACAAACCCCACAGGACGCGACAAAAGTTATAACATCTTTATTAGCGTTAGGCCACCAAAATCGGCGAGAAAGGAGATCTAAAGTAGCCTTACTCCCTGGATGTCCTGCTAAAGCAGAATTATGATGTGCCTCAATAACCTTTTGTCTCAACTGATTCGGGACAAACAGTCTCCCTGGAGGTCCTGCAGGGGCGTCCCCCTGAGCCTCTAACACCTCCTCCTCAAGCTCAGAACATACAGCCGACACTACCACCCCCTCCTGAAGGACAGGAATCGGGTCATCCGTTTTCCCGGCCCCTGGGAAACTGCGAGACAAAGCATCAGCCTTTACATTCTTAGACCCCGGACGATAAGTGACGACAAAATTAAACCTGGTAAAAAACAACGACCATCGAGCTTGTCTGGAATTCAGACGCTTAGCGGATTCTAAATACAGCAGGTTCTTGTGATCAGTAATAACGGTGACCGGGTGGACTGCCCCCTCCAAAAAGTGACGCCATTCTTCAAAAGCCAATTTAATGGCCAAAAGTTCCCTATTGCCGATATCATAATTCCTTTCGGCGGACGACAATTTCTTAGAAAAGAAAGCGCACGGATGCCATTTACCAGGGGACGGACCCTGGGACAATATAGCACCCACCCCTACGTCAGACGCGTCCACCTCCACAATGAACGGCTGAGATACATCTGGTTGGATGAGAACGGGTGCCGAAGCAAAACATCTCTTTAAAGAGGAAAAGGCTTGGCAAGCTTTGTCCGACCACCTAGAAAAATCCGTCCCTTTTCTCGTCATGTCCGTGAGAGGTTTGACGACAGACGAGAAATTACAAATAAATTTCCGGTAGTAATTAGCAAACCCCAAAAAACGCTGCAGAGCCTTAAGATCCCCTGGCTGATCCCATTCAAGCACTGCTCTCACCTTTTCAGGGTCCATACGGAAACCGGAGGCTGACACCAAAAACCCCAAAAACTGAAGTTCCTGTACGGCAAAAACACACTTCTCCAGTTTGGCGTATAGTTTATTGTCTCGCAAGATCTGCAACACCTGTCTCACATGCTCCTGGTGAGACACAAGATCTGGCGAGTAAATTAAAATGTCATCCAAATATACGACCACAAACACCCCCACAAGGTGACGAAAAATGTCATTAACAAAATGTTGGAATACTGCTGGTGCAGTAGTCAGACCAAAAGGCATAACCAGGTTTTCATAATGTCCCTCCGGCGTGTTAAACGCCGTTTTCCACTCATCCCCCTCTTTTATTCTAATCAGATTATACGCCCCCCTGAGATCCAATTTAGAGAACCATTTGGCGCCAACAATTTGATTGAAGAGATCAGGAATAAGAGGGAGTGGATACGGATCTCGAACAGTAATCCGATTAAGTTCGCGGAAATCCAAGCAAGGGCGTAGGCCTCCATCTTTTTTCTTCACAAAGAAGAAACCCGCGGCTACAGGGGAAGATGAAGGTCTAATATGCCCTTTGGCCAGACTTTCGGAAATATAATCTTTCATAGCCTGTCTTTCAGGACCAGAAAGATTATACAACCTAGCTTTAGGTAACTTAGCATCAGGAAGAAGATTAATAGAGCAGTCATACACACGATGAGGAGGCAACTCCCGACACCCCTCCTCAGAAAAAAACATCCCCAAAATCCTCCAAAAAAGGAGGCAATGTACTAGGTACGACCGCACTGATGACTGTGTTCATGCAGTTGCTTTTGCAAAACTCACCCCATTGGCTTATCTCTCTGGACTGCCAATTAATTACAGGGTTATGTTTAACCAGCCAAGGAAGTCCCAACACAATGGGAGTAGGTAGACCCTCCAACACATAACAAGATAATTGTTCCCTATGTATTACCCCTACCCGAAGGTCAATGTTATGAACCTCATGAACAAAGCTACCTTGGCCGAGAGGCCTGGCGTCAATGGAAAAAATAGGGATCGGTTTGACCAATACACTCAGATGCATACCTTGAGCCTGAGCAAACTGAGCGTCAACCAGATTGGCGCCGGAACCACTATCCAGAAGAACAGACAATCTCTTCACTCTAGTACCAAACACCACCTCCACTGGTACAAGGAACTGAGAAGAACCGGCGGATGAAATACATACTCCCAGGTTGTCATCCACCACACAACCTGGGATTAGCAGTTTTCCGGTGACTTTTTACTTAACAAGACACGGGATGGACATTCTCCAACAAAATGTCCCTCTTTCCCGCAGAAAAAACACCTTCTAGTCTTGCGGCGTGCCGCCAATCCCCTACTACGAAAAGATGTCCCTCCCAACTGCATAGGCTCATCCGAACAGACAAGGGGAACCTCAACATAAGGGACTTTAGTAGTAGGTGGAGTAACAACAGGGAGTGGAGTTACCTCACCCCTCTCCCGAAGCCGTCTATCAGTACGGATAGCTAGGGCCATAGCAGCCTCCAGAGAAGGAGGAGACTCATACTGAGCCAAAACGTCTTTTAATTTGTCAGAAAGCCCATGACAAAACTGGCTCCTAAGAGCTGGGTCATTCCACTGAGTATCCGTGGCCCATCTACGAAACTCAGAAGCAAATTCCTCCGCAGGACGATCTCCCTGCTGTATCTTACGTAATTTAGTCTCAGCAAGAGAGACCCGATCTGGGTCATCATATACCAATTCCAGAGCAGTAAAAAATTGATCTACAGACTGTAGAGCCGGGGATCCCGGAGGAAGGGAAAATGCCCAGGATTGAGGGTCCCCTTGAAGAAGTGAGATAACAATTCCCACTCTCTGCTCATCACTCCCTGATGATCGCGGCCGAAGCCGAAAATATAATTTACATGCCTCCCAAAGGTAAAAAATTTGTCTCGCCCACCAGTGAACCTATCTGGAAGAGCCACCTTAGGTTCAACTCTGGTTTGCTCCAGGGGAGACAAAACTTTGGACTTAATGTCCGTCAGCTCCATGGATAATCCCTGCAACTGCAGAGCCAGCTGGGCTACTGGATCCATGGTAACCAGAGATAATTTTTTATGGCCAGTGAAAATGTCACGCTGTCTAATGATATGACTACAATGTCAGTAAACTATTTATACAGGAACCACACTCTATACAACATATAGTTTAGCAACATAAGAATGTAAGTATAAAATAGATTTACCTGACACAATATCAGCAGAACTTAGGGTTAATCTTGAGGACTAGATGTGCAGAGACGATATCAGTTGAACTCAGGGTTAATCTTGAGGACTTGATGAGCTGTAACAGGAAAGAGGAGGACCGGGGTCTAACCTGACCCTACACTGGGGTCCTAACTAATCCCTTACCTTGGAGGTACTGATAATGGTTCAGAGGTCCAAGTCTCCAGCCTAACCCTGTCTCCTATCAGACCCTGAACCCTGTAATCAGTCCTAAGAAGGATCCTGATTACCACCAAAGGGATATGGGCTGATCTCAGCTAAATACACAGATTAGACATATAAGACAGACAGGATAGCACTCTCTTGCATACACACTCAAACACCGAAGGAACATAAATGGTCTGGGAAATAAACTCTAAGCAAGTTAAGCTTAAAACAACTAAGGAGCTCTCAACTAGAGTCTATACAGATTCATTCCTATCTGTGGTCTGCATGAAGTGTTTCACTGGCAACTCCCAAAGCAGACAACCAGGAATTTAAAGGAAACCAATCAACAAATAATCAATTGCAGCCGGGAGAAACTGCACCCAGTCCCAGCACCGAGCACAGACAGAATTAACTCCCTAGCTGCCAAACACAAAGAAACAGCAACTCAGCTGTGAGAAGTCAAAATGTGCAACCGCGACGATCTTCGCGGCAATGCACACATGACACAAAGCCAGCGAATGGGGGCAGATAATAGCCCAGAGAGGGACCATTATTTTTGGCCCCCCCCTGGCTACTAACATCTGCCCCCAGACACCCCAGAAAAGACAAATCTATAATTAGATTCGCCCCTTCTGGCACTTTGCCCGTCTATTCCCATTGCCCTGTAGCGGTGGCGAATGGGTTAATATGGGGTTAAAGCCACCTTGCAATTGAAAGGTGACCTTAAGCCAGGTTAATAATTGAGAGCTGTCAATTAGACAACTATCAATTATTAATCCTATTGCATGAAATAAAAATAAAACACACACACTTTAATTAAAAATCATTTTAATGAAATAAAGACACATGTTTTTGACCATCTTTTATTTGACTGCAAAAACCATTTCCTGTAATAAAAATAAAATAAAAAAGCAAAATTATTCTTACCTATCCCATGCACAGTCAGGTCCCACGGTGTAATCCTTCAGAAAGGGTTAATGTTTACTGCAGGGACCGCAGCTAATGCTGCAGCCTCACAGTAAACCCCCAAATGAATGAGTTCCTCTCCTGGCTGACAGGAGAGGAAGTGGAAAGCTTAATTGATTGCTTTCCACTTTCACTTCAGGTCAGCCAGGGACACAATCAGTGACGTCAGAGGGAACTGATTAACAAAAATAGGGGTTCCCTTCGAATAAAAAATGGCGTCGGGTCCCCCCTATTTTTGTTAACCAGCCTGATGAAGCAGACTGCTGAGCAGTGGCGTACCGTGAATGAAGCAGACCAAGCAGCTGCTATGGGGCCCGGACAGGTGAGGGGGCCCTCGACGGTCGGGTAGCTGTGCTGACACAGTACTACCAGGGGGTCGGCGGGGGAGGGGGAGCGCAGCTCTTCTATATACTCACCCCTCCTGGTGCGGTCTCTGCAGCCCCTGCTCTTCTCCCACGGTCTCCGACGCCTGTGTTCAGCGGTCAGGTGGTACCGCTCATTACAGTCATGAATACGCACATATTCATGACTTTAATGAGCTGTCCCGCGTGACCGCTGAACACTGGCGGCGGAGACCGTGGGAGAAGAGCAGGGGCTGCACAGACCGCGCCGGCGGAAGGGTGAGTATAAGGGATATTTACCTGTCCCGTTCCACCGTTGCTCGCGTCCTCTTGATGCAATGTTCAGGTCAGAGGGCGCGATGACGTCGTTAGTGCGCGCCACGCCCTCTGCCTGATTATTCACTGCTGGAGGACCCCGAAGACAGCGGCACTCAGCAGTGGAGAGAGGACAGGTAAATATCTCAGGTGCCGGGGCCCTGAGCGAGCGGTGACATCGGCACCTGGTGTCACCCCCTTCTCAGGACACCGGCACCTGGCCCCCCAGCGACGAAAGGTGAGTATGTCTTTTTTTATTTTTGGTTGCAGCAGCTGCGGCAGCATAAGGGCCTATACTATGGAGCATCTATGGGGGCACAATCTATGGGGGCATAATACATTTTTTTGTTTAATGTGTCCCCTCACTGTGCTGGCACTTTACATTTACAATGGCTCTGGGTTTTTTTTTTGGGGGGGGGCCCATTCAGACTTTTGCTATGGGGCCCCATGATTTCTATGTACGCCCCTGCTGCTGAGGCATGGTATTTAAGGCTGTTAAGGAGCCAATATCCATGGACCTTGCCAGCCTGATAATACCAGGCCACAGCAGTCTGCATATCTTGGCTGATTAACAAAAATAGGGATCCCCTCGAAAAAAATTGGCGTGGGGTCCCCCCTATTCTTGTTAACCAGCCAGATGAAGCAGACCACTGAGGCCTGGATTTTCAGGCTGTTAAGGAGCCAAGATCCATGGATCTTGCCAGCCTGATAATACCAGGCCACAGCAGTCTGAATATCTTGGCTGATTAACAAAAATAGGGGATCCCCTCGAAAAAAATTGGCGTGGGGTCCCCCCTATTTTTGTTAACCAGCCAGATGAAGCAGACCGCTGAGGCCTGGATTTTCAGGCTGTTAAGGAGCCAAGATCCATGGACCTTGCCAGCCTGATAATACCAGGCCACAGCAGTCTGCATATCTTGGCTGATTAACAAAAATAGGGGATCCCCTCGAAAAAAATTGGCGTGGGGTCCCCCCTATTTTTGTTAACCAGCCAGATGAAGCAGACCGCTGAGGCCTGGATTTTCAGGCTGTTAAGGAGCCAAGATCCATGGACCTTGCCAGCCTGATAATACCAGGCCACAGCAGTCTGCATATCTTGGCTGATTAACAAAAATAGGGATCCCCTCGAAAAAAATTGGCGTGGGGTCCCCCCTATTTTTGTTAACCAGCCAGATGAAGCAGACTGCTGAGGCCTGGATTTTCAGGCTGTTAAGGAGCCAAGATCCATGGACCTTGCCAGCCTAATACCAGGCCACAGCAGTCTGCATATCTTGGCTGATTAACAAAAATAGGGATCCCCTCGAAAAAAATTGGCGTGGGGTCCCCCCTATTTTTGTTAACCAGCCAGATGAAGCAGACCGCTGAGGCCTGGATTTTCAGGCTGTTAAGGAGCCAAGATCCATGGACCTTGCCAGCCTGATGATACCAGGCCACAGCAGTCTGCATATCTTGGCTGATTAACAAAAATAGGGGATCCCCTCGAAAAAAATTGGCATGGGGTCCCCCCTATTTTTGTTAACCAGCCAGATGAAGCAGACCACTGAGGCCTGGATTTTCAGGCTGTTAAGGAGCCAAGATCCATGGACCTTGCCAGCCTGATAATACCAGGCGACAGCAGTCTGCATATCTTGGCTGATTAACAAAAATAGGGGATCCCCTCGAAAAAAATTGGCGTGGGTCCCCCCTATTTTTGTTAACCAGCCAGATGAAGCAGACTGCTGAGGCCTGGTTTTTCAGGCTGGTAAGGATCCAATATCCATGGACCTTGCAAGCCTGATAATACCAGGCCACAGCAGTCTGCTTAGCTTGGCTGGTTAACAAAAATAGGGGATCCCCTCGAAAAAAAAACGGCGTAGGGGTCCCCCTATTTTTGTTAACCAGCCAAGTAAAATGCAGACTGCTGCGGCCTGGTATTAAAAGACTGTCAAGGCCCATGGATTTTGGCCCTCAACAGCCTGATAATACCAGGCTACAGCAGCCCCACATTTGGCGCATCAAAAGATGTGCCAATTGTGGCACTTTACCCGGCTCTTCCCACTGCCCTGTAGCGGTGGCAAGTGGGGTAATAAGGGGTTAATGTCACCGTTGATTGCACGGTGACAATAAGCCCGGTTAATAATGGAGAGGCGTCAATAAGACACCGATCCATTATTAATCCCAAAGTTTTTAAATGTATAAAAAAAAAGACACAGCAAGAAAAAAGTATTTTAATGAAATAAAAGAGACAACACAGTTTTCATTAATTTTATTATACACTCATTCCTGCGACGCCATCGATCTCCTGTAAAAAAAGAAAAAAAACAAACCAACAGTATACCACCTGTCCGACGCAGTCCATAGTAACGACAGTCCCACGACGATCCAGCTCTGCTACATCGCAATGACAGGCAGAGCCTGACATCCCGGCGCAGCACAGCTGATTACCTGCTTCCCCGGCGGTGGCGTCATCGGACTGACTGCTTTACGGCCGGGATTACCCAGCAGTCACTGCAGTTATCGCGAGAAACTGCATGTGACCGCCGGGGAAAGATGATGGCGGCCATCAAGCAGTCCAGCCCGTGACCGCCGGAGATCTTCTGCCAGGTAATTGCCGCTGACTCCTGACAGACCCGACCGACGGACACTGACAGTAACAGTGACAAATCCGATTCCGGTATCCGATAAGACGAAAATATCGAAACTAAGTATCGAAAGTCCGATAGAGCTAATATCGACCGATACCCGATACTTGCGGTATCGTATCGCTCAACACTAGAGTTCACACATCACTAATAATCTCCAAACTTATGTCAACTAGAGTCAGGGAAAAGTGCCCTTCCCTTGCCAAAGTTAAGGATTACCTGTTTACCTGTAATGGACTGGGTGGTCGAACCACTGTCCTGTGATTCGAGGAAAACCTGGAAGAGTGTGACTACGTGCCTCAACAAGTCCAGCCTAGAATGCACTGACTATACTGCGATCCGAGGAGAAATGAGGGAAGCGGAACCAGGTGGTACACAAGGACTGACCTTGGTTAGATGACAGCTGAACCCCAAGGGACAGGAGGCAGGAATGGCCATGGATGATATTTAAGAAAAAAAGGTAGCACACTGTAGCGCTATAGCTTGCGGACACAAAATATGAAAATATGAAAACTATGAAAAATGAATTGCATCACTGCCTTAGAAATATTAAATATTGAGAAGTCTTAGCGCATAAAAAGGCCAATTTATGTGTACCTGGGAGCCACGTTAAGGCTCTTCTCATATCCCAGGTCCTAACTATGCCAACCTCACTTAGAAAAGTCTGTCTGTATGGGAACATATGAATCCTCTCTTCAGACTAAAATCTACATCTCTGTGGAGGGGTAATGAACCTGGTGTAATTAAAAAGCCTGTGACCAACAGGTGGAGTGCTCAGGCAGAAGGTAAATGAATACACATCAAAAAAAAAAACTGACCGGCACATCCAAACATAGATCCAATGTGAACAGTTGCTAAAACCTAGAGTCACCAACTCATACATATTTAAGAAAAAAAGGTAGAACACTGTAGCGCTATAGCTTGCGGACACAAAATATGAAAATATGAAAAATATGAAAAATGAATTGCATCACTGCCTTAGAAATATTAAAAATTGAGAAGTCTTGGCGCATAAAAAGGCCAATTTATGTGTACCTGGGAGCCACGTTAAGGCTCTTCTCGTATCCCAGGTCCTAACTATGCCAACCTCACTTAGAAAAGTCTGTCTGCATGGGAACATATGAATCCTCTCTTCAGACTAAAATCTACATCTCGTAATGAACCTGGTGTAATTAAAAATCCTGTGACCAACAGGTGGAGTGCTCAGGCAGAAGGTAAATGAATACACATAAAAAAAAAACTGACCGGCACATCCAAACATAGATCCAATGTGAACAGGTGCTAAAACCTAGAGTCACCAACTCATACATATTTTTTTGATGGCCATGGATGATAGACTTAGCAAGCACAGGCAAACATGGCTCACAGAAAAACAGGCGAGCACGGCTGATGGACAGGCAGGCTGGCATGACTGATGAACAGGCAGGCTGGCACAACTGACAGACAGGCAGGCTGGCATGGCTGATAGACAGGCAGGCTGGTACGGCTGATAGACAGGCAGGAGGGCACAGCTGATAGACAGGCAGACGGTCATGACTGACAAACAGGCATAAATACAGGAACATGACCACTGGGACCTGAGAACTAACAAGAGTGTTATCAACCAACCTACAACTTTGCACAGGCACCTCCGATCAGGTGGAGATGCCTTAGGTAATGAATGTCTCCCACCTTTGGCTGGGGACACTTTAAGATGGTGCGCACTGTCCCTTTAAGAGGATGGGACTGAGCGCACGCCCTAAGCACAGTGCCTGGAGATCTGAGCGCTGTGCGCGCACCCCAGGCAACAGCAGCTGGAGCAGGAAGTGCAGGACGGAGACCGCAGCTGTGAGTGAGTTGGCGTCTCTGCCTGGGGAGAGAGTAGAGAGGTAAAAGGCAGAGATGCCAGGGCTACACTACCTTTTATGTGTGAGGAAAGTACTAGCTGTGCCAGTTACATAGTCTTTGAACTTTGACAAAAGAATTGATGCCAACATTTTAAGCTTAATAAATGATGTCTAAAAAATCCAAAATGATCATTAACTTGGCTTATGTTTTAATATTTCCAAAAAATACTTTTACCCCATAAGTTACATTTATTTTACCAATTACATTCCGTCTTGCGATACACCTTTATTTATTCCTGTGGCAGCTGTTAAGCATTCTCAGACTGTGGATAATATGCTGTAAAATGTATTAGGCTGGAATCACACACGTCTAAAAAATCGGACCGTTTTAGTCGGTCGATAATCGGATTAAAATTTCATGAACATTGATGCGACTAGCATCCTATTTTTTGTAGTTGATGCGATTTTGTAGGCGTTCTTCCTGTTTTTTTTTTTAAGATGTGCTTAGCTAATTAGCATGTAAAGGCTTCCTGAGAATTTCAAAGCCAGTTTCCTGTCACCTGGAAAAGTTGTGCGATTTAATCGCAACTCACACGTGCGGTCCGTTTGTAATCCCACCTTTCATCGCTCCCATAGACTTGCATTGGCGATAGTCGACCCACAATCGGTGACAATCGCAGCATGCTGCGATTGCACTCGCACGTTTAAATCGGACCACAAAAAATCGGATGTTGGGAGCTACTCCATTCATTAATATTGGGTCGACTGCAAAGCGATATTTCATCGCGTTCTAGTGGTACGATTTAGTCGCCAGTGTGACTCCAGCCTTAGGATAATTCCTGCCTGGTTGATTACAGATGGGATGGGTTTTGTACAGAGAACATTAAAATCTGTTTGACATTGACTATACAGCAGACAGTCTGCAATTGCTTGCTACAATGGGCTCAAGGCACAAAGGAAGAACGGCAACTGATTCATGTTTGTGTCTGAGAAATAGACAGAAAAAAACATAAAATACATATATATATAATAATTAATAATTAGTATTATTGTTGTATTTTATATTACATAGACCGTAAGGATATGTATGTGTGTGTGTGTATATATATATATATATATATATATATATATATATATGTATATATATATATATATATATATATATATATATATACACACCACATGATTAATTCAGGGTATGTGGATAACAGCAGAGGCAGAAAATCAAAAGGGAACTCATTACAGCTGAAGAAATGAATCCGGCCTGGTTATATTTTAATAGTAATCGTTGGTATATATTGCTATCTGCTCTTCCCAGGCTGCCTCTGCTTATAAATATGCTAATTAATTAAAGTAAATGTTTCAAGCAGGGCTTGCTTAGCAGAGATAGGCATGCTGGATATACTATAGACAGACAGCACATTTTCAGCAGATACTGACGTGGAAATGTCATTAACCAGCATCATCGTTGCTGTTGACGTGCAGAATTTAGGCAAAGTATGTGTTGAAGCATCATTTGCATGCATAGAATCCGGCACACATATTGTAGCCCTTACAGCGAGTGGGTTTCATTATACTGATGTTTGATGGGAATGAATGAAGTACATTTATACATCGGCTTAGTCACAAATTCATGACTTAAAAAAGAACTATTAAAAAAAGTAATAATATAAGCATATTGGATTCCTTTTACAAATTCACCTTTGCTTTTCCATGTGGGAGATTAATTTAGGATTATAGAGCTTTGGTATGCTGGGCTATAACTGAAGCCTCTATCTTGATGTAAATCTCTATAACTTGTCGGTAACATTTATAAAACTATCAAGAATAAAACCTTTATGACATTAGTACGTGAATCTATAAAATAACATCCCATTGGGCTGGAAAGGATTATTTAAGAATATTTATATACTAATTACAATTTTCCTTATGTTACTATTTATTAGACAGTATTTAGTGTCTGCATACAGTACATGACATATATCCATAGGTAGGGACACACTGCATGATGCAGGGGGAAGGGATCCTGATCCAACCATGCTTCACTTACTGGGCTGCTTGCTGCAGTTTTGATAAAATCACTGTTTTATTTGCTGCACAACTATCAGTTCTCTGAATGCTGAGCTCTGTATAACCCCGCCCACATCACTGATTGGCTGCTTTCTGAGCACACTGTGCCTAGACAGAAAGCTACCAGTGATGGCGGTGGGGTTATGAAAAGCTCATGAATGTGAAGGACCATATTCCAGCAGGTTTACTAGTCCTCTAGTGATCATCTCCAGGCGAACAAACTGTGATTTTATCAAAACTACAGTAAGTGTCACATCTCTGGATTCAGGGTCTCATTATGCTGCTCCCACAACAGGTACTGAAATCCTGGTGACAGATGCCTTTTATATAGCCAATTATGGGGAGGTGAAATCACTGGGTGCGCCCTCTAGTGGCTGCTACAGACATGATTGTATACAATTACTACCTAATGGTATGAAGGGAAGATTGAGCTCTCTATATCAGAACACTGGAGCTAACAACCTCTATAAAGCACCTCATTGTATAAATGAATAAAATTACAGCTGTACTTTCGTGTCTTGGACTCTCACAATTAACCCCTTAACCATAGGATCAGGAGAATATCATTTACCTTTTAGACACTTTCATAAATGTGCCCCATGGCGCTTGTCCTGGTGCAAGATAAGATGTTTCAGAGAAAACCTAGTTTTAAAAATGAGCTGTGTATTAGTGGTGTTTGGACATGGGGATAAGTGTTTGGTGTGTGGCTCTCCTCGGGCTTCTTCTGGCCGGCCAATGCTTGATTGACAGGCCAGGCTAAATATGCAAATAAAGAGCTACATATCAATCATATGGAAATGAAGGCGCCAGAAGGGAACAACCCAGAGGACTCGTTTACCCAGACATGGACACTGCTTACAGTGCACAGCTCATTCTTAAAACTACACAACTCTAACGCCACAGCAAAATACGAGATTTCATGTTACACGTCGTCCAGGAAGAAGAAAACTAAATATAATAACGAAAAATATATAACATTAACAAATAAAGAACATGCCAATGACCAGCATGGAAATGAAAGATTTATATAATCTCAAAATTAACCTGATAGCTTAACCCCTGAAGGACATGGCCAATCTTGATCTTCTAGATGAAGTGTTTTTTGTTTTGTTTTTTTTTCATTTTGTTTTTGTTACATGTCAAGGTGTATGTATTATTTTGGGTACATATATTGTTTTGGAATAATTGCGTTCACTAAAAAAACTACATCCATAATAATGTTTAGGGTCTTTTTGTATGGCAGTATGTATGACGAATACAGTAATATGAACTTTAGAAAGCTTTACTTGTTTTAATTAGGAGTTTTTTTTATTCTTGTCCAAAATATATACAATATATATTTTTTTAATCATTTGCTTTCCTGCCATCATATTCTGAATGCCATAACTTATAATGTTTATTCACCTGGTGAGGGAATGATTTTTGGGTATGAGTTGAGCATATCATTGTGGGTTATATACAACTTATTACTAGCATTTTTTTCTCTATTATTTTAAAGGCAATTCTGGCATTAGCAATTATTTACAGCATTATTTAATTATTTACTTTAGTTCTTCACTTTTCTTATTTCACTCAAAAAGATTTCAATTTTTCAATGGATTCATGTAGATATAACTGTACGACTCCATTGAAAAACAAGCCGAAATCTTTTTGGGAGAAAAAGTAAAAATAAAAAACTAAGGTAACGTGATAGCATAAATATGTAGACCTCTAAACTAATAATTTGTTGAAGTACCATTTGAATTTATAACAGCCTTCAGTCTTTTTGGGTAGGAGTCTGTGAGTATGGCACATCTAGAATTTTCAATAAAACAAACAGGCAACCTCGTACGAGCCCAGTGAAATCCTGTTATTTAGGATCTAACAAACCCTTCGTCTATATAGCCATTGATAAAAAAATACATGTAACACTCACGTAGTGCCATATATTTTCATAATCTCTTTTACATGATCTATGAAGGAGTTTTGTCTATGAAATTAATTCCTGTTTATCTGTAAACTCCATGTAAGACTTCATTGAGTAGTTTTTGTTGCACGTAAGTGTTATATCTTTTTTTATCACGGACACAGCACATACCCATTATAATCTATGGTGCTATTCACTTGTCTGTGTCTGTGTGTAAGCAGGTCACTGGATGCAACACACAGATAAGGAGGAGGGGAAGCAATCAATTTTAACTATTTATTCTCTGGGTGCAAATATAAGAAGGAGGTGATTTGGACAGACAGTAAATTTAGGGAAACAGGGTACGTACAGAGTACAATATTCAATATACAATAATAGCAAAGTTGTTATCAACTCACTATAACTCTTGCAGTGCTAGTTCATTACGTAATATATCTAGTTTCCCCGAGTGGTCTGGCCTCCACATCTTGCCTGGCGCAGGGCTGGGTCTCAGGTCTTGAACGGCATGGTCTGGTCTAGAAATGAGCGAACCTTTCAAGGTTTGGTTTGAATGGGCAAACGTTGAACATATCCGAACCACATTGAATTCAATGGGAGGCAAAATCATAAGCATAGACAACACCTTCGGGAGGCAAAAAGCTGCCCAAACAGCTCAAATTAGGGCCAAACACTAGGAAAAGTGGCTTCAAATTAGAACAAATAGTATAATTGCGCAGCATGGATGCATGAGACAGGGCCTGGGACAGTGCTTGGACCAGAATTTCCACCTTAAATATTGATCAGTAACATGTGGATGAGTGACAGGTGTAGGCCTGGTGCTCTGATAGCTCTGCCAAATTCAGGCAACACACATGAAGGATACCCAACTTGGAGTCCAAACACAAAAATTAGGGCCAGACACCAGGAATAGTGTCATCAATTGACCCACAGTAGAAATTTGATAATGCAAAGCAGCAGTTAGCCCAATGGGCCATGCATGAGGTATCAGGGTGTGGACGAGCATTTAGAGCTTTGAATTTAAGTTTAATTTAGAATGAGGTAGGTGATGGACTAGTATAAGCTTGCTGTGCTGGGAGCCCTGATAACTCATGCAACAGCTCAAACTGCTTTTCTGATCAGCCATACTCAGGTGCCACAAACATCAGTTTCATAGACTACTGTTGGTAGAAAAATTTAAGAATAGTAACACGGGTATTTGACTGATCAATTGAATCACAGTAGAAATTTTATACTGGCACAGAAGCAGTCAGCCATGGGCCATGCTTGACGTATCAGGTTCTTGGCCAGCATTTAGAGCTTTGAATTTAAGTTTAAATTAAGATAAGGTGGGTGATGGACCGGTGTAAGTCTGCTGTGCCGGGAGCCCTGATACCTCATGCAACAGCTCAAACTGCTTTTCTGCTTAGCCACACTTAGGTGGCACAAATATCAGCTTCTTAGACTACTTTTGTCAGAAGCATTTAAGGATAGTAACACAGGTAGTTGACTGAAAGCAAGTGCAGGACTGTCGGTCTGGGAGCCCTACTGTTACAGATAAAACACTTCAAGGAGACCAAACCTGGAGTACAAACACTTTAAAAGGCAAAAAAGAGACCCAGTCATCTTGATCAGCAGACACAAAACATCTCATATAAGTCTCCAAGGTCTGGTTTGTTCTCTCGGTTTGTCCATTGGTCTGAGGGTGAAATGCAGAGGAGAAAGATAACTGAACACCAAGTTTAGAACAAAATGTTCTCCAAAATCTGGAAACAAACTGGACTCCTCTGTCAGACACAATGTTCTCCGGAATGCCATGTAACCGAACCACTTGCTGAAAGAACAAAGGCACCAATTCGGAGGAGGAAGGCAACTTAGGTAATGTCACAAGATGTATCATCTTGGAAAACCTATCACAGATTACCAAGATAACGGTCATTCTCTGAGAGACAGGGAGGTCGGAAATAAAATCCATAGAGATATGGGTCCATGGCCTCTTGGGCACAGGTAATGGCATTAACAAACCACTAGAGCGAGAGCAAAGCTTGGAACGAGAGCAAGTCCCTCAGGACTGCACAAAGTCCCTGACGTCACGAGACAAAGTAGGCCACCAAAAGGACCGACTCACCAAGTCTCTGGTACCAAAAATACTGGGATGACCAGCCAACGCGGAACAATGAATCTCAGACATCACATTCTTCTTCCACTGGTTTGGGACAACAAACAATTTCCCAACAGGGCAGCGTTCAGGTTTATCCTCCTGACACCCCTCCAGAGGCAGTCTCAAATTGGGCGAGATGGCGGAAAGAACTACACCCTCTTTCAAAATAACAGCAGGATCAGTTAACTCAGGAGAATCCGCAAAGAAACTCCTCGAGAGGGCATCCGCCTTAACATTCTTAGTGCCCGGAAGAAAAGAAACCACAAAACTAAAACGTGTGAAAAACAAGGCCCACCTGGACTGTCTAGGATTAAGTCGCTTGGCTGATTTGAGATAAACCAGGTTCTTATGGTCCGTGAGGACCACCACCTGATGTTTGGCTCCTTCCAGCCAATGTCTCCTCTCTTCAAAGGCCCACTTCATGGCCAATAACTCCCGATTACCCACGTCATAATTACGTTCAGTTGGAGAAAATTTTCGAGAGAAGAATGCACTGTCCTATTAAAGGAATAGAAGAATCCAGGATATCTATAAACAGAAAGACAGTGAGGAAACACTTAGCTAACCTAAATGAATTCAAGTCTCCAGGTCCAGATGAATTACACCCCAGGGTACTGAAGGAGATAGCAGAAGAAATTCTTGAACCACTGTCCATAATCTTTGAAAATTCTTGGAGAACAGGAGAAGTCCCAGAAGACTGGAGAAGAGCAAATGTTGTTCCTATCTTCAAAAAGGGGAAGAAGGTGGACCCAGGGAACTACAGGCCGGTGAGTCTGACTTCTATACCAGGAAAGATCTTTGAACAAATTATTAAAGAACATGTATGCAAGTACCTGGATAAGAATGAAGTGATTAAACAGAGTCAGCATGGGTTTGTAACTAATAAGTCATGTCAAACTAACTTAATTTCCTTCTATGACAGAATCACTGACTGGGTGGATCAGGGAAATGCTGTAGATATAGTATATCTTGACTTCAGCAAAGCATTTGACAAAGTATCTCACACAATCCTTATTGAAAAAATGACTAAGTATGGAATGGACAAGGCAACTGTTAGGTGGATTCATAACTGGCTTAGGATCGGACCCAAAGAGTGGTTGTAAATGGCTGCACATCCAGTTGGAAGAATGTCTCAAGTGGGGTACCACAAGGCTCTGTTTTGGGCCCTGTATTGTTCAACATCTTTATCAATGATTTAGATGAAGGAATTGAGGGTAAACTGATCAAATTTGCTGATGACACAAAGCTAGGAGGGGTAGCTAATACTAGAGAAGAGAGAGAGAGGATTCAAAAAGATATACATAAACTGGAGCAGTGGGCAGCAACTAACAGAATGGATTTTAACAGGGAAAAATGCAAAGTACTACATCTGGGCAATAAAAATGAAAAAAGCATATACAAAATGGGAGGAATAGGGCTAAGTAACAGCACATGTGAAAAAGACTTGGGTATACTAATTGATCACAGACTGAACATGAGTCAACAGTGTGATGCAGCAGCAAAAAAGGCAAATGCAATTCTAGGATGTATCAACAGAAGCATACAGTCTAGATCACGTGAGGTCATTATTGCCCTCTACTCCTCTTTGGTCAGACCTCATCTGGAATACTGTGTCCAGTTTTGGGCACCACATTTTAAAAAGGACATCAACAAACTGGAGCAAGTTCAGAGAAGAGCCACCAGAATGGTGACCGGTCTGCAAACCATGTCCTATGAGGAACGGTTGCAGGATTTGGGAATGTTTAGCTTGCAAAAAAGAAGACTGAGAGGAGACTTAATAGCTGTCTACAAATATCTCAAGGGCTGTCACATTGTAGAAGGATCATCTTTATTCTCATTTGCGCAAGGAAAGACTAGAAGCAATGGGATGAAACTGAATGGGAGGAGACACAGATTAGATATTAGAAAAAACTTTTTGACAGTTAGGGTGATTAATGAGTGGAACAGGCTGCCACAAGAGGTGGTGAGTTCTCCTTCAATGGAAGTCTTCAAACAGAGGCTGGATAGACATCTGTCTGGGATGATTTAGAGAATCCTGCTTTGAGCAGGGGGTTGGACCAGATGACCCAGGAGGTCCCTTCCAACTCTACCATTCTATGATTCTATGATTCTATGATAAGGGTTACTCTTAGAGGTCTCCGGATCCCTTTGGGACAAAACGGCACCTGCCCCAATCTCAGAAGCATCAACCTTCACCTGAAACGGTAGAGAAACATCAGGCTGCCGTAAAACAGGAGCAGAAATGAATCTCTGCTTAAGTTCCTGAAACGCAGAAACTGCCTCAGGAGGCCAATTCACCACATCGGAACCCTATTTGGTCAAATCAGTCAATGGTTTAACAATACCGGAGGAATTACCAATAAATTTACGATAAAAATTGGCAAAACCCAAAAATCTCTGAAGATGTAGTAGGCTGAACCCAATCACAGATGGCCTGAACTTTCACTGGGTCCATTTCAATTACAGACGGAGACAAAATAAATCCCAGAAATGAAACCTTCTGTACGCCAAAAAGACACTTTGATCCCTTCACATACAGTGCATTCTCTCTCAAAATCTGGAACACAGTCCGAACATGTTTCACATGAGAGTCCCATTCGTTGGAAAAAATCAAGAAATCATCCAAATAAACGATCAGAAAAGTATCCATAAAATCCCTGAAAATATCATTCATAATGGATTGGAAGACGGAAGGGGCATTAGTAAGCCCAAAAGGCATCACTAGGTACTCAAAATGCCCCTCTGGGTATTAAATGCTGTCTTCCATTCATCCCCGTGCTTAATGCGAATAAGGTTATACGCCCCCTGAGATCAAGCTTGGTAAACCAACTAGCACTTTTCACTCTGGAAAATAGGTCAGAAATCAAGGGTAATGGATATTGATATTTAACAGTGATTTTATTCAGGAGGCTATAGTCAATACACGGCCTCAATGAACCATCCTTTTTGGCTACAAAGAAAAAAACCGGCGCCCAAGGGTGAAAAGGATGGTCTAATATGACCCTTCTCCAAAGAGTCCTTGATATAAGATCGCATAGCATCATGTTCAGGTACAGATAAATTAAAAAGGCGACCTTTAGGAAATTTACCACCAGGCACTAACTCAATAGCGCAATCATAGCTCCTGTGAGGAGGTAAGGATGCAGACTTACTGTCACTAAACACATCAGAAAAATCAGTCAAAAAGTCAGGGACCTCCTGAGACTGGGGAGAGGCAGAAACAACAGGATTGTCAGTAGTAACACATTGGCAGCCCCAACTGGTCACAGACACAGATTTTCAATCCAAAACAAGATTATGAGTCTGTAACCAAGGGAAACTCTCATGCAGATTATGCAACACCAGAAATTTGCAACTATCCTGATGATCTGGTTCAACCCTCATTATCACCTGAGTAGAAAACTGGGGTTTATTCTCCGCCAAAGGGGTAGAATCAATGCCCAGCAAAGAAATAGACTTCCGCAGGGGTATCATGGGAAACCCACAACGTTTGGCAAAGTCAAAATCCATTAGGTTAATAGCTGCTCCTTAATCAACAAAAAAGTAAGGCAAAGGGATGACACAAAAGGCTACCCCAATGTAGCATAATCCCACACAATGGTGTATAATTTCAAGGGGAACCTATTATCACTGGACAGTGTAGGACACACTGCATATATAGTATATAGAAAACCACAGAAATACCAGTGTACAATGTCCATATAGTTATCAAAAATAATCTTTATTGGTTAAAAAGTTAACAATAATGTCAAAGGTAGCAATAGGGGACTGACAAAATGGCATGTGCAAATCACCGCATGACAAAAAAGCAGCAGGGGGTCTAGGAGAATGTCCACATTGTAAGTATAGGCATGACCACACAATAGACATCAATATAGTGCAAAATGTCAATAGTTTCAGTGTCACACCATCTCTCAATTGTATCTTACAACACAAATGATGTTGTTCAGTTTAACAAAATATAAGGCAAGTGCCAATGTGAGAGAGGGTAATGAACGCTGAAGTAAATACATCCATAGCTTTTAGATGACATGCACAGGACAAGACTCCAGCCCCTGCTTCCCCGACGTGCGTTTCGGCACAAAATGCCTTCCTCAGGGGGTGTACGGGGAGGCAGGGGCTGGAGTCTTGTCCTGTGCATGTCATCTAAAAGCTATGGATGTATTTACTTCAGCGTTCATTACCCTCTCTCACATTGGCACTTGCCTTATATTTTGTTAAACTGAACAACATCATTTGTGTTGTAAGATACAATTGAGAGATGGTGTGACACTGAAACTATTGACATTTTGCACTATATTGATATCTATTGTGTGGTCATGCCTAGAGTTGAGCGATACTTTCCGATATCCAAAAGTATCGGAATCGGAATGGTATCGCCGATACCCAAAAAATATCGGCGATACCCGATACCGATACCGGAAGTCCAATGTAAGTCTATGGGAACAAAATATCGAAATTAAAAAAAAAAACATTCTTACCTTGTAGGTTAATTGTACATGAAGGAAAACAACAAAGAGTAATGTAGAATGTATTGGGGGAGGTTGAGGAGACATTAAAGGCATAGATGTTTAACCCAATCCAATGGAATAGCATTAATTTTTTTTTTTTAGGAAATACTTTCGGATTGACGAAGAAATTGACAATGTTGTTAACCTTTTTTCCATTTTGCCAAATATGTATGTTTCACAACTTCCATGCTCTTCACCTTTTTAACTTTTGCCACACTTTCTCCTTCATAATCTTCAGCAGCATCATCTTTGTCATCAAATTATTCTTCATCTTCACCTTCTTTATCTTCTTCTAAAACTTCTTGCTTTTCATCTTTTTGTTAACATTACTCATATTGTTCTTTTTAAACTATTATTCTTCTTCATATTATAGTCCTTCATCTTATTCATCATATTCTTATTTGTGACAGAGATTCCTGTACTTGTAATCTGTAAAAGTATGATTTTTTCATCGTTCCGTTCTTGCTGCCACAAAAGATTTAAATTACAACAGTATTTGTCTGTGTTCAGTTTAGCCTGCAGCATCAGGCATTTACCAGGGGCACCACGAGGAGGAACGGACTCACCCCCATACACTGCTTAGTCTTCTTCTGCTTATAATTTAGAGCTTATATTTTGCTCTTCATTTTGGTCTTATACTTCATGTTCTTCTGCTTTTAGATCTTCTGCTTATTGTTCTTGTGTCTCTTGTTCTGTATCTTGTATTTGTAGCACAACCTTGTACTAGCTGATGTTACTGGGACACGGTTACTAAGCAGGAGGTACCTGTGCTCCAAAGCACTACCAAGGACCAGCAGACGTTGCTGGAACTCGGATACCGAGATGGAGGCACCTAGGCCAAAGGCACTGCGGAGAACCAGTTGACGGTACTGGAACCCGGACGGGTAGCAGAAGGTACAAGAGCCAATGCAAGTAACGAGGACCAGCTGACTGTGCTGGAACCTGGAGGGGCAGCAGAAGGAAAAGAGCCAATGGCACAACCGAGGACCAGCTGACGTTACTGGGACACGGTTACTAAGCAGGAGGTACCTGTGCTCCAAAGCACTACCAAGGACCAGCAGACGTAGCTGGAACTCGGATACCGAGATGGAGGCACCTAGGCCAAAGGCACTGTGGAGAACCAGCTGACAGTACTGGAACTCGGACGGGTACCATAAGGCACCCATGAAAATGTAAGTTGACAGGCCGCAAGCCGTCTGCAGTTACCAAATCACACAGTCCTACAGTGGGTGCTTGACCTATTTTCACAACGGAAAGAGCCTTTATTTACATATCCCACAGCACACATAGGAATCACCTAAACTGCAGGACACCATAGAGTCGGATAACCGGAATGCAACATGACAGGACAACTTATTGGAGGCTAATTTACGTTGACACTGCCAGGAAACAGCTGTCGTGCTGTAACCAGGGTGGGCATGAGTCAGTACCCGTGCCAATTACTTCCGAGCAACAACTGGCGGTGTTGGAGCCCAGGGATGAGAGGAGGGCAGGGTGGAGGCAGCATGACTTTTTGTCGTACACACAGCAGGGGAACAGCTGCCATTACTCAACCCCAGTAACACAGGAGCAAGTGTTGACTGTGCTAACAGCACTTACAGGCAACAACTGGCGGTGTTGGAGCCCAGGGTCCAATGCATCGACTTCAATTGCTTCCACCTCCTCTCAGGACCACAGCACTGTTGAGCAACCATCTGTCTCTTCACCGCCTGCCAAATTGCCCAGTCAGTCAGAGAGTTCTGTACAGGAGCCAGCTGAGTCTCTGCTTCTGTTCTCAGAATCTGTTGGTTTGCAAACAGGGGCCCAGCCAAGCAGCATTCTGGAATGTGAAGAAGAGGGAGTATGCAGTGATGCGCAACAGCTGTGTCTCTCTGAATCTGAAGAGGCGGGTGAGACAGTGCCGATGGTCAGCACACCGCAGAACGCATCTGATGATGATGAGACTCAGGTGCCAGTTTCTGTTGAGCATGGTGGTGGCCAGACCACCCAACAGCAGCAGGTGTTGGAAGAGGTTAGTGGAGATGATGAGGTCCAAGACCCAACATGGCGTGAGGAACAGGAAGGTGGTGGGAGCAGCTCTGAGGAAGCGATTGCCCCAACGGTACAAACAGGAGGGAGAGTTAGGCTGCATACTCTGTTGCCTGTAGCCTCCATTTTGGCACCTGTTCGGATAATTTCTCTTCCAAAAGTCTAAACGGACGCTCCCAGGACTTGCACTGCGTGGTCCTTTTTTCACACACTTGCAGATGATATTTGCTATGTCAAATGCAAGCTGTGTAATCAAAAAGTAAAAAGAGGTAAAGTGTCAGTAACCTCAATACCACAAATATGTGTAAACATGTGCGGAGAAAACACGTAGTTGAGTTACAAAGACACACTGAAGATGTACAGTCTATAGAGAATCACTGCACAAGTTTAACTGCATATGTCATGGTTAAATTGGAAATTTTTATTGCACACTTGATGTGAAAAAAGAAAATAGCTATGAGACGACTGACTGACGTTTTGGGCAACGCAGTGGCCTTTATCAAATAGTCGCTGGAAGAGATAGAAAAATTTACAGTCAATGACAATGTATAATATATACAATATATACATATATACATAGGGTGAAGAATATATATCCATAGGAATTAGGCAACATGTTAAACATTTGGGTGATACTGTAGAACACGGAGAATTATCCCTCTAGGGTATGCGGGTGGATAATGTAGTTTTTTGTTGATTTTTGGGAGTGTGTAGAAAACAGGGGTGATGGGGTATTGAATATTAAGGAATGTCATAGTCTTACAGTCTATGGTGATCAATTAAAGATGTTTTGTCAGGATACGATCAATTTTTTGACAGATGTAAAATGTAGGGTCACAATTGAGTTGTCTGTAGGTTAGGTTAACTGACAGTTGTCTATGAATTTCGGCAATAGATTGGGTCTTATTCATAATAACGATAGCACCCCCCTTATCTGCTGGTTTAATAATAATGTTGGGGTTATCTTTCAGAGATTTTATGGCTTGTTTATCTGTGGGTGTCAGGTTGTGGCGTATCGGGTGTAGGCCCAATCTCGGCAAACCATCCACGAGCACAGGCTCTGAATGCTGGCATTGCAAAACTCCTGTCCCTTGAAATGCTGTCATTCAGGCTGGTGGAGACTGACAGTTTACGGAACTTAATGGCATTGGCAGTCCCACAATACAATGTGCCAAGCTGATTTTATTTCAGCAGGCAAGCCGTCCCTGGTCTGCAAAAGCATGTTGTTGAGGTTAAAATTAAACATGCGCTACTAAACTCCGTCAGTAGCAATGTCCACCTGACCACCGCTGCGTGGACCAGTACCCATGGCCAGGGACGATACCTTTCCCTCACTGCCCATTGGGTCAATGTTGTGGAGCCGGGTACAGATCTTGCGAGTGGCGCTGTACGTGTTCAGCCAACTACAAGGATTGCAGGAATCAAGTCTGTACACATTGACTCCTCCTTCTCCAGTTCCTCAGAAACATCGTTGCAGGAGCCGTCACGGTCTACCTCCACATGGACCCGTGAACGCTTAATAAGAATCTTTAGTTATATAGCGCCAACAGATTACGCAGCGCTTTACAGTTTAACAGTTTCAGAACACAAGTCATAAGTAACAACGTTACCAATACAATAATTAAAGCAATATAATCCGCACATGCTCGTGAGAGCTTACAATTTACAAATATGTGGGGGAGATACAAAGTACAGGTGTTTATATACAATGGTGTATTTAGAATGATGGTCCAGCCATTTTGAGGGAGTGAGGGATGGATGGAGATAGTGAATGGGCTACACACACACACTTACACATAGAATGACTTTGATTAGTGAATGTGATAGGCCGCTCTGAAGAAATGTGTTTTGAGTGAGCGCCCGAAAACATGCAAATTGTGGATAGTTCTAATTTCTTGGGGTACAGCATTCCACAGTATTGGCGCAGCGCGGGAGAAGTCTTGGATTCGGGAGAGATGTTCTTTAGGTGTAGGCGGCAATAGCGGGCAACAGATTGTATATGGGAGGTGAAGGAGAGATTGGTGTCAAACATAACACCCAGACAGCGAGCCTGTTGACCGATATGAGCACAGACGTGGCCAAACGTCAACAGGCCGTCCTGAAATTAATTTCCATGGGGAATCAAAGCCACACAGCGCTGGAGCTCTGGAATGCCATAAAGCAAGAGAGCGACATGTGTATTTTGCCAGCGAATCTCCAGCCAGGCTTGGTAGTGTGTGACAATGGCCGAAATCTGGTGGCAGGTCTGGGCCTAGGCAACGTCACTCACATACCATGTCTGGCACATGTGCTAAACTTGGTCGTCCAGAGTTTTTTGAGGGACTATCCGGATCTTGATGCACTGCTGCACAAGGTCCGCCTACAGTGCGCTAACTTGCGACGTTCCACCATGGCCAGATCGCGCATTGCAGCTCTGCAACGCAGATTTTGCCTTCCTGAACATCGCATCATATGTGACGTACCCACCAGGTGGAATTCCACGTTACATATGTTGGAGCGGTTGTGTGAGCAGCAGCCAGCAGTAATGGAGTATCAGCTGCATCAGTCGCAATCAACTCGCAATTTGCGCCGTTCACACTTCACCACTACTGAGTGGGCCTCTATAATAATAATAATAATCTTTATTTATATAGCGCCAACAGATTCCGCAGCGCTGTACAGTTTAACAGTTTCATAACACAAGTCATAAGTGACAACGTTAACAATACAATAATTAAAGCAATATAAGCCGCCCCTGCTCGTGAGAGCTTACAATCTACAATGAGGAGGGGAGCTACAAAGTACAGTTGTTTATATACAATGGTGTATTTACAATGATGGTCCAGCCATTTTCAGGGAGTGAGGGATGGATGGAGATAGTGAATGGGCTACACACACACACAGTTACACATAGAATGACTTTGATTAGTGAATGTGATAGGCCGCTCTGAACAAATGTGTTTTGAGTGTGGAAGTAGGGCTGTTAATGGGGATGTTGAAGTCTCCAAGGATAAGGGTTGGTACTTCTGAGGACATGAAAGTGCGGCAGCCAGGCAGAGAAGTGGTCAAGGAACTGTGTGGGCGAGCCTGGGGTCCGATATATTACCGCTACTCTGAGGGAGAGGGGACGAAAGAGCCTGATGGTGTGGACCTCATAATTTGCAAAATCTTTATATAAAATTTACATGTTACATATTTACATCTAGTATAAAACATTTAACCATTAAGCCTACTTACAGAACAAGGAAGTGTAAAAAACCTTGTGCTTAAAAAAAAAAGTGCAAATAAAATGTGACAAGGGCAGTGTAACAAATAATTTAGGAAAAAGATAAACTAACATCAAGTGCTGTGTGCTGTGTAAGAGCCAGACACATTAACATGAAATCAGTCTGGAATAGCGGTGATTTTCTCCCCAACCGAACATCGGAAGTTAACCACGAGTCACAACTATCTGGAGAAAACAAAAAAAGAAGGTTAGATCTAACATTCATAAGCAACTAGCTAGGGTAGATAAAATACATAAAAAAATAACATCAAAGAAATAAAAAAAAAAAAAGTTTTTAACATTCATAAGATACATTGTATTTAAAAAAAAAAAAAAACATAAAAACTATAATACACAGCAGGATCTTTAGTAAAAACCAGACTTGACACTGTAACCTCTTAATCCTTGCAAGCTTCAACACAACGTTGACAAGGTACACAGCAGGGGTGGTCGGTCTCCTAGACAACGAGCAAACTCCTTCATGTTGAGAGAGGCCACCATCTCCTTAGCTTTCTGGTACTTTTCTGTGGGAATGAGCTTGTCTCCAACCAGCCAGGAATATCCATTGAATGGCACACCATGGTTTGGTATTAGCACCCAGTACCAAAAGTGAAGCCAACCACAGTTCCCATTTCTCATGAACTTTATTTGATATACTGGCTGGCCAAACATTAGTTTCTCACAAAGGAGCTGAAGACCCTGAGTGGCAGTAGGTGCAAGTCTCTCCAGCATGACCTGTTTGTTAGATATCAGAGGGAGAAGAGGATTGGGCCTTGCCAAGGTGCCCGATTGCATCTTAAGTCTTATTGAATGTTGGAGCCAGTCCACCGTATAAAAGCAGCCATAGAGTGTCCGGGTACCTGCTTGGATTTCGATCCAAATGAAGACTACTTTGATGTACATGTACACCAATTAGAGAAAAATGACAAGGATGAGGCAGTAAGACACGCTCAGCAGAGTACAAGCAGCATTGCTTGAAGAAGTAACTTGAGCGTGATCAAAATTCAATAAATTAAAATCTCAGACTACAGTGAACACAACTGTTAGCTGTGAAAGGGCTTTTTGTGTCCTTCTACAGTGTTTTCAACCAATGTATTGGATACGGATGGAAGCACGTCACACTATAATTTCAATTGAATGGAGCAGCAAGAATTACACTAAAGAAAAAAAAAAAAAAAGAGTGTGAGAGTGACATGTGCAGATGCCTACATACAGCGTTGTATGCCGAGCAAACTGCAGCGCGTCACCTGCACTCACACACACACCTTGCAGAGCTGTGAAAAAAACACTGCAAGGCAAAAGGAAGATGTACACAGCGTTGGTAAACTAGCCTGCCTAAAGCACAGTACACAAAATCGCAATCTCTAACTGTCCCTCAGAGTCAGCAGAGCAGCGTTCTGTCCCGAACTGAATTAACAGCACAGTGACGCTAAAATGGCGGCTTTATCCGGCAACAATACCTTCCTTGTGTCACGGTTAGGGTAGCGTGTGTCTATTATATGAGTGTCTCTAAAATGTAACGTTACGCAGCCTTATTCTGCCCTTGGGACGCAAAAATAAGACAGCAGTAATCATTTACTGTATAAAACTCCACCTATGCGCAACAAAACAAGCACGTTCCCTCTTCCGGTTCCTGCGCTGACATGTGAGTAGGGAGTTTGGAGACGCTCCTGAATTTATCCCAGGTATCCAAGCATATCAGGCCGATAGGAGAGCATTAAAACCACCCACGGTGGTGACTTAAATATGGTGAATCGAACCAGTGAAGAACTGTAGGTCGATGCGAATGAATGTGCGATCACATGACACACGTTTATAATAACCCTTGCTAGACACGACTAACTTTGTAGACATTTGGACACACCTGAACCCAGATGGCAGTGAATATTCATTCTATTCGGCGCCACATGACTCTTGGTCCAGAATAGATTATATATTGCTATCACAGGAGCTATTAAGGGGAGTGGAAGAGGCAGATGTGCACAACGTAGCTATATATGACCACGCGCCCGTATCAGTGACCCTGCCAGATATGGTGCAGATGGGGCCAGACCAAACTTGGCGCTTCCCGACCTATTTGTTAATGGATGAGAAGTTTCGACATCAGGTGAAGCAATGGTGTTTTTAATATGTAAGGGATAATGGAGATACTAGGGATAGGCCGGAACTTTTATGGGCAGCAGGGAAGGGAGTAATGCGCGGGAAACTAATAGGTTATCAGACAACGCTAAAAAAGAAGATAGCGACAAACTACTCGCAGGCTAGCAGGATATTACGCGATAGGTACACGGCAAACAAGACAAGTTCATCAACACAGGTTAAAAATAGATGTAAGCAGGCTAAGGCTGACTTACACGTATGGGTATATCGACGAGAGAGAAGCAGTAATAACAATTATAGAGCCGATGTATATCGTTATGGTAGCAAATGAGGGAGACTATTAGCACGACTAGCGAAAGGAAATCACATTCGTCATCAACATATTACAGCGTTAACGAATAAACATGGGATCATGAACACAGACCCTCGAAGCATAAACACCATTCTACAAGAATACTACTCAGACTTATATAAGGTGGAACATACGGATAGTGCGGAGGGTAACACCTTTGTAGATGGAATACGGTTACCATCCATCACAAACTATCAGCTTCTCCTTTTAAAAAAACAAATTGAGGTGACGGAAGTGACAGCGGCGATAAGTTACTTGAAATACGGGAAAGCTCCAGGACCTGACGGGTTTACAGCCAAATTATTAAAATTATTGAGTGAGGATATCCCGTCCACATTGGTACGCACCTTCAATCATATATTGGAGACAGGAGGGTTGCCCAGCCATTCAAACATGTCACACATGAAGGTGCTACTAAAACCAAACAAACCTTCACATCTGCCTGGATCCTATCGTACATTCTCACTCATTGACCATGATATCAAGATTTTGTCCAGGATCATGGCAGATCGTTTGAGTAGCATTGTTCCTACGCTGATAGGGCGATCACAAGTGGCCTTTGTTAGCTACTTTGTTGGCTACTATCAGTCTCACTATGCATAACACATGTGTGCAGTGGGCAGTATTACCTTTGCCTTCGGTGGAGTAGGAAAACACCTCTCCTATCGAAGTGTTAGTTGGGGAGATGGAAGATTTGCCACCGGGACCTGAATTGTAATACTTAAATGTGACAGGTGACAAATTTGGTAAGGCGCAACTCCGCGGCCCCTACGTTGAGTCTAGCCCGTGAAAATTTACTGGTTGTCAATGGGGAACCCCAACACCCCGGGCAGCTACAGTATTTCAACAATTAGAGCTGAACCAAGATTTGCTGTATCAGGTTTATAAAATACATGTGGAAATTTTTTAGCAATTGCTGCTACCGCAGTCATATCGGAGGTTGGTAATGGACTTAGCGCATGCGCATGTACTAGGGTGACATTTGTGCCAAAAGAAAACCCTACACAGAATTATACAACGGTTTTACTGGCTGGGGGTCTATCAAGAAGTTAAACGGTATTGTAACTCTTGTCGCATGCGCCAGGTACACAGTCCTCAGCCTCATTTTGTGAGTCCCTTGGTGCCATTAAAAATTTTAGAGGTCCAGTTTGAGAGAATACCCATGGATCTGGTGGGGCCGGTTAATAAATCAGCAAGGGGTCATCAACAGGGGCAATAAAAGGGGCACTGTGTGGGTCACCAGTTTTGAGCACACCGAGTTCAAAAGAGAATTCATTGTCCAGACTGATGCGTCAGAGGTAGGTCTGGGTGCCGTGTTGTCTCAGGACTGGAGCTTAACGGGAGGAGCATCCCATTAGTTTCCTGAGTCGAAAACTTACTCCATCAAAAAACAGAGACAGCATTGTAGAGAGAGAGTGCCTGGCGATAAAGTGGGCACTGGAGTCGTTGCGCTACTATTTGTTGGGGATAACATTTTGTTTTGTAACTGATCATTCCCCTCTGACTGGCAGTGTTGTAGCCCAGGGAGTAGAGTTCAGGTGGTAGAAAGATGAACATAACAGGAGACTTGGAAAACGTTGGCAAACAGTTATTTAATCTGAAAACGGACAGGCAAATTCAGGTGAGATCCATGCCTTGTTCATTTTCAGAAAAATAAGCCGGTCTACATTGTCTGAGGATAGTCGCATGCGACGGTCTGTTAGTACACCACCTGCAGCACTAAAGACGCGCTCAGATAATACACTGGCAGCAGGCAAGCCAGCACCTCCAAGGCATACTGGCTAAGCTCTGGCCATGTATCCAGCTTAGAGACCCAAAACTTGAAAGGGGAAGAGGCATCTGGGAGTACACTGAGAGGGAAAGACATGTAGTCTGTCACCATCTTACGGAAACGTTGCTTCCTGGTGAATGGAGCCGTCTCGGATGGTGTAGTAGTGATGGGTAGTTCGTGAGTGAGTAGTTCAAAATGAACTAATCTTCAGAGTGAACTAGTTCATCTAGTTCACCATCCTGACACAGATTAGTTCATTGTGAACTAAACAGTAAGTGGGAGGAGACAGAGAGTGATCCAGGTTCATACAGCTCCAGGAAGCTCCCTGCTCTGTCTCACACTGGCTCTTTACAGCTCTTGATGCTGGAAAACAAGGTAGTAAAACACTATACCACACATCAAATACAAATATAATAGTAATAATAATATTATTAATAAAAACTGAAATTGCACACACAGTACACAGACACAGCTCATATGTGTGTATGAGAGAGTGTTTCTGTGTGTAGTTCATGCCTCTAGCCTAGAAGATCAGTCTTGCTAAAATCTTTAACACTGACCCTGTTCTGTTCTTAAAATGGTGGATGCTGAACTGCTTCTCAGCCCCCTCATACACAATCATTATGTGGCACTGCTGGGCTCAGTGAGAGGCATCAGATTGAACTAGGCTGTCCTGAGTCATTCTCAATAGAACATTTTGTTCAGCAGTTCATCTAGTTCATTTAGTTCAGAGGTCACATGATGCATTTCCTATCAGCTCCTCACAGGATAGGGTGGAGAAAAACTGAACTAAATGAACTAATAATTCTTTTGAACTAATCTTTTCAGTGAACTAGTTCATGGTGAACTAATCACCAAAATTAACTAGATTTCCCATCACTATGGTGTAGACCTTGGGGGCGCTGTCACAAAACTTCGCCACATTTGTAACATACAGCTCTTGCCCTGTGCAGAGGCGCTGCTTGTGCTCCCTCTTGTTGCAGAGGTGTCTACAATGCCTCGACGCACAGAGCTGCTTTGTAAAGCAGTAGCAGCAGCAGCGCTCTCGGCTGGAATGGAGAACATTATGGATTTCAACAGTGTGTCTTGGTCCTCCAGCATTTTACGGTCCCGGTTCAACGGTGTGATGAGGCTTTGTAAGTTGTCCCGGTAGCGAGGGTCTAGGAGGGTGTACACACAATAATCTGACGTGATGAGAATGTGGGCGATGCGGCGGTCGTTTCTCAGGCACTGCAGCATGAAATCAACCATGTGCTGCAGACTCCAACTGGCCAACAAACGCTGTACTCTGGAAGAGCGTCACACTAATAGATTTTTGTAAATTTAAAATAGAATAAAGCAGCACCAATTTTTGAAAAATGACAAGGATGAGGCAGTGACAGACACTCAGCAGAGTACACGCAGCGGTGGTTGAAGTAAGTGGAGCGGGATCTACACTCCTACAAAAAATTAAACCTCAGACTAGAGTGAACACTGAAACACAACTGTTCACTTGCTGTGAAAGGCCTTTTTGTGGACTTCTATTATGTTTGCAAGCAATGTATTGTATTTTGATGGAAGAGCGTCACACTAATAGATTTTTGTAAATTTAAAATAGAATAAAGCAGCACCAATTTTTGAAAAATGACAAGGATGAGGCAGTGACAGACACTCAGCAGAGTACACGCAGCGGTGGTTGAAGTAAGTGGAGCGGGATCTACACTCCTACAAAAAATTTAAACCTCAGACTAGAGTGAACACTGAAACACAACTGTTCACTTGCTGTGAAAGGCCTTTTTGTGGACTTCTATTATGTTTGCAAGCAATGTATTGTATTTTGATGGAAGAGCGTCACACTAATAGATTTTTGTAAATTTAAAATAGAATAAAGCAGCAGCAATTTTGAAAATTACAAGGATGAGCCAGTGACAGACGCTCAGCAGAGTACACGCAGCATTAGTTGAAGTAACTGGAGCGTGATCTGCACTCAAAAAAAAAAAAAAAACTCACAGACTGCAGTGAACACTGAAACACAACTGTTCACTATCTGTGAAAGGCTCCTTTGTGGACTTCTATAGTGTTTGCAACCAAGGTATTGTATACGGATGGAAGCACGTCACACTATTATTTCAATTGCATGGAGCAGCAAGAATTACACTGAAGAAAAAAAAAGAGTCTGTCAGTGACACGTGCAGATGCCTACAGACAGCGTTGCATACAGAGCAAACTGCAGCGTCACCTGCACTCACACACACCTTGCAGAGCTGTTAAAACAACACTGCAGGCAAAAGGAAGCTTTACACAGCCGGTGGTAAACTAGCTGCCTAAAGCACAGTACACTAAATCGCAATCTCTAACTGTCCCTCAGAGTCAGCAGAGCAGCGTTCTTTCCCTAACTGAGTTCACAGCACAGTGACGCTAAAATGGCGGCGGCGCCTTTTATAGTGCATTCTGACATCATTTCAGCATCCAATCACAGCCATGCCATTAGTTAACATGACCGCAGCAGTACAGGATGTGCCCACACTTCTTAGGATTCCTCATTGGCTGACTAAAATCACATTGCCTCTCAAAGAATTATGGGAACTTCGATTCCGGTATAGATATATGGAAAATATCGGAACTAAGTATCGGAATTCTGATACAGCGAATATCGGCCGATACCCGATACTTGCGGTATCGGAATGCTCAACACTACTCCTAGGTTTTTAACTTTTTATAGTGAACAAATTTTATGCCTCAAACATGCAGAAAAAAAATCCCACCTAGACTGTAAGATTTTCATGTAAGATACTAAATCCTTGTATTATTGGATTGTTAGTTTCTACTCTACTGACTTAAGAAACATAAGTGATAACCAATGATATTAATCTTCATGGTGTGTGTGGTAGATTAGCCATGCACTCTCCTCCTCAAAGTCTTATGTCTGCCAGTAAAACAACTGGCTTAAGCAGGACCCTCCCTGCTGTTCCCTGACTGCAATAGAGCAAAAGATTGATAATTTTAACCCATTGGTTGGGTAGCGGGTTTCAGATTGCTAAGGATGGGACTGGTCACCAGGAGATTCCGCCCTTTGTTCTATGCAGGTATTCTAAAAATAAGACTTACAGAGATAGCAGATTGTTATGCTCATCTATTTCTCTCTATCCACTAGCAATAAACTGAGCTGCTGCACATGTGTGAATGCTTTTCCATTTGATTCTAGAAACAGAGAGAAAGAACAGGTTATTGCGAACCCCATTCGCGAGCCTTGATTTCAGAATTTTTGGTTAGTAGCAAAATAAGCACTGAGGGGTTTAATACTGCCCTCCTTGTTTGCATTGTGTGAATAATAAAAAATGCTGTTATTTAGGAGCTGTTACTGCACCATTAGTGATGTTAAAAGCTATGCCATCGGTAGTGTATTTTTCCATCAGTGACATTCGAGGCGGACAGTTTCTCAGGTGGAGGCTAGCTAAGTATACTGCTCAGTACCAGTGTCAGCAGCTGGACATTGCACAATGAGGTGGTCTGTATTGACAAAATATAACGCTGATTCAGTGTAGCTCCTTTCTGGGTGTAACATTACTATGCAGAAGAAAGCCCTGGCAATCTACTTCCATATTATGTCTAGAAAACTTGAAGGTGAGTACAAATAAAGGAATTCAATATAGTGATGGAAGATGCACCCCTAGGTCGGAAGGCACTCAACAAGCTATTTGGAAAGAGCCAATGGTCGACCTGCATATGAAAAATGCTCATGAGGGCCAGGATCAAAGCCATAAGAAAATCTTGGAACTGATATCGCATGTTCGAAATGGAAGATCAAAAGCTGCAAAGATATCAAAGTTTGTAACTTGGAATGTATGAACCATGAACCAAGCCAAAATGGACATAATCAAAGTTGAAATGGACAGAACGGTACTCAACTTACTTGAAATTAGTGACCTAAGATGGACTCAAATCTGGACATTTCCAGTCAAACGAACATTGGGTCTGCTATTCTGGCAATGAAAATCGGTGTCACTTTTATTCCCAACTAAAGATTAGCTAAGCAGAAAAAAACCAAGAACAGAAACATAATGATTAAATACCCTACAGTAAATAAACATCAAAGTGCATGAAAATAATATGGCATTTAGTTAACATGCTTTATGATAAAAAAAAATGCGAAAGCCATCACTCCTCATCACGGCAACCGTATTTGGGACAGTCCTAACTCTAATATTAAAAACCTTACCGTTTGTCAACTGACATGCATGTAGATAAGGGCTGAGACTGACTGAACCCAAGTAGTGGAAACACAATCGAGGGAGACCACATGAATAATGCCCAGCTCATAAGAAAGGCAGGCCACACCTTTATATGCACATGATGCAAACAGACAGAAAAAAGCAAAAGGTATGAACTGGGATATAAATTGATGTGCATGCAGCGTGTAAGCGCATGTTCACACTAGCCACTGAACAGAAAAAAAACAAGAAAAAACAAGTACAGAAACAAAATGATTAAATACCCGACAGTAAATAAATAAATAGCATAGTGCATGATTCTGACAGCTGACACCCGGCACTACGTGCCAGGAGCGGTCACAGAAACCACCGAAATGCTGCGATTGAACACGATCACAGCATTCTGGGAGCAGGCAGAGGTGACAGCCCATCTGCCTTTTGATCGGAGACCCCGTGGCGTGACCGGGGTCCTGATTGTTGCCACGGTGACCCGATGTCGTCATGACGACATCCAGGTCACCAGAGTTTGGAAACTTGCTGATCATGCGCAAGGCATGATCAGCAAGTCTCTCTGTCAATGCAGAGCTGACAGTTTCTGCAGAATGGGGATGCTGCTTCATCTCCAATTTAAAAAAAAAAAGAAACCCAAGAAAAAAATAGGACCAAAGAGCAATGAATAAAATATACAGTACAGACCAAAAGTTTGGACACACCTTCTCATTCAAAGATTTCTCTGTATTTTCATGACTAAGAAAATTGTAGAATCACACTGAAGGCATCAAAACTATGAATCAACACATGTGGAATTATACATTACACTTTACAAAAAAGTGTGAAACAACTGAAAATATGTCTTATATTCTAGGTTCTTCAAAGTAGCCACCTTTTGCTTTGATTACTGCTTTGCACACAGAAAAGGTGAACGGATGGACTCTACATGCCTGGTTCCCACCGTGAAGCATGGAGGAGGAGGTGTGATGTGTGGGGGTGCTTTGCTGTTGACACTGTTGGGGATTTATTCAAAATTGAAGGCATATGAACAGAATGGCTACCACAGCATCTTGCAGCGGCATGCTATTCCATCCGGTTTGCGTTTAGTTGGACCATCATTTAGTTTTCAACAGGACAATAACCCAAAACACACCTCCAGGCTGCGTAAGGGCTATTTGACCAAGAAGGAGAGTGATAGGTTGCTACGCCAGATGACCTGGCCTCCACAGTCACCAGACCTGAACCCAATCAAGATGGTTTGGGGTGAGCTGGACCGCTCACCGCTTTAATTTTGAATAAATCCCCAACAGTGTCACCAGCAAAGCACCCCCACACCCTCACACCACCTCCTCCATGCTTCACGGTGGGAATTAGGCATGTAGAGTCCATCCGTTCACCTTTTCTGCATGCAAAGCAGTAATCAAAGCAAAAGGTGGCTACTTTGAAGAACCTAGAATATAAGACATATTTTCAGTTGTTTCACACTTTTTTGTAAAGTGTAATGTATAATTCCACATGTGTTGATTCATAGTTTTGATGCCTTCAATGTGATTCTACAATTTTCATAGTCATGAAAATACTGAAAAATCTTTGAATGAGAAGGTGTGTCCAAACATTTGGTCAGTACTGTACAAATTTTATTAGTACAAAAATGATGAATTTTATATATTATAGTATTTGAATAAGAGAACAAGGGAATCGGCAACACCTAGAAAGCACATTCAACTAGGTCGGTACATGAGCAACAAGTAAATCAAATCCTATATATATCAAAATATACCCATAGAAATGACAGTCAAGAAGTTTATAATTGGCCATGCATATAAAAGGAGCAACAAATGTAAAGGTAAAGAAAGCTGTTAGATATAAAGTGCAAAAAATGTCATATTTATGGTCACAGAAGGACCTATATGAAAAAAAGACATTATTTTCCCTCAAGAAAAAATAATGTCAAATATAAAGTGCACCAGTGCAATATACCGTATATACTCATGTATAAGCCGACCCATGTATAAGCCGACCCCCCTAATTTTGCCACAAAAAACTGGGAAAATTTATTGACTCCCGTATAAGTCTAGGGTGGAATGCAGCATGCAGCAGCTACTGGTAAATTGCAAAAATAAAAATAGATACCAATAAAAGTAAAATTAATTGAGATATCAGTAGGTTAAATGTTTTTGAATATCCATACTGAATCAGGAGCCCCATATAGTGGTCCATACAGTTAATGATGGGCCCCATAAGATGCTCCATACAAAATGTGCCCCATATAATGCTGCACAAAGGTTAATAATTGGCTTATAAAATGCTCCATAGATTATGCCCCCATATGGTGCTCCATAGATTATGCCCCATAAGATTGCTCCATAGATTATGCCCCATATGCTCCACAGATTATGCCCCATATGTTCCACAGATTATGCCCCATATGTTCCACAGATTATGCCCCATATGCTCCACAGATTATGCCCCATAGGTTCCACAGATTATGCCCCATATGCTCCACAGATTATGCCCCATATGCTCCACAGATTATGCCCCATATGCTCCACAGATTATGCCCCATATGTTCCACAGATTATTCCCCATATGCTCCACAGATTATGCCCCATATGCTCCACAGATTATGCCCCATATGTTCCACAGATTATGCCCCATATGCTCCACAGATTATGCCCCATATGTTCCACAGATTATGCCCCATATGCTCCACAGATTATGCCCCATATGCCCTATATGTTCCACAGATTATGCCCCATATGCTCCACAGTTTATGCCCCATATGCTCCACAGATTATTCCCCATATGTTCCACAGATTATGCCCCATATGCTCCACAGATTATGCCCCATATTCTCCACAGATTATGCCCGATAGGTTCCACAGATTATGCCCCAAATGCTCCACAGATTATGCCCTATATGTTCCACAGATTATGCCCCATATGCTCCACAGATTATGCCCCATATGTTCCACAGATTATGTCCCATATGTTTCACAGATTATGCCCCATATGCTCCATAGATTATGCCCCATAGTATAGGTCCCTTATGTTGCTGCAATTAAAAAAAGAAAAATGACATACTCACCTCTCGTCGCTGGGGGCCAGGTGCAGGTGTCCTGAGCAGGCGGGGACACTGGCGCACTATGGGGGACAGGTGCCAGTGTCACCGCTCGCTCAGGGCCTCGGCACCTGAGATATTTACCTGTACCCGGTCCACAGTTGCGCACCGCTGTCTTCCAGGTCCTCTTGTCAGTGAGCGCTCAGGCAGAGGGCGTGGCGTGTACTAACTACGTCGTCGCGCCTTCTGCCTGAACATTCACAGCTAGAGGACGCGAGGACACAGCGGCGCACAGCGGTGCAACGAGGACAGGTGAATATCGCTATACTCACCCCCCCGCCGGCGCGTCTCTGTAGCCCCTGCTCTTCTCCCACAGCTCTTCCTTCTTACAGCGGTCAAGTGGTACCGCTCATTAAAGTCATGAATATGTGGATATTCATGACTTTATTGAGCGGTACCATGTGACCGCTGCAGGAAGGAGCCTGATATCGTGGAAGAAGCGGGGGATTGCAGAGAAGCATCAGCAGGGGGGTAAGTATGATCTGACACCCCCGCTTCCCCTCCCCCGCCGACCCCTGGTATATGACTCATGTATAAGCCGAGAGGGGGACTTTCAGCCTTAAAAAATGGGCTGAAAATCTCGGCTTATACACGAGTATATACGGTATGTGGTCCAAACATGGGCCTACCAAAAATATATTGAAAGGGATATAAACTAACAGCCGAGCCTTTCAAGGTGACATACAGTGGTTCAGGAGTTCAAAAAGTACCGGCCATAATGGTAAATGAAAAAGGGGTATACATGAAAATATTGAACAGTATATATATATATATATGTCTGTCAAAGACCAACCTTGCTGAAATGTGGGCAGGAGGACCCCAACGCGTGTTTCGCTATTGTGCTTCTTCGAAGCCCCCTGGGGGAATCACGTCACTCGGAGATTTAGATGAAAACCCCAAAGTAAGGGGCTGGCGTAAAGTGCTGGATAAATGTGATCTCAAATGTTATGTAAAATGTTCCCAATAACAGTTTCAACTTAATCCACCAAAAAGCAAGCCCTGGCTCAGGTCCGTCATCTGTTCCACGTTATTGGTAGTACAAAGGCTCTGGAAAAGCGAAATGGCTCCTCACGCGCCAAAATAAACTCAGAAAATTCTCCTCTCTCAAATCCAAAGGCCCCTCCTCCCTTCTGAGCCCCACAGTGTACCTAAACCACATATTGCATCCACGTTTGGCATTTCTGAAGCGATGAGAGCCCGCCTAACTGACAGGTGCATGCCTCCAGAAACACAGGCTGGGCATAACGTACTGGTCAGTACAGCATACTGGTCACTACAACGGCAGTTTTCAAATTTCACTCAGCAACATTCATTGCTGCTTGTTTCTGGAAAATACCCATGGAGTCAAAATCGTCACTACACCTGTAGATAAATTCCCCATGGGGTATAGTTTCCAAAACGAGGTCACTTGAGAGGGGAATTCTGCTCTTCTAGCAATTAAAGAAAAAAGGAAGAATAAAGCAGAATTTCCTATAAATAACTTTTATTAAGTGAAATGTTAAAAGAACCAACAGAGACAGGTATATGGTGCATACGAGAGCTGATACCCATAGTGGCGTCAGCATAAAAACGCAAATAAGGGAACAGGGTCCGTTTATCCACCAATACAACATGTTATACATACGCTGGCATAGTCACAATAAAATAATCAAAACACATTGTATGCTGAATAGCCAAACCATCAGAACATATAACCAGACATAGATGAAATGTACCTGTAGAGGTGAATTAGAACCGGACCACCAGCCCACCCCAACGCGCGTTTCGGAGCCACACTCCTTCCTCAGGGGAGTGTGGCTCGAAACGCGCGTTGGGGTGGGCTGGTGGTCCGGTTCTAATTCACCTCTACAGGTACATTTCATCTATGTCTGGTTATATGTTCTGATGGTTTGGCTATTCAGCATACAATGTGTTTTGATTATTTTATTGTGACTATGCCAGCGTATGTATAACATGTTGTATTGGTGGATAAACGGACCCCTGTTCCCTTATTTGCGTTTTTATGCTGACGCCACTATGGGTATCAGCTCTCGTATGCACCATATACCTGTCTCTGTTGGTTCTTTTAACATTTCACTTAATAAAAGTTATTTATAGGAAATTCTGCTTTATTCTTCCTTTTTTCTTGCCTAGCAATTGCAGTGTTCCATATAGTGTCCGTACATTCACATATGTATATAGATACCACTGGTAGTATCTTCTCGGACGTACGATATATATATATATATATATATATATACATATGTGATGATTGGTGTTATTGCATTCTCTTCTAGCAATTAGTGGCTCTGTATATGGAGTCTGCAAATTGTTCTAGGAAAATCTGCGCTCCAGGAGGCAAATAACGCTCCGTCCCTCCCGAGTCTCTCTGTACAGCTAAGTAGTACTGAACAACCACATATGGGGTATTGCCACATTCAGTAGAAATTGTTGGACAAATTTTTGTGCCATTTGTACCCACTTCTTGTGTGAAAATGTAAAATATGGGCTAAAACTAAATTTTGGTGGTAAAATTGTAGTTATTTTTTCTTTACTGCCCAATGGTATAAAATTCTGTGACACACCCGTGATGTCAATATGATCACTGCACCCTATATGAATTCATTGAGAGGTATAGTTTGTAAAATGGGTCACTTATGGGGAGCTCTGCTGTTTTGGCACTTCATGTGCTCTCCCAGGGGGTCTTGGCACCTGCAAACCATAACAGTAAAATCTGGCACTCAACTTGCCTTTATGAGCTTTGTACTGTGTCTGAAAAATATTTCCCGATTACATGTAGGGTATTGGCGCACTCAGGAAAAAATGGAGCTTAGTTTTTTTTAAAAAAAATTGCTATTAGCCCTTAGAAAAATTAAAAACTTGGGGCTAAAACAACACTTTAGTGGTAAAAATGTAATTTATTCTTTCTTCACCGCTCAGTGGTATAAAATTCTGTGAGGCCTAAGTGTTGTCAATATTGCACCACTAGATGAAATCATTGGGGAGTGTAGTTTGTAAAATGAGTTGACATATAGGGGGTTTGTGTTGTTCTGGCACCTCAGGGGCTCTGCCAATGTGACATGGCACCCTCAAATCATTCCAGCAAAATCAGAAATCCAATATGGCTCTTCTTCCCTTCTGAGTTTTGCACTGTGCTTCAAAAGTAGCATTCCGCCACATATGGGATATCAGCGTACTCAGGAGAAATTGCACAACAAATTGTATGAAAATGCAATATTTTGTGCTGAAAACATATTTGTGGGAATTTTTTTTTTTTTTTTTTTACGGCTCAACGTTATAAGCTTCTGTGAAACACTTGTAGATTCAATGTGCTCACCACACATCTATATTAGTTCACTGAGGGTACTAGTTTCCAAAATGTTGTCACTTGTGGGGGATTTTCACTGTTTAGTCACATCAGAGGCTCTCCAAATGCGACATGGCATCCGCCAATTGTTCCAGCAAATTTTGCATTCAAAAAGTCAAATGCCGCTCCTTCCCTTCCGAGCGCTGCCGTGCGCCCAAACAGTTTTTTTTCTCCCTCATATGGGGTATTGGCTTACTCAGAAGAAATTGCACAATAAATTGTATTTTTCCTGTTGCCTTTATGAAAATGCAATATTTTGTACTGAAAACATATTTGTGTGGAAAATTTGATCATAAAAACTTACATTCTATACAGGAGAGACAGAGAAAGAGGACTCCACTGACCATAAGAGCTTATAATCTACAGAAGAGAGAAACTAACCCAGTGACTCTAGAGATGGAAAATGACTATGCCATACAAATTGTCTTTCTCTGCAAATTGCAGATCTGTTTTAGTCCAGATATTGAACACCACAGTACAAGGTATGATGCCAAGCAAAAAGGCGTTAGTCCGCTCTTTTATGCTTCAGTAGTGTGAGAAAAGGTGCCGGGCAAGTTTTTTTTTTGCACACTGCAAATCAAATTTTAAAATGCTCATATTTGCATCAAACTGCGAGTTTCAGGAAGTTATTACTCAAACTCCATCCTCCGTGGATCAATTTGCTCATCTGTATTGGTTTCACACATTTTTGAAACACGTTCTCGCATTGGAACACACGGCCTTACTGCTGGGTTTGCCAAACTAAGCAAGCATAATTCAGGATGCTAGAATAGTCCATGTTTCATGGTTATGTGATATTATTATAAATTAATGATACATTCTTGGTTGATGCTTTTGTTCTACTGCTACGATGCACATTTCATATTCAAGCTGTCTGTCTGCACTAATTAAACAAAAATCAAAAGGACACTAATGAGGGGACAGGTAACATGTGGCAGATGTCGTAACAAATGCCATAGAGAAAAGTACAGGCTACACGACACTTGTGTATATCCAGACCCGGTACTAAGAACTTTCTTTTTATTACTTTCCAAAGTGTGGTAATTCACAGATATAAGAGCAATTGCCTTGTCACCAAAGCAGAATGTAATTATGCATGTCTCCACTGTGAAAAATGGACATTTGCAAAATTAACAGGTTGCTAACTTTTTTTCTCTTCTCACAGTAGGCATTAATAAAGAATTCCTCTGAAATTAAACATTCATTTAACAATAAATTAGATACTTAGAACATGAATAGTTCATTCTGCGGGAGTAAAAGTGTTACCCGTCAGGTTGTTTTATTTTCTCCAATGTATATTTGGCGAATTCAAAAAGACTTTGACATAGGATTTTAAATCTTCTGTATTTCTTTCAGTGGTCTTTATTCATATTCTGTATTGAACATTAGAAACTTGATAAATATAACTAATCCAAAGTGTAGGAAACAATTACTTTGGCTTTTTTATTACATTTTTTAAAGTATTGTAGAATATGAAAGACTCAGGCTTCAACACTTTTACAGGAAAAAATGTTATCGGCATAAATTACTGGAGCTAATCAGGAGTTTCTGAAGTGTGTAGAATTGGAAGATCTTTCTAGGTGAAGGAACAAATTATTTATATCTGATTATATAATAGATTTTTAAATGTCATGGTGGCAATAAATGCCATTAATTTAAGGAAGGTTATTGTCAAGTTTTACCTTGAAGACACTTTAAATGTTATATAAGAGAATTGTGTAATAAACGACATGGCCAAAAGTATAGGAACTTCTAAATATCACATACATGTTTTCTTCTTATTCCAAGACATGATATTAAGTCCTTATCCACAAAACAGATTGAGGGCTCGTTCACACAACCGTATTTTCAATCCGAGTGCAGTTCGTGAAAAATACGAATCGCACTCGGAACAATGCTATTCAACCGAACAGTGCAAATGAGGAATCTTTTTCACTGACCGAAAAAATCAATCATAATTATAATAGTTTCTTCTATAATTCAGATGAGACTTACCCATTCATGTCTGTGGGTGCTCAGAAAAAATTGGATGCCACAGTACAGATCCTGGTTTTATGGATACATTGCAATTCTGTAACATAGGAAACTGTGAATGATCTTGTAAATTATTAAAAGCTGCTCCCACAAAAAAACAGATTATAAACAGACTGCACACGGACGACAAGTGAGGAAAAATTGTCCTAGTTTTCTGGATGAAACTCTGAATGATTTTTTATATGCTCGTGTGAGTCTACCTTGGAACTCAATATTTTCAAAGCACTATACACACAGGCACACAAAGTGCCTATATCCACAGAAACTCAGAGTTCCTGGCTGTACCTCTTGACAGGCACCATAAACATGACCATGCTGTGCAGATAAGGTCTGATTATGGAGTTGGCCTCCCATACCAATATTCTCTAGATACTTTTCAGGTAAACTTTACAATATTCATTCAACCTCAAAGAAATTAGCAAGGTAGCACAATGATTTCTGCTGATACTCCAGTTCATCTCAAATACATTTGGTCAGGAAGGAGTGCTAATCAGTCTAAGAAAAACTCATTAAACTGTTGTTTGACGGATGTCACTTGATACATGTTTTGGTAAAACAGCAAAGTGACTTCTCATCGTTGGGTATTATATGGATATATGCTTGGGTTTTGTTTTTATGCACCCATCACAAGTGTGGCTTATACAGTTAAACTAGTCAGTAAGTGTGGTTCTTCACCCTGTCTTTTCTGTGCTCTAAGATCCTGGCAAATGTTGTAACTTGGTAGAGGACACAACTGTCAGTTGGGATAGCAGTTCCAATGAAGAAACTTGTGTAGAGTGCCAAGTCGATGCCAAAGCTGAAACGTAACTATTTTAGATCTTCATATAAGTGACTTAGCCTCTTAAAAAATCATAGCGGTACAGTAGATTTTTGCAAATGTTTTATAGATAAAAAATAGTTTTTTTTTACATATGTAAATGAGGTGCTTAAGTTTGCCTTGGCTTAGCAAAGGTTTTGGTGTACCTTTCTGCCTTCTCAATTACAACACTCTGCCCGCACGTTTACTTCTCCCTTTTTTATCTGGTTTCAGGTGTGATTTTCATATTGTCCACACCTGTTACTTTCCACGGGTAAGTTTGAACAAGCATTACATGCCTGAAACAAAGTTGTTTACCTGCAATTTTGAAACGGTGCCAACAATTTTGTCCAGACCATTTTTGGGGTTTTGTGTGAAATTATGTCCAATTGGCCTTTTTTCTCTGTTTATTTGTGATGTTCCAATACACACAAAGAATTAAACATGTGTATAACAAAATATGTGCAATTGCAATTATTTTCTGGGAGAAATACTTCTTTTTCTTGAATATTTTCAAGGATGCCAACACTTTCACCCATGACGATATGCACTGGCATTCTTGGTCCCAAGTAAAAAAATGCATTTGCATTTTTATTGCATTTTTGTGGCAGAAGCTGACTAAAGACTGATACATGACTGTATCAATAAAATTTTGGCAAAGCCAAATACCAGGAAATATAAAAAAATAAAGATGCTTGGGGGCGTGGCCTGACTGCGGATGGCGCCAGGTGTGTGGACTTAAAGCTCCGGTTGTTCTCCTGCTTCTGAAGCTCACAACAGCTGTTAAAACTTAAGCTGTCCCATACAATACCTGAACACCCAGTACGGAGAATGTGAAAGGGCCAGTTGCAAAAGCGGGGGTCTCACGCCAAGGTGATGGACTTTTTTGCCCTGGAAGCAGACCCACCTCAAACAGGCAAGATGGCGCCATCCCCTTCATTCTCCTCCTTGCAGTCACGGCGTGGAGTCCTAGACATTGCAGCAGCGGGAGAACAGGCAGAGGAAGCAGATATTCCTCTAACGTAAAAAGACATGCAAAAGCTCCTCAGTTCTCTTAGGACATTGCTGCATATTGATTCGCTGGGTGAACGCATAGCGCATATTGAATCTAAAATGGCAGAATATGCCAGCTCTCATAATAACTTAATTGATGCTAATTCAGCTCTAGAAGATGAGGTATCCCTTTTGAAAGCTAAACTATATGATTTGGAAGACAGGTCCAGCCGCAATAATATGATATTAAGGGGTATTCCTGAGTAAAAGATGGTGACTTGCAAAAGTATTTTTATGATCTATTAAAGGAAGTGATTCCGTGAGCAGACTCTAGAGATCTTTTGGTGAACAGAATCCATAGAGTTCCTAAACCTAAGAATCTTAACCCGTCGATATCTCGGGACATCCTGGCCCGTATTCACTTTTATAACTAGAGGGGGGAACCTGTTCTTTCAACTCCTTTCCAAAATCTAGTAGTATTTCCAGATTTGTCTGCTGTGACTCTGGCCAAAAGAAGAGAATTTGCAGGAGTGGCCAAAATTTTAAGAGACAACATCTCTTACAGATGGGACTCCCAGTGAAAATGATTATTCATCATTTAGGATCTGCTCATATCTGCTTCTCAGCCTCTCAAGTGGAAAAACTGCTTATCAACTGGGATCTGTAGCCACCCTCACCAGTACGTTACTTCGCAAAAACCACAGCTCAGAAGAAATTTAACTTGGAGTGGTTCAAAGCTTAACTGTTCCTCTCATGTGATGAGCCTTCCTTTTTTTCAATTGTTCTGGTTAAACATGGCTTTCATCTTACTGACAGCTTACTTTATTAAAGGATGAGCAGGAGATTTCCAAATACTCTGTTCCACAAACTATGTTACTCCCAGCTCACATAGTGAGCATTTTATCTTTTTTGGTGCCTTGTTAGGCAATTTTTCTGCTTGTTGAAAGTTTTTATGCACGTATGTTTTTTAAATGTTTATATGTCTTCCCCTTCCCCTAGCTTTGGCTGCTATATTTCCAAATCAGTCAGTTTTCTGATTTAATAATGAGCATTCAAATACTATCATTAAATGTTAAGGGATTGAGCTCTCCATTTAAAAGGTCATTATTGTGGAAAGAACTGATTAAAATTCATTGTAATGTAGCCTGCATTCAAGAAACCCATCTCTGTAAGGAAGACAATCATCGTCTTCACCACAAAAAAATTTCCTTTCCCTTTTTCGTCAGTGGTGAGGGGAAGAAACTGGGGGTCTGTATCCTTGTAAGAGACTCAGTGGCCTTTAAGCTAATTAATACTTTTATTGACCCTGATGGCAGGTATATGATTCTCATTTGTAGTCTTAATAGGTTGATCTTCATGATTGGTTCATATTATCCTCCAAATTCTGCTCATATTACGTTTGCTAGGAAATTTTTTCAGAAAGTTACGGATGTCTCTAAAGGTTTCCAAGTATTATGTGGAGACTTTAATACTCCCAGCTCCACACTTCTTGACTGCTCATCTCCCAACGCAGTTAGGAAGGTGAAGGGCCCTTTGGCTGCCGAGTTTCATCTTCATGATAATAGCGTTCTTTACATGCAGGTGAAAGAGACTATTCTTCTCTAATAGACATCATTCCTATACTAGAATTAATTATTTCTTAGTAGATAGTAAGGTTTTATCTAAATGTATGGATGCCCGTATAGGGCTAATTTTGTGGTCTGCCCACACTCCTATCTCTTTGAAAATAGGGGTCTTGTCAGCCAACAGTAACCCTCCTAGCTGGCATCTAAACACTCATATTCTTGCTAAAGAAAGTGTTATTAATGTACTCTCTGAGGAACTGGTAAACTAATTATAACGACAATGATGACATTTCTGATGAAACTGTGTGGTTGGCTCATAATGCATACATAAGGGGTATCTTTATTAAAATTGCTTCCTTTGCAAAAGAAAAACAAAAAGAGAAGGTTCTATCTGATCAAATTAATATTTTGGAAGAATTGAATAAGGCTTCCACTTCGACTGCCACGTATCAAGGAATTTTGAATTGCAGGCTTCATCTCCTTTCCCACCTCTTATGAGAATAACCTGAGGAAGACCAAATCTCAATTGTATGCTATGGGGACAGAGCAGGGAAAATCCTAGCAAGGAGAGTTAAAAAACAAGAATTCCCATTCTAGTTCTTTTACTTTTAAAAAATAGTCTGGAGCAGTTGTTCCCCTTAAATGGATGGAAGAGGGCATTCCCTATTTTGGGATTCTGCTGACTTCTTTTGACCATATCTTTAAAAATGTTTTGATATTTTATATAGTTCTTTAAATTCTGAATTGGATAGATATGCTGCATTCCATTTGTCCTGGATGGCCTTTAAGATGATCTTTCTGTTAAAAATCTTAGACTTTTTTAGATGTGTTCCCTTAAGGCTTTCTAGGTCTTTAATTAGTAAACTCAATCTCTCATTAGGAAATTTATATGGTAAAAAAAAATAGGCTAGAATAGCTTATAGCTCTATGTCGCATAGTTATAAACAAGGAGGTCTGGGAACGCCTAATGTTTTAGCATAACATAAGGTGGCAATATTGGAAGTCACTAAGGATTGGTGGACTCAAAATACCCCCCATAGGTGGCTTCATGTAGAAAATTGCTTTGCATGGGGGGCTGTACTAGAAGTCATTAGGAGGCAGAACTACTCTCCTCTACTCAATTTGACCCTGGTCTCCCAGTTATGACGGTGACCTTCCTTGGCCTTCTCCAATTATTTACCAAAAGGCCTGTCATGTCTCCCTTCAAAAATACCTAAACAGGCATAACAAGCTCTCTAAAGGTCTTTCCATTATTTATAAAATAATCTCTAACTGTAATCATGAGAAGTTATGGCCGTATATGGGTAGATGGGAGCGTAATTTTGGTCTCTCTTTCCGTAATGCAATGGCAAGAAGCTTCTAGCTGGATGCTTATGTTGCCCTGCAGCATAAACCATTTAGAACAGTTAAAAAAAATTCATATGAGATGGTATATGACTCCTAACAGATTGGCACATGGGGTTAAAAATAAGTCTCCTTTATGCTGAAAGAGCTGTGGTTCTAAGGGATCAATGGCACATTATTATTATTATTATTATTATTATACATTTTTATAGCGCCATTTATTCCATGGCGCTTTACATGTGAAAAGGGGCAAATATAGACAAGTACTATAAACGTGAGCAATACAAGGCACACACAAGTACAGAAGGAGAGAGGACCCTGCCCGCAAGGGCTCACAGTCTACAGAGATGGGTGAGGATACACTAGGAGAGGGTAGAGATGGTCGTGCATTGATTCAGTAGAATGAGGATCACTGCAGGTTGTAGGCTTGTCGGCAGAGGTGGGTCTTCAGGTTCTTTTTGAAGGTTTCCATGGTAGGCTCGAGTCTGATGTCTTGGGGTTGAGAGTTCCAGAGTATGGGGGAGGCACGGGAGAAGTCTTGTATGCGGTTGTGGGAAGAAGAGATAAGAGGGGAATAGAGGAGGAGATCTTGAGAGGATCGAAGGTTGCATGTGGGTATGTACCGGGAGACCATGTCACAGATGTATGGAGGAGACAGGTTGTGGATGACTTTGTATGTCATAGTTAGGGTTTTGAACTGGGGCCTCTGGACGATAGGAAGCCAATGAAGGGCTGGCAGAGAGGAGAGGCTGGGGAATAACGGGGAGACAGGTGGATTAGTCAGGCAGCAGAGTGCAGGATGGATTGGAGTGGTGCCAGAGTGCTAGAGGGGAGGCCAGAGAGTAGAAGGTTGCAGTAGTCGAGGCGAGAGATGATGAGGGCATGCACTAGTGTTTTTGTAGTTTCATGGTCAAGGAATGCACGGATCCAGGAAATATTTTTGAGTTTATGACGGCAGGAGGAGGCAAGGGTTTGGACATATGGCTTGAAAGAGAGGGCAGAGTCAAGAATCACCCCGAGGCACCGAGCATGCGGGACTGGGGAAAGTGAGCAACCATTGACATTGATGGATAGGTCTGGTGGGGGGGTAGAGTAAGATGGGGAAAGATGAATTCTGTTTTGTCCATGTTCAGTTTTAGAAAGCGAGCAGAGAAAAAAGCGGAAATAGCAAACAGACATTGTGGGATTTTGGTCAGTAAGGAGGTGAGGTCAGGTCCAGATAGGTAGATCTGCGTGTCATCGGCTGTAGAGATGATACTGCAAACCATGGGATTCTATGAGATGTCCCAGGCCGAGGGTGTAGATGGAGAAGAGTAGGGGTCCTAAAACTGAGCCTTGAGCAACACCGACAGAGGTGAGGAGGTACTGTGGGAGAAGGAGAAACTGAATGTTCGGTTTGTTAGATATGATGAGATCCAGGATAGGGCCAAGCCTGTGATGCCAAGAGATGAGAGAATATGTAGCAGAAGGAATGGTCCACAGTGTTGAAGGCAGAAGACAGGTCCAGAAGAAGGAGGACAGAGTAGTGTCGCTTGCTCTTGGCGGTTAGTAGGTCGTTGGTGACTTTAGTTAGGGCAGTTTCAGTTGAGTGATGCAGTCAGAAGCCTGATTGTAAGCGGTCAAAGAGGGAGCAGGAGGAGAGGTGGGAGGACAGTTCAAGATGGACATGCTATTCCAGTAGTTTTGAGGCATAAGGGAGAAGAGATATTGGGCGATAGCTAGACACAGAGGATGGGTCAAGGGAGGTCTTTTTGAGAATGGGTGTGATCGAGGCATGTTTGAAGGATGAGGAGAAGACACCATTTGTAAGTGAGAGGTTGAAGAGGTGTGTTAGAGTAGGAGAATCTCGAACCAGTCCCGCTGCGGTCCCCCATCCATCTCCGGCCGCAGTGGAGCCTGCTCAGCGGAGACGTCGGTCCTAGCGTCTCGCTCAGTCTAATACTGTGCAGAGGCTTGTTGCTGCCTCTTCTGGTTCCTCTATTATAACCAGTGCTGGAGCAGGCAGTCTTGGGACTAAGTCCTGCGTTTCTCCATCTGAGCAATGCCCAGGGCAAGATCTCCCATTGGAGATCAGGGGTAACATGCTCGGTTACAGCAGCGACTCCCATTGGTCCACCAGGAAGGTCCTGAAACTGCTTGTGTTCTGGAACAGTTTCTCATTGGTCCTTTTCTGGAAGGTCATCTAGCTGCTACTTTAAAAGGTGCGCATGTCCGCTCGGCCATGCGCTAGTATCAAATCTGTTACGTGCTTGCGCCAGTGTGTTCATGTATGCATGTGGTTAGGTCTGGCTGAAAAAGCCTCTAGAATACCGGCACCTCCGGTGAGGAGTTTTGTATGCACGTGTTCAGGGCTCGGCTGAAAACGCCATTAGAATACCGGCTACTCCGGTGAGGAGATTATTGCTTGTGTTCTGATTGCATGACCACAGACTGCAATCTGCTTAGCAGTCATCTGTGTTCCCTGTGAGTCTGACAGGACAGAGTTTTTGTCACAGCGGCTCTGTGAATTAACAGAGTCCGCTTAATCGCCAGATAGTGCTACGGCGTTTACATATGCAGCTCTGCGGGATAACAGAGTTCGCTAATACTGCCTATTTGCGCCATCTTACTAGCAGCAGGCTCTCCCTGCACGGTGGACCCCGGGCTGCGAACTCACCTCTCCTTAATATCTATTAGGTGCGTTCCGCAGGCCCTTAACATAATACTAGCGCCAGGGTCTGGCTAGTAAAATGGCGGACGACCAACGCCTAGGCAGTTCATCCAGCAGCTGGAGGGTAGATTGGCGGCTCTCGAGCGCACAACCTCAGCTGTGGATGTTACTACAGTCGCTGTTCAGGCTGCTAGCGCAGCGGCAGCCAGTTTGTCCTCCGCCACCTCTGCCCCGACCTTATCCCATCTCCCGCTTCCAGACAAGTTTTCTGGTGACAGTAAACATTGTCGGGGATTCGTAAGTCAGTGCTCTATACAGCTCGAGCTTATGGCTGCACGTTTTCCCACGGAGCGGGCAGAAGTCGGTTTCATAGTATCACTTCTGTCGGGCAAAGAGTTGGAATGGGCAACGCCGCTCTGGGAGCGCAACGAACATGTGGTGTGGAGTGCTCCTCGGTTTCTCGGTCTTTTTAGGCCCTCAGGTCACCCACGATACGGGCTCCAACTGCTGGCAATGTCACAGGGTTCGTCCATGGTCAGCCAGTTTTCGGTCCAATTTCGGACTCTGGCCTCCGAGTTAGAGTGGCCGAATAAAGTCCTCATTCCAGTATACTGGAGAGGTCTGTCTGACCATGTAAAGGATGCTTTGGCCACCAGCGAGATTCCTGCCTCACTGGAGAAGCTTATCTCCATATCTACCCGCATCGACCTTCGTTTTCACGAGCGGAGGTTGGAGCGGGCCCAGTGTAGGCAGAGGTTCCAGCTGCCAAACCTCTAGAATCTCCCATTCTGGCGTCCGACTCCCAGGAGGCCATGGAGGTTGCTCGAGCGGGACCTAAGTCTCGGCCCGCTCGAGTCCCCGTGGTTTGTAACAATTGCCAACAGTTAGGACATTATGCCAATAGATGTCCCCAGCGATTGGGAACACGTTCGCTTCTAGTAACCTTGGGAGGAGGTTCACTAGATTCAGTGGCATTTGACTCCAAGCTGTCCTTTAAAGGGACAATCTTGTTTGGTCCATCCACTCTAACAGTTGAGCTTTGTGTGGATTCTGGAGCAGAGGGGAATTTTATGTCCTCTGCCTTCGCTCTCCGCCACACAATACCTCAGGTGATGCTCGCCAAACCGGTGACTGTTCGAGTGGGGAATGGATCAATACTGCCCTCACAGATCACACATCAGACAATCACTCTCACATTATCTATGTCTCTTTCCCATCAGGAGATTATCTCGTTACTAGTCCTTCCGGAGGGTATAGATGAGGCTCTGCTGGGAGTACCCTGGCTTCGTCTTCACTCCCCACATATTGAGTGGTACTCTGTGAGGATACGGGGTTGGAGTGAATCTTGTAAAGGTAGATGTGTGAGGGAGAGTGTTCAGGTTACTTCTACAGGGATACCCGCAGATCTCACTTCCCTCCCCAAGTGTTATTGGTCCTATATAGACATGTTCTCCAAAAAGGCTGCAGAGACTTATCCGCCTCACCGCCCCGATGACTGTCCTATTGACCTTTTGCCTGGAGCAGAACCGCCCCGGGGAAGGGTTTATCCCCCTCTCTCCCGGAGATGGAGGCTATGTCCAATACATCCAGGAGAATCTGGCAAGAGGGTTCATTAGGAAGTCAGTGTCACCTGCTGGGGAGGAGTTCTTCTTCGTGAAGAAGAAAAACTGAGAATTACATCCCTGCATAGATTACAGGGGTCTTAACGCCATCACCATTAAGAATAAATACCCGTTGCCCCTGATTTCTGAGCTCTTTGATAGGCTCCGGGGAGCAAGGGTATTTACCAAATTAGACCTGCGGGGTGCGTATAACCTGATTCGCATCCGTGAGGGGGACGAATGGAAGATGGCTTTTAATACCAGGGATGGGCACTATGAATATCTGGTGATGCCCTTCGGGCTCTGTAATGCCCCAGCCGTTTTCCAAGACTTTGTTAATGACATCTTCCGGGATATGCTTTCCACCTCGGTCGTAGTCTATCTGGATGATATTCTCACCTTCTCTCCAGATATTGACTCCCATCGGAGAGATGTCTGCAGAGTCTTCAACCTCTTGCGGGCAAATTCCCTGTATGCAAGGTTGGAGAAATATGTTTGAGCAGGAGTCTTTATCATTCCTGGGCTATATCATCTCCGCCCAGGGATTGGCTATGGATCCTGCCATACTACAGGCTGTGATGGACTGGCAAGAACCCCATTCCCTTAAAGCGGTGCAGTGCTTTATGGGGTTCATTAATTATTATCGCCAGTTCATTCCCAATTTCTCAACTTTGGTAGCTCCCTTGGTAGCCCTCACCAAGAAGGGAGCAAACCCCAAATTGTGGTCCAAAAATATAAGTGGTCCGCTTATATCTCCAGATAGTGCTACGTCGTTTACATCTGCGACTCTGCGGGATAACAGAGTTCGCTCATACTGCCCATCTTACTAGCAGCAGGCTCTGCCTGCACGGTGGACCCCGGGCTGCGAACGTACCTCTCCTTAATATCTATTAGGTGCGTTCCGCAGGCCCTTACCACTGCCTCAGGAGACCAATTCACTACATCAGAACCCTTTTTGGTCAAATCAGTCAGTGGTTTCACAATGCTAGAAAAATTACCTATAAATTTGCTATAAAAATTAGCAAAACCCAAAAATCTCTGCAGAGCCTTCAATGTAGTGGGCTGAACCCAATCACAAATGGCCTGAACTTTGACTGGGTCCATTTCAATAACAGACGGAGACAAAATGAATCCCAGAAATGAAACCTTCTGTACGCCAAAAGACATTTTTCATCCCTTCACATACAATGCATTTTTTTCTCAAAATCCGGAATACAGTCCGAACATGTTCCACATAAGAATCCCAGTCATTGGAAAAAATCAAGATATCGTCCAAATAAACGATCAGAAATTTATTCACAAAATCCCGGAAAATATCGTTCATAAAGGATTGGAAGACGGAAGGGGCATTAGTGAGCCCAAAAGGCATCACTAGGTACTCAAAATGCCCCTCTGGGGTATTAAACGCCATCTTCCATTCATCACCGTGCTTGATGTGAATAAGATTATACGCCCCCCTGAGGTCAAGCTTGGTAAACCAACTAGCACCTTTCACACTGGAAAATAGGTCAGAAATCAAGGGTAACGGATATTGATATTTAACAGTGATCTTATTCAGGAGACGATAGTCAATACACGGCCTCAATGAGCCATCCTTCTTGGCCACAAAGAAAAAGCAGGCGCCCAAGGGTGAAGAGGATGGTCTGATATGACCCTTCTCTGAAAACTCTTTGATATAAGATCGCATAGCATCATGCTCAGGTACAGATAAATTAAAGAGCCTACCCTTGGGAAATTTACAACCGGGTACTAAGTCAATAGCGCAATCATAATTCATATGAGGAGGTAAGGATGCAGACTTACTCTCACTAAACACATCAGAAAAATCAGTCAAATTGTCAGGGATATCTTGAGACTGGGAGAGGCAGAAAAAACAGGAGTGTCAGCACGAACAAATTGACAACCCCAACTGGTCACAGACACATATTTCCAATCCAAAACAGGATTATGATTCTGTAACCAAGGAAAACCCAGTACAATAATGTCATGTAAATTATGTAACACCAAAAATTTGCAATTCTCTTGGTGGTCCGGGTCAACTTGCATTATCACCTGGGTAGAAAACTGGGTTTATTCTCCACCAAAGGGGTAGAATCAATGCCCAGCAAAAGAATAGACTTCTGCAGGGGTATCATGGGAAAACCACAACATTTGGCAAAATCTAAATCCATCAGGTTTATAGTTGCTCCTGAATCAACAAAAGCCTGATCCGAAAATGTAGACATGGAGCAAATCAAGGTAACAGTCAACAGCAATTTAGTCTGAACACTACCCAAAACAACTGAGCGCGCAAAACGTCTTGGGCAGACGGAAATAGCATGAGAAGAGTCACCACAGTAGAAGCATAACTTATTACGCTTTCGAAACTCATGATGCTGTGCCCCAGAAGTAACTCCATTACACTGCAAGGGCTCAGGGGCTGGCTCACAAGGTTTCATAATCTCACGCTTATTTCTACGCTCACGCAAACGTCTGTCAATTTGAATAGCTAATGACAAAGAGTCATTGAAACTAGAGGGGACAGGGAATCCCACCACAACGTCCTCTACAGTCTCCTCTTGTGAATACGTTGGAGGCAACTTCGGAGCTGGGGCTCCCTCCGGTGGTTGCTGAGGGGGCAATGAACCAATTGCTGAATGGCTTTCAGCTGGGTCCGAATGGGCTGATATAAGTGACCTGAACTCCCATCAGCCTTGCCGGTAATCAATTGTTCTTCCAGGTCTTGGTTGGAGCTCAGCTTGCATTCCTGCTTTCATTCAGATAAGTGACTTGCTGTTTTTTTCCTCTGGTTGGATTTTCCTTGCTGGTTTGCTGCATTGCAGTGGACTTCAGCCTGGTCCCCTTTTGGGGCCTGGCGCTGCATTTGTGCTCAGTTTGTGTTTGCACTTTTGCTCTGTTTCTGTGTCACTTTTTATTTGCTGAATTGCTGTGTGTTACACCAGAGATCTGATTTAGATGGTAAAGATCATGTGAGCTCAGGTTTTTTGTTAATCAGAAATGTTGGTATTTTTGTCAGGGTTTTTTGGGTTGCAGTTAGAATTCTTTCCTATACTTTTCTATCTAGACAGTATTGGGCCCCAGCGTTTGCTCATTCTATTTTCTGTCTGTGTTTGTATTTTCTTCTTGTCTAACCGCCATTACATGTTTGGGGGCTTCCTACTTCTTTGGGGGTTCTGCTACGTGGCAGTTAGCTTTCATCTTTCTGTCTGTAGGTGTAGCTATCTCTCCGGCTGTGACGAGGCGTCTAGGATCACCGTAGGTACGCTCCACGGCTGCTTCTAGTGTTGCGGTTAGTTTAGGGTCCTACAACCCAGTAGTTTCCAGCCTCTCTGGTGTATTGCTACTTCGGCTATTTTTGCTATTTCTCCTCAGCTACCGAAACATAACAGTATTACCGGCCAAACTGAAAATTATATGGTACTCAACAGAAGGGAAAAATACACAAACAAAAAAGAAAGGAGTATATACCGCATCTTAAAAAGTATCTCCAACATATGGGAAAAAGGCATGCTGAGAAAAGTCTCCAGATCCAAATACAACGACATTAGATAAACTAAAATAAGAAACTGAGAAAATGACATAATTAAAAATAATAATTAAAAACGAAATGGATAGATTCATCAATGTATATTTAATAACAAGACTACACGCACGGCGGACGAGAGGGTGGTGAGCAAGGCATAAAAGGGACACAGTGGTAGGAAAGGGGATAGCAAACATCTCATCATAGGAACGGGGCAAATGTTAATTTTTCATTTAAGCCATTGGGTGTTACTGTGTCAAGGGTGACAATCCACCTACATTCACGTTGTGCCAAAAGTCGGATAAGATTGCCACCCTGGACTCTATCAATGCCCCTAATTTTCAAGCCGTCTCTGATGCTTGCGCGCATACTAATGACGTCACTGGACGATTTTCGCCTGCATGTGAGTGACGCATTGACGGCCGTGGGAGGGGGGTGGTACTTTCAGCTGCGTGTGATGTCGGGAACATGTGCGCCCTATTACACCGACATTATCTGGATCTTACCATATATAAAAAGCCCTGGGTTATGACATGATGAGTCCCCTTTTGAGAAAGCACTGCCGCGAAACGTTCGTCAGGGGGTCTGTTTGGGAGACGCACAGACTTAGCCAATTGATATGGGTAAGCATTATTTGTGATATGCACTATGCACTTTAAATATTGCCATTTTGTTGCACAGAGTAATCTGTTTGGCTGATTTCTATTTACATTAATGCAAATAGCTATATGTTTATATTATTTACCCTGGTTATTTATGAGTCTGTTGCTGTTTCTCCTACTGACAGCTTATCCTCGTTACACCTCTATGTTTCTTTGGGCCCTTATTGTTGGCATTATGTACTGTTAAAATAAAGATTGATACTTTTTAAGATGCGGTATATACTCCTTTCTTTTTGTTCGTGTAATACATTATGTGGGCAGCACGGTGGCTCAGTGGATAGCACTACAGCCTTGCAGTGCTGGAGTCCTGGGTTCAAATCCCACCTAGGACAACATCTGCAAGGAGTTTGTTGTTCTCCGTGTTGGTGGTTTCCTCCGGGTACTCCGGTTTCCTCCCACACCCCAAAAAACATACTGATAGGGAATTTAGATTGTGAGCCCCATCAGGGACAGCTACAATAATGTGTGCAAAACTGTAAAGCGCTGCAGAATCTGTTAGCGCTATATAAAAATAAAGATTATTATTATTATTATTGGGAGTTTCTGCCCTATATTGGCATCAGGGCCAATTCATTGGGGGTGAATTATTTTTCACCATTATTTGGCATTATTATTGTATGACTTTTGTTTCAATTATTGTTTCTGTGTTATTCACAGCTTCTAGTCATAAACAAATGGATTATCGTGCGAGAGACCAAACGTGGTTATCTCAGCTTCAAGAGGTGTTTAAAGAGGACGCTGCTGGTATTTGTATTACGAATGGTGGTGATTCTAAAGAAAAAATTGTGAAATTAAGGACACTATTGCACAGGCGTACGAGATTATGGTGGAATAAGGCATCTTTGGAGCAATACCTCGCTCGTACTCTGATTCCGAGAGGTTTGCGTGTGCAGATTTTTCCAGCCTTCCCAATTGAGGATGATAAGTTTAAGAAGGAATGGGAGGAAACTGCTATCAAATGCTCTTGGAGATTTATGGAATTACTTGCTATGTCTGATGAGGTTAAATTGGTGGAGTTGGAGAAAGAGATTTACACCATTCAAATTTCTTTGAAGGACATGTTAACTGACGATGCATTGGAGAAACTAAATAGGGATTTAGAGAAGGATCTCACAAAATGGGAACAAGAGATTTGTACCATCAAATCTAGGAAATTGCAGAGAGACAATTCGGATTCTTTAGAAAATAGAGTGTATAGATGGAGAAATAGGGGCAAAAAACCACGCCCGGTCATGGAATCACGTTCTGGATCATTATCTTCTCTGACATCAGCTGATGATGCTAGCATTAGATCCGACCAGACGAGAACTTCAGGTGCGGATAACAACAGGACTGTGACTTCCATAAGAAATACAAGAAGTCGCTATGCTAATAAGAAAAGACATCTTACTTCCCCTACATATGAGCGGAAAGCGAAAAATTCTGGCCTACAGGTAATAAATTTGTCTACCCACATTCTCTCTGAGACACATAGTTATTAGTTACATAGTTATTAAGGTTGAAGGAAGACTTTAAGTTCATCTAGTTCAACCCATATCCTATCCTAACCTGCCCTAACATGTTGATCCAGAGGAAGGCAAAAAAAAAACCCAAGTGGCAAACAGTAAGCTTCACATTGGGGAAAAAAATTCCTTCCCGACTCCACATACGACAATCAGACTAGCTCCCTGGATAAACGCAATATCCAGGAAACTAGTGAATATAGCCTGTAATATTATACTTTTCAAGAAAGGCATCCAGTCCCTTCTTATATTTTAGTAGGGAATCACTCATTACAACATTAGACGGCAGAGAGTTCAATAGTCTCACTGCTCTTACAGTAAAGAATCTGCGTCTGTGATTATGGCTAAACCTTCTTTCCTCCAGACGTAGAGGATACCCCCTTGTCCCCGTCACAGGTCAAGAGTAAAAAGATCATTAGAAAGGTCTTTGTACTGTCCCCTCATATATTTATACATTGTAATAAGATCACCCCTAAGCCTTCGTTTTTCCAAACGAAATAACCCCTAGTGTAATAACATGTCTTGGTATTGCAGACCCCCCAGTTCTCTAATAACCTTGGTCGCTCTTCTCTGCACCCGCTCCAGTTCAGCTATGTCTTTCTTATACACCGGAGACCAGAACTGCACACAGTATTCTAAGTGTGGTCGCACCAGTGACTTGTATAGAGGTAAAATTATGTTCTCCTCATGAGCATCTATGCCTCTTTTAATGCATCCCATTATTTTATTTGCCTTGGCAGCAGCTGCCTGACATTGGCCACTAAATGTGAGTTTGTCGTCCACCCATACACCCAGGTCTTTTTCAGTGACAGTTTTGCCCAGTGTTTTACAATTAAGCACATAATTATACATCTTGTTTGTTCTACCCAAGTGCATGACCTTACATTTATCCCCATTAAAGCTCATTTGCCATTTATCAGCCCAAGCTTCTAGTTTACATAAATCCTCCTGTAATTTAAAATTGTCCTCCTCTGTGTTTATTACCCTGCAGAGTTTAGTGTCATCTGCAAATATTGAAATACTACTCTGTATGCCCCCTACAAGGTCATTAATAAATATGTTAAAGAGAAGCGGCCCCAATACTGACCCCTGTGGTACCCCACTGCTAACCGTGACCCAGTCCGAGTGTGCTCCATTAATAACCACCCTTTGTTTTCTATCCACGAGCCAGTTCTTAACCCACTTACACATATTTTCCCCTATCCCCATTGTTCTCATTTTATGTATCAACCTTTTGTGTGGCACTGTATCAAAAGCTTTTGAGAAGTCCATGAACACCACGTCCACTGCATTCCCTTGGTCCAGTCCTGAACTTACCCCTTCATAAAAGCTTATCAGATTAGTCTGACAAGAACGGTCACTCGTAAACCCATGCTGATACTGTGTCATGAGGTTATTCAGCCTCAGATACTCCAATATAGTATCCCTTAAAAAACCCTCCAGGATTTTACCCACAGTAAATGTTAAGCTCACTGGCCTATAATTTGCAGGTTCAGTTTTTGCCCCCTTTTTGAATATTGGCACCACATTTGCTATACGCTAGTCCTGTGGTATAGACCCCGTTATTATGGAATCTTTAAAGATTAAAAATAATTAGACTTACTAAAATTGGGACTTAATTTTGTGCCTAATAATGGATTTGATTTTTTCACAGTCCTTAAAGACTTACATCTATTTTGTCGTAAAATTGCTCTTTGGAAATTGCATCATCGTTTTGATGATGTTACAAATACGGATGATCAACAAGCTTTAATAGATCTGGAAGATCTTCTGAATGAACAGCAGCAGAGCACGTTGCTCACGTTCCCCCCATGTCAATTTGTCCTCAGGTTGACATTTTTTGCAGATTGGTTACTGAAGATCTGAGGAGGGTATCTGGTAATATCTGTGGTGATAATATGACAGTAGCACAGCGACGCGCCCTTGAAGAACTACGGACACTAGAATCTGTGGTGATTAAACCAGCAGACAAGGGGGGGAACGTGGTGATCTGGCCAATCGAAAAATATGAGAAAGAGGCATTTCGCCAGCTCAGAGATAAACAAACTTATAGAGTGGTACCTCAGAATCCAACTCTACCTTTTTCCTCAGAGTTAAAGATTATTTTGGATAACGCTGACGAGCTGGGTCTTGTTCCAAGAAAAGCTCTGGACGTCCTTCTACCGAAATATCCTAAGGTACCTACTTTTTATTTATTACCTAAGGTACATAAGGCCACCCAGAATCCTCCCGGAAGACCAATTGTCTCTGGCATAGGAGGTTTAAGCGAGAACTTATGTAAATTTATTGATCATCATCTGAAACCCTTGGTTGAAACGCTTCCCTCCTATGTCAGAGACACTACTGACATCCTCACCAAGGTTGACGGACTCTCTCTTGAGGCGGACATGTTGTTAGTGACCATAGATATTGAATCACTATACACTTCTATCCGACATAGTGATGGTCTCAGGGCGGTCCGATTCTTTCTCGAGGCTGTCAACTGTGATGGCCACTTTTTGGAATTTATTTTGGATTTACTGGAGTTTGCTTTAACAAAAAATTTTTTTTAAATTTTTTTGTTTTCAAGGACAAGTTTTATTTGCAGATACAGGGAACTGCGATGGGCCCGGCGTGTGCTCCGTCGTATGCAAATCTTTTTCTTGGACACTGGGAGAGGCAGGTCTTCCTTTGCGACGAAGCACACGCCGGAGACTCAGTGGTGGGCTGGTTTCGTTACATTGATGATGTACTGATGATCTGGAGGGGTGACGAGACCACCTATCCAGTTTATGCAGTTCTTATGTAATCCATTATCTTAAGTTTAATTTAAATATCACTCTAGACTATGATTTTTGAATGTGAATTGTGTTCACGGAGGATGGTTCTATAGAGACGGACTCTATGCAAGGAGACGGCCGTAAACTCTTTGCTACATGCTTCCTCGGCACACAATTCCTCAGTGATTAAGGCCATCCCAGTTGGACAATTCTTGAGAAATAGACGGACCTGCTCTACCATGGTCCGCTTTGAGCGACAGTCCGTCATCCTTGCTGAACGCTTCCGGGAGAGGGGATACAGCGGTCGTCCAATCAAAGCGGGGTATAGACGTGCTAAAAACACTTGAAGGGAAGAGTTACTTACCTCATTAGGGAAGAAAAACATCACTAACTCTAATGAGTTGCGATTCATTTCAACGTCTAATTGTCGCTGGGGCCAGATTTGTGACATTCTGAACAAACATTGGTCAATATTACGTACTGACACTACCCTTTCAGCTAACTTACCTCAACATTCTCTCCTGACACAACGGAGGAGAAATCTAAGAGACCACCTTGTCAAAAGCCACTATGTGGCCAAATATCAATCGTATTTTAAGGTGGAGAATCCACGTGTGGGTTGTTTCCCATGCGGTTCATGTGTCGCGTGTCCTAATATCCTTAGATGTGGGACCTTTAAAAAGTCTGATGGGAGCTGGGAATTCACAATTCGTGAATATATTTCATGTAACACCACACACGTGGTATACTATGCTACGTGTCCCTGCTCCCTCATATATGTGGGCCTCACATCTAGGGAGCTCAAAATTAGGACGCGCGAACATGTACGTGATATCTTGGCTGCCAGGGATGTCGAGGACACATCTTCTTTAAAAACATTGCCGCACATTTTTGCTTATGTCACGGATCTGATCCCAGCGGCTTGAAAATTAGGGGCTGTTATGATATGGTAGCTGAGAAGAGCAGGCAAAAAAGGCAATACACCAGAGAGGTTGGAATCTATTGGATTGCAGTACCCTGACTAACCACCACAACTAAAGGCAGCCGTGGAGCGTACCTACGTTGGTCCTAGACGCCTCGTCACAGCCTGAGAAGCTAACTACACCTAAAGATAGAAAGAGGAAAACTATCTGCCCCGGAGCAGATCCCCAAAGAACATAGGAAGCCCCCAAACATGTAATGGCGGTTAGACAAGAGGAAATACAGACACAGACAGAAAATAGTATGAGCAAACGTTGGGGCCCAATCTTCCTAGACAGAAAAGGATAGGAAGGTCACTTACTGCAATCCAAAAAACCCTAAAAAAATACCAACACACTAATTGCAAAAACACCTGAGATCACACAACTAGTGTTGAGTAGTGTTGAGCGATACGATACTGCAAATATCGGGTATCGGCCGATATTAGCTGTATCGGGCTTTCGATTCCGAGTACCGATATTTTCGTCATATCGGATACCGGAATCGGATTTGTCACTGTCACTGTGAGTGTCCGTCGGTCGGGTCTGTCAGGAGTCAGCAGCACTTACCCGGCAGAAGATCTCCGGCGGTCACGTCCTGGGCTGCTTGATGGCCGCCATTATCTTCTCCCTGGCGGTCACATGCAGTTTTTTCGCGATAACTGCAGTGACTGCAGGGTAATCCCGGCCGTAAACCAGTCCGATGACGTCACCGCCGGGGAAGCAGGTAATCAGCTGTGCTGCACCGGGATGACAGGCTCTGCCTGCCTGCCTGCCTCTGATGTCATTCTGATGTAGCAGAGCTGGATCGTCGTGGGACACTCGTTACTATGGACTGCGTCGGACAGGTGGTATACTGCTGTTTTTTTTTTTTCATTTTTTTACAGGAGATCGATGGCGTCGCAGGATGAGACTGTAATAAAAGTAATGAAAACTGTGTTGTTTTTTTTATTAAATTAAAAAACTTTTTTATGAACATTCACCCGTCCGGGTACATCAACAATTTAACTATTTACATACAGGGACCCTGTCTGGGTTATTTATAATTCTTTGGCAGGGGTGTTCCAGGTACCACCTGGTACTCTTCTGATGCTTGCCAAACATCCGAGACACCAAGGACCACCAGGACCTGATGACATCGTGTGGCCTGTACAGTCAAGTCGTGACCCGCTATCTGTGTCTGTGTGGCCACCTCTTTCATCTCCCTCCGGGTCTGGAGCCCTATGTCCCGGACTGAACGAACCCCAGGGGGCCTAACAGGCGCCGGGTACGGGCCAGCTATCATTATCATGTCCATAGCTGGGGCTGCTGAGGAGACCACTGAGGGAGGCTGGGGAGATTTACGGCGTGGGGTGAGCACTTGTGCAGAGGCCTGGATGTGGGAGGCTGAAGGCTCCGAGGGTCTCACAGGTTCCTGACACTCTGGGGACCAGGGGTCGCACCTGGTGACATTTAGGGCATACCATCCATTGTAACCCCAGTGTCGGGTGTAACTTACCAAGTCTCCTGGCAACAGGTCCCTCCCCGGGTGTCCTTCTGGGAGGTGAGTCTCCACGTCCCGCCGGGTCACAAACACTTCTAAATAAAGTCCAGGCTCCTGGATGAAGCCCCAACCAGCTTTCAATTTAAAGCTCCGTACTGCACCCTTACGCCGCGGCTCCCTCAGGGTTCCTTTATCTTTTCTCATCCGGTCCTTATCTGCCCGGTCCTTCTCGATGTGACGTTGGCGAAGCTTCTGGGATTCGCGCTGCTCCCTTTGTCACTCGGCTTCTCTCTCCCGACGTCTCCACTCTTTCTCCTGACGCCGGTTGTAATTCTCCTCCACCAGCATCTCCATGTCTCCACCATCAAACTGCAGCTTACGATGTCTGGTTTGCGGCAGCTCTCCTGGGCCTGACAGTCCTGGCGGCGCTCACCTGCGGAGGAAGCAGCCGGCTCTGGAACAGATGACAGTCGGGGCTCCGGTACAGACAGGTAGACCTCTGGTGCCTGCGCGGCCTCCTCCATGAGGACGGGTGTCGCTTCTTCTGTCTCAGCGACGGGGGCAGACAGCGGGATCTGGGGTGCTGCCGGTGCAGCGTTTTTTGCAGGAACGGGTGCCTCCACTGCGACAACGTCAACCGGATCACATTGCAAGGGCTGGGATGCCCGCACGGACTCCTCTACTAGAACGGGTGCCTCACCTTCCGGTACAGACACTTCAGGTAAGAGGGATTGGCGCCGCTCCAAGTTTAGTTTTAGGGCACGCCAGCTGGCTTCCATCCTGGCGACCTCCTCCCGGTGCCGGGCCAGGCCTCTTAGGGTATCATCCGCTTCTTGCAGCGTAGGAGGGTTTCCAGGCCGGGTGCCCAACGGTGGTTCCGTGGCGATCGGGTCGCTTCCGTGGGGGAGAGCTCTGACTGCTCCATCCCTTCACACTTCTGCTCGTGTCCATTAGCCATCTCTGCCAAGTCACATGTGTCATTAGCATCTGGAGAGGGCCCCTCTTTTGTAGTGAGGCGGGACCTTCGTGTTAGTTTCCGCACACTGAGGAGGATGAGGAGGCGGAACTCAAGAGCTGTGGGGCACGATCTTACATTGCAGTACCATTTAGAGTGGTCGGCCATCGTTTTCGCGCCACTGAGTGAGTGTACACCCACGAAGAGCACGCCCTTCTTCTTCACCAGTGCCTCGTCGTGACGCAGATATGGCGGAAAAATGGCAAATACATTCTCTGATGATTTTAGCAATTCTCAAGCACAAAACCAGTTCAATTCAGGCACACAGGACTTGCTTATAGCGAGCTACAGAATCCTGTTCGTGACGCCAAAGTTGAGTCGCACAGAGCCAGAGGTTTTGGGGGTACTCGGCACCGAGCCCGTCGACTTCTATGGGGTATGTCACGGCTTTACCCGGCAATTGAATCAGAGTCTATTTTACTATGTAGAAGTGTATAAACTAAAATATATATATATATATATTATATATGTCACAATGACATGTATATATATATATATGTATTCTATGTGTGTATATTTTGTGTTTACAACGAAAGAAAGTGTTTTTTTAGTTGCAATATTTTGTTCCCATAGACTTACATGGGACTTCCGGTATCGGAATCGGATATCGACGATATTTAGTGATATCGGCGATACCATTCCGATCCGATATTTTTAGATATCGAGCAGTATCGCTCAACACTAGTATGCTTAAGGACCGGATGAGAAAAGATAAAGGAACCCTGAGGGAGCCGCGGCATAAGGGTCCAGTACGGAGCTTTAAATTGAAAGCTGGTTGGGGCTTCATCCAGGAGCCTGGACTTTATTTAGAAGTGTTTGTGACCCGGCGGGACGTGGAGACTCACCTCCCAGAAGGACACCCGGGGAGGGACCTGTTGCCAGGAGACTTGGTAAGTTACACCCGACACTGGGGTTACAATGGATGGTATGCCCTAAATGTCACCAGGTGCGACCCCTGGTCCCCAGAGTGTCAGGAACCTGTGAGACCCTCGGAGCCTTCAGCCACCCACATCAGGCCTCTGCACAAGTGCCCACCCCACGCCGTAAATCACCCCAGCCTCCCTCAGTGGTCTCCTCAGCAGCCCCAGCTATGGACATGATAATGATAGCTGGCCCGTACCCGGCGCCTGTTAGGCCCCCTGGGGTTCGTTCAGTCCGGGACATAGGGCTCCAGACCCGGAGGAAGATGAAAGAGGTGGCCACACAGACACAGATAGCGGGTCACGACTTGACTGTACAGGCCACACGACGTCATCAGGTCCTGGTGGTCCTTGGTGTCTCGGATGTTTGGCAAGCATCAGAAGAGTACCAGGTGGTACCTGGAACACCCCTGCCAAAGAATTATAAATAACCCGACAGGGTCCCTGTATGTAAATAGTTAAATTGTTGATGTACCCGGATGGGTGAATGTTCATAAAAAAGTTTTTTAATTTAATAAAAAAAACAACACAGTTTTCATTACTTTTATTACAGTCTCATCCTGCGACGCCATCGATCTCCTGTAAAAAAATGAAAAAAAAAAACAGCAGTATACCACCTGTCCGACGCAGTCCATAGTAACGAGTGTCCCACGACGATCCAGCTCTGCTACATCAGAATGACATCAGAGGCAGGCAGGCAGAAGCCTGTCATCCCGGCGCAGCACAGCTGATTACCTGCTTCCCCGGCGGTGACGTCATCGGACTGGTTTACGGCCGGGATTACCCTGCAGTCACTGCAGTTATCGCGAAAAACTGCATGTGACCGCCAGGGAGAAGATAATGGGGCCATCAAGCAGTCCAGGACGTGACCGCCGGAGATCTTCTGCCAGGTAAGTGTCGCTGACTCCTGACAGACCCGACCGACGGACACTCACAGTGACAGTGACAAATCCGATTCCGGTATCCGATATTACGAAAATATCGGTACTCGGAATCGAAAGCCCGATACAGCTAATATCGGCCGATACCCGATATTTGCAGTATCGTATCGCTCAACACTAGTGCCGAGTTCTCTTTTTTTTATCACATTGTAAGTATAGGCATGACTAGTGTTGAGCATTCCGATACCGCAAGTATCGGGTATCGGCCGATATTCGCTGTATCGGAATTCCGATACTTAGTTCCGATATTTTCCATATATCGTATACCGGAATCGGAAGTTCCCATTATTCTTTGAGAGGCAATGTGATTTTAGTCAGCCAATGAGGAATCCTAAGAAGTGTGGACATCTGTACTGCTGCGTCATGTAACTAATGGCATGGCTGTGATTGGATGCTGATGATGTCAGAATGACATAAAGCGCGCTTGTTAGCGTCACTGTGTTTGAACTCAGTTCAGGAAAGAACGTCTCTGTTGACTTGAGGACGTTGAGATTGCGATTAGTGTACTGTGCTTTAGGCAGGCTGTTTCCACGGCTTGTAAGCTCCTTTGCTGCAGTGTTGTTTTACACTTGCAGTGTGTGTGAGTGCAGGTACGCTGCAGTTTCTCTGTATGCTACGTGTCTCAGGCATTGCACGTGTCACTGACAGACTCTTTTTTTTTTCAGTGTAATTCTGCTGCTATCATGCAATTGAAAAATATAGTGTGACGTGCTTCCATCATATACAATACCTTGGTTGCAAACACTATAGAAGTCCACAAAAGGGCCTTTCACAGATAGTGAACAGTTGTGTTTCAGTGTTCACTGCAGTCTGTGAGTTTTTTTTTTTGAGTGCAGATCACGCTCCAGTTACTTCAACTAATGCTGCGTGTACTCTGCTGTGGTCTGTCACTGGCTCATCCTTGTAATTTTTCAAAAATTGCTGCTGCTTTATTCTATTTTAAATTTACAAAAATCTATTAGTGTGACGCTCTTCCTATCAAAATACAATACATTGCTTGCAAACATAATAGAAGTCCACAAAAAGGCCTTTCACAGCAAGTGAACAGTTGTGTTTCAGTGTTCACTCTAGTCTGAGGTTTAAATTTTTTGTAGGAGTGTAGATCCCGCTCCACTTACTTCAACCACCGCTGCGTGTACTCTGCTGAGTGTCTGTCACTGCCTCATCCTTGTCATTTTTCAAAAATTGGTGCTGCTTTATTCTATTTTAAATTTACAAAGATCTATTAGTGTGACGCTCTTCCAGAGACAGCGTTTGTTGTCCAGTTGGGAGTCTGCAGCACATGGTTGATTTCATGCTGCAGTGCCTGAGAAACGGACCGCCGCATCGCCCACATTCTCACCACGTCAGATTATTGGATGTACACCCTCCTAGACCCTCGCTGCCGGGACAACTTACAAAGCCTCATCACACCGTTGAACCGGGACCGTAAAATGCTGGAGGACCAAGACACACTGTTGAAATCCATAATGTTCTCCATTCCAGCCGAGAGCGCTGCTGCTGCTACTGCTTTACAAAGTAGCTCTGTGCATCGAGGCATTGTAGACACCTCTGCAACAAGAGGGAGCACAAGCAGTGCCTCTGCACAGGGCAAGAGCTGTATGTTACAAATGTGGCGAAGTTTTGTGACAGCGCCACCAAGGTCTACACCATAGTGATGGGAAATCTAGTTAATTTTGGTGATTAGTTCACCATGAACTAGTTCACTGAAAAGATTAGTTCAAAAGATTAATTCATTTAGTTCATTTAGTTCAGTTTTTCTCCACCCTATCCTGTGAGGAGCTGATAGGAAATGCATCATGTGACCTCTGAACTAAATGAACTAGATGAACTGCTGAACAAAATGTTCTATTGAGAATGACTCAGGACAGCCTAGTTCAATCTGATGCCTCTCACTGAGCCCAGCAGTGCCACATAATGATTGTGTATGAGGGGGCTGAGAAGCAGTTCAGCATCCACCATTTTAAGAACAGAACAGGGGTCAGTGTTAAAGATTTTAGCCAGACTGATCTTCTAGACTAGAGGCATGAACTACACACAGAAACACTCTCTCATACACACATATGAGCTGTGTCTGTGTACTGTGTGTGCAATTTCAGTTTTTATTAATAATATTATTATTACTATTATATTTGTATTTGATGTGTGGTATAGTGTTTTACTACCTTGTTTTCCAGCATCAAGAGCTGTAAAGAGTCAGTGTGAGACAGAGCAGGGAGCTTCCTGGAGCTGTATGAACCTGGATCACTCTCTGTCTCATCCCACTTACTGTTTAGTTCACAATGAACTAATCTGTGTCAGGATGGTGAACTAGATGAACTAGTTCACTCTGAAGATTAGTTCATTTTGAACTACTCACTCACGAACTACCCATCACTACTACACCATCCGAGACGGCTACATTCACCAGGAAGCAACGTTTCCGTAAGATGGTGACAGACTACATGTCTTTCCCTCTCAGTGTACTCCCAGATGCCTCTTCCCCTTTCAAGTTTTGGGTCTCTAAGCTGGATACATGGCCAGAGCTTAGCCAGTATGCCTTGGAGGTGCTGGCTTGCCCTGCTGCCAGTGTATTATCTGAGCGCGTCTTTAGTGCTGCAGGTGGTGTACTAACAGACCGCCGCATGCGACTATCCTCAGACAATGTAGACCGGCTTATTTTTCTGAAAATGAACAAGGCATGGATCTCACCTGAATTTGCCTGTCCGTTTTCAGATTAAATAACTGTTTGCCAACGTTTTCCAAGTCTCCTGTTATGTTCATCTTTCTACCACCTGAACTCTACTCCCTGGGCTACAACACTGCCAGTCAGAGGGGAATGATCAGTTACAAAACAAAATGTTATCCCCAACAAATAGTAGCGCAACGACTCCAGTGCCCACTTTATCGCCAGGCACTCTCTCTCTACAATGCTGTCTCTGTTTTTTGATGGAGTAAGTTTTCGACTCAGGAAACTAATGGGATGCTCCTCCCCGTTAAGCTCCAGTCCTGAGACAACACGGCACCCAGACCTACCTCTGACGCATCAGTCTGGACAATGAATTCTCTTTTGAACTCGGGTGTGCTCAAAACTGGTGACCCACACAGTGCCCCTTTTATTGTCCCTGTTGATGACCCCTTGCTGATTTATTAACCGGCCCCACCAGATCCATGGGTATTCTCTCAAACTGGACCTCTAAAATTTTTAATGGCACCAAGGGACTCACAAAATGAGGCTGAGGACTGTGTACCTGGCGCATGCGACAAGAGTTACAATACCGTTTAACTACTTGATAGACCCCCAGCCAGTAAAACCATTGTATAATTCTTTGTAGGGTTTTCTTTTGGCACAAATGTCACCCTAGTACATGCGCATGCGCTAAGTCCATTACCAACCTCCGATATGACTGCGGTAGCAGCAATTGCTAAAAAATTTCCACATGTATTTTATAAACCTGATACAGCAAATCTTGGTTCAGCTCTAATTGTTGAAATACTGCCCCGGGGTGTTGGGGTTCCCCATTGACAACCAGTAAATTTTCACGGGCTAGACTCAACGTAGGGGCCGCGGAGTTGCGCCTTACCAAATTTTGTCACCTGTCACATTTAAGTATTACAATTCAGGTCCCGGTGGCAATCTTCCATCTCCCCAACTAATACTTCGATAGGAGAGGTGTTTTCCTACTCCACCGAAGGCAAGGTAAAGGGATGCCACATAACAATATCGCTACGAGATCGCTAAAAACGTCACTATTTAGCGATCCGTTAGCGATATGTTCAGTGCGGCAGCTTCCAGCGACGATTCTGCTGTGATCTCGCTCGTCGCTGGAATCGTTCGGACCTATTTTCTCGTCGCGCTCCGTGGTAGTTAATCGCTGTGTGCACTTTTCTTAGCGATTTAGCGGTACTTTGTACGCTAAAGTCGTTAAGAAGATCGCTACGGCGATAGCGTCGTACTATATCGCTAAATGTGGCCGCATTTAGCGATATAGAAACGATCCGCTAGCGATCTCATTGATGCAACGCTACGATCGCTAGCGGATTGCTTAGGTGGCAGTACCTTAATACTGCCACTGCACACAGGTTATGCATAGTGAGATGATAGTAGCAACAAAGTAGCTAACAAGGCCACTTGTGATCGCCCTATCATCGTAGGAACAATGCTACTCAAACGATCTGCCATGATCCTGGACAAAATCTTGATATCATGGTCAATGAGTGAGAATGTACGATAGGATCCAGGCAGATGTGAAGGTTTGTTTGGTTTTAGTAGCACCTTCATGTGTGACATGTTTGAATGGGTGGGCAACCCTCCTGTCTCCAATATATGATTGAAGGTGCGTACCAATGTGGACGGGATATCCTCACTCAATAATTTTAATAATTTGGCTGTAAACCCGTCAGGTCCTGGAGCTTTCCGTATTTAAAGTAACTTATCGCCGCTGTCACTTCCGTCACCTCAATTTGTTTTTTTAAAAGGAGAAGCTGATAGTTTGTGATGGATGGTAACCGTATTCCATCTACAAAGGTGTTACCCTCCGCACTATCCGTATGTTCCACCTTATATAAGTCTGAGTAGTATTCTTGTAGAATGGTGTTTATGCTTCGAGGGTCTGTGTTCATGATCCCATGTTTATTCGTTAACGCTGTAATATGTTGATGACGAATGTGATTTCCTTTCGCTAGTCGTGCTAATAGTCTCCCTCATTTGCTACCATAACGATATACATCGGCTCTATAATTGTTAGTACTGCTTCTCTCTCGTCGATATACCCATACGTGTAAGTCAGCCTTAGCCTGCTTACATCTATTTTTAACCTGTGTTGATGAACTTGTCTTGTTTGCCGTGTACCTATCGCGTAATAACCTGCTAGCCTGCGAGTAGTTTGTCGCTATCTTCTTTTTTAGCGTTGTCTGATAACCTATTAGTTTCCCGCGCATTACTCCCTTCCCTGCTGCCCATAAAAGTTCCGGCCTATCCCTAGTATCTCCATTATCCCTTACATATTAAAAACACCATTGTTTCACCTGATGTTGAAACTTCTCATCCATTAACAAATAGGTCGGGAAGCGCCAAGTTTGGTCTGGCCCCATCTGCACCATATCTGGCAGGGTCACTGATACGGGCGCGTGGTCATATATAGCTACGTTGTGCACATCTGCCTCTTCCACTCCCCTTAATAGCTCCTGTGATAGCAATATAAATCTATACTGGACCAAGAGTCATGTGGCGCCGAATAGAATGAATATTCACTGCCATCTGGGTTCAGGTGTGTCCAAATGTCTACAAAGTTAGTCGTGTCTAGCAAGGGTTATTATAAACGTGTGTCATGTGATCGCACATTCATTCGCATCGACCTACAGTTCTTCACTGGTTCGATTCACCATATTTAAGTCACCACCGTGGGTGGTTTTAATGCTCTCCTATCGGCCTGATATGCTTGGATACCTGGGATAAATTCAGGAGCGTCTCCAAACTCCCTACTCACATGTCAGCGCAGGAACCGGAAGAGGGAACGTGCTTGTTTTGTTGCGCATAGGTGGAGTTTTATACAGTAAATGATTACTGCTGTCTTATTTTTTGCGTCCCAAGGGCAGAATAAGGCTGCGTAACGTTACATTTTAGAGACACTCATATAATAGACACACGCTACCCTAACCGTGACACAAGGAAGGTATTGTTGCCGGATAAAGCCGCCATTTTAGCGTCACTGTGCTGTTAATTCAGTTCGGGACAGAACGCTGCTCTGCTGACTCTGAGGGACAGTTAGAGATTGCGATTTTGTGTACTGTGCTTTAGGCAGGCTAGTTTACCAACCGCTGTGTACATCTTCCTTTTGCCTTGCAGTGTTTTTTTCACAGCTCTGCAAGGTGTGTGTGTGAGTGCAGGTGACGCGCTGCAGTTTGCTCGGCATACAACGCTGTATGTAGGCATCTGCACATGTCACTCTCACTCTTTTTTTTTTTTTTTTCTTTAGTGTAATTCTTGCTGCTCCATTCAATTGAAATTATAGTGTGACGTGCTTCCATCCGTATCCAATACATTGGTTGAAAACACTGTAGAAGGACACAAAAAGCCCTTTCACAGCAAACAGTTGTGTCCACTGTAGTCTGAGATTTTAATTTATTGAATTTTGATCACGCTCCAGTTACTTCTTCAAGCAATGCTGCTTGTACTCTGCTGAGCGTGTCTTACTGCCTCATCCTTGTCATTTTTCTCTAATTGGTGTACATGTACATCAAAGTAGTCTTCATTTGGATCGAAATCCAAGCAGGTACCCGGACACTCTATGGCTGCTTTTATACGGTGGACTGGCTCCAACATTCAATAAGACTTAAGATGCAATCGGGCACCTTGGCAAGGCCCAATCCTCTTCTCCCTCTGATATCTAACAAACAGGTCATGCTGGAGAGACTTGCACCTACTGCCACTCAGGGTCTTCAGCTCCTTTGTGAGAAACTAATGTTTGGCCAGCCAGTATATCAAATAAAGTTCATGAGTAGTGTTGAGCGATACTGCTCGATATCTAAAAATATCGTATCGAAATTGTATCGCCGATAGCACTAAATATCGTCGATATCCGATTTCGATACCGGAAGTCCAATGTAAGTCTATGGGAACAAAATATCGCAACTAAAAAAAACCTTTATTTCCTTGTAAACACTAAATATACACACATAGAATAAATATATATATATATACATGTCATTGTGACATATATATACATATATTTATAGTTTATACACTTCTACATAGTAAAATAGACTCTGATTCAATTGCCGGGTAAAGCCGTGACATACCCCATAGAAGTCCTTGTAAACACTAAATATACACACATAGAATACATATATATATATATACATGTCATTGTGACATATATACATACATATATTTATAGTTTATACACTTCTACATAGTAAAATAGACTCTGATTCAATTGCCGGGTAAAGCCGTGACATACCCCATAGAAGTCCTTGTAAACACTAAATATACACACATAGAATACATATATATATATATATACATGTCATTGTGACATATATATATATACATATATTTATAGTTTATACACTTCTACATAGTAAAATAGACTCTGATTTAATTGCCGGGTAAAGCCGTGACATACCCCATAGAAGTCCTTGTAAACACTAAATATACACACATAGAATACATATATATATACATGTCATTGTGACATATATATATACATATATTTATAGTTTATACACTTCTACATAGTAAAATAGACTCTGATTCAATTGCCGGGTAAAGCCGTGACATACCCCATAGAAGTCGACGGGCTCGGTGCCGAGTACCCCAAAAACCTCTGGCTCTGTGCGACTCAACTTGGGCGTCACGAACAGGATCCTGTAGCTCGCTATAAGCGAGTCCTGTGTGCCTGAATTGAACTGGTTTTGTGCTTGAGAATTGCTAAAATCATCAGAGAATGTATTTGCCATTTTTCCGCCATATCTGCGTCACGACGAGGCACTGGTGAAGAAGAAGGGCGTGCTCTTCGTGGGTGTACACTCACTCAGTGGCGCGAAAACGATGGCCGACCACTCTAAATGGTACTGCAATGTAAGATTGTGCCCCACAGCTCTTCAGTTCCGCCTCCTCATCCTCCTCAGTGTGCGGAAACTAACACGAAGGTCCCGCCTCCCTACAAAAGAGGGGCCCTCTCCAGATGCTAATGACACATGTGACTTGGCAGAGATGGCTAATGGACACGAGCAGAAGTGTGAAGGGATGGAGCAGTCAGAGCTCTCCCCCCACGGAAGCGACCCGATTGCCACGGAACCACCGTTGGGCACCCGGCCTGGAAACCCTCCTACGCTGCAAGAAGCGGAGGATACCCTGAGAGACCTGGCCCGGCACCGGGAGGAGGTCGCCAGGATGGAAGCCAGCTGGCGTGCCCTAAAATAAACTTGGAGCGGCGCCAATCCCTCTTACCTGAAGTGTCTGTACCGGAAGGTGAGGCACCCGTTCTAGTAGAGGAGTCCGTGCGGGCATCCCAGCCCTTGCAATGTGATCCGGTTGACATTGTCGCAGTGGAGGCACCCATTCGTGCAAAAAACGCTGCACCGGCAGCACCCCAGATCCCGCTGTCTGCCCCCGTCGCTGAGACAGAAGAAGCGACACCCGTCCTCATGGAGGAGGCCGCGCAGGCACCAAGCACTACCTGCCTGTACCGGAGCCCCGACTGTCATCTGTTCCAGAGCCGGCTGCTTCCTCCGCAGGTGAGCGCCGCCAGGACTGGGGGGCGCCAGGAGAGCTTCCGCAAACCGGACACTGTAAGCTGCAGTTTGATGGTGGAGACATGGAGATGCTGGTGAGGAGAATTTCAACCGGCGTCAGGAGGAAGAGTGGAGACGTTGGGAGAAGGAAGCAGAGCGACAAAGGGAGCAGCGAGAATCCCAAAAACTTCGCCAACGTCAGCTGGAGAAGGACCGGGCAGATAAGGACCGGATGAGAAAAGATAAAAGTACGGTGAGGGAGCCGCGGCGTAAGGGTGCAGTACGGAGCTTTAAATTGAAAGGTGGTTGGGGCTTCATCCAGGAGCCTGGACTTTATTTAGAAGTTTTTGTGTACCGGCGGGACGTGGAGGCTCACCTCCCAGAAGGACACCCGGGGAGGGACCTGTTGCCAGGAGACTTGGTGACTTACACCCGACACTGGGGTTACAATGGATGGTACGCCCTAAATGTTACCAGGTGCGACCCCTACTCCCCAGAGTGTCAGGAACCTGTGAGACCCTCGGAGCCTTCAGCCTCCCACATCCAGGCCTCTGCAAAAGTGCCCACCCCACGCCGTAAATCTCCCCAGCCTCCCTCAGTGGTCTCCTCAGCAGCCCCAGCTATGGACATGATAACTATAGCTGGCCCGTACCCGGCGCCTGTTAGGCCCCCTGGGGTTCGTTCAGTCCGGGACATAGGGTTCCAGACCCGGAGGGAGATGAAAGAGGTGGCCACAGAACCCAGATAGCGGGTCACGACTTGACTGTACAGGCCACACGACGTCATCAGGTCCTGGTGGTCCTTGGTGCCTCGGATGTTTGGCAAGCATCAGAAGAGTACCAGGTGGTACCTGGAACACCCCTGCCAAAGAATTATAAATAACCCGGACAGGGTCACTGTATGTAAATAGTTAAATTGTTTATGTACCCGGACGGGTGAATGTTCATAAAAAAGTTTTTTAATTTAATAAAAAAAAAAAAAACACAGTTTTCATTACTTTTATTACAGTCTCATCCTGCGACGCCATCGATCTCCTGTAAAAAAATGAAAAAAAAAAAAAAAAGTATACCACCTGACCGACGCAGTCCATAGTAACGAGTGTCCCACGACGATCCAGCTCTGCTACATCAGAATGACAGGCAGAGCCTGTCATCCCGGCGCAGCACAGCTGATTACCTGCTTCCCCGGCGGTGACGTCATCGGACTGACTGCTTTACGGCCGGGATTACCCAGCAGTCACTGCAGTTATCGCGAGAAACTGCATGTGACCGCCGGGGAAAGATGATGGCGGCCATGAAGCAGTCCAGGCCGTGACCGCCGGAGATCTTCTGCCAGGTAAGTGCCGCTGACTCCTGACAGACCCGACCGACGGACACTCACAGTGACAGTGACAAATCCGATTCCGGTATTCGATAAGACGAAAATATCGAAACGAATTATCGAAAGGCCGATAGAGCTAATATCGGCCGATAGCCGATATTTACATTATCGTATCGCTCAACACTATTCATGAGAAATGGGAACTGTGGTTGGCTTCACTTTTGGTACTGGGTGCTAATACTAAACCATGGTGTGCCATTCAATGGATATTCTGGCTGGTTGGAGACAAGCTCATTCCCACAGAAAAGTACCAGAAAGCTAAGGAGATGGTGGCCTCTCTCAACATGAAGGAGTTTGCTCGTTGTCTAGGAGACCGGAATCGGAATGGTATCGCCGATACCCAAAAAATATCGGCGATACCCGATACCGATACCGGAAGTCCAATGTAAGTCTATGGGAACAAAATATCGAAATTAAAAAAACCCCATTCTTGCCTTGTAGGTTAATTGTACATGAAGGAAAACAACAAAGAGTAATGTAGAATGTATTGGGGGAGGTTGAGGAGACATTAAAGGCATAGATGTTTAACCCAATCCAATGGAATAGCATTAATTTTTTTTTTTAGGAAATACGTTCGGATTGACGAAGAAATTGACAATGTTGTTAACCTTTTTTCTATTTTGGCAAATATGTATGTTTCCCAACTTCCATGCTCTTCACCTTTTTAACTTTTGCCACACTTTCTCCTTCATAATCTTCAGCAGCATCATCTTTGTCATCAAATTATTCTTCATCTTCACCTTCTTTATCTTCTTCTAAAACTTCTTGCTTTTCATCTTTTTGTTAACATTACTCATATTGTTCTTTTTAAACTATTATTCTTCTTCATATTATAGTCCTTCATCTTCTTCATCATATTCTTATTTGTGACAGAGATTCCTGTACTTGTAATCTGTAAAAGTATGATTTTTTCATCGTTCCGTTCTTGCTGCCACAAAAGATTTAAATTACAACAGTATTTGTCCGTGTTCAGTTTAGCCTGCAGCATCAGGCATTTACCAGGGGCACCACGAGGAGGAACGGACTCACCCCCATACACTGCTTAGTCTTCTTCTGCTTATAATTTAGAGCATATATTTTGCTCTTCATTTTGGTCTTATACTTCATGTTCTTCTGCTTTTAGATCTTCTGCTTATTGTTCTTGTGTCTCTTGTTCTGTATCTTGTATTTGTAGCACAACCTTGTACCAGCTGACGTTACTGGGACACGTTACTAAGCAGAGGTACCTGTGCTCCAAAGCACTACCAAGGACCAGCAGACGTTGCTGGAACTTGGATACCGAGATGGAGGCACCTAGGCCAAGGCACTGCGGAGAACAGCTGACGGTACTGGAACCCGACGGGTAGCAGAAGGTACAAGAGCCAATGCAAGTAACGAGGACAGCTGACTGTGCTGGAACCCGGAGGGGCAGCAGAAGGAAAAGAGCAATGGCACAACCGAGGACCAGCTGACGTTACTGGGACACGGTTACTAAGCAGGAGGTACCTGTGCTCCAAAGCACTACCAAGGACCAGCAGACGTTGCTGGAACTCGGATACTGAGATGGAGGCACCTAGGCAAAGGCACTGTGGAGAACAGCTGACGGTACTGGAACGTGGACGGTACCATAAGGCACCCATGAAAATGTAATTGACAGGCCGCAAGCCGTCTGCAGTTACCGAATCACACAGTCCTACAGTGGTGCTTGTACTATTTTCACAACGGAAAGAGCCTTTATTTACATATCCCACAGCACACATAGGAATCACTAAACTGCAGGCACCATAGAGTCGGATAACCGGAATGCAACATGACAGGACAACTTCAGGCTAATTTACGTTGACACTGCCAGGAAACAGCTGTCGTGCTGTAACCAGGGTGGGCATGAGTCAGTACCCGTGCCAATTACTTCCGAGCAACAACTGGCGGTGTTGGAGCCCAGGGATGAGAGGAGGACAGGGTGGAGGCAGCATGACTTTTTGTCGTACACACAGCAGGGGAACAGCTGCCATTACTCAACACCAGTAACACAGGAGCAAGTGTTGACTGTGCTAACAGCACTTACAGGCAACAACTGGCGGTGTTGGAGCCCAGGGTCCAATGCATCGACTTCAATTGCTTCCACCTCCTCTCAGGACCACAGCACTGTTGAGCAACCATCTGTCTCTTCACCGCCTGCCAAATTGCCCAGTCAGTCAGAGAGTTCTGTACAGGAGCCAGCTGAGTCTTTGCTTCTGTTCTCAGAATCTGTTGGTTTGCAAACAGGGGCCCAGCCAAGCAGCATTCTGGAATGTGAAAAAGAGGGGAGTATGCAGTGATGCGCAACAGCTGTGTCTCTCTGAATCTGAAGAGGCGGGTGAGACAGTGCCGATGGTCAGCACACCGCAGAACGCATCTGATGATGATGAGACTCAGGTGCCAGTTTCTGTTGAGCATGGTGGTGGCCAGACCACCCAACAGCAGCAGGTGTTGTAAGAGGTTAGTGGAGATGATGAGGTCCAAGACCCAACATGGCGTGAGGAACAGGAAGGTGGTGGTAGCAGCTCTGAGGAAGCGATTGCCCCAACGGTACAAACAGGAGGGAGAGTTAGGCTGCATACTCTGTTGCCTGTAGCCTCCATTTTGGCACCTGTTCGGATTTCTCTTCCAAAAGTCTAAACGGACGCTCCCAGGACTTGCACTGCGTGGTCCTTTTTTAACACACTTGCAGATGATATTTGCTATGTCAAATGCAAGCTGTGTAATCAAAAAGTAAAAAGAGGTAAAGTGTCAGTAACCTCAATACCACAAATATGTCTAAAATAGTGCGTAGAAAACACGTAGTTGAGTTACAAAGACACACTGAAGATGTACAGTCTATAGAGAATCACAGCACAAGTTTAACTGCATATGTCATGGTTAAATTTGAAAATTTTATTGCACACTTGATGTGAAAAAAGAAAATAGCTATGAGACGACTGACTGACGTTTTGGGCAACGCAGTGGCCTTTATCAAATAGTCGCTGGAAGAGATAGAAAAATTTACAGTCAATGACAATGTATAATATATACAATATATACATAGGGTGAAGAATATATATCCATAGGAATTAGGCAACATGTTAAACATTTGGGTGATACTGTAGAACACGGAGAATTATCCCTCTAGGGTATGCGGGTGGATAATGTAGTTTTTTGTTGATTTTTGGGAGTGTGTAGAAAACAGGGGTGATGGGGTATTGAATATTAAGGAATGTCATAGTCTTACAGTCTATGGTGATCAATTAAAGATGTTTTGTCAGGATACGATCAATTTTTTGACAGATGTAAAATGTAGGGTCACAATTTAGTTGTCTGTAGGTTAGGTTAACTCACAGTTGTCTATGAATTTCGACAATAGATTGTGTCTTATTCATAATAACGATAGCACCCCCCTTATCTGCTGGTTTAATAATAATGTTGGGGTTATCTTTCAGAGATTTTATGGCTTGTTTATCTGTGGGTGTCAGGTTGTGGCGTATCGGGTGTAGGCCCAATCTCGGCAAACCATCCACGAGCACAGGCTCTGAATGCTGGCATTGCAAAACTCCTGTCCCTTGAAATGCTGTCATTCAGGCTGGTGGAGACTGACAGTTTACGGAACTTAATGGCATTAGCAGTCCCACAATACAATGTGCCAAGCTGATTTTATTTCAGCAGGCAAGCCGTCCCTGGTCTGCAAAACCATGTTGTTGAGGTTAAAATGAAACATGCGCTACTAAACTCCGTCAGTAGCAATGTCCACCTGACCACCGCTGCGTGGACCAGTACCCATGGCCAGGGACGATACCTTTCCCTTACTGCCCATTGGGTCAATGTTGTGGAGCCTGGTACAGATCTTGCGAGTGGCGCTGTACGTGTTCAGGCAACTACAAGGATTGCGGGAATCAAGTCTGTACACATTGATTCCTCCTTCTCCAGTTCCTCAGAAACATCGTTGCAGTAGCGGTCACGGTCTACCTCCACATGGACCCGTGAACGCTTAATAATAATCTTTAGTTATATAGGGCCAACAGATTACGCAGCGCTTTACAGTTTAACAGTTTCCGAACACAAGTCATAACTAACAACGTTACCAATACAATAATGAAAGCAATATAATCCGCACACGCTCGTGAGAGCTTACAATTTACAAATATGTGGGGGAGATAGAAAGTACAGGTGTTTATATACAATGGTATATTTAGAATGATGTCCCAGCCATTTTGAGGGAGTGAGGGATGGATGGAGATAGTGAATGGGCTACAAACACACACTTGCACATAGAATGACTTTGATTAGTGAAGGTGATAGGCCGCTATTATTATTATTGATTTTTATAGCTCCATTTATTCCATGGCGCTTTACATGTGAAGAGGGGCAAGTATAGACAAGTACAGTAAACATGAGCAATACAAGGCACACACAAGTACAGAAGGAGAGAGGACCCTGCCCGCAAGGGCTCAGAGTCTACAGGGATGGGTGAGGATACACTAGGAGAGGGAAGACCTTGAAGAAATGTGTTTTGAGTGAGCGCCCAATAACATGCAAATTGTGGATAGTTCTAATTTCTTGGAGTACAGCATTCCACAGTATTGGCGCAGCGCGGGAGAAGTCTTGGATTGGGGAGAGATGTTCTTTAGGTGTAGGCGGCAATAGCGGGCAACAGATTGTATATGGGAGGTGAAGGAGAGATTGGTGTCAAACATAACACCCAGACAGCGAGCCTGTTGACCGATATGAGGACAGACGTGGCCAAACGTCAACAGGCCGTCCTGAAATTAATTTCCATGGGAATCAAAGCCACACAGCGCTGGAGCTCTGGAATGCCATAAAGCAAGAGAGCGACATGTGTATTTTGCCAGCAAATCTCCAGCCAGGCTTGGTAGTGTGTGACAATGGCCGAAATCTGGTGGCAGGTCTGGGCCTAGGCAACGTCACTCACATACCATGTCTGGCACATGTGCTAAACTTTGTCGTCCACAGTTTTTTGAGGGACTATCCGGATCTTGATACACTGCTGCACAAGGTCCGCCTACAGTGCGCTAACTTGCGACGTTCCACCATGGCCAGATCTCGCATTGCAGCTCTGTAATGCAGATTTTGCCTTCCTGAACATCGCATCATATGTGACGTACCCACCAGGTGGAATTCCACGTTACATATGTTGTAGCGGTTGTGTGAGCAGCAGCCAGCAGTAATGGAGTATCAGCTGCATCAGTCGCAATCAACTCGCAATTTGCGCCGTTCACTTCACCACTACTGAGTGGGCCTCTACTATAATAATCTTTATTCATATAGCGCCAACAGATTCTGCAGCGCTGTACAGTTTAACAGTTTCATAACACAAGTCATAAGTGACAACGTTAACAATACAATAATTAACCCCTTAATGTCCACTGACGTGCAGAGTCCATCATGGCCAGGTGTCAGTTTTGGCACCTTGACGGACTCTGCACGTCATGGCTTTGATCTACCACTGTGTGTAAACAAACAGTGGTAGTTTAGTGCCGACAGCTGTCTATGACAGCTGAGAGGCAGGGGAAGAGGTGAAGGGACCCATGACTCGGTCCCTGCACCCAGATCGCTGTGATTGGTCAGTCAATCTGACTGACCAAACACAGCATGATCGCACAGGAGATGCAGCACTTCCTATCCGATCAGAGGAGAAGCTGGCAGTGGAAGCTGCTGACCTGCTGCTGTGAGAGCCGGGGGGAGGTGCTGGAACAGCCAGGGACGAGTTGAGCACTGCCCCCGACTGATTAACCCTGCTGATGCCGTGATCATGAGTGATCACTTCATTTGGAGGTCAGTGAAGAGATGCAGGGACCAATAACAGCGTCTCTGCATCTCTGACTGCTGTAATTGGATACTAAATATAACTATCTAATCACAGCAGTGTGTCAAATGCTGCAAACAGTAGCTCAGCTACATCTTATCACTCTGTCTGTGACATTGTTAGAGATAAGAGCTGTGCTGCTGTGAAACTTGTGTGGAATCCAAATTTTGTTGGAAAAATGAGAAATTGCTGGTCAACTTTTAACACTTATAACTTCCTAACAAATAAAAATTTTGTTTCCAAAATTGTGCTGATGTAAAGTAGACATGTGGGAAATGTTATTTATTAACTATTTTTTGTGACATATCTCTGTGATTTAAGGGCATAAAAATTAAAAATTTGAAAATTGCAAAATTTTCAAAATTTTCGCCATATTTCCATCTTTTTCATAAATAACCGCAAGTTATATCGAAGAAATATTACCACTACCATGAAGTACAATATATCACGAGAAAACAATCTCAGAATCGCCAAGATCCATTGAAGCGTTCCAGAGTTATAAGCACATAAAGTGACAGTGGTCAGAATTGTAAAAATAGGCCTGGTCCTTAACCTACAAAATGGCTTGGTCGTTAAGGGGTTAAAGCAATATAAGCCGCCCCTGCTCATGACACCTTACAATCTACAATGAGGAGGGGGAGCTCCAAAGTACAGTTGTTTATATACAATGGTGTATTTACAATGATGGTCCAGCCATTTTCAGGGAGTGAGGGATGGATGGAGATAGTGAATGGGCTACACACACACACAGTTACACATAGAATGACTTTGATTAGTGAATGTGATAGGCCGCTCTGAACAAATGTGTTTTGAGTGTGGAAGTAGGGCTGTTAATGGGGATGTTTAAGTCTCCAAGGATAAGGGTTGGTACTTCTGAGGACATGAAAGTGCGGCAGCCAGGCAGAGAAGTGGTCAAGGAACTGTGTGGGCGAGCCTGGGGTCCGATATATTACCGCTACTCTGAGGGAGAGGGGACGAAAGAGCCTGATGGTGTGGACCTACTAATTTGCAAAATCTTAATCTAAAATTACATTTACATATTACATCTAGTATAAACATTTACCCATTAAGCCTACTACAGAACAAGGAAGTGTAAAAAAACTGTATAAAACATTTAACCATTAAGCCTACTTACAGAACAAGGAAGTGTAAAAAAACTTGTATAAAACATTTAACCATTAAGCCTACTTACAGAACAAGGAAGTGTAAAAAAACTTGTGCTTAAAAAAAAAAGTGAAAATAAAATGTGAGAAGGGCAGTGTAACAAATAATTTAGGAAAAAGATAAACTAACATCAAGTGCTGTGTGCTGTGTAAGAGCCAGACACATTAACATTAAATCAGTCTGGAATAGCGGTGATTTTCTCCCCATAACCCGAGTAACATTCTGGGGAGAGGGGTGTAGAGTCAACGATCAGCAACTAGCTACAGTAGATCAAATACCTGAAAAAAAAAAAAAAAGTTATTTAACATTCATAACATACATTGTATTTAACCAAAAAAATAACAAATTTATTTAACATTCCTAAGATAATTTTTTTTTAAAACAAAAAAACTATAATACACAGCAGGATCTTTAGTAAAAACCAGACTTACCACTGTAACCTCTTAATCCTTGCAAGCTTCAACACAACGTTGACAAGGTACACAGCAGGGGTGGTCGGTCTCCTAGACAACGAGCAAACTCCTTCATGTTGAGAGAGGCCACCATCTCCTTAGCTTTCTGGTACTTTTCTGTGGGAATGAGGTTTTCTCCAACCAGCCAGGAATATCCATTGAATGCCACACCATGGTTTGGTATTAGCACCCAGCCAGTACCAAAAGTGAAGCCAACCACAGTTCCCATTTCTCATGAACTTTATTTGATATACTGGCTGGCCAAACATTAGTTTCTCACAAAGGAGCTGAAGACCCTGAGTGGCAGTAGGTGCAAGTCTCTCCAGCATGACCTGTTTGTTAGATATTTAACGTCTACACACCTAAAGAACATCTCTAGAATCCGCACTTTTCTCACCATGGAAACAACAAAAACCCTCACTGTAGCATTGATCCACTCCCGCCTGGACTACTGCAATGCTCTATTACTTGGCCTCCCCATTACTCGACTATCCCCTCTCCAGTCCATCCTTAATGCAGCAGCCAGGGTCATCCATCTGGCTAATCGGTACTCGGACGCGTCCGCTCTTCGCCAGTCCTTACACTGGCTGCACATTCATTATAGGATCCAATTCAAAGTACTGGTTCTCACCCACAAAGCTCTCCACAGTGCAGCACCCCCCTACATCTCCTCCCTCATTTCTATCTATCGGCCTAACCGACTGCTGCGCTCTGCAAATGACTTTCGACTAACCTCTGCAGTAATCCGTACCTCCCACTCCCGACTACAAGACTTCTCCCACGCTGCGCAAATCCTCTTGAATGCTCTACCACAAGAAATTAGGACTATCCACAATTTGCCTGGTTTCAGGCGCTCCCTCAAAACACATTTGTTCAGAGTGGCCTATCACATTCAATAACCAAAGTCGTTCTATGTTTAAGTGTGTATGTGGAGCCCATTCACTATCTCCATCCATGCCTCACTCCCTCAAGATGGCTGGACCACCATTGGAAATGCACCATTATATATACACACCTGTACTTTGTATCTCCCCCACCTCATTGTAGATTGTAAGCTCTCACGAGCAGGGTCGGCTTATTTTACTTTAATTATTGTATTGTTAACGTTGTTACTTATGACTTGTGTTTTGAAACTGTTAAAGTGTAAAGCGCTGCGGAATATGTTGGCGCTATATAAATAAAGATTATTATTATTATTATTATTATTATATCAGAGGGAGAAGAGGATTGGGCCTTGACAAGGTGCCCGATTGCATCTTAAGTGTTATTGAATGTTGGAGCCAGTCCACCGTATAAAAGCAGCCATACAGTGTCCGGGTACCTGCTTGGATTTCAATCAAAATGAAGACTACTTTGATGTACATGTACACCAATTAGAGAAAAATGACAAGGATGAGGCAGTAAGACACGCTCAGCAGAGTACAAGCAGCATTGCTTGAAGAAGTAACTTGAGCGTGATCAAAATTGAATAAATTAAAATCTCAGACTACAGTGAACACAACTCTTAGCTGTGAAAGGGCTTTTTGTGTCCTTCTACAGTGTTTTCAACCAATGTATTGGATACGGATGGAAGCACGTCACACTATAATTTCAATTGAATTGAGCAGCAAGAATTACACTAAAGAAAAAAAAAAAAAAGAGTGTGAGAGTGACATGTGCAGATGCCTACATACAGCGTTGTATGCCGAGCAAACTGCAGCGTGTCACCTGCACTCACACACACACCTTGCAGACCTGTGAAAAAAACACTGCAAGGCAAAAGGAAGATGTACACAGCGGTTGGTAAAGTAGCCTGCCTAAAGCACAGTACACAAAATCACAATCTCTAACTGTCCCTCAGAGTCAGCAAGAGCAGCGTTCTGTCCCAAACAGAATTAACAGCACAGTGACGCTAAAATGGCAGCTTTATCCGGCAACAATACCTTCCTTGTGTCACGGTTAGGGTAGCGTGTGTCTATTATATGAGTGTCTGTAAAATGTAACGTTATGCAGACTTATTCTGCCCTTGGGACGCAAAAAATAAGACAGCAGTAATCATTTACTGTATAAAACTCCACCTATGCGCAACAAAACAAGCACGTTCCCTCTTACGGTTCCTGCGCTGACATGTGAGTAGGGAGTTTGGAGACGTTCCTGAATTTATCCCAGGTATCCAAGCATATCAGGCCGATAGGAGAGCATTAAAACCACCCACGGTGGTGACTTAAATATGGTGAATCTAAACAGTGAAGAACTGTAGGTCGATGCGAATGAATGTGCGATCACATGACACACGTTTATAATAACCCTTGCTAGACACGAGTAACTTTGTAGACATTTTGACACACCTGAACCCAGATGGCAGTGAATATTAATTCTATTCGGCGCCACATGACTCTTGGTCCAGAATAGATTATATATTGCTAGCACACGAGCTATTAAGGGGAGTGGAAGAGGCAGATGTGCACAACGTAGCTAAATATGACCACGCGCCCGTATCAGTGACCCTGCCAGATATGGTGCAGATGGGGCCAAACCAAACTTGGTGCTTCCCGACCTATTTGTGAATGGATGAGAAGTTTCGACATCACGTGAAGCAATGGTGTTTTTAATATGTAAGGGATAATGGAGATACTAGGGATAGGCCGGAACTTTTATGGGCAGCAGGGAAGGGAGTAATGCGCGGGAAACTAATAGGTTATCAGACAACGCTAAAAAAGAAGATCGCGACAAACTACTCGCAGGATATTACGCGATAGGTACACGGCAAACAAGACAAGTTCATCAACACAGGTTAAAAATAGATGTAAGCAGGCTAAGGCTGACTTACACGTATGGGTATATCGACGAGAGACAAGCAGTAATAACAATTATAGAGCCGATGTATATCGTTATGGTAGCAAATGAGGGAGACTATTATCACGACTAGCGAAAGGAAATCATATTCGTCATCAACATATTACAGCGTTAACGAATAAACATGGGATCATGAACACAGACCCTCGAACCATAAACACCATTCTACAAGAATACTACTCAGACTTATATAAGGTGGAACATACGGATAGTGCGGAGGGTAACACCTTTGTAGATGGAATACGGTTACCATCCATCACAAACTATCAGCTTCTCCTTTTAAAAAAACAAATTGAGGTGACGGAAGTGACAGCGGCGATAAGTTACTTTAAATACGGGAAAGCTCCAGGACCTGACGGGTTTACAGCCAAATTATTTAAATTATTGAGTGAGGATATCCCGTCCACATTGGTACGCACCTTCAATCATATATTGGAGACAGGAGGGTTGCCCAGCCATTCAAACATGTCACACATGAAGTTGCTACTAAAACCAAACAAACATTCACATCTGCCTGGATCCTATCGTACATTCTCACTCATTGACCATTATATCAAGATTTTGTCCAGGATCATGGCAGATCTTTTGAGTAGCATTGGTCCTACGCTGATAGGGCGATCACAAGTGGCCTTTGTTTGCTACTTTGTTGGCTACTATCAGTCTCACTATGCATAACACATGTGTGCAGTGGGCAGTATTACCTTTGCCTTCGGTGGAGTAGGAAAACCCCTCTCCTATCGAAGTGTTAGTTGGGGAGATGGAAGATTTGGCGCAACTCCGCGGCCCCTACGTTGAGTCTAGCCCGTGAAAATTTACTGGTTGACAATGGGGAACCCCAACACCCCGGGGCAGCTACAGTATTTCAACAATTAGAGCTGAACCAAGATTTGCTGTATCAGGTTTATAAAATACATGTTGAAATTTTTTAACAATTGCTGCTACCGCAGTCATATCGGAGGTTGGTAATGGACTTAGCGCATGCGCATGTACTAGGGTGACATTTGTGCCAAAAGAAAACCCTACACAGAATTATACAACGGTTTTACTGGCAGGGGGTCTATCAACAAGTTAAACGGTATTGTAACTCTTGTCGCATGCGCCAGGTACACAGTCCTCAGCCTCATTTAGTGAGTCCCTTGGTGCCATTAAAAATTTTAGAGGTCCAGTTTGAGAGAATACCCATGGATCTGGTGTAGCCGGTTAATAAATCAGCAAGGGGTCATCAACAGGGGCAATAAAAGGGGCACTGTGTGGGTCACCAGTTTTGAGCACACCCGAGTTCAAAAGAGAATTCATTGTCCAGACTGATGCGTCAGAGGTAGGTATGGGTGCCGTGTTGTCTCAGGACTGGAGCTTAACGGGGAGGAGCATCCCATTAGTTTCCTGAGTCGAAAACTTACTCCATCAAAAAACAGAGACAGCATTGTAGAGAGAGAGTGCCTGGCGATAAAGTGGGCACTGGAGTCGTTGCGCTACTATTTGTTGGGGATAACATTTTGTTTTGTAAATGATCATTCCTCTGTGACTGGCAGTGTTGTAGCCCAGGGAGTAGAGTTCAGGTGGTAGAAAGATGAACATAACAGGAGACTTGGAAAACGTTGGCAAACAGTTATTTAATCTGAAAACGGACAGGTAAATTCAGGTGAGATCCATGCCTTGTTCATTTTCAGAAAAATAAGCCGGTCTACATTGTCTGAGGATAGTCGCATGCGACGGTCTGTTAGTAAACCACCTGCAGCACTAAAGACGCGCTCAGATAATACACTGGCAGCAGGGCAAGCCAGCAGCTCCAAGGCATACCACACATCAAATACAAATATAGCAGTAATAATAATATTATTAATAAAAAATGAAATTGCACACACAGTACACAGACACAGCTCATATGTGTGTATAAGAGAGAGTGTTTCTGTGTGTAGTTCATGCCTCTAGCCTAGAAGATCAGTCTTGCTAAAATCTTTAACACTGACCCCAGTTCTGTTCTTAAAATGATGGATGCTGAACTGCTTCTCAGCCCCCTCATACACAATCATTATGTGGCACTGCTGGGCTCAGTCAGAGGCATCAGATTGAACTAGGCTGTCCTGAGTCATTCTCAATAGAACATTTTGTTCAGCAGTTCATCTAGTTCAGAGGTCACATGATGCATTTCCTATCAGCTCCTCACAGGATAGGGTGGAGAAAAACTGAAAAACTAAATGAACTAATCTTTTGAACTAATCTTTTCAGTGAACTAGTTCATTGTGAACTAATCAACAAAATTAACTAGATTTCCCATCACTATGGTGTACACCTTGGTGGCGCTGTCACAAAACTTCGCCACATTTGTAACATACAGCTCTTGCCCTGTGCAGAGGCGCTGCTTGTGCTCCCTCTTGTTGCAGAGGTGTCTACAATGCCTCGACGCACAGAGCTGCTTTGTAAAGCAGTAGCAGCAGCAGCGCTCTCGGCTGGAATGGAGAACATTATGGATTTCAACAGTGTGTCTTGGTCCTCCAGCATTTTACGGTCCCGGTTCAACGGTGTGATGAGGCTTTGTAAGTTGTCCCGGTAACGAGGGTCTAGGAGGGTGTACACCCAATAATCTGAAGTGGTGAGAATGTGGCCGATGCAGCGGTCGTTTCTCAGGCAGTGCAGCATGAAATCAACCATGTGCTGCAGACTCACAACTGGCCAACAAACGCTGTCCTCTGGAAGAGCGTCACACTAATAGATTTTTGTAAATTTTAAATAGAAGAAAGCAGCAGCAATTTTTGAAAAATTACAAGGATGAGCCAGTGACAGACACTCAGCAGAGTACTACACGCAGCGGTGGTTGAAGTAAGTGGAGCGGGATCTACACTCCTACAAAAAAATTAAAGCTCAGACTAGAGTGAACACTGAAACACAACTGTTCACTTGCTGTGAAAGGCCTTTTTGTGGACTTCTATAATGTTTGCAAGCAATGTATTGTATTTTGATGGAAGAGCATCACACTAATAGATTTTTGTAAATTTTAAATAGAAGAAAGCAGCAGCAATTTTTGAAAAATTACAAGGATGAGACAGTGACAGACACTCAGCAGAGTACACGCTGCGGTGGTTGAAGTAAGTGGAGCGGGATCTACACTCCTACAAAAAAATTAAAGCTCAGACTAGAGTGAACACTGAAACACAACTGTTCACTTGCTGTGAAAGGCCTTTTTGTGAACTTCTATTATGTTTGCAAGCAATGTATTGTATTTTGATGGAAGAGCGTCACACTAATAGATTTTTGTAAATTTTAAATAGAAGAAAGCAGCAGCAATTTTTGAAAAATTACAAGGATGAGACAGTGACAGACCTCAGCAGAGTACACACTGCGTGGTTGAAGTAAGTGGAGCGGGATCTACACTCCTACAAAAAAATTAAAGCTCAGACTAGAGTGAACACTGAAACACAACTGTTCACTTGCTGTGAAAGGCCTTTTTGTGGACTTCTATTATGTTTGCAAGCAATGTATTGTATTTTGATGGAAGAGCGTCACACTAATAGATTTTTGTAAATTTTAAATAAAGAAAGCAGCAGCAATTTTTGAAAAATTACAAGGATGAGCAGTGACGCTCGAAGTACAGCTGCTGTTGAAGTAAGTGACGGACTACACCTACAAAATACAGTCAGAAGAGTGAAAACTGAACAACTGTCACTTGCTTGAAGGCTTTGTGATTATATGTTTCAAGCATGTTATTGATGAAGAGCGCACATAGATTTGTATTAATAGAAAAGCAGCAGCATTTGAAATACAGATGACTGACAGAACACAGAGACACGCAATATGAAGTAACTGGGTGATCACTCAAAAAAAAAAACACATGCAGTGAACACTGAAACACAACTGTTCACTTGCTGTGAAAGGCTCCTTCGTGGACTTCTATAGTGTTTGCAACCAAGGTATTGTATACGGATGGAAGCACGTCACACTATTATTTCAATTACATGGAGCAGCAAGAATTACACTGAAGAAAAAAAAAATAGTCTGTGAGTGACACGTGCAGATGCCTATAGACAGCGTTGCATACAGAGCAAACTGCAGCGTCACCTGCACTCACACACACCTTGCAGAGCTGTTAAAACAACACTGCAGGCAAAAGGAAGCTTTACACAGCCGGTGGTAAAATAGCCTGCCTAAAGCACAGTACACTAAATCGCAATCTCTAACTGTCCCTCAGAGTCAGCAGAGCAGCGTTCTTTCCCTAACTGAGTTCACAGCACAGTGACGCTAAAAAGGCGGCGGCGCCTTTTATAGTGCATTCTGACATCATTTCAGCATCCAATCACAGCCATGCCATTAGTTAACATGACCGCAGCAGTACAGGATGTGCCCACACTTCTTAGGATTCCTCATTGGCTGACTATAATCACATTGCCTCTCAAAGAATTATGGGAACTTCCGATTCCGGTATACGATATATGAAAAATATCGGAACTAAGTATCGGAATTCCAATACAGCGAATATCGGCCGATACCCGATACTTGCGGTATCGGAATGTTCAACACTAGTGGTGAGTGCTATGAAGCCCCAAGTGCTTCACAGAAGTTTATAACGTACAGCCGAAAAAACAAAAAAATCTTATTTTTTTACAAAAATGATATTTTCGCACCCAGTTTTTTATTTTCCCAAGGGTAACAGAAGAAATAGGACAAATTTCACAATAACTCTTGGGGTCCAGAGTATGCTGATACCCCATATGTGGGGATAAACTACTGTTTGGGCGCATGGCAGAGCTCAGAAGTGAAGGAGCACCGTTTGACTTTTTCAACGCAGAATTGGCTGGAATTGACATCAGACGCCATGTCACATTTGGAGAGCCCCTGATGTGCCTAAACAGCAGAAACCCCCCAATTCTAACTCCAACCCTAACTCCAACACACCCCTAACCCTAGTCCCAACCCTAACCACAAACCTAACCCTAACACACCCCTAACCCTAATCCCAACCCTAACCCTAATCCTAACTTTAGCTCAACCTAACCCTAACTTTAGCCCCAACCCTAACCCTAATGGGAAAATGGAAATAAATACATTTTTTTTATTTTATTATTTTTTCCCTAACTAGGGGGGTGATAAAGGGGGGTTTGATTTACTATTTATAGTGGGTTTTTATGATTGGCAGCTGTCACGCTAAAAGACGCTTTTAATTGCAAAAAATAGTTTTTGCATCACCACATTTTGAGAGCTATAATTTTTGCATATTTAGGCCCACAGAGTCATGTGAAGTCTTATTTTTTGCAGTACGAGTTGGAGTTTTTATTGGTACCATTTTTGAGCACGTGACATTTTTTGATCGCTTTTTATTTCGATTTTTGGGAGGTTAGAATGAACAAAAATCAGCAATTCATGAATTTCTTTTGGGGGAGGCGTTTATACCGTTCCGCATGTGGTAAAATTGATAAAGCAGTTTTATTCTTCGGGTCAGTACGATTACGGTGATACCTCATTTATATCATTTTTTTATGTTTTGGTGCTTTTATAGAATAAAAACAATTTTATATAAAAAATTATTATTTTTGCATCGCTTTATTCTGCGAGCTATAACTTTTTTATTTTTTCGCTGATGATGCTGTATGGCGGCTCTTTTTTGCGGGACAAGATGATGTTTTCAGCGGTACCATGTTTATTTATATCGGTCATTTTGATCGCGTGTTATTCCACTTTTTGTTCAGCGGTATGATGATAAAGCATTGATTTTTTGCTTTTTTTTTGTAAGGGGTTCACTAAAGGGGTTAACTAGTGGGACGGTTTTATAGGGGGGTCGTTACGGACGCGGCAATGCCAAATATGTGTACTTTTATTGTTTTGTTTTTTTTTATTTACAGGAAAAAATGAATTTTTTGGGGAATATTTTTTTTTTCTTTATTTTGGAATTTTTTTTAAAACATGTTTATTTTTATTTTTTTCAGTTTTTTACTTTGTCCCAGGGTGGGACATCACTGTAAAATGTACACACAGCACTCTGTCACACCAGCGATCGCTCTGGCACTGCTGCAGGCTTCCTCAGCACCTGCTCTCAGCAGGCACTGAGGAAGCCGCCTCCATGCAGGACCCGGCAGCCATCTTGGATCCGGGGTCCTGCAGGGAAGAGGGCTTCAGAACAGCGCGGTCACATCACGCTGTTCTGAGAGTCTCAGGGGAGCGTGCAGGGAGCCCCCTCCCTGCGCGATGCTTCCCTGTGCCCCTGGTACACCGCGATCATGTTTGATTGCGGTGTGCAAGGGTTAATGTGCTGGGAGCGGTCCGTGACCGCTCCTGACACACAGTCCGGGTGTCAGCTGTGATAATCAGCTGACACCCGGCAGCAATTAGCTGCGCTCCCCACGGGAGCGCAGCTGATAGCCTATGACGTACTATCCTGTCCATGGTCAGATTGGCACGGGTTTCATGGACGGGATAGTATGTCTGATGTCAGAGAGGGGTTAATGACCGCCGATATGCCTTTTAACGGCGGTAGTTAAGGGTACTTGGATCACAGAGCCATGAATTCATGGTGCTGTGGAAAAAGTGAATAGTGCCCCCAGAGAACATGATTCGAGTCGGTTTTTACCGACCCTGGTGTTGCAATCGCCATTATTAACCGTATAATGGCGACCGCAAAAAAAAAAATCCGATGTGCCATTTAATTTCTTTCTCCTCTGATGAGATCACACATCAGAGGAGAGAGAAATAGGGTGCCTGATCCCCCCGATTCCTCCCGGTGTCCCTGGGTCCTTCTCCTTCCCACACGGCCTCTAGCATCTTCTTCCGGTAAGAAAATGGCTGGCGCATTCGCAGTGCGCCCGCCAAGATCTACTGGCCGGCACCCAGCAACAATAGGGAGATTTTTCCTACTGGTTCATTTTCGTCACTGTGATAGATCCTATCAAAGTGATAAAAATAAAATAAATAGTAAACGAACCTCCCCTTTATCACCCCCTTAGTTAGGGAAAAATAATAAAATAAAGAAAATATATTTATTTCCATTTTCCCATTAGGGTTAGAGTTAGGCTAAAGTGAGTTGGGCTAAATTAGGGTTAGGGTTAGAGTTAGGCTACAGTGAGTGTCGCTAAAGTTAGGGTTAAGGTTAGAGTTAGGATAAAGTGAGTTGGGCTAAAGTTAGGGTTGGGGTTAGAATTAGGCTAAAGTGAGTTGGGCTAAAGTTAGGGTTAGGGTTAGAGTTAGGCTAAAGTTAGCTTGGCAAAAGTTAGGATTAGAGTTAGGCTAACATGAGTTGGGCTAAAGTTAGGGTTAGGGTAAGAGTTTGGCTAAAGTGAGTTGGGTTAAAGTTAGGGTTAGGGTTACGGTGAGAGATAGGATAAAGTGAGTTGGGCTAAAGTTAGGGTTAGGGTTAGAGTTAGGCTAAAGTAAGTTGGGCTAAAATTAGGGTTGGGGTGTGTTGGGGTTAGGTTTGTGATTATGGTTGTGGTTAGGATTAGGGTTAGGGTTGTGGTTAGGGTTATGTTAGAGTTTGGATTACGGTTAGGAGTGTGTTGGGGTTAGTGTTGTGGTTAGTTTATGGTTAGGGTTGGGATTAGGGTTAGGGCTGTGTTGGGGTTAGGGTTGGAGTTAGAATTGGGGGGTTTCCACTGTTTAGGTACATCAGGGGATCTCCAAATGCGACATAGCACCGCAATGGATTCCAGTTAATTTTGTGTTCAAGAAGCCAAACGGTGCTTCTGAGCTCTGCCCTGCACCCAAACAGTGGCTTACCCCCACATATGGGGCATCAGCGTACTTAGGAAAAATTGCACAACAACTTTGGGGGTCTAATTTCTCCTGTTACCCTTGGGAAAATAAAAAAATTGGGGGGTAAAAATCATTTTTGTGGAAAAAAAATGATTTTTAATTTTCACGGCTCTGCTCTTTAAACTTCTGTGAAGTACTTGGTGTTTCAAAGTGCTCACCACACATCTAGATAAGCTCCTTTGGGTGTCTAGTTTCCAAAATGGGGTCACTTGTGGAGGGTTTCTACTGTTTAGGCACATCAAGGGATCTGCAAACGCAACATGACGCTAGCAGACCATTCCATCAAAGTCTGCATTCCAAAACATCACTACTTCCCTTCCGAGACCCGACGTCTGCCCAATCAGTGGTTCCCTCCACATATGGGGTATATGATGTCCAATTTCTCCTGTTACCCTTGTGAAAGTAAAAGTTTTGGCGTGAAAATCTTTTTGTGGAAAAAATATGATTTTTTTATTTTCATGACTCTATTTTATAAATTTCTGTGAAGCACTTGGAGGTTTAAAGTGCTCACCATGCATCTAGATAAGCAAGCTCCTTGGGGGGTCTAGCTTCCAAAATTGGATCACTTGTGGGATGTTTCTACTGTCTAGGGACATCAGGGACTCTGAAAGCGCAACATGACGCCCACAGACCATGCCATCAAAGTCTGCATTCCAAAACGTCACTTTTTCCCTTCCGAGCCCAGACGTGTGCCCAAACAGTAGTATCCCCCACATATCGGGTACCAGCATGCTCAGGACAAATTGAACAACAACTTTTGGGGTCCAATTTCTCTTGTTACCCTTGTGAAAATAAAAAATTGTGGGCTAAAAAAAAAATTTTGTGGAAAAAAAAAATGTTTTATTTTCATGACTCTTCGTTATAAACTTTAGTGAAACACTTGGGGGTTCAAAGTTCTCACAATACATCTGCATAAGTTTCTTGGGGGTCTACTTTCCAAAATGGGGTCACGTGTGGGGGGTTTATACTTTTTAGGCACATCAGGGGCTCTGCATACTCAACATGATGCCTGCAGATCCATCAAATTCTGCATTCCAAAACGCGCTCCTTCACTTCCGAGCTCTGCCATGCGCCCAATCAGTGGTTCCCTCCCACATATGGGGTATGAGCGTACTCAGGACAAATTTCACAACAACTTTTCTGATCCAAATACTCCTGTTACCCTTGTGAAAGTAAAATTTTTTTGGGAAAAGATAATTTTTGTGGAAAAAAATGATTTTTTATTTTCACGGGTCTGCATTATAAACTTCAGTGAAGCACTTGATGTTTCAAAGTGCTCACTACACATCTAGATAAGTTCCTTAAGGGGTCTAGTTTCCATAATGGTGTCACTTGTGGGGGGTTTCCATTGTTTAGGCACATCAGTGGCTCTCCAAATGCGACATGGCATCCGATCTCAATTTCAGCCAATTCTGCATTGAAAAAGTCAAACGGCGCTCCTTCCCTTTCAAGCTCTGCCATGCGCCCAAACAGTGGTTTACCCCCATATTGGGTATCGGCGATTCAGGGGAAATTACACAACAAATTTTGTGGTTCATTTTCTCTTTTAACACTTGGAAAAAATAAAAAAAAAGGTTCTGAAGTAAAATATTTGCAAAATAAAGTTAAATGTTAATTTTTTTCCTTCCACATTGCTTCAGCTCCTGTGAAACACGTAAAGGGTTAATAAACTTCTTGAATGTGGTTTTGAGCACCTTCAGGGGTGCAGTTTTTAGAATGTTGTCACTATTGGGTATTTTCTGCCATGAACACCCCTCAATGTGACTTTAAATGTGATGTGGTCCCTAAAAAAAAATGGTTTTGTAAATTTTGTTAAAAATCGCAATGGACACACTGGCTGCAGCGACGCTAGCAGCCTGAACAGCGACTGCGGTAACATCCACAGCTGAGGTTGTTCGCTCAAGAGCCACCAACCTACCCTCCAGCTGCTGGATGTTCCGCTGAAGACGCTGGTCGACCGCCATTTTACTAGCCAGACCCTGGTGCTAGTATTATGTTAGGGCTGGCGGAACGCACAAAATAAATATAAATAATAGGTGAGTTCACAGCCCGGGGTCCACCGTGAAGGCAGAGCCTGCTGCTAGTAAGATGGCGCTATAAGCGAACTCTGTTGCTTCACCAAGTCGCAGACATAGATGCTGCAGCACTGTATGGCAGTATAAGCGAACTCTGTTACACCACAGAGACGCTGAGGTAGAGACGCATAAATAGAGACTGTGTCCTGTTAAACCCACAGGGATACACAGATAACTGCTGTGCGGATAGCAGTCCGTGATCATGCATTCAGCAACGCAAACAAGCAACTCCTCACAGGGGAAGTCGGTATTCTAGGGGCTTATATCAGCCAGGCCCTGAACACGTGCATACAAATCTCCTCACCGAAGGTGCTGGTATTCTAGGGGCTTATTTCAGCCGAGCCCTAACCACATGCGTGCATGACCACACTGGCGCAAAGCACATAATGCAATTGATACTAGCGCATGGCCGCAGGGCCATGCAATCCTTTTATAGTAGCAACTACAGGACCTGCCAGAAAAGGACCAATGAGAAACTGTTCCAGAACACATGTAGTTTCAGGACCTTCCTGGTGGACCAACAGGAGCTGCTGCAGTACGTGATCTCCAATAAAAGATCTTACCCTGGGCATGCTCAGAAGGGGAAACGCAGGACTTAGTCCTAAAGACTCGCCGCTGACCAGTACTGGCTACAATAGCAGAACCTGGAGACGCAGCAGTAATCCTCTGCACAATGTTAGACTGGGCGAGACGCTGGGACCGACGTCTCTGCTGAGCAGAGTCCACTGCAGCCAGAGACGGATGGGAGACCGCAGCAGGGATGGTTCGAGATTCCCCTTGTGCAGAAGCAGGAACTCGAGCCCTAACACACATGTGGAATTATATACTTAACAAAAAATTGTGAAACAAATGAAAATATGTCTTATACTCTAGGTTCTTCAAAGTAGCCACCTTTTGCCTTGATTACTGCTTTGCACACTCTTGGCATTCTCTTGATGAGCTTCAAGAGGTAGTCACCAGAAATGGTCTTCCAACAATCTTGAAGGAGTTCCCAGAGATGCTTAGCACTTGTTTTACCTTTTGCTTTCACTCTGCGGTACAGCTCACCCCACACCATCTCCATTGGGTTCAGGTCTGGTGACTGTGGAGGCCAGGTCATCTGGCGTAGCACCCCATCACTCTCCTTCTTGGTCAAATAGCCCTTACACAGCCTGGAGGTGTGTGAGGTTATTGTCCTGTTGAAAAATAAATGATGGTCCAACTAAACACAAACCGGATGGAATAGCATGCCGCTGCAAGATGCTGTGGTAGCCATGCTGGTTCAGTATGCCTTCAATTTTGAATAAATCCCCAACAGTGTCACCAGCAAAGCACCCCCACACCATCACACCTCCTCCTCCATGCTTCACTGTGGGAACCTGGCATGTAGAGTCCATCAGTTCAACTTTTCTGCGTCGCACAAAGACACGGTGGTTGGAACCAAAGATCTCAAATTTGGACTCATCAGACCAAAGCACAGATTTTCACTGGTCCATTCATTGTGTTTTTTTAGCCCAAACAAGTCTCTTCTGCTTGTTGCCTGTCCTTAGCAGTGGTTTCCTAGCAGCTATTTTACCATGAATGCCTGCTGCACAGTCTCCTCTTAACAGTTGTTGTAGAGATGTGTCTGCTGCTAGAATTCTGTGCGGCATTGACCTGGTCTCTAATCTAAACTGCTGTAAACCTGCGATTTCTGAGGCTGGTGACTCGGATAAACTTATCCTCAGAAGCAGAGGTGACTCTTGGTCTTCCTTTCCTGGGGCAGTCCTCATGTAAGCCAGTTTCTTTGTAGCACTTGATGGTTTTTGCAACTGCACTTGGGGACACTTTCAAAGTTTTCCCAATTTTTCAGACCGACTGACCTTCATTTCTTAAAGTAATGATGTACACTTGTTTTTCTTTACTTAGCTGCTTTTTTCTTGCCATACTACAAATTCTAACAGTCTATTCAGTAAGACTATCAGCTGTGTATCCACCAGACTTCTGCACAACACAACTGATGATCCCAACCCCATTTATAAGGCCAGAAATCTCACTTATTAAGCCTGACAGGGAACACCTGTGAAGTGAAAACCATTTCCGGTGACTGCCTCTTGAAGCTCATCAAGAGAATGCCAAGAGTGTGCAAAGCAGTCATCAAAGCATAATGTGGCTACTTTGAAGAACCTAGAATATAAGACATAATTTCAGTTGCTACACACTTTTTTGTTAAGTATATAATTCCACATGTGTTAACTCATAATTTTGATGCCTTCAGTGTGAATTTACAATTTTCATAGTCATGAAAATGCAGAAAAATCTTCAAATGAGAAGGTGTGTCCAAACTTCTGGTCTGTACTATATATATTGTGAGACAGTGAAGGAATATGGGTTGAATGGGGTGTACATTTCACCTAGGTATAATGGAAATGTGTGGTTTTGTAGACCTAGTGGTAGAGAAAGGTCATTATACCATCCATTCAAGTACACGCTTGCAGCTCAAACCTGTGGCCACTCAGGTGATAATTAGGAAACCAGAAGTAGGTGTCTGGGAATACAGACAGGGCTGGAACTAGTTTAGTCTGGACACCAGGAAGGTGTCCCGGCACGAGAAACAGTCTCCAAGTCAGAGTGTGAGCTGTCTTTAGCCTGGACACAGGGAGGTGTCCTGGCACAAGGAAGCAGTCTCCAAGTCAGAGTGTGAGCTGTCTTTAGCCTGGACACAGGGAGGTGTCCCGGCACAAGGAAGCAGTCTCCAGGAGTTTGAGCTATCTCAGTCTGGGTGCAGGAAGTACCCCGGACACAAGAGTAGCCTCAGTGAGTCTCCGTGTGAATAGCGGCTGAATAGGAGTGGATCTCTCTCAAGTCTGGACGCTGAAGGGGCCTTCAGACACAAGGAGGAGTATCTGGGAAACTCCGTACTGGTAACATATATCATATGTGTTGTTTTGGGCACAGACTGGTAGAGTCTGTACCCTGAGAGACAGGGAAATCGATCTATGTGTAGTTAGTGGCTAGACAAGCCTAGGTTTTCTGTTTATGCTTTGTTTTATCTGTTTGCTGTGGACTTTAATAAAACTGGTTGCGGCCAGTTTTTACCAGAACTGCTGTCTGAATGAACTGTTTTCATGCCATTCTGTCTACCCAGACAGCGATCCTAGAGCTATAACCCCTGGAAATGTTACAATATATATATATACATATATATATTATATATATATATATATATGTATATATATATATATATATGTATCAATTGGTAGAACAATAGTTATCTGTCCCATCCAACATACCACCTAAGTGTGACTTATTGCGAGATATATATATATATATAGTGGATACGGAAAGTATTCAGACTCCTTTAAATTTTTCACTCTTTGTTTCATTGCAGCCATTTGGTAAATTCAAGTCTAGTAAGACTTCTGGTGGTCCCAAACTTCTTCTATTTAAGGATTATGGAAGCCACTGTGCTCTTAGGAACCTTGAGTACTGCAGAAATTCTTTTGTAATCTTGGCCAGATGTGTGCCTTGAAATCATTCTGTCACTGAGCTCCTTGGCCAGCTCCTTTGACCTCATAATTCTCATTTGGTCTGACATGCACTGTGAGCTGTGAGTTCTTATTTAGAAAGGTATATGCCTTTACAAAACAAGTCCTAATGTGGTGCCCCTGATGGTCCAGTCGCCACAGAGGTACTGCACCTCATCCAGAGGTGTGGTACCCCACTCTCAAGTAAGGAGGGAGCATCACCCAGGACTCTAACACCTGCACCCAACACAGACTATAGCAGCAGGGCACCCTGGACGTACCCTAAGGGAGGATGGTCTCAACACTTGCTGGGTAGTAAAGGGTTCGGGGAAAATGGGTGGAGTAGGTAGGAAAAGGGAGGAGCTAACAGAGTGGGAAAGAACAGTTCAGAGAGAGTGAGTCAGACGTAAGGAGAAAGTGAAAGTAAGCAGGGAGAGACAGAAGGAAGCTCCCAGAAGGCTGAAGAGTTCCTAGGGGCATGGATGGAGAGCATTCCAACCTTGGGGCCTGATCAAGTAGTGGAGGGACTAGGTTGCAGTGGGGTACCGGCCCCCGAGACTAGAGGAGACATCACCAGACTCAGCTAGCAAGCCGGAGGCAGGGGCACCTCTAGGTGCTTCAGCTACAGCCACAGTTATCTTCTCCGAAAAGGCAGCCATAAGGAAGCAAGGGAACACAGACAGAACATCACCCAACAAGGTCCGCTGCTGCTGGCTTGGGACACTGACTGTGAGGTGCTGGACAGGAAGGGCAGAAGTTCAGCACAGTGAGACAGCCAGGAAAGAAACATTTAAGGGATTCCTGGAAAGGTGTATCCTGATCTACTTGGGAGTTTGCTGGACCCCTCACCTGGAGGACACGGCACCAAGCGGGCACCTGTGTACACAAGAACTGTGAGTAAAGTATAGGAAACTGCACCCCGCTGTGTCCTGTAATCATTCCTGCGTCACCAGCCCTGCGTCACCAGCCCTGCAACACATTCACCAACATCACCTCTATTATCTCAACTGCCCTTGGACATAGCCCTGCCTGTGGAGGGCTAAACCAACTCTGCTGCATCAACAACTGTCCCAAAGGACTGAATCTGCAGCGTCTGCTAACATCTTTTATTGCCGAATACCACAGGTGGCGTCACGAACACTTTATTACAAACTCTTTATTTTTCCACTTTTTCAACATCTTCCCCTTTTATTGGACGCTCAGGGCCATGGACCGGGTCACTGCTGCCGTGACACTGCCGATACCGAGTATCCCCACTGCCCTGGCGGGCGATCCACTATCAGTTTAATTAAACACAGCTGGACTCCAATGAAGGAGTAGAACCATCTCAATGAGTATCACAAGGAAATGGACAGCATGCGACTTAAATATGAGTGTCTGAGCAAAGGGTCTGAATACTTATGACCATGTGATATTTCAGTTTTTCTTTTTTAATAAATTTGCAAAAATGTCTACATTTCTGTTTTTTTTTATTCAAGATGGGGTCCAGAGTGTACATTAATGAGAAAAAGAAATGAACTTTTTTGAATTTACCAAATGGCTGCAATGACACAAAGAGTAAAAAATTTAAAGGGGTCTGAATACTTTGCGTACCCATTGTATATTTATAGCAATAAGTCATACCGAGGCGGTATGTTGGATGGGACAAATAATTATTATTCTACCAATTGATGCACAGTCCCAATCATAGCATCAGACTCACCTAAAATAACATTCTTTTGGTGAATTAAGTATTATTTATCCTAATGAATATAACAAAACAATAGAAACCTGATCATTCATTTTTCCTTCCATGTTTGCATTGAAATTAGAAAAATAAGGTATTACATCCTAGCAGTTTAGATAGGTTGATATAACATTATTTGCTTTAATGAATAAAACATTAATTAGCATGCACAGTATTGTGTGTTAAAGCCCCATGAAAATTCTAATGCCTCTTATTGAATGTGAGCTGAGGATTTGACTGCTTTGCAAAAGACTGTTATTGGTTCTGCTTCTTTTGTTGAACTATTAGATGTTTAGACAATGACAGAAATTTGGAAGAGTGCACTTTTCCCTGCGCTATTCAGAAACGTTGATCACTGAGCAACAAATGTCACATCACAAGGTATCAGGCTCAGCTTAATATGAATGATGCAGCAATGGAGCCCATAGAAAAAGGTGCCATATGGGGATGCATTTTCATTGAGTATTAAAAAATGTCTTGCACTATTGAGACACCTTGCTTAATGATCACCTCCCTTCTCAGACTGATGGAAGAACTCATCAAGGAACTATGTCCATCTCATTAAGTGAGTAGTAGAAATAAGCAAATATTTCAATGTTCGATTAGGATTGCGATTGCCGATTTTGCAATATTCGCTGATTTATTCGTCGAATATTCGCCAAAAATAGCCAAATGCTGTAGGAGTCAATGGGAGGCAAAAACAAACTCATACACAACACCTTTGAATGGCCCCAAAAGCTGCCAAAACACATCAAATTAGAGGCAGAGACCAGGAAAGTGGCCTCAATTCACACACAGTACAAATTTTAGAATGGCATGACCCCAATCAGCCATGCATAAGGTATCGGGGTCTGGGACAGCATTTACAGCTTTGAATTAAACTTGAAATTAAGATGAGGTAGTAGAGGCACTGGTGTAGGCCTGCTGTCCTAGGAGCCCTGTTACCACATGCAACAGCTCAACCTGCTGTTATGCTCAGCCACACTCAGTGGGCACAAATATCAGTTTTGTAAACTACTATTGTCAAAAAAATGTAAAGGTAGTAACATGGGTAGATGACTCAAAGGTAGTGGACTGCTGCCAGTCTCAGAGGCCTACTGCTACAAGCAACACACATGAAGGAGACCCAACCAGGAGTCTACACATTTCCAAAAATTAGTGGCAGACATTATCAAAGTGGTATCAATTTCAACAAGTAGAACTAGTAACATGGGGACCAACAACTCTTCCACTACAGCCAACCCAGCAGATGGAGCCTTTTACAGGCAAGGTTGTAGAACCACTGTGCCGTAGCCCTCGGAAAGCCTGGAAGGGTGTAACTAGGTGGCCTACCAAATTCAACCTCAGAAAAGCGGCAGCAGGCGAAAACCGCGACCCAAGGAGGGACAAAGAGGTGGTACCACATGCTACTCCAGGGCTGACCTACAGAGGGTGGCAGTGGACCCCTTAGAGCGGTAGGCTGGTAGGGTTCGAAGGATGGATGAAGAATGCAGGCAGGCACTGTAGGGACACTGGAACCAAGGATGCAGATGGGGTCGGCTGAGAAACAGAAAAGCACTGGCAGGTGCGGGCTGGACCAGATGTTACACAAAAGGGTGCTGGCAGGTGCAAACTGGATCGAGTGTTAGACAGATGGGTACTGGCAGGTGTGGATTGGATCGGGTGTTACACAGATGTGCACTGGCAGGTGCGGACAAGACCGGGTGTTAGACTGATGAGCCCTGGCAGGTGTGGGCAGGACCGAGTGTTAGATGGGCACTAAAAGGTGAGGGATGGACTGGGTGTTAGATAGATGGGCACTGGCAGGTGCGATCTGGACCGGCAGTTAAACAGATGAGCACTGGCAGGTGCGGACTGAACCAGCTGTGGAACTGGAGAGACCTGGCAGGTGCAGACTGGACCGAGTGTTAGTCAGATGGGTGCTGACAGGTGCAGACTAGACTGGGTGTTTCAAAGATGTGCTTTAGCAGTTGCGGACCGGACCGGGTGTTGCACAGATGGGTGCTGGCAGTTGTGGACTGGATTGGGTGTTACACGGATGTGCACTGACACCTAGTTGTGGGTTGCACTGGGTGTTAGACAGAAGGGTACTGGCAAGTGCATGCTGGACCAGGTGTTAGACACAGGAGCACTGGCAGGTGCATGTTGAACCGGCTGATGAACTGAAGAGCAGAGATGGGTACAGGGTAGACAAACAGACAGGCAGACCTATGGAACCTGACAACTAGCAAGCATGCAAGGCAAACTAAAAAAATTGCTCAGATACCTCCACATTGGAGGAGGAGCCCTAAATAGAGGGTGTTGCCCAGCTATTGGCTGGGAACACCTTACGGCGACGTGCGCAGTCCCTTTAAGAGGGAGGGAGCGTGCGCCCTAAGCATAGTGCTCGGGTCTACAACTGAACCCTGACACATAGGTGGCAAAATGAGGAGGTGGTGTGTGAGTGAGAGGAGATCCAACAAAGGGCCAAATCTGTAATGCCAAGAGATCAGAAAGTTTGTAGTAAGAAGGAATAGTTCACTGTGTCAAAGGCAGATGCCAGGTCCAGGAGAAGGAGGAGGACAAACTAGCATCGCTTTGGATTGGTGGTTTTTAGGTCTTTGGTGACTTTAGTCAGGGCAGTTTGAATGGAACGGTGTGGTCTGAAGCCAAATTGTAAGCGGTCAAAGAGGGAGCAAGAGGAGAAGTGGGAGGATAGTTCAAAATGGAGGTGTTGTTTCAGTATTAAAAATTAATAGGCCTAGATTACTGGCACTTTCAATCTCAAATAAATCCTACAGATAAACGGAAGCAAATGCCATAATATGTAGAAACAAAAGTACAAATTTTATTAAACATAAATTATACAACACATTAAAAGATGGGGATACAGATATACAAACAAACTGCAAGCACAGGGTAGTAAATATCTCATCAAACATTACTCATTGAGTTTAAGGTGAATTGTTAATCACATAAGAAATGATGAATGAACAGGGTGCTCCAAGGGTAAGTATGGCTAACTGTAGAGCCAATTAGGTACTTAGGAAGAAAATGATAATTGTAGTCAAACCCATGGAAGACCCTGGCTATGTCAAAAAGCCATCCAGTTTAATAATACTGTCCAAGTGGTGGCACTAAACTGTGCCACTAGCAAATGGTATGATATGTATAAGAAGTGTCAGACTCAGAACGCATTAATAGAGGTTCAAAACCACAGCTTGAGGAAAAGTCCTCTTGTCACATGCAAAATAATGAGACATTGTTCAATTTCTTCAATATACTAATAATAAAAATACAGCACAATATAGTCACGTTGCTACTCCCTATCTCCCGTTCCCCCGCCAGATATGTCTGAATAAAGGCTTGAATTTTACCCGTGAGTGCTTTCCATCTCTCTCTTCTGTGCTGTATTTGGATTCCTTGTTTTTGGATTAGCACCCGTGGGTTTTGGATTTTGGAGCCGGCTGCAGCTCCTGCAGAATCTGTCTAATGGCACAGGTGGTATCAGCAGTGCCGACCGCTTTTCTTTGTGAGTGACTAATAATAAAAAGCTTTATTCATATAGCGCAAACATATTCTGCAGAGCTAAGTCAGCAGTTCATATAATATGCTGAAAAAAAGAGAGTGGACATCACCTCCAAAAGTCATACAATGATCTAATGCCTCTCTGCAAAAATATATAACTGAATATGAGGTTCTAAGTTTAATATTCTGACTGTATGAAGCCCACTGCCATGTCACGACAAACCTCGCAGTGGCCTCGTAGCGCCCTAATGGAGCGGAGCCATGCGCGACCACCGCCACAGCAGCAATGCACCAGCAGGGCAGACGGCCTGGGGCCCCACAGTACCCATGCTGCAAGACTGAGTCCCCATGACTCCAGACCGTGTCGCCCCACCAGCACAAAGCCACAGCAACAATGGCTGCCACACAGCACCCACACCAAATGAAAGGAGTACTGAAACTCACCTTCCTCCAGCTCTTCAGTGAGAACAGAAATGGGCTAGACCCCTTACTTTGCAGTCTCCTGCTAATTAAAATCACCTGTGCCAAATGGGAGGAGTGCACATCCAAAGAAAAAAAACGACAGAACATGCAATATGCTGAAAAAAAGAGAGTGGACAGCTCCTCCAAAAATCATACAATGATCTAATGCCTCTCGGCAAAAATATATAACTGAACATGAGGTTCTTAGTTTAACATTCTGATAGACTGTATGAAGCCCACTGCCACGTCACAGCAAACCTCGTAGTGGGTCCTAGTGGCATTTAACAAGAGCTTCCGGCAAGCGCGCCAGAAATACGCTCACCAGTGTCCCACTTCAAGTGATCGCGGGTCACCGGTGTGTCGGCATGACAACCCGAGGTCTTTGCAATTTTCAAACTTTGAATTTTTATTCCCTTAAAACCGAGAAATATGTCACACAAAATGGTTACTAAATAATATTTTCCACATGTTTACTTTACATCAGCACAATTTTGTAACAAAATTTTATTTTTTAGGAAGTTATAAGGGTTAAAAGTTGACCAGCGATTTCTCATTTTTACAACAAAATTTACAAAAACATTTTTTTAGGGACAACCTCACATTTGAAGTCACTTTGAGGGTCTACGTGGCAGAAAATACCCAAAAGTGACACCTTTCTAAAAACTGCACCCCTCAAGGTACTCAAAACCACATTCAAGAAGTTTATTAACCATCCAGGTGCTTCACAGGAGCTGAAGCAACGTGGAAAGAAAAAATGAGGAAGCAACTAAGCAAAACGCGCATTGGGGTTTCTCTGTGCACACTCCAGCCAGGTTGGTCCTTGATATTATATGTATTTATTGCCCTTTATGATCACATGGAATTTTTGAACAGCTGAATTTTATTGATAAAAACGCTGCTGCCACTCTTTACATACTGCATTTTTCGGACTATAAGTCGCAATTTTTCCCCAAAAAAAATTGTGAGAAAAATGGGGGGTGTGTCTTATAGCCCGAACGCAGGCTTTCCGGGGGTTTGCGGCAGTGGTGTGGCGGTGGCTGTGGCAGAGTGCGGCGTTGCAGAGGCGCGGTAGGCGGCGTGCACCTGAGCAGGATCCCTTCCTTAGGTGGTGAGGTGAGCCATGGCACGGAGAGCAGAGTCGGGTTTGTCGGTGGTGGCGGCCATCTTCCTGAGTCGGCGCGTGCGCAGATAGAGTAGATCTGCTTCCTGTGAATTCAGGAAAATGGTCGCGGGAGGCAGCGCTTGCGCAGATAGAGATCACGGCGGCCATTTTCCTGAAGCCCCAGGAAGCAGAGTACTCTATCTGCGCACGCGCCGGGTCAGGAGGATTGCTGCCACCACCGACAAACCCGGCACTGCTCTCCGTGGACACCGTGCCGCCGCGTCACCTGAGGAAGGGCCCTGCTCAGGTGCACGCCGCCCACCGCGCCTCTGTAATGCCGCACCTCTGCCACCGCCACACCACTGCCACCTCCACATCACTGCTGCAACCAACCCACCGGTAACTTGTGGTTATCCCGGCTTTCCTGCTTGCCTTGGACACCGGGCCACGGCTCACCTCACCTGAGGAAGGTGAGTATCAGCATCACCGCACCTCTGCCACACCACTGCCGCAACCACTGCTGTACCACCGCCGGCCCTCAGGTACCTTAAAATTGGGACAATAAGACGGACCCCCATATTGAAAAAAAAAATTTTCTGCTATATTCACCCCAAAATTTGGGGTGCGTCTTATGGTCCGGTGCGTCTTATAGTCCGAAAAATACGGTATCTCTCTATATATATCTTATGTAGGTCCATTTGTTGGTCCACACATATTCCACTATTGCACTTTGTATTCCACGTTATTTATCTTTTGAGAGATATCTGCTGCTCTTGTGTATTTATATATATATATATATATATATATATATATTATGAAGGTCTCTTTGTGACCATATATTTAATATTCAATGTATATATATTTATCTTGTTGCACTTTATAACTGGCAGCAACTTTCCATTTGTATTCTTACATCGGTGTTTCACTATACATATAGTTGACTGTGATATAAACCTTTCTGCTTATATTTTCACCGACCTAGTTTGAGTGTGGTAATTAGATGTCGCTGACTACCTTGTTCTTATATTGATATATTATATATTACAGTTGTTTTCTCAATTTTGCAATAATAAAAATCTTCATATTTTAACTATTGCCCTTTTGTCCTATTTTTCCTTGTTGGGTTTTTGCTGCAGTATATGGATGGGCATTTGTGTAATTAGCCTCTTTTTGGGATTTTTCTCCCCTAAGGAACTTATCTAGATCTGTGGTGAGCACTTTGAACCCCCAAGTGCTTCACACAAATTTAAAACGTAGAGCCGTAAAATTAAAAAATCATATTTTTTACACATAAATGATCTTTTCACCCCAATTTTTATTTTCCCAAGGGTAACAAGACCACAAAAGTTATTGTGCAATTTATCCTGAATATGCTGATACCCCATATGTGGAGGTAAACCACTGTTTGGATGCATGGCAGAGCTCATAAGGGAAGGAGCATCATTTGACTTTTCAACGCAGAATTGGATGGACGCCATGTCGAGTTTGGAGAGCCACTGATGTGCCTAAACAGTGGAAACCCCCCACAAATTACACCATTTTGGAAACTAGACCCCTCAAGGAACTTATCTAGATGTGTGGTGAGAACTTTGAACCCCAAGGTGTTTCACTAAAGTTTATAACGCCTGAGCGTAAAAGTAAAAAAAATCATATTTTTTCCACAAACATGATCAGTTAGTCCCCAAATTTTTAACAAGGACCTTTCTTAAAGTAATGATGGCCACTTGTTTTTCTTTACTTAGCTGCTTTTTTCTTGGCATAATACAAATTCTAACAGTCTATTCAGTAGGACTATCAGCTGTGTATCCACAAGACTTCTGCTCAACACAACTGATGGTCCCAACCCCATTTATTAGGCCAGAAATCCCACTTATTCACCCCTTAACTCCCAAGGGTGGTTTGCATGTCTCTTTACGATGCTATAACTCTGGAACGCTTCAACAGATCTTCACGATTCTGAGATTGTTTTCTCGTGACATATTGTACTTCATGATAGTGGTAAAATTTCTTCGATATAATTTGCGGCTATTTATGGAAAAAAATGGAAATATTTTGCAATTTTCAAACTTTTAATTTTTATTCCCTTAAAAGAGAGAAATATGTCACACAAAATAGTTGCTAAATACCATTTCCCACATGTCTACTTTGCATCAGCACAATTTTGAAGCCAAATTTTTTTTTGTTATGCAGTTATAAGGGTTAAAAGTTGACCAGCTATTTCTCATTTTTACAACAAATTGTACAAAACCATTTTTTTAGGGACCACCTCACATTTGAAGTCACTTTGAAGGGTCTCTATGGCAGAAAATACCCAAAAAGTGACACCATTCTAAAAACTGCACCCCTCAAGGTACTCAAAGCCATATTCAAGAAGTTTATTAACCCTTCAGGTGCTTCACAGGAACTGAAGCAACTGGAAGGAAAAAATGAACATTTAACTTTTTAGTCACAAAAATGATCTTTTACAAACAATTTTTTTATTTTAGCAAGGCTAAAAGGAGAAAATGGACAGAAAAAGTTGTTGTGCAATTTCTTCTAAGTAAGCCGATACCCATATGTGGGGGAAAACCACTGTCTGGGCGCACGGCAGGTCTTGGAAGGGAAGGATCGCCGTTTGACTTTTTCAAACCAAAATTGGCGGGAATTGAGATTGGACGCCATGTCGCGTTTGGAGAGGCCCTGATGTGCCTAAACAGTGGAAACCCCCACATGTGACACCGTGTCACGTTACTGGCGATACTGGACTGGAGGTCAGTGGCCGGAGCAGAAGTGTGCAGATGACCGGACCGTGGAAAGACTTCTGGAAGTGCAGTATATGGCGGTGGTAGTTCACTATGTCGGCAGATGCCGGAGCCCGCCCGAGCACGGGCCGGCCGAGATCACACACAAGCACCAAGTCCATTTAGGTGATAGAAGTTCGGGGTAGGAACAGCAGGGTTTTCACAAGAGACAGGAAGGCGCCAGCAGAACACCTTCCAGATCAGGAGCTCAGGTAATGCTTCACTCAGTTAGACTGAGCACCACAATATACTCAGCAACAGAAAGCTGCACAGGGCCAGGTATATATAGCAGGTTCAATCAGTCTTAATCAGGGCGAGAACAATCAGCAGGGCAGGTGATGATCTCTATCCAATCAGTCTCAATCAGGGCGGGAACAATCAGCAGGGCAGGTGATGATCTCTATCCCAGACGAAGTTCATATGGTTTCAGGCTGAAGTTATTCAAGTTCCGAATAGCTCCACAGCAAAGGAACAGACCAGCAAGCCATGGTTCACAGGTTCAAATGCTAAACACACCATTTTGGAAACTAGACCCCCTAAGGAACTTATCTAGATCTGTTGTGAGCACTTTGAAACCCCAAGTGTTTCACTAAAGTTTATAATGCCTGGGTGTGAAAAAAAAAATTCCACAAAAATGATTTTTTAGTCCCCAATTTTTGATTTTTCCCAAGGAAATTGAACCCCAAAAGTGGTTGCCCAATTTGTCCTGAGTACGCTGATACCCCATATGTGGGGGAGAAATACTGTTTGGGCGCACCGCAGGGCTCGGAAAGGAAGTAATGATGTTTTGGAATGCAGACTTTGATGGGTGTCATGTTCAGTTTGCAGAGTCCCTGATGTGCCTAAACAGTGGAAACCCCCCCAGAAGTGACCCCATTTTGGAAACTAGATCTGTGGTGAGCACTTTGAACCCCCAAGTGCTTCACACAAATTTATAATGCCCGGGCATGAAAGTAAAAAATCCTATTTTTTTCCCACAAAAGTAATATTTAAGTCACCAATTTTTTATTTTCCCAAGGGGAACATGAGAAATTGGACCATAAAAGTTGTTGTCCAATTTGTCCTGAGTACGCTGATACCCCATATGTTGGGGGAAACACTGTTTGGGCGCAGCAGAGCTCGAAGGGAAGGAGCACCATTTGACTTTTTCAACCAAAAGCGCGAATTGGCCATGCGATTTGATGCCTTGATGAGCCTAAACAGGGACCCAAACCCCAAAACAACCCTAATACTTATCTTCAACCTTAACCCCAACTCAACTACCCTAACATACAATAATTTTCCCAACCCATAAAACCTCAGAAATTGTACAATTTGCCATGTCGCTGTACCAATCAATATAGGGAACACGTTTTGGCAGAGCTAAGAAGAGCAGTACCCCCTGATGCCATGTCGCTTGAGATATGCCTACAGTGGAAACCCCCCACAAGTGACATCATTTTGGAAACTAGACCCCTAAAGGAACTTATCTAGATCAACCCACTTTCAACCCCCAAATGTTTCACTAATGTTTATAATGCCTGGGTGTGAAAAAAAAAATTCCACAAAAATGATTTTTTAGTCCCCAATTTTCCAATTTTTGATTTTTCACAAGAAAATTGGACCCCAAAAGTTGTTGTCCAATTTGTCCTGAGTACGCTGATACCCCATTTGTGTGGGGGAAATGCTGTATGGGCGCACGGCAGGGCTCGGAAAGGAAGTAATGACATTTTGGAATGCAGACTTTGATGGGTGTCATGTTCAGTTTGCAGAGTCCCTGATGTGCCTAAACAGTGGAAACCCCCCACAAGTGACCCCATTTTGGAAACTAGACCCCCTAAGGAACTTATCTAGATCTGTGGTGAGCACTTTGAAGCCCCAAGTGCTTCTCACAAGTTTATAATGCACAGGCATGAAAATAAAAAATCCTATTTTTTTCCCACAAAAATGATTTTTAGTCACCAATTTTTTTTTCCCAAGGGTAAGGGGAGAAATTGGACCCCAAAAGTTTGTTTCCAATTTGTCCTGTTTACGCTGATACCCTATGTGTGGGAGAAAACTACTGTGTGGGCACACGTCGGGGCTTGGAATAGAAGTAGTGATGTTTAGTAATGCAGACTTTGATGGAATGGTCTGCGGGTGTCATGTCGCGTTTGGAGAGCCCCTGATGTGCTTAAACAGTGGAAACCCCCGACAAGTGACCACATTTTGTAAACTAGACCCCCAAAGGAACTTATCTAGATGTGTGGTGAGCGCTTTGAACCCCAAGTGCTTCACAAAAGTTTATAACGCCCGGGCGTGAAAATAGAAAAAAATCATATTTTTTCCATGAACATGATCATTTAGTCCCCAGTTTTTTATGTTCCCAAGGGTAGCAAGAGAAATTGGACCCAAAAAGTTGTTTTCCAATTTGTCCTGAGTACACTGATACCCTATATGTGGGAGAAAACTACTGTATGTGCACACGTCAGGGCTCGAAGTGAAGTAATGACGTTTTGCATTGCAGACTTTGATGGAATTGTCTGCAGGTGTCATGTCACTTTTGGAGAGCCCTTGATGTGCCTAAACAGTGGAAAGCCCCCAGAAGTGACCCCATTTTGGAAACTAGACCCCCAAAGGAACTTATTTAGATGTGTGGTGGGAACTTTGAACCCCCAAGTGCTCCACAGAAGTTTATAACTTAGAGCCATAAAAATAATAAATAATATTAATTTCCACAAAAACTATATTTTCTCTACCAATTTTTTATTTTCCCAAGGGTAACAGAAGAAATTGGACCACAAGAATTATTGTGCAATTTGTCCTGAATATGCTGATACCCTTATGTGGGGGTAAACTACTGTTTGGGCACATGGCAGAGCTCAGAAGGGAAGGAGCACCATTTGACTTTTTCAACGCCGAATTGGCTGGAATTGAGAGCCTCTGATGAGCCTAAACAGTGGAAACCTCCAATTCTATCTCCAACCCTAACCCCAACACACCCTAACACTAATCCAACCCTAATCGTAACCCTAACCACAAAACTAACCCTAACACACCCGTAAACCTAGAAGTAAAAAAACTGACTGGCACATCCAAACCAGTGTGAATTAGGTGCAAACCAGGAGCAGCTACCTCCATAGACAATGTACAAAAAAAGGTTGCACTCTATCGTGCCAAAGCAAGTCAATGTGAAATATGAAACATGAATAGCAATATGGCTTTTGAATATTAGAAAAAAATGAATGAGACGCTTTGCACAAAATTTGGCCAAATAATGCCTGCCCATACACCAACGTCAAGGTGGTCTCAGAACGTATGGGTCCCTGTCTATGTGAACATACCTCTATTAGGCTGATATCTGAATTCCTGGGTGAATGTGGACACCTCTGTCAGTAAAGCTTGCCTTTTCTGCTATAATTAAGCTTTACTGACAGAGGTGTCCACATTCACCCAGGAATTCAGATATCAGCCTAATAGAGGTATGTTCACATAGACAGGGACCCATACGTTCTGAGACCACCTTGACGTTGGTGTATGGGCAGGCATTATTTGGCCAAATTTTGTGCAAAGCGTCTCATTCATTTTTTTCTAATATTCAAAAGCCATATTGCTATTCATGTTTCATATTTCACATTGACTTGCTTTGGCACGATAGAGTGCAACCTTTTTTTGTATATTGTCTATGGAGGTAGCTGCTCCTGGTTTGCACCTAATTCACACTGGTTTGGATGTGCCAGTCAGTTTTTTTACTTCTATGTTAGCTTACTGACCGAGCACTCCGCCCATCACCATGTGGTGATTTTAATTATAGCAGGTTCCTGCTCACCCAGAAAAGGCAAGCTTTACTGACAGAGGTGTCCACATTCACCCAGGAATTCAGATATCAGCCTAATAGAGATATGTTCACATAGACAGGGACCCATACGTTCTGAGACCACCTTGACGTTGGTGTATGGGCAGTCATTATTTGGCCAAATTTTGTGCAAAGCGTCTCATTCATTTTTTTCTAATATTCAAAAGCCATATTGCTATTCATGTTTCATATTTCACATTGACTTGCTTTGGCACGATAGAGTGCAATCTTTTTTTGTATATTGTCTATGGAGGTAGCTGCTCCTGGTTTGCACCTAATTCACACTGGTTTGGATGTGCCAGTCAGTTTTTTTACTTCTATGTTAGCTTACTGACCGAGCACTCCGCCCATCACCATGTGGTGATTTTAATTATAGCAGGTTCCTGCTCACCCAGAAAAGGCAAGCTTTACTGACAGAGGTGTCCACATTCACCCAGGAATTCAGATATCAGCCTAATAGAGGTATGTTCACATAGACAGGGACCCATACGTTCTGAGACCACCTTGACGTTGGTGTATGGGCAGGCATTATTTGGCCAAATTTTGTGCAAAGCGTCTCATTCATTTTTTTCTAATATTCAAAAGCCATATTGCTATTCATGTTTCATATTTCACATTGACTTGCTTTGGCACGATAGAGTGCAACCTTTTTTTGTACACCCGTAAACCTGGTCCCAACCTTATCCCTATCTTTAGCCCCAACCCTAACCCTAACTTTAGCCCCAACCCTAACCCTAACCCTAATGGGAAAATGGAAATAAATACATTTAATTTTATTATTTTTCCCTAACTAAGGGGGTGATAAAGAGGGGTTTGATTTACTAATTATAGCGGGATTTTGTGTTTGGAATCTGTCGCACGCTAAAAGATGCTTTTTATTGCAAAAAATAGTTTTTGCATCACCACATTTTCAGAGCTATAATTTTTCCTTATTTTGGCCTACAGAGTTATGTGAGGTATTATTTTTTTCGGGACGAGTTGATGTTTTTATTGGTACCAGTCTTGGGCACATGACAATTTTTTTATCACTTTTTATTACGATTCTTGGGAGGCAGAATGAACAAAAAACAGCAATCAATTTCTTTTGGTGGGGGCATTTATACCATTCCGAGTGTGGTAAAATTGATAAAGCAGTTTTATTCTTCGGGTTAGTGCGATTACAGCGATACCTCATTTATATCATTTTTTACGTTTTGGCACTTTTATACAATACAAACAATTTTAAATAAAAAATTATTTTTGCATCGCTTTATTCTGCAAGCTATAACTTTTTATTTTTTCGCTGATGATGCTGTATGGCGGCTCATTTTTTGCGGGACAAGATGTCGTTTTCAGCGGTACCAGGTTTATTTATATCAGTCTTTTTGATCGCGTGTTGTTCCACTTTTTGTTCAGCTGTATGATGATAAAGCATTGTTTTTTTTAAGGGGTTCACTAAAGGGGTTAACTAGTGGGACCGTTTTATAGGGCGAGTCGGTACGGATGTGGAGATACTAAATATGTGAACTTTTAAGGTTTTCTTTTATTTACAGAATAATAATGTGTTTATTGGGGAAATATTTTTATTTATTTTTTTATTTAGAGATTTTTTAAAACTATTTTACACATGTTTATTTATTTATTTTTTACACTTTTACATTGTCCCAGGGTGGGACATCACTATATAGTGTCAGGTCACTGATCTGACAGTTTTCAGAGCACTCTGTCAGATCAGCGATCTGACAGGCAGTGCAGGAGGCTTGTCGGAGCCTGCTCTCAGCAGGCACTGACAAGCCACCTCCCTGCAGGACCCAGAAGGACCCCGCGGCCACTTGGACCCGGGGGCCTGCAGGAAGGAAGCCCTCGGAAGAGCCCGAACACTTCGCGTTGCTCTGAGGGTGTGACGGGGGTTAAAGTGACGGGAGCGGCCTGTGACCGCTCCTGGCACTTAGTGCCGGGTGTCAGCTGTGAGAATCAGCTGACACCCAGCCGCAATCAGCTGCGCTCCCCCCTGATTGCGCATGATGTACTATTCCGTCCATGGGAATTAAGTCCCAGGTCACATTGACGGAATAGTACATCTGATGGCAGAAAGGGGTTAAAAATATAAAAAAATATAAAAGGTCAAGTCACCCCCCTTTCACCTATTCAAAATAAAACAATAAAAAAAAAAATCAAACATACACATATTTGATTTCGCCGGGTTCAGAATCGCTCGGTCTATCAATAAAAAAAGGATTAACCTGATCGCTGAACGGTGTAACGAGAAAAAAATTAAAAATGCCAGAATTACTTTTTTTAGGTTGCTGCGACATTGCATTAAAATGCAATAACGGGCAATCAAAGATTGTATCTGCACCAAAATGGTATCATTAAAAACGTCAGCCTGGCACGCAAAAAATAAGCCTTCATCCAACCTGAGATCACAAAAAATGGAGACACTACGGGTCTCGGAAAATGGAGCATTTTTTTTTTTTTTAAGCAAAGTTTGGAAATATTTTTCACCACTTAGACAACAAAGAACCTAGACATGTTTGGTGTCTATGAACTCGTAATGACCTAGAGAATCAAAATAGCAGGTCAGTTTTGAACCTAGCAAAAAAGCCAAACAAAAAACAAGTGTGTTATTGCACTTTTTTGGAATTTCACAGCACTTGGAATTTTTTTCTATTTTCTAGTACACGAAATGGTAAAACCAATGGTGCTGTTCAAAAGGACAAAAAATAAGCTCTGACATGGCCATATTGATGGAAAAATAAAAAAGTTTTGGCTCTGGGAGGAAGTGGAGTGAAAAACGAAAACGCAAAACCGAAAAAAGCTGTGGGGGTTAAGGGGTTAAAGACCATTATACAGAAAGGTTAAAAAAAACATAATGGCATTGATATTAAGCTCAACATTCTCCTGAATCAAACTCTCCAGTCAGACTTGTATACTGTTCTGCTGTTGCACGTGCTGCTCCAAAAAATTTGGGAAACGACTCATAGAAATTATGCCACTTACACTGCTGCTTCTAATATTTTTGTGTCAACGACTTGACGTTCCCAGGGTTAGAAATCTATACCTGTCACACAGCGACCTTGCTTTCTGCACCAGCGCACCCAGGCCGGGATAGTAGTGGAGAAATTGCTGTGCCACCAGGTTAAGGATGTGAGCCACAAAAGGCACGTGTGTGTGTGTGTGGTGCGTGCGTGCGTGCGTGCGTGCGTGTGTGTGTGTGTGTGTGTGTGTGTGAGCTTGCCTCACAGTGGGGCCGCCACCAGGTTAGCAACTTTATCAGATACTCCCATTAATAACGTCACAGAGAAATGTAATAAAGTCAGAGACAGAGTAAAGTCCTTTAACTGAAATGAATTGAATTGAGTCCTTTACTTGAAATGAAACACACGGATTCTTTTATTTGAAATAAAAACTTCCCGACCCTCTTTTACCCATTTATTCACCAAATTAAAATAAAAAAGCAAAGTTATACTCACTTTTTTACCTATAATCCAGTAATGGCCAAGTCCCACGATGATCCAGATGGTTTGAAGAGCAGTATCGTCAGTGATGCAACCGCTCTCCATGTCAGCCGACTCACACTGAGCAGAACGTAAGAAGCTCTGACTGTGACCAGCGGTAACCTTAAGGCCGGAGTCACACTGGCGACAAAATCGGACGACTGCAATGCGATGAAATATAGCATTGCAGTCGGACCTATGTTAATCTATGGAGCAGCTCCCAGTATCAGATTTTTTGTGGTCCGTTTTAAACGTCCGTGTACAATCGCAGCATGCTGCGATTGTCACCGATTGTCGGTCGACAATCGCCAATGCAAGTCTATGGGAGCGATGAAAAATCGGATTACAAACGGACCACACTGTGTGACTTGCGATGAAATCGCATCGGTGTCCTTTAGAAAAGCCGGCAATTCATCCCCGGCTATACTGTAAAATCACACTGACAGCTTTAATAAAGACTAGAAAGAATAGATATATACACATAGAACAATATATATATATATATTATATAACATGTCATTGTGACATGTACATATACATATATTTATAGTTCCTAGACTTCTACATACTGTAATAGCCGCTAATTCAATTGTCGGGTTTTGTGAAATCACAGAAGCCGACATGAAATGATACATTGTTTCCACACATTTAACCATGTAATTTCATGTATTTTTATATATGTTTGAAACATACAATTACATGAGTGTATTTGTGCAAAATTTCAGACATGTAGGGGTTAATTAAAGGTGTAATTTCGTTGAAAAAAAATGCGTGGGCTCCCGCTGTATTTTCTCCACCAGACAGACAAAGCAAAGCGAGTGGGGGCAGATAATAATAGCCTAGGGAGGGTACATTTTTTTTGTGCCCCCCCTGGCTACTAACATCTGCCCCCAGACACCCCAGAAAGGGCAAATCTATAATTAGATTCGCCCTTTCTGGCACTTTGCCCGTCTATTCCCATTGCCCTGTAGCGGTGGCGAATGGGTTAATCTCACCTTACTGTCACCTTAGTATTGAAAGGTGACCTTAAGGCAGGTTAATAATTGATAGCTGTCAATTAGACAACTATCAATTATTAATCCTATTGAAGTAAATAAAAAAACACACACACTTTAAGAATAAATAATTTTAATGAAATAAAAACACATTTTTTTGACCATATTTTATTTTACACTTAATCCGTGCGAAGCCATTGATCTCCTAAAATAAAGAAAAAAAAATAAAACAACATTATTCTTACCTATTCCGCCAATCTGTCACGTCCCACGCTGTAATCCTTCACAAAGGGTTAACTAGCTTTGAGCCAAGCAGTGCAAGTAATCCTGCATGCTCAGCTCAAAGCTCATGAATGAATAAGTTCCTCTCCTGGCGACAGGAGAGGATGTGTTTCATGAATGAAGCTTAATTGATTGTGTCCACTTTCCCTTTAGGTCAGGTCACTACAGTTAAATTGGCAATAAATCAATTAAGCTCCATTCATGAATCTATTCCTCTACTTTCACTGGGAGAGGAACTTATTCATTCAGGGGAATACAGGTCTGAGACAGCATTATTAGCTCTCTGCGACCTGTAACCTGTTAACCCTTTCTGATGATTACACCGTGGGACTGACTGTGCATCGGATTGGTAAGAATAATTTTGATTTTTTATTTTATTTTTATTACAGGAAATGGTTTTAGCAGGAAAATAAAATATGGTCAAAAACTGTGTGATTATTTAATTAAACTTATTTTTTATTAAACTGTGTGTGTTTGATTTTTCTTTCATACAATAGGATTAATAATTGATAGTTGTCTAATTGACAGCTATCAATTATTAACCTGCCTTAAGGTCACCTTTCAATACTAAGGTGACAGTAAGGTGAGATTAACCCATTCGCCACCGCTACAGGGCAATGGGAATAGACGGGCAAAGTGCCAGAAAGGGCGAATCTAATTATAGATTTGCCCTTTCTGGGGTGTCTGGGGCAGATGTTAGTAGCCAGGGGGGGCACAAAAAAAATGTACCCTCCCTAGGCTATTATTATCTGCCCCCACTCGCTTTGCTTTGTCTGTCTGGTGGAGAAAATACAGCGGGAGCCCACGCATTTTTTTTCAACGAATTTACACCTTTAATTAACCCCTACATGTCTGAAATTTAGCACACATATACTCATGTAATTGTATGTTTCAAACATATATAAAAATACATGAAATTACATGGTTAAATGTGTGGAAACAATGTATCATTTCATGTCGGCTTCTGTGATTTCACTGAAGCCGGCAATTGAATTAGCGGCTATTACAGTATGTAGAAGTGTAAGAATTATAAATATATGTATATATATATGTCACAATGACATATATATATATATATATATATATATGTGCTCTATGTGTATATATCTATTCTTTCTTTTGGCATTTAAATACTATTCTTTTGGATCCATTATATGTCAGTTTTGCAAGCCTGCGAGAAAATCTCGCAAGTCGGATGAAAATCGGATGTTACAAGGTACACACACATGCGATTAAATCGCATCTTTGAAGGAAAATCGGATGCCAGAAGGATGTGTGATGTTTTTATTTTGATCCGATTGTCGACCGTCTAAAACGGACCGATTTTTTGTGGTTGTGTGTGACTCCGGCCTAATGTTGTCACTGCCAGTCACAGGCAGAGCTTCTCATGCTCTGCTCAGTGTCTCCTGGATGCTGGGCTGAGCAGTCACATTATGCCACCGCTCAGCAATGCATCCAGATGCAACTCAGTTGGACCACGTCATGGGACAGGTGAGGAATACTGTTTTGTTTTGTTTTTATTTAGAAAATAATACATTGATAATAGAGGATTGGATAGTTTTTCTTTCAAATAAATGACTTTACTATGTGTGTGTGTTTTTTAACTTATCTTATGGGTTTAGTAATGAGGGCGTTTGATAGATGCCTCTCCAATACTAACTTCTGGGCTTGATGTCAGATGACATTACAAAGCTGAAATCAACTCCAATACTATTTCCCCATTTTGTGGGAAGAGCTGGCGAAGTGCCAGAATTGGCGCTTCTAATTAATGCATCTTTTCTGGGGTGACTGTGAGCTGGTATTTTTAGGATGGGGTTGCCTATATCCATGACCCCTTACCAGTCTGAGAATACTAGCCTGCATCTGTCTGCTTTAGGTTAGCTGTCAAAGATAGGTGGACCCTACACTGTTATTTATTTAAATACTGAAAAAAAATAGTGTGAGGACCCCTGTATTTTTGATAACCAGCCAAGATAACACCGACAGCTGTGGGCCTGTGCTGGTTATCATAAATAGAGGGACCCCATGTCATTTTTAAAATGTTTTATTTAATTATTGATTAAAAACATGCACAGTACAATACACCCGTACTGCACTAAAGTTCGGGGTTAGTACTGTCACCTAGTGTGCGGTACCGAACACAAAGTTCACACAGGAAGTGTATCGACTGCGCCTAATAAAGCTTGGTGAAAGGCTACATCATGACCAATCCCCAAGCTTTATGAATATGGGCACTTCCTGTTCAATCACAGTCATGACTAGTATTGTCATGACTGTGATTGGGCGGCACAACACGTGACACTATCTATATAAAGGCAGGATCAAGGGTTGCGCTGCCTTTGTCAGCATTGTAAGGCCTCTTTCACATTTCCGGCGGGCGCCTGGCGGCGCCCCCGGCATTTTGCCGCAGCGCCGCATCTGAAAATCTGATGCGCCGCATGCGGCTTTTTTCGCATTGACATGCATTAGCGCCGGATGGCGCCGCATGTCAATGCGTTGCATGCGGTTTTGTCCGGATGCGGCGCAAATGTACATTGCGGCATCCGGAAAAAACGCTGCATGTAACGTTTTTTGTTTTTGCCGGATGGTTTCTTATCTCTCCAAGCATCAGAAACCATCCGGCAAAAAAACGCATTTTGGCCGCCGGAAGTGTGAAAGGTTTTCACATGCGGCGCTGCGGCAAAATGCTGGGGGCGCCGCCAGGCGCCCGCCGGAAATGTGAAAGAGGCCTAAGAGTGAAGAATAGAGTGCAGTACAGCTCAGTGCATGCAGCCCCTATATTCCATTTTTAAAGCTGATTGAAGCCTATTACACAATGGATATCCAGCCTTGTATATAGTGCCCATCTAGCCTGGTGCACAGTGCACTTCCAGTGTGGTTTACAGTGCCTGTCCATTCTTTTGCATAGTCCACCTCAATGTGGTGTATAGTGTCTGCACAGCCTAGTTCAATTCCAGCATGGTCTATAATGCCCATCCAGCCTGGTGCACAGTGCACTTCCAGCATGCTTTATAGTGCCAGTAAATAGGAGAGCATCAAATAAGGAATGTGGTCATGGGGCTGCTGTGGTGATGATGGAGTTGCTGCAAGGAGAAGCCATGGTTGTTTAGTGCCTGCTTCATGCCCAAGTGACAAAACACCTTCCTCTGGTGCATGCAGGTGCTAGGACATTCGGCATCTTTTTGTAAACCCGAGTAATGCTGACAAAACGGTTAGGCAAAAAGGTGATAGATTGGATGATTGACAGTGGCTCCAGTTCCTTAGTATTGTTTTCTGCCCGTTCCCCTGCAAAAATCGCAGATTTGGCACCTGAGGACCATGATCATCATTCATCCACTTCTCCCCCGCAATGGATGACTGAGAGTAGCTCCAGTTCTTTCACATTATTTTCCACCTCGTCTACTGCAGAAACTGCGAGTTGGCACTTGAGGACCATAGTCATCCAGCTTCCACCTCACATCCTCGCAAATGAGCAAAACTGTCTGAGCCCCAAATTACGCAACAGTTTCTTCTGTTGCTTCATGACTCTGCTGGCTGGGGTTCCATGGTCCATCCACCTGGCACTGCCCCACAAGTGGAAGAGACTGAGTGCACAGATTACCAACCACTTCTTACGTCGGAGGATGTAAGGCATAAGGCATGTCATTATGCATTGTGTAGGGACGTTTTGCAAAGGACCGCTCCTTTACTATTGTCACAAACAGGAGTTCCTCCCTTACCCTCACCGATCAGTGTATACATGATGTAATATTTTGATTAGGCTTTTTAAGACTCCCACTGGTATTGAATGGGATGAGAGAAGCTTCTGTCTAAAACCCATACAGTGAGATCTAAAAGTGGTGCGCGGTCACCTTTGCTCCACTCCCTCAATCTGCTCAATCCCTCTGTATGAGCATGGACAATACAAACAGAGGAGGGGAGGAGTTTATGAAGGAAGTGCAAAAAACGTTCTACTACACATGCTCATAAACACCTGTCCTATTAACACTCTAGAACAGATTTGTGTCAATGTAAGAAAATATTGGCCATTTTTATGTTTTATGTACTATAATAATTATCTTCTAATTAAAGGAATTTAGGAATTTATTTAAATGACCTTATTATATTTGCTTCTTCTTCAATTTAAGTCAGTTCAGTAATCATATATTATTTAAAAGATAAGCCGTATCCACATTCCTATGTTAATATTGTATAGATATTTGTTAAAAAATTCCCATTAAAGTTTTTACCCTCTTAATATAATAATAATAAAAGTAATAATTTTATTCCTATAGCGACAACATATTCCGCAGCACTTTACATTATAGAGGGGGCTTGTACAGACAATGAAAGACATTAAAGAATAACAATAATCACATTAATCAACAGAAAACAAGAGGAATGAGGGACCTGCTCGCAAGCTTACAATCTATGAGGAAATAGTGGAGACATGAAAAGTGGTCATCATATTATATGACATAGTTTGCTTACAATTGCTGACTTTGCCTTTCTACACCGTTAATTCTTCTATTTTCTATTAGGTCTATGAGATCATGTGAATAAAGCTACCTGGATGAATCCTTCTAAGCTCTATGTAGAAACAGGAGGTGAATATTCCCTGCATGACTCAGTAGTCACTGCAAAAGTCCTTGACAGGGGGACGAGGGAACAATTGGGTCAGGAGTAGAGTTGAGCGAAACAGGTCGGTCAGATTCAAAAGTCGCCGACTTTCGAAAAAGTCGGGTTTCGTTGGCCGAAACCCGACCATAGCGATGACATGGGCAGCGTCCACCACCATCTTAGAGAAGGGCATTGCAGTGATTGGCTTGCTTTTGGGGGCCTCAAATTGTCTATAAAAGCCCTGAGCGCCGACTTCCATTTTAATTCTGCCAATATTAACAGTAGGGAGAGGTTGCTGACGCTGTTTATCAGTAGGGAGAGAGTTAGGGCTGGAAAGAAAAGTTCTTCTGTGCTTGTGCTGATAGCAATTGTGCTGTACAGTTACTGTGCAGTGACAAGAAAGGATTTTCTTGTGTGCAGCAGCGCTGGTTATTAGGCTGCCTGATAGCTGTATTTCTGTGTGTACAGTACACTGCTGTGCAGACTGCTTTTTACACAGCACTAATACTTTTATTCTATTTTTACTGCACACTTACCGACCGTTTATTCCCACACCGTATAGAGCTGTACGCTCCTCACACACTACCGTGTACCGGCTGGTACCACGGACAAATACATGCTGACTATCTGTTTGTGACTCCGGAAATATATACGGAGATTGCAATTTTCCCCTACACCATATACAGCTGTCCGCTTGTGATACAGTACCGTATATCTGCTCTTTGTATTAAGGTCAAATCCATACTGAGTGAGGGTCTGTGCGTGACTTCGGAAATATATACGGAGATTGCGATTTTCCCCTACACTGTATACAGTTGTCTGCTTCTGATACAGTACCGTACATCTGCTCTTTGTATTACGGTCAAATCTATACTGAGTGAGCGTCTTTGTGTGATTTCGGAAATATATACGGAGATTGCAATTTTCCCTTACACCGTATACAGCTGTCCGCTTCTGATACAGTATCGTATATCTGCTCTTTGTATTTTGGTCAAATCCATACTGAGTGAGCGTCTGTGTGTGACTTCGGAAATACATACGGAGATTTAAATTTTCCCCTATGCCATATACAGCTGTACGCTCCTCATACAGTACCATATATGTGCTGGTATTTTTGGTACATTTTCCGAAACATGAGGAAGTATGGTGGAAGAGGCCACGGACGTGGGCGAGAGGGGCTAGCTGGGAATGATGGTGGTGGTGGTGGTGCATCTGCTGGTAGTGCCAAAAGCCAAATAGCACCTAAGGCAGGAGGTGTTGAGCCTGCGTTATCATCTGGCTCCAGAAGGCTCCCTTTTCTGGGAGTAGGTAAACTGCTTTTAAAGCCGGAGCATCAGGAACAGGTTTTGGCTTACATTGCCGAAACAGCCTCCAGCTCTATCGCCTACACTTCTGAAGTTTCAAAAAATGCAAGCACTGAGTCGTCAGTGCAGGCTCCTGGTCAGGAACAACACCTTTCCTTGTGTCCTTCACCCCCACCAAAAGTGAAGGATGTGGCAGGCCACACTTCAGATTACTCCATGGAGCTCTTTTCATACCTGGGTTATCAAGTCAAATCCTGACTTCCCCAGTCCAAGATGAATATGAAATGGAGTGCACTGATGCACAGCCACTGCTATCTAATTCTGCTGGTACATTCACCCAGAGCACTACATTGCCCTCACAGTCTACTGAGCCAGAATCTGACCCTGATGAAACTCAGGTGCCCCTTCCCGCATACGATATCACCTTACATGGTGACACAGAGGAAGGTGCAGATGAAATTGAAGAGGAGGTGATGGATGACCAAGTTGTTGACCCGGATTGGCATCCATTGGGGGAAGAGTGTGCCGCTGGCAATAGCTCAGAAGAGGAGGAGGATCCGCGGCAGGCATCAACATCGCAGCTGCGGTTATCTGGCAAGCCCGTAGCAGTCCAAAAATGTGTTAAAAAAGAAAAAGAGTTGCAGGACAGCTTGGCCAGACGGTCAAATGAGCACAGCGTGCAAGCCCTGAAAATTTATCCCATAGTAGGAAGAGTGCAGTGTGGCACTTTTTTGACCAAAATCCTATTAATAAGGCAAAGGTTATTTGTAAGAAGTGCGGAAGGACCTTTAGCCGAGGGAAAAATCTCTGAAAATTGAATACCAGTTGCATGCTTAGACATTTAAACACCATGCACTTGCAAGCGTGGACGGACTACAAAACCTCACTGGCTTTGAACGCCTACATTGCCAAACTGATCTCATTAGAGATGATGCCCTTCCGGTTAGTTGAAAGCGCACCGTTCCGAGAGCTCATGGCCTATGCTGTCCCACACTATGACCTACCCAGTCAGCACTTCTTTTCTAGAAAAGCCATCTCTGCCCTCCACCTGTATGTGAAAGACCGCATTGTCGATGCACTCAAACAATTAGTGAGTGGAAATGTGCACCTCATAACAGATGCATGGGCCAGTAGGCATGGCCAGGGCCATTACGTGTCCATCACTGTGCACTGAGTTAATGTGGTGGATGCAGGGTCCACAGGGGACAGCGGTGGTGGGACAGTGCTGCCTAGCCCATGGTATAGGCAACAGTTGGCTGTAGGCGTTCGACCCTACTCCTCCTCTTCCTCCAGAAGCAAAAGCTCGTCGACAGAGCGCAGTCGCACAAGCACTCCATCTGCAGCTGCCAATGTTGCACACGAGGTGTCCCACTATCGATCAACTAGTGGTAAGCGTCAGCAGGCTGTTTTAAAGATGATGTATTTCGGCGACAATAGACACACCGTGGAGGTACTGGCCGACTACTTGCAGCGAGAAACTTAGTCATGGCTGGGCAGTCTACATCTTTGGCCTGGCAAGGTAGTCAGTGATAACGGCCGTAATTTTGCGGCGGCCATAGCCCTGGCTAAACTCAGACACATACCTTGCATGGCTCACACCTTGAACCTGGTGGCGCAGTGCTTCATAAATAATAATCCAGACTTACCAGCAATGCTCCATAAGGTGCGAAGACTGTGCTCGCACCTCCGTCGCTCGCCCATAGACTCCAGTCGTATGCAGAGGCTGCAGCGATCGCTCCACCTCCCCAAGCACTGCCTAATCACAAACATTGCAACAAGGTGGAACTCCACCATGCACATGGTTGAGAGGCTGTGCGAACAGAGGCAGGCAGTAATGCATTTGTGGGAGGATCCACGGGCAGGCAGTTTGAGGGCAGACATGGAGTTGTTGTTTGTGCAGTGGTCAAAGCTGAAAGATCTCTGTAAAGTCCTTCAGTGTTTTGAGGAATGCACACGGCTGGTAAGCGCAGACGACGCCATCATAAGCATCAGCATCCTACTTATGCGTCTGCTCATGCAAACTTTGACGCACATTAAGGATCAGGCGTCTGCAGCAGAGGAGGAGGAAGAGGGAAGCCTTGATGACAGTCAGGCATTGTCTGCTCAGAGAACTGTCCTGGACGAGGTGGAGGAAGAAGAGGATGAGGATGAGGGGATGATTCTTTTGGGAGGATGATGCTTCTCAGGGTGCAAGAGAAAATGTTGGCTTGCCAAGGTCAGGTACAGGGTTTGTGCGTGAATGGAGGGATGTGGATTTGGCAGAAAGTGCTCCTCCACCCACCACTGGCAGTACATCATTGACACCTGGAACATTGGCCCACATGTGTGATTATGTCTTGCGGATCATAAAAGGGTACCCCGCATTGCCAAAATGATGAAGGATGACGACTACTAGTTGGCCAGCATCCTTGATCCACGCTATAAAGGCAAATTACAGAACATCATGCCACAATAGAACCTAGAGCTAATATTGGCGAACAAACAAGGAACTCTGCTAAAACGGTTGTTAGAGTCATTCCCAGCACACAGCAGCGGTGCAGGTTCTACCATGAGCCGTACTGGGCCAAATGGAAGAGGTGTTCTTTGTGCACACAGCTGAAGTGGCGTTGGAGACAGGGGTTTCATGACCATGTTGTGGTCTGATTTCTCGAGTAACGCTCACACGACTGGTAATACTGAATTTCCTTCTATGACAGAATCACTGACTGGGTGGATCAGGGAAATGCTGTAGATATAGTATATCTTGACTTCAGCAAAGCATTTGACAAAGTATCTCACACAATCCTTATTGAAAAAATGACTAAGTATGGAATGGACAAGGCAACTGTTAGGTGGATTCATAACTGGACCCAAAGAGTGGTTGTAAATGGCTGCACATCCAGTTGGAAGAATGTCTCAAGTGGGGTACCACAAGGCTCTGTTTTGGGCCCTGTATTGTTCAACATCTTTATCAATGATTTAGATGAAGGAATTGAGGGTAAACTGATCAAATTTGCTGATGACACAAAGCTAGGAGGGGTAGCTAATACTAGAGAAGAGAGAGAGAGGATTCAAAAAGATATACATAAACTGGAGCAGTGGGCAGCAACTAACAGAATGGATTTTAACAGGGAAAAATGCAAAGTACTACATCTGGGCAATAAAAATGAAAAAAGCATATACAAAATGGGAGGAATAGGGCTAAGTAACAGCACATGTGAAAAAGACTTGGGTATACTAATTGATCACAGACTTAACATGAGTCAACAGTGTGATGCAGCAGCAAAAAAGGCAAATGCAATTCTAGGATGTATCAACAGAAGCATACAGTCTAGATCATGTGAGGTCATTATTGCCCTCTACTCCTCTTTGGTCAGACCTCATCTGGAATACTGTGTCCAGTTTTGGGCACCACATTTTAAAAAAGACATCAACAAACTGGAGCAAGTTCAGAGAAGAGCCACCAGAATGGTGACCGGTCTGCAAACCATGTCCTATGAGGAACGGTTGCAGGATTTGGGAATGTTTAGCTTGCAAAAAAGAAGACTGAGAGGAGACTTAATAGCTGTCTACAAATATCTCAAGGGCTGTCACATTGTAGAAGGATCATCTTTATTCTCATTTGCACAAGGAAAGACTAGAAGCAATGGGATGAAACTGAATGGGAGGAGACACAGATTAGATATTAGAAAAAACTTTTTGACAGTTAGGGTGATCAATGAGTGGAAGACAGGCTGCCACAAGAGGTGGTGAGTTCTCTTCAATGGAAGTCTTCAAACAGAGGCTGGATAGACATCTGTCTGGGATGATTTAGAGAATCCTGCTTTGAGCAGGGGGTTGGACCAGAAGGCCCAGGAGGTCCCTTCCAACTCTACCATTCTGTGATTCTATGATTGCAACAGACAGGAGACAACAGTTGTCAACTATGGTTCAAAATTACCTCTCCTCCCCTATCGATGTTCTCCCTCATAGTTCATTCCTTATAGTTCATTCTACTGGGCCTGTAAACTGGACACCTGTCCTGAATTAACACAATATACCTTACAGGAGCTCGCTTACCCTGCTGGTAGTGTGCTATCAGAAAGAGTCTTCAGTGCTGCTGGATCAATCCTGACAGAAAGAAGGACCCGGCTGTTGACCCAAAATGTTGCTGATCTCACCTTCATTAAAATGAACCTTGCCTTGGTTTCAAAGGATTTTGTACCACCTTCCCCTGGCTCGCTTTGTCCTCCTCTTCCTCTGACTTCTCCAATTCCTCCATTTGCAGGTGCTGAATGTCCAGCCTACACCTCAACATATGCCAGTTTTTCCACCTCCCTAACTGGGCTGTACCCCCCCCCAGAGCCGGCGTTAGCACCTGGCGCACCCGGGCAAGTGCCGGTGCCCTGAGCAGGTGGGGGGCCCACTCGCCGTCAGAGACACCGGCGTACTATGAGGGACCCTGTGCCAGTTCCCGGCACCCACAAATGTGCCCCCCCCTGCTAGCTCAGCGCCCCAGCACTTGTAATACTTACCTCTCACTCCTCCACCGCTGTGACGTCTTCCGCGTTTCCTGACAGTGACATTCAGGTCAGAGAGCGCGATGACGTCACATCTGTGCACCCTCTGCCTTAACAGTCACAGTGCAGAGAGCTGGAAGATGGCGACGCTGAGGAGTCCAGAGTAGAGCAGTGCCCAGCGAGGAGAGGTATTTCATTTTTTTTAATGGTTGGAGCAAAATATGGGGAGTATTATACCTGGAGATTTATATATGGGGCCCATCATACACTTGAGCATCATAGATAGGGCCCATTATACACTGGAGCATCATCCATGGGGCATATCATATACTGGAGCATCATATGGGGCCCATTATATATGGCGCATCATATGGGGCACATTATATATGGAACATCACATGGAGCCCTTTATATATGGAGCATTATATATGGGAACCATTATATTTGAGCATTATATGGGGTTCATCATACACTGGAGCATCATATATGGGGCCCATCATATGCTATAGCATCAGATGGGGTTCATTATATATGGAGCATCATATGAGCACATATGGGGCCTATTCTGTATAGAGCATTATATGGAGCCTATTCTGTATGGAGCAATATACAGTCAGGGCCAAAATATTTGGACAGTGACACAATTTTCGCGAGTTGGGCTCTGCATGCCACCACATTGGATTTGAAATGAAACCTCTACAACAGAATTCAAGTGCAGATTGTAACGTTTAATTTGAAGGGTTGAACAAAAATATGTGTTAGAAAATGTAGGAATTGTACACATTTCTTTACAAACACTCCACATTTTAGGAGGTCAAAAGTAATTGGACAAATAAACATAACCCAAACAAAATATTTTTATTTTCAAAATTTTGTGGCGAATCCTTTGGAGGCAATCACTGCCTTAAGTCTGGAACCCATGGACATCACCAAACGCTGGGTTTCCTCCTTCTTAATGCTTTGCCAGGCCTTTACAGCCGCAGCCTTCAGGTCTTGCTTGTTTGTGGGTCTTTCCCTCTTAAGTCTGGATTTGAGCAAGTGAAATGCATGCTCAATTGGGTTAAGATCTGGTGATTGACTTGGCCATTGAAGAATGTTCCACTTTTTTGCACTCATGAACTCCTGTGTAGCTTTGACTGTATGCTTGGGGTCATTATCCATCTGTACTATGAAGCGCCGTCCAATCAAGTTTGCAGCATTTGGCTGAATCTGGGCTGAAAGTATATCCCGGTACACTTCAGAATTCATCCGGCTACTCTTGTCTGCTGTTATGTCATCAATAAACACAAGTGACCCAGTGCCATTGAAAGCCATGCATGGCCATGCCATCACGTTGCCTCCACCATGTTTTACAGAGGATGTGGTGTGCCTTGGATCATGTGCCGTTCCCTTTCTTCTCCAAACTTTTGGCTTCCCATCATTCTGGTACAGGTTGATCTTTGTCTCATCTGTCCATAGAATACTTTTCCAGAACTGAGCTGGCTTCTGGAGGTGTTTTTCAGCAAATTTAACTCTGGCCTGTCTATTTTTGGAATTGATGAATGGTTTGCATCTAGATGTGAACCCTTTGTATTTACTTTCATGGAGTCTTCTCTTTACTGTTGACTTAGAGACAGATACACCTACTTCACTGAGAGTGTTCTGGACTTCAGTTGATGTTGTGAACGGGTTCTTCTTCACCAAAGAAAGTATGCGGCGATCATCCACCACTGTTGTCTTCCGTGGGCTCCCAGGTCTTTTTGGATTGATGAGTTCACCAGTGCTTTCTTTCTTTCTCAGGATGTACCAAATTGTAGATTTTGCCACTTCTAATGTTGTAGCAATTTCTTGGATGGGTTTTTTTCTGTTCTTGCAGCTTAAGGATGGCTTGTTTCACCTGCATGGAGAGCTCCTGTGACCACATGTTTCCTTCACAGCAAAACCTTCCAAATGCAAACACCACACCTCAAATCAACTCCGGCCCTTTCATCTGCTTAATTGAGAATGACATAACAAAGGGATTGCCCACACCTGTCCATGAAATAGCCTTGGAGTCATTTGTCCAATTACTTTTGGTCCCTTTAAAAACAGGGTGGCACATGTTAAGGAGCTGAATCTCCTAAACCCTTCATCCAATTTTAATGTGGATACCCTCAAATGAAAGCTGAAAGTCTGAACTTCAACTGTATCTGATTTGTTTTGTTTCAAATTCATTGTGGTAATGTCTTGAACCAAAATTAGATAAATGTTGTCTCTGTCCAAATATTTATGGACCTAACTGTATGGGGCTCATTATTCTGTATGGCGCACTATGTGGTGCCCATAATACTGTATGGAGGACTATACTGTCCATTTTTTGAGCTATTGTAGAATTTAAAATAGATATCACTAGTGTTGAGCATTCTGATACTGCAAATATCGGGTATCGGCCGATATTCGTGGTATCGGAATTGCGATACTGAGTTCCTATACTTTTTGCATATTGAATACCGGAATCGGAAGTTCCCATAATGCTGTGACACATACAGTATATATATATATATATATTATATATATATATATATATATTTATAGTTCATACACTTCTACATAGTATAATAGCCGCTAATTCAATTGCCGGCTTTTGTGAAATTACAGACCCGACATGAAATGACACATGGTTTGCATACAGTTAACCATGTCATTTCATGTAGTTTGATATATGTTTTTCACTAACAATTACATGAGTGTATGAGTTAGGGTTCGAGTTCCCACTCCTGCACAAGGGGAATCCCGACCAGTTCCCGCTGCGGTCCCCCATCCATCTCCGGCCGCAGTGGTTCCTGCTCAGCAGAGACGTCTGTCCCAGCGTCTTGCCCGGCCCAGTACTGTGCAGAGACTTGCTGCTGCAACCAGTGTTGGAGCAGGCAGATTTGGGACTAAGTCCTTTGTTGCTTCATCTGAGCATGCCCAGGCAAGATCTCCCATTGGAGATCGGGGTCACATGCTCAGATACAGCTGCCACTCCTATTGGTACTTCAGGAAGGTTCTGTGGCTGTTGATGTTCTGAAGCAGCTTCCTATTGGTCCTTCCAGGAAGGTCTTTTTCTCGTGGCTTGTTGTGAATACTTTGGAGGCGACTTCGAGCAGGGGCTCCCTCTGGTGGTTGTTGAGGGTAATGAACCAATTGGTGAATGGCTTTCAGCTTGGTCCGAATGGTCTGATATAAGTGACCTGAACTCTCATCACCTTGCCGGTAATCAATTGTTCTTCCAGGTCTTGCTTGGAGCTCAGCTTGCATTCCTGCTTTCATTCAGATAAGTGACTTGTTGTTTTTTTTTTCCTCTGGTTGGATTTTCCTTGCTGGTTTGTTGCCTTGCAGTGGAATTCAGCCTGGTCCCCTGTTGGGGCCTGGCTCTGCATATGTGCTCAGTTTGTGTTTGCACTTTTGCTCTCTTCCTGTGTCACTTTCTATTTGCTGAATTGCTGTGTGTTACACCAGAGATCTGATTTAGGTGGCAGAGATTGTGTGATCTCAGGTTTTTTGTTAATCAGAAGTGTTGGTATTTTTGTCAGGGTTTTTTGGGGTTGCAGTCAAAATTCTTTCCTATACTTTTCTATCTAGACAGTATTGGGCCCCAGCGTTAGCTCATTCTATTTTCTGTCTGTGTTCGTATTTTCTTCTTGTCTAACCGCCATTACATGTTTGGGGGCTTCCTATTTCTTTGGGGGTTCTGCTACGGGGCAGATAGCTTTCATCTTTCTGTCTTTATGTGTAGCTATCTCTCCGGCTGTGACGAAGAGTCTAGGATCACCGTAGGTACGCCCCACGGCTACTTCTAGTGTTGCGGTTAGTTTAGGGTTCTGCAACCCAGTAGTTTCCAGCCTCTCTGGTGTATTGCTACTTCGGCTATTTTTGCTATTTCTCCTCAGCTATCGAAACATAACAGTATAACCGGCCACACTGAAAATTATATGGTACTCAACAGAAGCGAAAAATAGTTAAAAAAAAAAGGGAGTTGTCAGAAATTTTTTTTTCTGTTTGTTGCATTTTTTCCCTCTTTTTCTCTGGGTGCTGAGGAGAAATTTTTTCTTTGTCTACAATGGAGTTTGCACAGTTGTCCGGCCGTGTGGAGCGGCTTGCCGCTGAGGTTCAGAGCATTGCTACCTTTCTTACTAGGTTGCCGGTTGTGGAACCTAGGATCCCCATACCAGATTTATTTTTGGGGGATCGGTCTAAATTTCTGAATTTCAAAAATAACTGTAAGTTGTTTTTTGCCCTGAAGCCTAAGTCCTCAGGGAACGCAGCACAGCAGGTTCAAATTGTCATCTCTCTGCTGCGCGGCGACCCTCAGGATTGGGCTTTTTCCCTGACACCTGGGGATCCTGTTTGAATGATGTTGATGTATTTTTTCAGGCTCTGGGGTTATTGTACGATGAACCTAATGTCACTGATCAAGCTGAAAAGACCTTGTTGGCATTAATTCAGGGTCGTGAAGACGCTGAGCTGTACTGTCAGAAATTCCAAAAATGGGCAGTCCTGACCAAATGGAATGATGATGCTCTGGCAACCCTTTTTCGGAAGGGTCTGTCAGAAAATGTAAAGGACGTAATGGTGGGATTCCCTGTTCCCTCTGGTCTCAATGATTCTATGTCTTTGGCTATTCAAATTGACAGACGTTTGATTGAGCGCAGAGGTATGCGTGAGATAGTGTTGCCTTGTGAGCCAGCTCCTGAGCCCATGCAGTGTGATGGAGTAACTTCTGGGGCTCAGCGTCATGAGTTTCGAAAGCGCAATGGGTTATGTTTCTACTGTGGTGACGCTTCTCATGCTATTTCCGTCTGCCCTAAGAGGGGAAGACGTTTTGCGTGCTCAGTTGTCTTGGGTAGTGTTCAGACTAAATTTCTGTTGACTGTTACCCTGATTTGCTCCCTGTCCACATTTTCTGCTCAGGCTTTTGTTGATTCAGGAGCAGCTATTAACCTGATGGATTTTGACTTTGCCAAACGTTATGGGTTTCCCATGATACCCCTGCGGAAGTCTATTCCTTTGCTGGGCATTGATTCTACCCCTTTGGCGGAGAATAAACCCCAGTTTTCTACTCAGGTGATAATGAGGGTTGAACCAGATCATCAGGAGAGTTGCAAATTTCTGGTGTTGCATAATCTGCATGACATTATTGTACTGGGTTTCCCTTGGTTACAGACTCATAATCCTGTTTTTGATTGGAAATCTGTGTCTGTGACCAGTTGGGGCTGCCAATGTGTTAATACTGACACTCCTGTTTTTTCTGCCTCTCCCCAGTCTCTGACTTTTTGACTGATTTTTTGGATGTGTTTAGTGAGAGTAAGTCTGCATCCTTACCTCCTCACAGGAGCTATGATTGCGCTATTGAGTTAGTGCCTGGTGGTAAATTTCCTAAAGGTCGCCTTTTTAATTTATCTGTACCTGAACACGATGCTATGCGATCTTATATCAAAGAGTCTTTGGAGAAAGGTCATATCAGACCATCCTCTTCACCCTTGAGTGCCGGTTTTTTCTTTGTGGCCAAAAAGGATGGTTCATTGAGGCCGTGTATTGACTATAGCCTCCTGAATAAAATCACTGTTAAATATCAAAATCCATTATCCTTGATTTCTGACCTATTTTCCAGAGTGAAAAATGCTAATTGATTTACCAAGCTTGACCTCAGGGGGGCGTATAACCTTATTCGCATTAAGCAAGGGGATGAATGGAAGACTGCTTTTAAAACCCCAGAGGGGCATTTTGAGTACCTAGTGATGCCTTTTGGGCTTACTAATGCCCCTTCCGTCTTCCAATCCTTTATGAATGATATTTTCAGGGATTTTGTGGATAAATTTCTGATCGTTTATTTGGATGATATCTTAATATTTTTCAACGACTGGGACTCTCATGTGAAACATGTTCGGACTGTGTTCCAGATTTTGAGAGAGAATGCACTGTATGTGAAGGGATCAAAGTGTCTTTTTGGCATACAGAAGGTTTCATTTCTGGGATTCATTTTGTCTCCGTCTGTTATTGAAATGGACCCGGTCAAGGTTCAGGCCATCTGTGATTGGGTTCAACCTACTACATTGAAGGCTCTTCAGAGATTTTTGGGTTTTGCCAATTTTTATCTTAAATTTTTTGGTAATTTCTCCGATATTGTTAAACCATTGACTGATTTGACCAAAAAGGGTTCCGATGTGGTGAATTGGCCTCCTGAGGCAGTTTCTGCCTTTCAGGAACTTAAGTAGAGATTCATTTCTGCTCCTGTTCTATGGCAGCCTGATGTTTCTCTACCATTTCAGGTGGAGGTTGATGCTTCTGAGATTGGGGCAGGTGCCGTTTTGTCCCAAAGGGATCCAGAAACCTCTAAGAGTAACCCTTGTGCATTCTTCTCTCTAAAATTTTCTCCAACCGAACGTAATTATGACGTGGGTAATCGGGAGTTATTGGCCATGAAGTGGGCCTTTGAAGAGTGGAGACATTGGCTGGAAGAGCCAAACATCAGGTGGTGGTCCTCACGAACCATAAGAACCTGGTTTATCTCAAATCAGCGAAGCGACTTAATCCTAGACAGGCCAGGTGGGCCTTGTTTTTCACACGTTTTAATTTTGTGGTTTCTTTTCTTCCTGACACTAAGAATGTTAGGGCGGATGCTCTCTCAAGGAGTTTCTTTGCGGATTCTCTGAGTTAACTGATCCTGCTGTTATTTTGAAAGAGGGTGTAGTTTTTTCCGCCATCTCGCCCAATTTGAGACTGGCTCTGGAGGGGTGTCAGGAGGATAAACCTGAACGCTGCCCTGTTGGGAAATTGTTTGTCCCAGACCGGTGGAAAAAGAGTGTGATGTCTGAGATTCATTGTTCCGCGTTGGCTGGTCATCCCGGTATTTTTGGTACCAGAGACTTGGTGAGTCGGTCCTTTTGGTGGCCTACTTTGTCTCGTGATGTCAGGGACTTTGTGCAGTCCTGTGGGACTTGCTCTCGTTCCAAGCCTTGCTCTGCTCTAGTGGTTTGTTAATGCCATTACCTGTGCCCAAGAGGCCATGGACCCATATCTCTATGGATTTTATTTCCGACCTCCCTGTCTCTCAGAGAATGACCGTTATCTGGGTATTCTGTGATAGGTTGTCCAAGATGATACATCTTGTGCCATTACCTAAGTTGCCTTCTTCCTCCGAATTGGTGCCTTTGTTCTTTCAGCACGTGGTTCAGTTACATGGCATTCCGGAGAACATTGTGTCTGACAGAGGAGTCCAGTTTGTTTCCAGATTTTGGAGAACATTTTGTTCTAAACTTGGTGTTCAGTTATCTTTATCCTCTGCATTTCACCCTCAGACCAATGGACAAACCGAGAGAACAAACCAGACCTTGGAGACGTATTTGAGATGTTTTGTGTCTGCTGATCAAGATGACTGGGTCTCTTTTTTGCCTTTGGCTGAGTTTGCTCTTAATAATAGGGCTAGCTCTGCCACCTTGATGTCTCCATTTTTCTGCAATTCTGGGTTTCATCCCCGATTTTCTTCAGGACAGACGGAGGCTTCTGTCTGTCTGGGGGTTGACTCTATTGTGAAGCGAATGCAGCAGATTTGGGACTAGGTAGTGGAGAGGTTGTCTCTCTCTCAGGAGAAGGCCCAGCGGTTTGCCAACCGGCATAGGACTGATGGTCCTCATTTTAAAGTTGGGGACTTGGTTTGGTTGTCTTCAAGAAATATCCCTATGGAGGTTACGTCTCCAAAATTTAAGCCAAGGTTCATTGGACCTTATAAGATCATGGAAATTCTTAATCCGGTTTCCTTCCGTCTGCTTCTTCCAGGGACATTCAAGATCCATAACGTGTTCCACAAGTCCTTATTGAAGAGGTTTGTCGAGCTAGTGGTTCCTATGGGTACGCCTCCCGACCCTGTTTTGGTTGAGCGCTGCTTGCTGTAAGCCAGTTAACCATTTGTGAAGGACTACAGCGTGGGACCTGACAGTGCACCAAATAGGTAAGAATAATGTTGCTTTTTTATTTTATTTTTATTACAGGAGAACAAGGGCTTCACAAGGAGTACCTGTAAAGTAAATGTTGGTCAAAAACTGTTTGATTATTTCATTAAAATTATTTTTAATTAAAGTGTGTGTGTTTTATTTTTATTTCAAACAATAGGATTAATAATTGAGAGTTGTCTAATTGACAACTCTCAATTATTAACCTGGCTTAAAGTCACCTTCCAATAGCATGGTAGCTTTAACCCATTATTAACCCATTAGCCACCGCTACAGGCAATGGGAATAGACGGGCTAAGTGCCAGAAATGGCGCATCTAATTATAGATTTGCCTTTTCTGGGGTGGCTGGGGGCAGATGTTAGTAGCCAGGTGGGGCACAAAATAAATGCACCCTCCCTAGGCTATTATTATCTGCCCTCACTCACTGGCTTTGTCTGGTTGAGAAAATAGAGCGGGAGCCCACGCATTTTTTTTTCAACAAATGTACACCTTTAATTAACCCCTAGCTGTATGAAATTTTGCACACATACAGTACAGACCAAAAGTTTGAACACACCTTCTCATTCAAAGATTTTTCTGTATTTTCATGGCTATGAAAATTGTAGAATCACACTGAAGGCATCAAAACTATGAATTAACACATGTGGAATTATACATTACACTTTACAAAAAAGTGTGAAACAACTGAAAATATGTCTTTTATTCTAGGTTCTTCAAAGTAGCCACCTTTTGCTTTGATTACTGCTTTGCACGCAGAAAAGGTGAACAGATGGATTCTACATGCCTGGTTCCCACCGTGAAGCATGGAGGAGGTGGTGTAATGGTGCAGGGGTGCTTTGCTGGTGACACTGTTGGGGATTTATTCAAAATTGAAGGCATAGGGAACCAGAATGGCTACTACAGCATCTTGCAGCAGCATGCTATTCCATCCGGTTTGCGTTTAGTTGACCATCATTTATTTTTCAATAGGACAATGACTTCAAACACACCTCCAGACTGTGTAAGGGCTATTTGACCAAGAAGGAGAGTGTTGGGGTGCTACTCCAGATGACCTGGCCTCCACAGTCACCAGACCTGAACCCAATCAAGATGGTTTAGGGTGAGCTGGACTGCTCACCGCTTCAATTTTGAATAAATCCCCAACAGTGTCACCAGCAAAGCACCCCCACACCATCACACTACCTCCTCCATGCTTCACGGTGGGAACCAGGCATGTAGAGTCCATCCGTTCACCTTTTCTGCGTGCAAAGCAGTGATCAAAGCAAAAGGTGGCTACTTTGAAGAACCTAGAATATAAAACATATTTTCAGTTGTTTCACACTTTTTTGTAAAGTGTAATGTATAATTCCACATGTGTTTATTCATAGTTTTGATGCCTTCAGTGTGATTCTACAATTTTCATAGTCATGAAAATACAGAAAAATCTTTGAATGAGAAGGTGTGTCCAAACTTTTGGTCTGTACTGTACACTCATGTAATTGTTAGTAAAAAACATATATCAAACTACTAGCTGAATTAGCGGCTATTATACTATGTAGAAGTGTATGACCTATATATATATATATATATATATATATATATAAAATTATTTGCTTTTTGTGTACTTTTTTTTTTTACAATTAGTGTTGACAGGAAAGATAGAGTTTATTTTAATTCCGGTATTTCTGTCCCATTGACATGCATTGGTTTCCGGTATCGATACTTTTTGGGTATCGGTCCGATCCAATCCGTTCCGATATTTCCCGATATCGGAAAGTATCACTCAACACTAGATATCACTCATGTAATGTAAGAAGTGAAGTATTTGGCATTGTACTATACCTATATTTCTCTGCCGTATTGGAGCATCATGAATTGTGGTATGTGTTAAAGGGGCCCACTGACACTCTTTGGCCCGGGGCCCACGAAAACCTGTAGCGAGCACTGCCCCCCCCCACAACTTTAGCCAAATAACCCCCAGTTTTCAATGCGTTACAATTATTATAAAGTTAATTAAGTTTGCCAAGCTTAAGTAATAAGAATTGATGTCGTTGGCATTGAAATGGGCACTGTAGATGCGTTTTCTGTCCTCCACTCCCTGCCGACTTTTATTCCCCATAGACTTGCATTGGGGTCGGATTTTCGACTCCGACTCGACCATTTTCGTTAGTCTGTCGACTTCGTTTGATTCGACTTTTGAGAAAGTCGGGTTTCACAAAACCCGACTCGACCCTAAAAAAGGCAAAGTCGCTCATCTCTAGTCAGGAGTTGATGATGGGAATGATTTTTGCATGAAGATGAGACTTCCTGTTAGAGCAGAGAAAAGAGAAGAATTAGCTGGGTAAAAAAGCAAAATGAACAATTATAAGTATACAGTGCTATATAATATGGTGATTGCAATTTATTAAGAGAATGAATACTTTGATGGGAGTGCTTCTCTAATCAATACTATTTGTTAATGATTGCATAGATAATACCTTGCTCTACTTATAAAGTGCAGAGCATAATCCAGCTTGTCAGTGACATGATTATTAGATAATCTATTAGACTTTGATCCATAGCACACTAAAGATCATTGTTAGGCCTCAGGTTGCCATAACAATCACTAGCTTTTAGTGATCAAGGATGGGAGGGGTCAACAATTCTTTGTTGAGAAGTCTCTGCTCTAAATAAAAAAGAGAGTGCCTAGCAGGAAACAATGATATATGATGATATATGATATCAGAGTGTCCTAATTGGCCAAATTAAAAGGGTGTTGTCATACTATGTGTAGCACTATTGCCGACGCCCGTGCATGTTGTCACCTTCCCCCTCCATGTAGGGACACCAGATTACTCACTACAAGGCCCTTGGTTCAGTCTCCGGCGTGCTCCTGCTGCTTGTGTGGGCACCAGGTAGCTGCTTAGCTATGCCATTTCCTGGGCAGGAACGTCCCTGTGGCACAGTAGGTCCATAAATCCACATGCGCCACCATTGGGCGTAATAGTTTCCTTGGCCAAGGGCCCCGCTGATTTCTAATCCTCTCTGCTCTCCGATTTGCATCCGCAGCTGTGCAACCAGCGAGAGAGCCAGGAAAACATTTGTTCCATCTGATGAAACTAGATGCCCGATTGGAAGCACTGACATCTGGTCAGCCTGAAACTTGTGCTCCCAAAATGGAACCCATCCTGTCTAATCTGTATCGGTACCATGGGGATCCGAAGCAGTGCTGTGGGTTCCTGGAGCAGTGGATGCGGCACTATGAAGTTTTCAGCCAGCAATTTGACTTTAGTCAGGCAAAGGTGGGATACTTAATGTCCTATCTAGCAGGAGATGCCCTGGCATGGCTCATTCCCCTACGTGAGAAGGGGACTCCTATAACCTTGGACCTGCAGGTCTTCCTGGTGGCCTTGGTCTTCGACGAGCCTAACCTAAAATCTCTTGAAAAAAACTTCCCTTCCCAGTTTCCAAGAGCAGACCAGACGAGTGACGTGTGTGATAAAACCGTCATGTCTGGCCCTGTGGTTTCAAACACTACCCCTTAAAAAATAAATTTTATTTATATTTTTAAAATATGCCAAATACACCAAAAATTCTCTTTTTCTTAAAAAAGGAGTAATAGAGGGTCTGGTAATGATAATCCCAGGGGATTTATAATAATAATAATCTTTATTTATATAGCGCCATCATATTCCGCAGCGCTTTACAGTTTAACAGTTTCAAAACACAAGTCATAAGTAACAACGTTAACAATACAATAATTAAAGCAAAATAAGATGACCCTGCACGTGAGAGCTTACAATTTACAATGAGGTGGGGGAGATACAAAGTACAGGTGTGTATATACAATGGTGCATTTACAATGATGGTCCAGCCATATTGAGGGAGTGAGGGATGAATGGAGATAGTGAATGGGCTACACACACACACACACACTTACACATAGAATGACTTTGATTAGTGAATGTGATAGGCCGCTCTGAACAGATGTGTTTTGAGGGAGCGCCTGAAACCATGCAAATTGTGGATAGTCCTAATTTCTTGGGGTAAAGCATTCCAGAGGATTGGCGCAGCGCAGGAAAAGTCTTGGAGTCGGGAGTGGGAGGTACGGATTAGTGCAGAGGTTAGTCGAAAGTCGTTTGCAGAGAGCAGCAGTTGGTTAGGCCGATAGATAGAAATGAGGGAGGAGATGTAGGGGGGTGCTGCATTGTGGAGAGCTTTGTGGGTGAGAACCAGTACTTTGAATTGGATCCTATAATGAATGGGCAGCCAGTGTAAGGACTGGCGAAGAGCGGACGCGTCCGAGTACCGATTAGCCAGATGGATGACCCTGGCTGCTGCATTAAGGATGGACTGGAGAGGGGATCATCGAGTAATGGGGAGGCCAAGTAATAGAGCGTTGCAGTAGTCCAGGCGGGAGTGGATCAATGCTACAGTGAGGGTTTTTGTTGTTTCCATGGTGAGAAAAGGGCGGATTCTAGAGATGTTCTTTAGGTGTAAGCAGCAAGAGCGGGCAAGAGATTGTATATGGGAGGTGAAGGAGAGATTGGTGTCAAACATAACACCCAGACAGCGAGCCTGCTGCCGGGGTGTTATTATGGTGCCGCCCACGGAGAGGGAAATGTCAGATTTAGGGAGGTTAGTAGACGGCGGGAGCAGAAGAAGTTCAGTTTTGGAGAGGTTAAGTTTCAGATAGAGAGCGAACATGATGTTGGAGACTGCGGACAGACAGTCGGTGGCGTTCTGTAGTACAGCGGGGGTAAGGTCGGGGGATGACGTGTATAGTTGTGTGTCATCAGCATAAAGATGGTACTGAAAGCCAAATCTGCTGATGGTCTGCCTAATTGGGGCCGTGTAGAGAGAGAAGAGAAGGGGGCCAATGACTGAGCCCTGGGTACACCGACAGTGAGAGGAAGAGGAGATGACGTGGAGCCAGAGAACGAAACACTGAAGGAGCGGTCAGAAAGATAGGAGGAGAACCAGGAGAGAACAGTGTCCTTAATACCTAGTGACTGGAGCCTAGATAGTAGGAGACGGTGGTCAACCATGTCGAAAGCTGCAGAAAGGTCGAGAAGAATGAGCAGAGAGTGGTCACCGTTACGTTTTGCTGTCTGAAGGTCATTGGTCACTTTGATGAGTGCAGTTTCAGATGAATATAGGGGTCGGAAGCCGGACTGTGAAGGGTCTAGGAGGGAGTGAGTGGAGAGGTAACGGGTAAGGTGGGAGTAGACTAGGCGCTCCAAAAGTTTAGAGATGAAGGGGAGATTGGAGACAGGTCTGTAGTTGTTTGTGCAGGAAGGGTCGAGAGCGGGATTCTTTAGTAGTGGAGTAATGATGGAGTGTTTGAAGGAGGATGGAAAATGCCAGAGGAGAGTGAGAGATTAAAGTGTTATGTTTCGGTAGCTGAGGAGTGCAGGTAAAAAAGGCAATACACCAGAGCAGTTGGAATCTATAGGATTGCAGTACCCTGACTAACCACCACAACTAGAGGCAGCCGTGGAGCGTTCCTACGTTGGTCCTAGACGCCTCGTCACAGCCTGAGAAACTAACTACACCTAAAGATAGAAATAGGAAAGCTATCTGCCCCGGAGCAGAACCCCAAAGATAAAAGAAAGCCCCCAAACAAGTAATGGCGGTTAGACAAGATGAAATACAGACACAGAAAGAAAATAGTATGAGCAAACGCTGGGGCCCAAACTAACTAAATAGAAAAGGATAGGAAGGGTACTTACTGCAATCCCAGAAAACCCTGAAAAGCACCAACTCTACTAATTTCAAAAACACCTGAGATCACACGACCTCTACCACCTAAATTAGTTCTCTGGTGTAACAAAATCAAAACAGCAGCCACTGAAAAAACTGGAAAAAGCAAAAGTACAAACATCAGTGGCTGAACTAAACTGAGAGGGCAAAAGCCCCCGGAGGGGACCCAGAAGGCCCCCACAGAAGTGCAGGAAAAAATGCAAAAATATAGCACAAAAACAAAAAGAAGAAAATGTCTTATCTGTTAGCAGGAGATGCAGACAGGACACAGCAGGCTACAAGGGAAACAGGAATGAAGGATTCAGACCAGAACAATTGATCACCGGCAACCCTGAGGGGAAGGTGACTCCCTTATATAAGACCAGTCAGTAACACCTGATTCCCAGTCCTCACAATCTCCACTGGACAGACCAGCACCGCTTGTAACCACCAGAGGAAGCCTCTGCTCAGAACTCATCTCAAACCCATTCACAACAGTACCCCCCCCTTGAGGAGGGGTCACCGAACCCTCATTTGAGCAACCAGGTCGGTCAGGATGAGTTCTATGATACGCACGGATAAGTCTCCTAGCATGGATGTCCGAAGCAAACACCTAAGAATTGTCTTCCTGACCATAACCTCTCCATTTAACCAAATACTGCAGTTTCCGTCTAGAAAAACGAGAATCTAATATTTTCTCAACCACATACTCCAGATTGCCCTCAACCAAAACAGGGTCAGGAGGCACAGCAGCAGGAACCACTGGATCAACAAACCTCTTCAACAAGGACTTGTGGAACACGTTATGGATCTTAAATGTCCCTGGAAGAAGCAAACGAAAAGAAACAGGATTAATAATCTCCATGATCTTATAAGGTCCAATGAACCTAGGCTTAAATTTAGGAGATGCCACTCTCATAGGAATATTCTTTGAGGACAACCAGACCAAGTCCCCACTTTAAATCGAGGACCATCAGTCCTATGCCGGTTAGCAAACCGCTGGGCCTTCTCCTGAGAGAGGGACAACCTCTCCACTACCTGGTCCCAAATCTGTTGCATACGCTCCACAACAGAGTCAACACCTGGACAGACAGAAGCCTCCGTCTGTCCTGAAGAAAATCGAGGGTGAAACCCAGAATTACAGAAAAACGGAGACATCAAAGTGGCAGAGCTAGCCCTATTATTAAGAGCAAACTCAGCCAAAGGCAAAAAAGAGACCCAGTCATCCTGATCAGCAGACACAAAGCATCTTAGATAAGTCTCCAATGTCTGGTTTGTTCTCTCAGTTTGACCATTGGTCTGAGGATGAAATGCCGAGGAGAAAGACAATTGAACACCCAGTTTAGAACAAAAAGTCCTCCAAAATCTGGAAACAAACTGGACTCCTCTGTCAGACACAATGTTCTCAGGAATGCCGTGTAAACGAACCACGTGCTGAAGGAACAATGGCACCAATTCAGAGGAGGAAGGCAACTTAGGTAATGGCACAAGATGTATCATTTTGGAAAACCTATCACAAATTACCCAGATGGTGGTCATTCTCTGAGAAACAGGAAGGTCGGAAATGAAATCCATAGAGATATGGGTCCATGGTCTCTTGGGCACAGGCAATGGCATCAACAAACCACTAGAGCGAGAGCAAGGCTTGGAGCGAGAGCAAGTCCCGCAGGACTGCACAAATTCCCTGACATCACGAGACAAGGTAGGCCACCAAAAGGACCGACTAACCAAGTCTCTGGTACCAAAAATTCCGGGATGCCCAGCCAATGCAGAACAATGAATCTCAGACATCACACTCTTTTTCCACTGGTCCGGACAAACAATTTTCCAACAGGGCAGCACTCGGGCCTATCCTCCTGACACCCCTCCAGAGCAAGTCTCAAATTGGCGAGATGGCTGAAAGAACTACACCCTCTTTCAAAATAACAGAAGGATCAGATAACTCAGGAGAGTCCGCAAGGAAACTCCTTGAGAGGGCATCCGCCTTAACATTCTTAGTGCCAGGAAGAAAGGAAACCACAAAATTAAAACGTGTGAAAAACAAGGCCCACCTGGCCTGTCTAGGATTGAGTCGCTTGGCAGATTCCAGATAGACCAGATTCTTATGGTCCGTAAGGACCACCACCTAATGTTTGGCTCCCTCCAGCCAATGTCTCCACTCTTCAAAAGCCCACTTCATGGCCAATAACTCCCGATTACCCACGTCATAATTACGTTCAGTAGGAGAAAATTTTCGAGAGAAAAAGGCACAAGGGTTACTTTTAGAGGTCTCTGGATCTTTTTGGGACAAAACGGCACCTGCCCCAATTTCAGAGGCATCAACCTCCACCTGAAATGGCAGAGAAACATCAGGCTGCCGTAGAACAGGAGCAGAAGTGAATCTCTGCTTAAGTTCCTGAAATGCAGAGACTGCCTCAGGAGGCCAATTCACCACATCAGAACCCTTTCTGGTCAAATCAGTTAATGGTTTAACAATAACCGAGAAATTACCAATAAATTTACGATAAAAATTGGCAAAACCCAAAAATCTCTGAAGAGCCTTTAATGAAGTAGGTTGGACCCAATCACAGATGGCCTGAACCTTGACCGGGTCCATTTCAATAACAGATGGGGACAAAATGAATCCCAGAAATGAGATCCTCTGTACGCCAAAAAGACACTTTGATCCCTTCACATACAGAGCATTCTCTCTCAAAATCTGGAATACAGTTCGAACATGTTTCACATGAGAGTCCCAGTCATTAGAAAAAATCAAGATATCATCCAAATAAACAATCAGAAATTTGTCCACAAAATCCCTGAAAATGTCGTTCATGAAGGACTGGAAGACGGAAGGAGCATTAGTGAGCCCAAAGGGCATCACTAGGTACTCAAAATGCCCTTTGGGGTATTGAATGCCGTCTTCCATTCATCCCCGTGCTTAATGCGAATAAGGTTATACGCCCCCCTGAGGTCAAGCTTGGTAAACCAAGTAGCGTTTTTCACCCTGGAAAACAGGTCAGAAATCAAGGGTAACGGGTATTGATATTTCACAGTAATATTGTTCAAGAGACGATAATCAATACACGGCCTTAATGAACCATCTTTTTTGGCCACAAAGAAAAAACCGGCACCTAAGGGTGAAGAGGATGGTCTGATATGACCCTTCTCCAATGATTCCTTGATATAAGACCGCATAGCGTCATGTTCAGGTACAGACAAGTTAAAAAGGCGACCTTTAGGGAATTTACTACCCGGCACTAATTCAATAGCGCAGTCATAGCTCCTATGGGGAGGCAAGGATGCAGATTTACTTTCGCTAAACACATCAGAAAAATCAATCAAAAAGTCAGGAACATCCTGAGCCTGGGGGGAGGCAGAAAAAACGGAGTGTTGGTATTAACACATTGGCAGCCCCAACTGGTTACAGACACAGATTTCCAATCCAAAACAGGATTATGAGACTGTAACCAAGGGAAACCCAGCACGATAATGTCATGCAGATTATACAGAACCAAAAATTTGCAGCACTCCTGGTGATCAGGTTCAACCCTCATTATCACCTGAGTAGAAAACTGGGGTTTATTCTCAGCCAAAGGGGTAGAATCGATCCCCAGTAGGGGAGTAGACTTCTGTAGGGGTATCAAGGGAAACCCACAACTTTTAGCAAAATCATAATCCATCAGGTTAATAGCTGCTCCATAATCAACGAAAGCCTGAGCAGAAAATGAGGACAGAGAGCATATCAGAGTGACAGTTAATAAAAACTTAGTCTGAACACTACCCAAGACAACTGAGCGTGCAAAACGTCTTCCCCGCTTAGGGCAGACTGAAATAGCATGAGAGGCATCACCACAGTAGAAACATAACCCATTGCGCTTTCGAAACTCATGACGCTGTGCCCCAGACACCACTCTATCACACTGCATGGGTTCAGAAGCTGGTTCACAAGGCAACACTATGCCACGCATACTTCTCCGCTCACGCAAACGTCTGTCAATTTGAATCGCTAATGACATAGAATCATTGAGACCAGAGGGGACAGGGAATCCCACCATAACATCCTTTACATTATCTGACAGACCCTTCCGGAAAAGGGCTGCCAAAGCGTCGTCATTCCATTTGGTCAGGACTGCCCACCTACGGAATCTCTGACAGTATAACTCAGCGTCATAAGGCCCCTGATTTAATGCCAACAAGGCTTTTTCAGCTTGATCAGTGACATTAGGCTCATCGTACAATAACCCCAAAGCCTGAAAAAATGCATCAACATCACTCAAAACAGGATCCCCAGGTGTCAGGGAAAAAGCCCAATCCTGAGGATCGCCGCGCTGGAGAGAGATGATAATTTGAACCTGCTGCGCTGCGTTCCCTGAGGACTTAGATTTTAAGGCAAAAAACAATTTACAATTATTTTTGAAATTCTGAAACTTAGCTCGATCCCCTAAAAACAAATCTGGCATTGGGAATCCTAGGTTCCACAACAGGCAACCTAGCAAGATATGCAGCAATACTCTGAACCTCAGTGGCAAGCTGATCCACACGGCCAGACAACTGTGCAAACTCCATTGAGAGAAAAGATCCTCCCCAGCACCCAGAGATACAGAGGGAAAAAATGCAACAACAGAAAAATATCTCTGACAACTCTGACAACCTTTTTTCTTTCACAATATTTTTTCCCTTCTGTGAGTACCATACAATTTTCAATTTTTTGGGCCGGTGATACTGTTATGTTTCGGTAGCTGAGGAGTGCAGGTAAAAAAGGCAATACACCAGAGCAGTTGGAATCTATAGGATTGCAGTACCCTGACTAACCACCACAACTAGAGGCAGCCGTGGAGCGTTCCTACGTTGGTCCTAGACGCCTCGTCACAGCCTGAGAAACTAACTACACCTAAAGATAGAAATAGGGAAGCTATCTGCCCCGGAGCAGAACCCCAAAGATAAAAGAAAGCCCCCAAACAAGTAATGGCGGTTAGACAAGATGAAATACAGACACAGAAAGAAAATAGTATGAGCAAACGCTGGGGCCCAAACTAACTAAATAGAAAAGGATAGGAAGGGTACTTACTGCAATCCCAGAAAACCTTGAAAAGCACCAACTCTACTAATTTCAAAAACACCTGAGATCACACGACCTCTACCACCTAAATTAGTTCTCTGGTGTAACAAAATCAAAACAGCAGCCACTGAAAAAACTGGAAAAAGCAAAAGTACAAACATCAGTGGCTGAACTAAACTGAGAGGGCAAAAGCCCCGGAGGGGACCCAGAAGGCCCCCACAGAAGTGCAGGACAAAATGCAAAAATATAGCACAAAAACAAAAAGAAGAAAATGTCTTATCTGTTAGCAGGAGATGCAGACAGGACACAGCAGGCTACAAGGGAAACAGGAATGAAGGATTCAGACCAGAACAATTGATCACCGGCAACCCTGATGGGAAGGTGACTCCCTTATATAAGACCAATCAGTAACACCTGATTCCCAGTCCTCACAATCTCCACTGGACAGACGATCACCGCTTGTAACCACCAGAGGAAGCCTCTGCTCAGAACTCATCTCAAACCCATTCACAACATTAAAGATTGTAGTTAGGTGAGTTGTGACAACTGGAGAGAGAGACTGGAGGAGATGTGAGGGAATGGGGTCGGTAGTGCATGTAGTCGGACGAGAGGAAGAGAGGAGTCTGGAGACTTCTTCTTCTGTGATGGGATCAAATGTGGAAATTGAGCCAGGGGAAATGCAGGGAGGGATGGGAGTCACAGCACTTGGTGGTTGAGAGCAGATTTCCTGACGGATAGTATTTATTTTTTCTATAAAGTGGGAGGCCAGGTCGTCAGCACAAATGTCTGTGATAGGGGCTTGTGCTTTTGGCCTGAGGAGGGAGTGAAAAGTGTCAAAAAGTTTCTTGGGGTTGTTGGCTAGTGAGGAGATCTGGGTGGTGAAGTAGGTCTGTTTGGCGAGGTGAAGGGCAGCATTATAAGTTCTTAACATGAATTTAAAGTGGATGAAGTCTTCTGGTGTGCGGGTTTTTCTCCAAAGGCGTTCAGCACTCCTAGAGCATCGCTGAAGAAGTTGAGTTTGCAATGTGAGCCAGGGCTGTTTTACTGTGTGTTTGGAAGTTCTGAGGGTGAGCGGTGCTACTTGGTCAAGGGTGCTTCTAAGAGTGTCATTGTAGTGATGAACAGCCAGATTAGGACAAGAAAAAGAGGAGATTGGGGACAGCGATGAGTGTAGGGAGTCTGAAAGTGTCTGAGGGTTAATGGATTGTAGATTTCTGAATGTGTGGTAGGTAGGAGTGTGCTGGGGTGGTATAGGATTTGTGAGGATGAAGGAGAGAATGTTGTAGTCAGAGAGTGGAAGCGGTGAGATATTTAGGTGGGAGATTGAACAGAGGCGGACAAAGACCAGGTCAAGGGTGTTACCATCCTTGTGTGTCTCAGAGGTTGAAAGCTGTGAGAGGCCTAGAGAAGTGGTTAGTGATAGAAGCTGAGATGCAGATGTGGAAGTAGGGCTGTTAATGGGGATGTTGAAGTCTCCAAGGATAAGGGTTGGTAGTTCTGAGGACATGAAGTGCGGCAGCCAGGCTGAGAAGTGGTCAAGGAACTGGGTGGGCGAGCCTGGGGGCCGATATATGACCGCTACTCTGAGGGAGAGGGGATGGAAGAGCCTGATGGTGTGGACCTCAAAAGAAGGGAATGAGAGTGATAGAATTGGGGGGATGACCTGGAAAGTGCATTGTGGGGACAGGAGTATGCCAACTCCACCACCATGTCTGTTTGCGGGTCTTGGGGAATGGGAGAACTGTAAGCCACCATAGGAAATGGCAGCAGGGGAGACTGTGTCGGAATCCTGAATCCAGGTTTCAGTGAGGGCCAACAGATGAAGAGAGTTGTTCAGAAAGTAGTTGTGCAGGAAGGATAGCTTGTTGCATGCAGACCGTGGATTCCAGAGGGCACAATTGAAAGAAGGAGATGAGGGAGTGCAAGTAATATTTATAAGATTATTATGGTTTCGACATGAGGTAGGGTAGGGATTGAGCTTGGGGGATGGTGGGCCAGGGTTGGGGAAGATGTCCCCTGAAATCAGTAGGAGTAGGAAGATAAAGAGCAGGTAGTTGTTGGAGTTGTAAGTAGGTTTTTTCTGTGATGTGTTTGGGCAAGATGGGCTGAGGTTTCTCAGGAAGGTGAGGAGTGCATGGAGCTGTACATGGGAGAGGGAAGTATGGAGGGGCTGATGTGTATGAGTCGTGATGGAGGGAGGATGGGGCGGTGAATGTGGATGGCAAGGGAACACAGGATTTATTCACTGGGATACAAAACACAAAAATAACGCATTGTTTTGGAGCTAAATATGTAACACAAAGGAAGTGTCCAGGGAAGATGGATTGTTCATCACCCTATATATATATCCCTTCCTTAGAGAGGAGGTTAGCATCCTGGGTAGTGAAATGGCGCCATCGCTTCACGTAGACTGACTCCAGGATTCCTTAACAAATCCACCACCAAACACCTTCAAAAAGTACTTTTAAGTGCACTTAAATGTCTGATCCATTGTGCCTAGTCTGTACTGAGCCTTGCAAGAATGTGGCTCAATATTACAGAGAAAAGATGATACTCGCATAGGCATATATTTGTATGCCTTTATATAGGCTAATATCTTGATATGGTGTAAAGAGGAGATAGCCAAAGCAATATCCCGGATCAGGGACAAAAAGTTTATATCATATAAAAACCTATTTCTCAAATGGGAGAAAGTTTTTTTTTAAAATAAAGGCACAAGGCAAAAGAGAAGCAGGAAGCAAAAAAACAAAAAAAGTTCATGCAGAAAACGACATACTGTATATAGTGTATAAATGTGCACGCCCCATGAGCACAATGGATTCTTGTAAAGCACTGGTATAAACAAATAACCATGCCCATAATACTGATTGATACTTACCAATCTTCTGCCCCCAGGAACCTCCCAGCCTCATGGACATGTTGTCGTGGAGACCAGGTTGAAGAGAAACCCAGAGCAAGTATCTTCATTCTCTAGTAGGTCTGGTGAAGAGAACTTCAATGCCGTGGCAACTTTCAAGTTTCTGCAATCCACCAACCAGGTGGAGGAACTCCAGTCAGTCCTTGAATCCTCCCGGGTGGTAGCTGATCTCAATGTACAGAGAGAGACTTCCCTAGGCCCAGTTCCTGGTACTGCGCCAACTTTGTCCAATGCTAAGGACAGCTTGATGGAGAGAAGCATCCTAGTAGTGAAGATGGGAAGAGGTGTTACCTTACTTCTAGTGGACAGAAGAAGTTGTGGTCCTGAGGATAAGTCATGGGAGTCTGTTAAGAGGTGTTGGCCTCCAATTTCTCTGCAGAGAGTCCTCATGGGATTGAAGAATAGTGGGCGTAAGGAGCGGGTACTGTAGTGCTATTGCTGGCACCCCTGTATGGTGTCCCCTTCTTTCTGAAAGCAGGGACTGCGGCTTATTCACTGCGGTCTCCAGCATGCTCCTGCTTCCTGCCTCCTGTGTGCGTGCCTGCAGTTCTAGCATCGAGCACTCTCCTGCTCTTAAAGGGGAAGAGCGTGCATGTACTAAAAGCCCTCAGCTTATAGCTGAGAGGCATTTAGTATAATTTAGTGCACCTGCAAGTTGGCTCCCAGCCAAAAGCTGGGAGACATCTGGAGACATCTTGTATAAAAGACTCCCTTTCTCCTAGGAAGTCACCAAGCAACGTGTAGAGTCATTAGTGAGTAAGATGCATTACTAGTGAGTTGTGATGTCCCCAGGTCACAGTGCAGCCACTGTCCTGAACATGTATCCCTGTCCCGGTTTGGCCGGACCTATATCTGTAGTCCCCTGGTTCCGGGTGTGACAGTCCTGTATTCCCGGAGCTTCTGGTCCTGTTCCTGAAGTTCCCTGGTCCCGTTGTGGCCAGTCCTGTATCTGTAGTCTCCTGGTCCCGGAGCAGCCAGTCCTGTACCCGAAGTCCCCTGGTCCCAGTGTGGCCTGTGTCCTGAACTTGTACCCTGGTCCCGGTGAGGCCAGTCCTGTATTCATAGTCCCCTAGTGCCGAAGTGGCCAATGCCTGAACCTCGTCCCCTTTTTTTCGAGCAGCCAGTGCCATAACCTCATTTCCTGGTCCCGGAGCAGTCAGGGACTAAACCTCATCCTCTGGTCCCGGAGCGACCAGAGCCTGAACCTCCCCCCCTGGTCCGTGCTCGACCAGAGCCCGAACATTGTCACCCAGTCAATGTGCTGTCAAACGCTGTTCCAGTGTTAGGGTCTGTGGAACACACCAAATATAAGATGTAGAGAGGTGCGTTCGCAGCCTGGGTTCCACCGTGCAGGCAGAGCCTGCTGCTAGTAAGATGGCGTAAGTAGCGAACTCTGTTATCCCGCAGAGTCACTAAAATAAACGCCACAGCGCGCTGTGGCAGTTACTGCGAACTCTGTTAATCCACAGAGCCGCTAGTGAGAATGCCGCAGCGCCATATGGCGATATAAGCAAACTCTGTTACACCACAGAGTCGCTGAGGTAAAGACGCAGAGATAGGCACTGTGTCCTGTTAACCCCACAGGGATACACAGATAACTGCTGTGCGGATAGCAGTCTGTGATCATGCAGACAGCAATGCAATCAAGCAATCTCCTCACCGGAGAAGGCGGTATTCTAGGGCTTATTTCAGCCAAGCCCTAAGCACGTGCACCCAAATCTCCTCACCGGAGGTGCCGGTATTCTAGGGCTTATTTCAGCTGAGCCCTAACCACATGCGTACATGATCACACTGGCGCAAAGCACATAATGCAATTGATCCTAGCACACTGTTGTGCGGTAAGGACAGCCTTTTATAGCAGCCACGAGAAAAAGACCTTCCAGGAAGGACCAATGGAAGCTGCTTCAGAACATCAACAGCCAGAGGACCTTCCTGAAGGACCAGTAGGAGTGGCAGCTGTGTCTGAGCATGTGACCCCTGATCTCCAATGGGAGATCTCGCCCTGGGCATGCTCAGATGAAGCAACAAAGGACTTAGACCTAAAGACGTCTGCTCGCCGCTGACCAGTGCTGGCGATAATAGCAGAACCTGAAGAGGCAGCAGCAAGTCTCTGCACAGCATTAGACCGGGCGAGACGCTGGGACCGACGTCTTTGCTGAGCAGGCTCCACTGCGGCTGGAGATGGATGGGGGACCGTAGCGAGACTGGTTTGAGACTCCCCTTGTGCAGCAGCTGGAACTCGAACCCTAACATCCAATATCCTAGACCGGCGTGTCTGAACAAAGCCAAATCTGTGTTTCTAACTGTTCTGTACAGGTTTTAGAACTTACTAGTCTGAATGGAGACCTAGCCCTAATCTGCGTCAGTGTACCTGACCCCTTGGGTCAGCAGCTGTAGTTGCAGGTTCTGCCCAGGAGTTGTACTTGTGACTACCTGCAGCTCAGTCTGTTTTCCCCAAACAGAAGCTCCAGTGAACACCAGGTAGCCACTTAGCCCCTTCCTGGGCAGGCCTGGCCCTGGGGCACAGTGGGTCTATAAATACACATGCACCATTGTAACACTATTATTTGATACCTTTTTAAATAGCATGTAGTGTATATATCATATGTTAATTGTCTCTAGGTAGGCCCTAGACAATGGGTAAGCTGTTCTGCAAAATAAAAAGAAGGAATTTGCTTTATAAAAAGTTTTTAATTTTAAATAGAAAATACATGTCTACTACATAGTGTAGATGACTTGGTAGAAATGGACATCATATAATCTTTAACTAATAAGTATTTTACATTGATGGGAGCAATGGTAAAGACAACAGAAGAGTAATTGGTCATACCTTTGCTTTATTCAAGCAGAGTACATATAGAATTGTGCTGCAAATCAACAATATTGTAGTATCTGCTTTGTCTGTGAAAGACGCTAAATAAAACATCAACGGTTATTGGAGATTATTATGTGAAAATGAGAATAGACATGTACCATATTTTCAATATTGCCTAGGGCACTTCAGGTTTAAGGCAGGAGCCATCAAAGCTAGCCCCAGATCCTCCCCTACAGCAACGAATGCTGACAACCTTATCATGTTCACCAGCAGATCAATATCCATAAATCAATCTTTTTCTCTTGGTCGCCTAATAATGCTGGTTTGAGAGCATTTTACCTGAGTTTGCTTCTAGATGTGAACAGATAGGAATTTTGAACATCAAAGTGAAAACATATCTGCGTCAATGACAGTGACTTCTCTATGAAAATTGTACAATGCTAATGTAGTTAGCCATGTTTTTATTATTTAGAAAAAGATACTAAACTCAGTTTTCTCATGATAATTAACAGATCATCCCATACTTGTGAGAATTACAAAGAGATGAAAGTACCTGACTAATATTTCTGTGTTTCGCTTAAAGGGGTTCTCCACTATGTGTCAACCCCTTATTAAATGCCCCAGGTGCTGCATAGCAAATTATACTTACCTCTCAGACCGGTGCCACGTCTCTGTTCTCAACCCTTGCTTTTTTCTAAGTAGCTAATCACTATTGTAAATCATGTCTTATTACACTGATATGTCCTAGACTGTAAAATGATGTATGAAAGTTTGTGAGCCATTCAGAATTTTCCACATTTCTGAATAAATATGACCTAAAATGATATCAGATTTTCACACAAGGTCTAAAAGTAAAGGACGAGAACACAATGAGCCAAAAATATTAGACCTCAAGTGAGGAAAATAATCCAACAATATTTCAAGAATAGCCATCTATCAATATGATCTTCACAACAGATTATTGTGGATGTGAATCATGGCACTAACAAAGGAGATTTCTGAAGAATTGTTGTTGATGCTTATCAGGCTGGAAAAGGTTAAAAAAATCATCTGTAAAGAGTTTATCCTCAATCAATGCACACTCAGACAGATTGTGTACAAATAGAGGAAATTCAAGAACAGTATTTCTCTCCAGATGGATGGATGACCTTCAAAAATCACTCGAATGCAAGGCATGTAGTAGTCCACAATACCACAAACAAACCCAAGATAATCTCTAAACAACAAAAGGCTCCCTCACATTAGCTAATATTAATGATCTTGAGTCCACCATCAAGAGAACAATGAATATAAATGCTGTACATTGGCAGTTATTGCAAGGGAAAGGCACGGATTTCCAGAAAAATTACTTGTGTAAGCCAGAAGGCTATTAGAACAATAATAATGTCTACATGAGAAGCATTCTTTTTGGGGAAAGAAAAGCACTGCATTATAGCATAGAAATGTCAGATCATGATTGAAAGGGTGGTGATAATAATATAGTTTGGGCCTGTTTTGCTGCATCTGAGCCACTGTGGCTTGCCATCATTAATGAAACAATGGATTCTGAATGTTATCAACATATTATAAAGAAAAATATCAGGAAATCTGTCTATGAGGGGAATTTCAAGAGAATGTGTAGAACACATGCTTGAGGTGGAGCTGTCTGGACTCAGGATCAATGCCAATATCTGGACACTGGGGCACCTTTGTAAATAGAAGTATCTGCGTAAGTAGGTTCACGTTTTATTTCAAACACATTTAAAACTAGTGGATACAGATGGGCAAACCCAAACATTAAAGTTTGGGGTCTGTATCGAACATCAACTGTTCGAGCACGGACCTGTAACATGGATTTCACCAGGAAGTCCGTGCTACTGTTCGGGTTTGGCACCCAAAACACAGGGTGTTTCCCATGCTGTCATCTCCATTACAATGTGAGAAACACCGGCGACTCTGATTGGAGATAAGATTGTTACGAAGATACACATCTTTCCTATAACACATTCACCCAGAAATTCAGATATCACCTAATAGAGGTATGTTCACATAGGTCAAGGTGTTATGTTTCGGTAGCTGGGGAGAAATTGCAAAAATAGCAAAGTAGTAATACACCAGAGAGGCTGGAAACTATTGGATTGCAGTACCCTAAACTAACCGCCACACTACAAGTAGCCGTGGAGCATACCTATGGTGATCCTAGACGCCTCATCACAGCCGGAGAGATAATACACCTAAAGGCAGAAAGATGAAAGCTATCTGCCCGGAGCAGAACCCCCAAAGAAATAGGAAGCCCTCAAACATGTAATGGCGGTTAGACAAGAAGAAAATACAGACACAGACAGAAAATAGAATGAGCAAACGCTGGGGCCCAATCTGTCTAGATAGAAAAGTATAGAAAAGAATTCTGACTGCAACACAAAAAACCCTGAAAAAATACCAACACTTCTGATTAAAAAAAAACCTGAGGTCACAAGATCTCCACCACATAAATCAGATCTCTGGTGTAACACACAGAAACTCAGCAAACAAAAAGTGACAAAGGAACAGAGCAAAAGTGCAAACGCAAAATGAGCACAATTGCAGCACCAGACCCCAAAAGGGGACCAGGCTGAAGTCCACTGCAAGCAGCAAACCAGCAAAGGAAATCCAACAAGAGGAAAAAAACAGCAAATCACTTATCTGAATGAGAGCAGGAATGCAAGCTGAGCTCCAAGCAAGACCAGAAGAACAATTGATAACCGGCAAGGCTGAAGGGAACTCAGGTCACTTATATCAGACCATTCAGAGCCAGCTGAAGGCCATTCAGTAATTAGTTCCTTACCCTCAGCAACCACCGGAGGAAACCCCAGCTCAGAAGTCGGCTCCAGAGTATTCACAACAGTAACCCTCACCTGCGCAATCAGGCCGATCAGGATGAGCTCGATGATAGGCACGGATCAGTCTCCCAGCATGGATGTCCGAAGCAAACACCCAAGAATTGTCCTCCTGACCATAACCTCTCCACTTCACCAAATACTGGAGTTTCCGTCTAGCAAAACGAGAATCCAATATTTCCTCGACCACATACTCCAAATTGCCCTCAACCAAAACAAGGTCGGGAGGCTCAGCCATAGGAACCACTGGCTCGACAAACCTCTTCCATAAGGACTTGTGGAACACGTTATGGATCTTAAATGTCCCTGGAAGAAGCAAACGGAAGGAAACCGGATTAAGAATTTCCATGATCTTATAAGGTCCAATGAACCTTGGCTTAAGTTTTGGAGATGCAACCTTCATTGGGATAATTCTTGAGGACAACCAAACCAGTACCCCACTTTAAAACGAGGACCATCAGTCCTATGCTAGTTGGCAAACCGCTGGGCCTTCTCCTGAGAGAGAGACAACCTCTCCACTACCTGGTCCCAAATCTGCTGCATACTCTCCACAAAAGAGTCAACCCCCGGACAGACATAAGACTCCCGCCTGTCCTGAAGAAAATCGAGGGTGAAACCCAGAATTGCAGAAAAATGGAGAAATCAAGGTGGCAGAGCAAGCCCTATTATTAAGAGCAAACTCAGCCAAAGGCAAAAAAGAGACCCAGTCATCTTTATCAGCAGACACAAAACATCTCAAATAAGTCTCCAAGGTCTGGTTTGTTCTCTCGGTTTGTCCATTGGTCTGAGGGTGAAATGCAGAGGAGAAAGATAACTGAACACCAAGTTAAGAATTAAATGTCCTCCAAAATCTGGAAACAAACTGGACTCCTCTGTCAGACACAATGTTCTCCGGAATGCCATGTAACCGAACCACGTGCTGAAAAACCAAAGGCACCAATTCGGAGGAGGAAGGCAACTTAGGTAATGGCACAAGATGTATCATTTTGGAAAACCTATCACAGATTACCGAGATAACGGTCATTCTCTGAGAGACAGGAGTCGGAAATAAAATCCATAGAAATATGGGTCCATGGCCTCTTGGGTACAGGTAAATGGCATTAACAAACCACTAGAACGAGAGCAAGGCTTGGAACGAAAGCAAGTCCCACAGGACTGCACAAAGTCCCTGACATCACGAGACAAAAGTAGGCTACCAAAAGGACCGACTCACCAAGTCTCTGGTACCAAAAATCCCGGGAAGACCAGCCAACGTGGAACAATGAATCTCAGACATCACACTCTTCTTCCACTGGTTTGGGACAAACAATTTCCCTACAGGGCAGCGCTCGGGTTTATCCTCCTGACACCCCTCCAGAGCCAGTCTCAAATTGGGCGAGATGGCGAGAAAGAACTACATCCTCTTTCAAAAGTAACAGCAGGATCAGATAACTCAGGAGAATTCGCAAAGAAACTCCTCGAGAGGGCATCCGCCTTAACATTCTTAGTGCCCAGAAGAAAAGAAACCACAAAATTAAAATGTGTGAAAAACAAGGCCCTTCTGGCCTGTCTAGGATTAAGTCGCTTGGCTGATTCGAGATAAACCAGGTTCTTATGGTCCGTGAGGACCACCACCTGATGTTTGGCTCCTTCCAGCCAATGTCTCCACTCTTCAAAGGCCCACTTCATGGCCAATAACTCCCGATTACCCACGTCATAATTACGTTCAGTTGGAGAAAATTTTCGAGAGAAAAAGGCACAAGGTTACTCTTAGAGGTCTCTGGATCCCTTTGGGACAAAACGGCACCTGCCCCAATCTCAGAGGCATCAACCTCCACCTGAAACGGCAGAGAAACATCAGACTGCCGTAGAACAGGAGCAGAAAATGAATCTCTGCTTAAGTTCCTGAAACGCAGAATCTGCCTCAGGAGGCCAATTCACCACATCGGAACCCTTTTTGGTCAAATCAGTCAATGGTTTAACATAACAGAGAAATTACCAATAAATTTATGATAAAAATTGGCAAAACCCAAAAATCTCTGAAGAGCCTTCAATGAAGTAGGTTGAACCAATCACAGATGGCCTGAACCTTGACCGGGTCCATTTCAATAACAGACGGAGACAAAATGAATCCCAGAAATGAGACCTTCTGTACCCCAAAAAGACAATTTGATCCCTTCTCATACAGAGCATTCTCTCTCAAAATCTGGAACACAGTCCGAACATGTTTCACATGAGAGTACCAGTCGTTGAAAAAATCAAGACATCATCCAAATAAATGATCAGAAATGTATCCACAAAATCCCTGAAAATATAATTCATGATGGATTGGAAGACGGAAGGGGCATTAGTAAGCCCAAAAGGCATCACTAGGTACTCAAAATGCCCCTCTGGGGTATTAAACGCCGTCTTCCATTCATCCCCGTGCTTAATGCGAATAAGGTTATACGCCCCCCTGAGGTCAAGCTTGGTAAACCAACTAGCATTTTTCACTCTGGAAAATAGGTCAGAAATCAAGGGTAACGGATATTGATATTTAACAGTGATTTTATTCAGGAGGCGATAACAATACACGGCCTCAATGAAACATCCTTTTTGGCCACAAAGAAAAAACCGGCACCCAAGGGTGAAGAGGAAGGTCTGATATGACCCTTCTTCAATGACTGTTGATATAAGATCGCATAGCATCGTGTTAAGGTACAGATAAATTAAAAAGGCGACCTTTAGGAAATTTACCACCAGGCACTAACTCAATAGAGCAATCATAGCTCCTGTGAGGAGGTAAGGATGCAGACTTGCTCTCACTAAACACATCAGAAAAATCAGTCAAAAAGTCAGGGACATCCTGAGACTGCGGAGAGGCAGAAAAAATAGGAGTGTCAGTATTAACACATTGGCAGCCCCAATTGGTCACAGATACATATTTCCAATCCAAAACAGGATTATGAGTCTGTAACCAAGGGAAACCCAGTACAATAATATCATGCAGATTATGCAACACTAGAAGTTTGCAACTCTCCTGATGATCTGGTTCAACCCTCATTATCACCTGAGTAGAAAACTGGGGTTTATTCTCCGCCAAAGGGGTGGAATCAATGCCCAGTAAAGGAATAGACTTCCGCAGGGGTATCATGGGAAACCTACAACGTTTGGCAAAGTCAAAATCCATCAAGTTAATAGCTGCTCCTGAATCAACAAAAGCCTGAGCAGAAAATGTGGACAGGGAGCAAATCAGGGTAACAGTCAGCAGAAATTTAGTCTGAACACTACCCAAGACAACTGAGCGTGCAAATCGTCTTCCCGCTTAGGGCAGACGGAAATAGCATGAGAGGCGTCACCACAGTAGAAACATAACCCATTGCGCTTTCGAATCTCATGACGCTGAGCCCCAGAAGTCACTCCATCACACTGCATGGGCTCAGGAGCTGGCACACAAGGCAACAATATCTCACGCATACCTCTGCGCTCACGCAAATGTCTGTCAATTTGAATAGCCAAAGACATAGAATCATTGAGACCAGAGGGAACAGGGAATCCCACCATTATGTCCTTTACATTTTCTGACAGACCCTTCCGAAAAAGGGCTACCAAAGCATCATCATTCCATTTGGTCAGGACTGCCCACTTTCGGAATTTCTGACAGTATAGCTCAGCGTCTTCACGACCCTGATTTAATGCCAACAAGGTCTTTTCAGCTCGATCAGTGACATTAGGTTCATCATACAATAACCCCAGAAATTGAAAAAATACATCAACATCACTCAAAACAGGATCCCCAGGGGTCAGGGAAAAAGCCCAATCTTGATGGTCGCCGCGCAGCAGAGAGATGACAATTTGAACCTGCTGTGCTGCGTTCCCTAAGGACTTAGGCTTCAAGGCAAAAAACAACTTACAGTTATTTTTGAAATTCAGAAATTTAGACTGATCCCCAAAAATAAATCTGGTATGGGGATCCTAGGTTCCACAACCGGCAACCGAGCAAGATAGGTAGCAATACTCTGAACCTCAGCGGCAAGCGCTCCACACGGCCAGACAACTGTGCAAACTCCATTGAGAAAAAAAAAATTCCTCCTCAGTACCCATAGAAAAAGAGGGAAAAAAATGCAACAAACAGAAAAAAAAAGAAAAAATTCTGACAACTCCCTTTTCTTTTTCTTTTTTTATTATTTTACCCGTCTTTGAGTACCATATAATTCTCAGTTTGGCCGGTAATACTGTTATTTTTCGGTAGCTGAGGAGAAATTGCAAAAATAGCAAAGTAGTAATACACAAAAGAGGCTGGAAACTATTGGATTGCAGTACCCTAAACTAACCGCCACACTACAAGTAGCCGTGGAGCGTACCTATGGTGATCCTAGACGCCTCGTCACAGCCGGAGAGATAACTACACCTAAAGGCAGAAAGGTGAAAGCTATTGCCCCGGAGCAGAACCCCCAAAGAAATAGGAAGCCCTCAAACATTTAATGGCGGTTAGACAAGAAGAAAATACGGACACAGACAGAAAATAGAATGAGCAAACGCTGGGGCCCAATCTGTCTAGATAGAAAAGTATAGGAAAGAATTCTGACTGCAACACAAAAAACCCTGACAAAAATACCAACACTTCTGATTAACAAAAAACCTGAGATCACACGATCTCCACCACATAAATCAGATCTCTGGTGTAACACACAGAAACTCAGCAAACAGAAAGTGACAAAGGAACAGAGCAAAAGTGCAAACACAAAATGAGCACAATTGCAGCGCCAGACCCCAAAAGGGAACCAGGCTGAAGTCCACTGCAAGCAGCAAACCAGCAAGGGAAAATTCAACCAGAGGAAAAAAAACAGCAAATCACTTATCTGAATGAAAGCAGGAATGCAATCTGAGCTCCAAGCAAGACCAGGAAGAACAGATGATTACCGGCAAGGCTGAAGGGAACTCAGGTCACTTATATCAGACCATTCAGAGACAGCTGAAGGCCATTCAGTAATTAGTTCATTACCCTCATCAACCACCGGAGGGAGCGCCAGCTCAGAAGTCGTCTCCAGAGTATTAACAACATCAGGGATTCACCAGACTTGAGACCACCTTGACGATGGTTGGTGGGCTTTTAATATTTGGCCAAATGTTATACTAAGCGTCTCAAATTTTTACTTATACACCAAAGCCATATTGCTATTCAAAATTTCATGTATTCCATATTGTCATGCTTTAGTATGTTAGAGTGCAACCTTTTCTCATATGTTTTACATAGGGGTAGCACCCCTTGATTTGCACCTAATTCACATTAGTCTGGATGTGCCAGTCAGGTTTTTTTGTCTTTTGAATGTTAGCTAACTGACCGAGCACTCCGCCCTCACCAGGTGGTGATTTTAATTACAGCAGGTCTCTACTTACCCATATATGCAGACATTACTGACAGAGGTGTCCACATTCACCCAGAAATTCAGATATCAGCCTAATAGAGGTATGTTCACATAAGTCAGGGACTCACCAGACTTGAGACCACCTTGACGATGGTTGGTGGGCTTTTAAATATTTGGCCAAATGTTATACTAAGCATCTCAAATTTTTCCTTATACTCCAAAGCCATATTGCTATTCAAAATTTCATGTATTCCATATTGTCATGCTTTAGTATGTTAGAGTGCAACCTTTTCTCGTATGTTTTACATGGGGGTAGCACCCCTTGGTTTGCACCTAAGTCACATTAGTCTGGATGTGCCAGTCAGGTTTTTTTGTCTTTTGAATGTTAGCTTACTGACCGAGCACTCCGCCACCATCAGGTGGTGATTTTAATTACAGCAGGTCTCTACTTACCCATATATGCAGGCACTACTGACAGAGGTGTCCACATTCACCCAGAAATTCAGATATCAGCCTAATAGAGGTATGTTCACATAGGTCAGGGGCTCACCAGACTTGAGACCACCTTGACGATGGTTGGTGGGCTTTTAATATTTGGCCAAATGTTATACTAAGCGTCTCAAATTTTTCCTTATATTCCAAAGCCATATTGCAATTCAAAATTTCATGTATTCCATATTGTCATGCTTTAGTATGTTAGAGTGCAACCTTTTCTCGTATGTTTTGCATGGGGGTAGCACCCCTTGGTTTGCACCTAATTCACATTAGTCTGGATGTGCCAGTCAGGTTTTTTTGTCTTTTGAATGTTAGCTTACTGACCGAGCACTCCGCCACCACCAGGTGGTGATTTTAATTACAGCAGGTCTCTACTTACCCATATATGCAGGCATTACTGACAGAGGTGTCCACATTCACCCAGAAATTCAGATATCAGCCTAATAGAGGTATGTTCACATAGGTCAGGGACTCACCAGTAGAGTTGAGCGATACTTTCCTATACCAATAAGTATCGGATCGGAATTGGTATCGCCGATACCCAAAAAGTATCGGCGATACCCGATACCGATACCGGAAATCCAATGTAAGTCAATGGTAACAAAATATCGGAATTAAAAAAACCCATTCTTGCCTTGTTGGTTAATTGTACATGAAGGAAAACAACAAAGAGTAATGTAGAATGTATTGGGGGAGGTTGAGGAGACATTAAAGGCATAGATGTTTAACCCAATCAAATGGAATAGCATTAATTTTTTTTTTTTTAAAGATGTTCGGATTGACGAAGAAAATGACAATGTTGTTAACCTTTTTTCTATTTTGGCAAATATGTATGTTTCACAACTTCCATGCTCTTCACCTTTTTAACTTTTGCCTCACTTTCTCCTTCATAATCTTCAGCAGCATCATCTTTTTCATCCAATTATTCTTCATCTTCACCTTCTTTATCTTCTTCTTAAACTTCTTGCTATTCATCTTTTTGTTAACATTACTCATATTGTTCTTATTAAACTATTATTCTTCTTCATATTCTACTTCATCTTCATCTTCTTCATCATATTCTTATTTGTGACAGAGATTCCTGTACTTGTAATCTGTAAAAGTATGAATTTTTCTTCTTTCCGTTCTTGCTGTCACAAAAGATTTAAATTACAACAGTATTTGTCCGTGTTCAGTTTAGCCTGCAGCAGCAGGCATTTTCCAGGGGCACCACGAGGAGGAACGGACTCACCCCCATACACTGCTTATTCTTCGTCTGCTTATAATTTAGAGCATATATTTTGCTCTTCATTTTGGTCTTATACTTCATGCTCTTCTGCTTTTTGATCTTCTGCTTATTGCTCTTCTGTCTCTTGTTCTGTATCTTGTAGTTTGTCTTAACCTTCTTTGTCCTGTTGGTGATCTTCTTCTGGGTAATCTTTTATTTCTTCTTTGTGATGGTGTTCAGGCTGGTTGGCTTGATGCTCGTCGTCCTTGTGGTCGTCATCTTCTTCGGGGTGGTCATCAGGGTCATCGTCTTCATTGTTGGAGATCCAGAGTGATTACCCAAAAAAACATTTAAAAAATCTTAAATTTGCAAATGTAGCTGAAGGTACAAGAAGGCTGACTAACTTCCGAGAACCAGCTGACGTTACTGGAACCCGGACGGGTATCAGATGGTACAAGAGACAATGGAAGTAACGAGGACCAGCTGACTGTGCTGGAACCCGGAGGGGCAGCAGAAGGAAAAGAGCCAATGGCACAACCGAGGACCAGCTGACGTTACTGGGACACGGTTACTAAGCAGGAGGTACCTGTGCTCCAAAGCACTACCAAGGACAAGCAGACATTGCAGGAACTCTGATACCGAGATGGAGGCACCTAGGCCAAAGGCACTGTGGAGAACCAGCTGACGGTACTGGAACCCGGACGGGTAGCAGAAGGTACAAGAGCCAATGCAAGTAACAAGGACCAGCTGACTGTGCTGGAACCCGGAGGGGCAGCAGAAGGAAAAGAGCCAATGGCACAACCGAGGACCAGCTGACGTTACTGGGACACGGTTACTAAGCAGGAGGTACCTGTGCTCCAAAGCACTACCAAGGACAAGCAGACATTGCAGGAACTCTGATACCGAGATGGAGGCACCTAGGCCAAAGGCACTGTGGAGAACCAGCTGACGGTACTGGAACCCGGACGGGTACCATAAGGCACCCATGAAAATGTAAGTTGACAGGCCGCAAGCCGTCCGCAGTTACCGAATCACACAGTCCTACAGTGGGTGCTTGTCCTATTGTCACAACGGAAACAGCCTTTATTTACATATCCCACAGCACACATAGGAATCACCTAAACTGCAGGCACCATAGAGTCGGCTAACCCGAATGCAACACGACAGGACAACTTATTGGAGGCTAATTGACGTTGACACTGCCAGGAAACAGATGTCGTGCTGTAACCAGGCTGGGCAGGAGTCAGTACCCGTGCCAATTACTTCCGAGCAACAACTGGCGCTGTTGGAGCCCAGGGATGAGAAGAGAAGAGGGTGGAGGCAGCAGGACTTTTTACCGTACACACAGCAGGGGAACAGCTGACATTAGTGAACCCCAGTAACACAGGAGCAAGTGTTGACTGTGCTAACAGCACTTCATGGCAACAACTGGCGTTGTTGGAGCCCAGGGATGAGAAGAGAAGAGGTTGGAGGCAGCAGGACTTTTTGCCGTACACACAGCAGGGGAACAGCTGGCGTTACTAAACCCCACTAACACTATAGCTTGTGTATTGGTCTGTGGACACGACACTTCTGAGCAACAACTGGCAGTGTTGTAGCCCAGGGAGTAGAGTTCAGGTGGTAGAAAGTGTGATACACCAAAGGGGATCTTGCTGGATGGGAGATATATTTCTTCTAGCAGACTGAAGTTTGGTCAGGATTTTCCATGATCACAAGGACCTGTGATGAGGTCATAGTCACGTGATCAGGTCAGCTGATGTGTACCTCACCTGAGGGTGTGGACTAGGCCTATTTAACAAGAAGCTGTGGGAGTATGAGGAGGGGAAGGAAGGAAGGAGTTTGGCTGGAGACAGGCTGGAAGAGTGTTTTGTTACAGTGTGTCAGTGTGCACCAGGAAGCGAGTACCAGACCACCCGGAATGGCACCTGGCGGTCTCTGCTGACCTGCAGCCGCTTAGTTAAGGCCGTCCCAAGCAAGGGTGAGTCTGGGACCAGTGGTTCTCCAAACTGGAGTGATTTATGTTCTGTTTTGATTTTGTTATCTGGACTTTTGTTGAACCCGTCATTAAAACCACTGAACTTTGAACTGAATGCCTGTGTGTTTACCTCATTACTGCGGCCCGGCCCCTGCCTACCAGAGCGGATACCTACAAAAGATATACATAACAGGAGACATGGATAACGTTGCCAACCAGTTATTTAATCGGAAAGCGGACAGGCAAATTCAGGCGAGATCCATGCCTTGTTCATTTTCAGAAAAGTAAGCCGGTCTACATTATCGGAGGATAGTCGCATGCGACGGTCTGTTAGTACACCTGCAGCACTAAAGACGCGCTCCGATAATACACTGGCAGCAGGGCAAGCCAGCACCTCCAATGCATACTGGCTAAGCTCTGGCCATGTATCCAGCTTAGAGACCCAAAACTTGAATGGGGAAGAGCCATCTGGGAGTACACTGAGAGGGCAAGACATGTAGTCTGTCACCATCTTACGGAAACGTTGCCTCCTGCTGACTGGAGCCGTCTCGGATGGTGTACACATTGGTGGCGCTGCCACAAAACTTCGCCACATTTGGAACATACTGGTCTTGCCCTGTGCAGAGGCGCTGCTTGTGCTCCCTGTTGTTGCAGAGCTGTCTCCACTGCCTCGACGCACAGAGCTGCTTTGTAAAGCAGTAGCAGCAGCAGTGCTCTCGGCTGGAATGGAGAACATTATGGATTGCACCAGTGTGTCTTGGTACTCCCGCATTTTACGCTCCCGGTTCAACGGTGTGATGAGGCTTTGTAAGTTGTCCCGGTAGAGAGGGTCTAGGAGGGTGTACACCCAATAATCAGACGTGGTGAGAATGTGGGCAATGCGGCGGTCGTTTCTCAGGCACTGCAGCATGAAATCAACCATGTGCTGCAGACTCCCAACTGGCCAAGAAACGCAGTCCCCTGCAAGAGGCGTAATCTCTGCCTGCTCTGCATCACCCCACCCTCGCTCTACATACTGACTAGAGCGTTGTGTACCTCCCTCTGGAGCGATGTCTTCCTCCTCCATTGACTCCTCCTCATCCTCCTCACAAAGTGAGCCCTGCCCAGCCCTTTGTGAGGAATCACGTTGCGCTGACTGTCCAGAAGGTGATGGAATTTGTGACTCCTCATCCTCCACCTCTTCCAAAACCTCATCCCTTAGTGCTTGCAGTGTTTTTTAAAGCAGGCAGATAAGGGGGACAGTCAGGCTGACTAGTGCATCATCTGCACTCGCCATCCGCGTTGACTCATCAAACGCACGCAAAACGTAGCAGATGTCCTTCATAGAGGCCCACTCAGTAGTGGTGAAGTGTGAACGGCGCAAATTGCGCCTGATGCAGCTGATACTCCATTACTGCTGGCTGCTGCTCACACAACCGCTCCAACATATGTAACGTGGAATTCCACCTGGTGGCTACGTCACATATGATGCGATGTTCAGGAAGGCGAAATCTGCGTTGCAGAGCTGCAATGCGCGATCTGGCCATGCTGGAACGTCGCAAGTGAGCGCACTCTAGGCGGACCTTGTGCAGCAGTGCATCAACATCCGGATAGTCCCTCAAAAAACTCTGCATGACCAAGTTGAGCACATGTGCCAGACATGGTATGTGAGTGAGGTTGCCAAGGCCCAGAGGCTGCCACCAGATTTCGGCCATTGTCACACACTACCAAGCCTGGCTGGAGATTCGCTGGCAAAAACCACACGTCGCTCTCCTGCTTGATGGCATTCCAGAGCTCCTGCGCTGTGTGGCTTTGATTCCCCATGGAAATTAATTTCAGGACGGCTGTTGACGTTTGGCCACTGCTGTGCTCATATCGGTCGCAACAGGTAAGCGTTCACGGGTCCATGTGGAGGTAGACCGTGACGGCTCCTGCAGCGATGATTCTGAGGAACTGGAGTAGGAGGAGGAGTCAATGTGTACAAACTTGATTCCTGCAATCCTTGGAGTTGGCAGAACACGTACAGCGCCACTCGCAAGATCTGTACCCGGCTCCACAACATTGACCCAATGGGCAGTGAGGGAAAGGTATCGTCCCTGGCCATGGGTACTGGTCCACGCATCGGTGGTCAGGTGGACCTTGCTACTGACGGCGTTTAGTAGCGCATGTTTAGTTTTTCCCTCAACATGCTTTTGCAGACCAGGGACGGCTTGCCTGCTGAAATAAAATCGGCTTGGCACATTGTATTGTGGGACTGCCAATGCCATTAAGTTACGGAAACTGTCAATCTCCACCAGCCTGAATGACAGCATTTCAAGGGACAGGAGTTTTGCAATGCCAGCATTCAGAGCCTGTGCTCGTGGATGGTTTCCCGAGTATGGCCGTCTTTTATCCCATGCCTGTGCTACCGATGGCTGTTTTGTGACCTTGGAGTGTGAGGATGACAGGGAACTTGCTGCTGTGGGTGGAATAACACTTTGTCTCTGGACAACAGTGACCAATTTTTTCCATGGCGATCGCCGAACCAGCTGTGCGTGAGCTGGAGGAAGAGGCTCCAACACGACCTGAAGATGTAGGTGGTGCTGTAGGTTGGCCTACATCTCCAGTGTGTCTTTGTAACTCAACTACGTGCTTTGTCCGCACATGTTTCCACATATTTGTGGTATTGAGGTTACTGACACTTTTACCTCTTTTTACTTTTTGATTACACAGCTTGCATTTGACATAGCAAATATCATCTGCAAGTGTGACAAAAAAGGACCACGCAGTGCAAGTCCTGGGAGCGCCCGTTTTGACTTTTGGAAGAGAACTGCTCCGAACAGGTGCCAAACTGGAGGCTACAGGCAACCGAGTCTGCAGCCTACCTCTCCCTCTGTTTGGACCGTTGGGGCAATCTCTTCCTCAGAGCTGCTCCCACCACCTTCCTGTTCCTCACGCCATGTTGGGTCTTGGACCTCATCATCTCCACTACCCTCTTCCAACACCTGCTGCTGTTGGGTGGTCTGGCCAGCACCATGCTCAACAGAAACTGGCACCTGAGTCTCATCATCATCAGATGCGTTCTGCGGTGTGCTGACCATCGGCACTGGCTCACCCGCCTCTTCTGATTCAGAGAGACACAGCTGTTGCGCATCACTGCATACTCCCTCTTCTTCACATTCCAGAATGCTGCTTGGCTGGGCCCCTGTTTGCAAGCCAACAGATTCTGAGAACAGAAGCAGAGACTCAGCTGGCTCTTGTACAGAACTCTCTGACTGCCTGGGCAATTTGGCAGGCGGTGAAGAGACAGATGGTTGTTCAACAGTGCTGTGGTCCTGAGAGGAGGTGGAAGCAATTGAAGTCGATGCATTGGCTGCCATCCAACCAACAACGGCTTCAATTTGTTCTTCCCGCAGCAGGGGGGTACGCCGAGCTCCTACAAAAGTGCGCATAAAGGAACGCTCACGGGGAATACTGGTGGATGCTGTGTCACTGGGGGCGGCAGCAGCCACAGAATCCCCACGTCCTCTCCCTGCTGAAACTCCACGGCCACGACCACGTGCCTTACTCCTGCCTTCTTCATCTTGTAGATTGATAAAGAAAGTCAGAAAAGTTTAAGGCCTAAGTGTTGTTATTCTGCAGAGACTGCAGTGAACACTGCAGACAACTGTTCACTAGGTGTGAAAGGCCCCTTTCTGTTCTTCTATAGTGTTTGCAACCAATGTATTGTATACGGATGGAAGCGCGTCACACTAATAGATTTGAGTTATTTGAAATAGAATGGAGCAGCACCAATTAGAGAAAAATTTCAAGGATGAGGCAGTGACACACGCTCAGCAGACTACAACCAGCAGTGGTTGAAGAACTAACTGGAGCGTGATCTGCACTCCAAAAATGAAAACCTCAGACTACAGTGAACACTGCACACAACTGTTCACTAGGTGTGAAAGGCCCCTTTGTGTACTTCTATAGTGTTTGCAACCAATGTATTGTATACGGATGGAAGCGCGTCACACTAATAGATTTGAGTTATTTGAAATAGAATGGAGCAGCACCAATTAGAGAAAAATGTCAAGGATGAGGCAGTGACACACGCTCAGCAGACTACAACCAGCAGTGGTTGAAGAACTAACTGGAGCGTGATCTGCACTCCAAAAATAAAAACCTCAGACTACAGTGAACACTGCACACAACTGTTCACTAGCTGTGAAAGGCTCCTTTGTGTACTTCTATAGTGTTTGCAACCAATGTATTGTATACGGATGGAAGCGCGTCACACTAATAGATTTGAGTTATTTGAAATAGAATGGAGCAGCACCAATTAGAGAAAAATGTCAAGGATGAGGCAGTGACACATGCTCAGCAGACTACAACCAGCAGTGGTTGAAGAACTAACTGGAGCGTGATCTGCACTCCAAAAATGAAAACCTCAGACTACAGTGAACACTGCACACAACTGTTCACTAGCTGTGAAAGGCTCCTTTGTGTACTTCTATAGTGTTTGCAACCAATGTATTGTATACGGATGGAAGCGCGTCACACTAATAGATTTGAGTTATTTGAAATAGAATGGAGCAGCACCAATTAGAGAAAAATGTCAAGGATGATGCAGTGACACACGCTCAGCAGACTACAACCAGCAGTAGTTGAAGAACTAACTGGAGCGTGATCTGCACTCCAAAAATGAAAACCTCAGACTACAGTGAACACTGCACACAACTGTTCACTAGCTGTGAAAGGCTCCTTTGTGTACTTCTATAGTGTTTGCAACCAATGTATTGGATACGGATGGAAGCGCGTCACACTAATAGATCACTGTTAATTTCAATTGAATGGAGCAGCACCAATTCCACAAAATAAAAAAAAAAAGAGTCAGTGAGTGACACGTGCAGATGACTACAAACAGCGTTGGATGCAGAGCAAACTGCAGCGTCACCTGCACTCACACACACACCTTGCACAGAGCTGTGAAAACAACGCTGCAAGGAAAAAGGATGATTTACAGAGCGGTTTCTCAAATAGCCTGCCTACACAGCAATTCACAAAAACGCTATCTGTAACTGTCCCTCAGAGTCAGCAGAGCAGCGTTCTGTCCCTAACTGAATTCACAGCACAGTGACGCTAAAATGGCGGCGGCGCCTTTTATAGTGCATTCTGACATCATTTGAGCATCCAATCACAGCCATGCCATTTGTTAACATGACCGCAGCATTACAGGATGTGCCCACACTTCCTAGGATTCCTCATTGGCTGTCTAAAATCACATTGCCTCTCAAAGAATTATGGGAACTTCCGATTCCGGTATACGATATATGAAAAATATCGGAACTAAGTATCGGAATTCCGATACAGCGAATATCGGCCGATACCCGATACTTGCGGTATCGGAATGCTCAACTCTACTCACCAGACTTGAGACCACCTTGACGATGGTTGGTGGGCTTTTAATATTTGGCCAAATGTTATACTAAGCGTCTCAAATTTTTCCTTATACTCCAAAGCCATATTGCTATTCAAAATTTCATGTATTCCATATTGTCATGCTTTAGTATGTTAGAGTGCAACCTTTTCTCGTATGTTTTACATGGGGGTAGCACCCCTTGGTTTGCACCTAATTCACATTAGTCTGGATGTGCCAGTCAGGTTTTTTTGTCTTTTGCATGTCAGCTTACTGACCGAGCACTCCGCCCCCACCAGGTGGTGATTTTAATTACAGCAGGTCTCTACTTACCCATATATGCAGGTGTTGTGAATGTTTTAGAAATGAATTCTGAGCAGAAGCTCCCTCTGGTGGTTACAAACAGTACTGAACCATTCAATGAGGATTGGCAATCAGGAATTACAGACTGGCTGGATATAAGGGACGTTCCCTCCCATCATGGTTGCCGGTGATCAATTGTTCTTGTCTCAACTTTGTTTCCTGGTTCACTTGGAAGCTTTCTGAGTCTTGCCTCTTCACCTGCTCTCAGATAAGATATTTTCTGTTTTTTGTTTTTGTGCTTGCCATTTGCATATTTCTCTGCATTTCTGTGAGGTTGGCCAGGTTCCCCTCCTCGGGGGCTTGGGCTCCTCTTGGTTCCTCTGGAGCCACTGTTGTTTGTTCATTTGCCTTTTCCAGTTTTTTCAGTGGCTGCGGCTTAGTTTTGTTACACCAGAAAACTAATTTAGGTGGTAGAGGTCGTGTGATCTCAGGTGTTTTTGCAATTAGTAGCGTTGGCTTTTTTTAGGGTTTTTTTTTGGATTGCAGTAAGTATCCTTCCTATCCTTTTCTGTCTAGGCAGATTGGGCCCCAGCGTTTGCTCATACTATTTTCTGTCTGTGTCTGTATTTCCTCTTGTCTGGCCGCCATTACATGTTTGGGGGCTTCCTATGTTCTTTGGGGATCTGCTCCGGGGCAGATAGCTTTCCTCTTTCTACCTTTAGGTGTAGTTAACCTCTCAGGCTGTGACGAGGCATCTAGGACCAACGTGGGAACGCTCCACGGCTGCCTTTAGTTGTGGTGGTTAGTCAGGGTACTGCAATCCAGTAGATTCCAACCTCTCTGGTGTATTGCCGTTTTTGCCTGCTCTCCTCAGCTACCAAAACATAACAGTATCACCGGCCCAAACTGAAAATTATATGGTACTCACAGAAGGGATAAATAGTGTGCAAAGAAAAAAGGTTGTCAGAATTGTCAGAGATTTTTTTTTCTGTTTGTTGCATTTTTTCCCTCTTTTTCTCTGGGTGCTGAGGAGGATTTTTTTTTTCAATGGAGTTTGCACAGTTGTCTGGCCGTGTGGATCAGCTTGCCACTGAGGTTCGGAGTATTGCTACCTATCTTGCTAGGTTGCCAGTTGTGGAACCCAGGATCCCCATGCCAGATTTGTTTTTGGGGAATCGAGCTAAATTTCTGAATTTCAAAAATAACTGTAAGTTGTTTTATGCCTTAAAACATAAGTCCTCAGGGAACGCAGCACAGCAGGTTCAAATTGTCATCTCTCTCCTGCGGCGATCCTCAGGATTGGGCTTTTTCCCTGACACCTGGGACCCTGTTTTGAGTAATGTTGATGCATTTTTTCTGGCTCTGGGGTTATTGTACGATGAACCTAATGTCACTGATCAAGCTGAAAAAACCTTGTTGGCATTAAATCAGGGGCTTGAGGACGCTGAGTTGTACTGTCAGAAATTCCGAAAGTGGGCAGTCCTGACCAAATGGAATGATGATGCTTTGGCAGCCCTTTTTCGAAGGGTCTGTCAGAGAATGTAAAAGATGTTATGGTGGGTTTCCCTGCTCCCTCTGGTCTCAATGATTCCATGTCATTAGCGATTCAAATTGACAGACGTTTGCTTGAGCGTAGAAGTATGCGTGGAATAGTGTTGCCTTGTGAACCAGCTTCTGAACCCATGCAGTGTGATAGAGTGGCTTCTGCGGCACAGCGTCATGAGTTTCGAAAACGCAATGGGTTATGTTTCTACTGTGGTGATGCCTCTCATGCTAGTTCAGACTGCCCTAAGCGGGGAAGACGTTTTGCACGCTCAGTTGTCTTTGGTAGTGTTCAGACTAAATTTCTGTTGACTGTTACCCTGATTTGCTCCCTGTCCACATTTTCTGCTCAGGCTTTTGTTGATTCGGGAGCAGCTATTAACCTGATGGATTTTGATTTTGCTAAACGTTGTGGGTTTCCCTTGATACCCATACGTGTTGTGAATGGGTTTGAGATGAGTTCTGAGCGGAGGCTCCCTCTGGTGGTTACAAGCGGTGCTAGTGAAGATTGTGAGGACTGGGAATCAGGTGTTTCTGACTGGTCTTATATAAGGGAGTCATTTTCCCATCAGGGTTGCCGGTGATCAATTGTTCTGGTCTGAATCCTTCATTCCAGTTTCCCTTGTAGCCTGCTGTGTCGTGTCTGCATCTCCTGCTATCAGATAAGACCATTTCTTCTTTTGTGTTTGTACTATATTTTTGCATTTTCTCCTGCACTTCTGTGGGGGCCTTCTGGGTCCCCTCCAGGGGCTTCTGCCCTCTCAGTTTAGTTCAGCCACTGAGTTTTGTTCTTTTGTTTTTTCCAGTTTTTTCAGTGGCTGCTGTTTTGATTTTGTTACACCAGAGAGCTAATTTAGGTGGTAGAGGTCGTGTGATCTCAGGTGATTTTGAAATTAGTAGAGTTGGTGTTTTTCAGGGTTTTCTGAGATTGCAGTAAGTACCCTTCCTATCCTTTTCTATTTAGATAGTTTGGGCCCCAGCGTTTGCTCATACTATTTTCTTTCTGTGTCAGTATTTCCTCTTGTCTAACCGCCATTACATGTTTGGGGGCTTTCTATTATCTTTGGGGTTCTGCTCCAGGGCAGATAGCTTTCCTATTTCTATCTTTAGGTGTAGTTAGTTTCTCAGGCTGTGACGAGGCGTCTAGGACCAACGTAGGAACGCTCCACGGCTGCCTCTAGTTGTGGTGGTTAGTCAGGGTACTGCAATCTCATAGATTCCAACTGCTCTGGTGTATTGCTTTATTTTTGCCTGTACTCCTCAGCTACCGAAACATAACACATACGGAAGTCTATTCCCCTACTGGGGATTGATTCTACCCCTTTGGCTGAGAATAAACCCCAGTTCTCTACTTAGGTGATAATGAGGGTTGAACCTGATCATCAGGAGAGTTGCAAATTTTTGGTGCTGCATAATCTGCATGACATTATTGTACTAGGTTTCCCTTGGTTACAGTCTCATAATCCTGTTTTGGATTGGAAATCTGTGTCTGTAACCAGTTGGGGCTGCCAATGTGTTAATGCCAACACTCCTGTTTTTTCTGCCTCTCCCCAGGCTCAAAATGTTCCTGACTTTTTGACTGATTTTTTGATGTGTTTAGCGAAAGTAAATCTGCATCCTTAGCCCCCCCATAGGAGCTATGACTGCGCTATTGAATTAGTGCCTGGTAGTAAATTCCCTAAAGGTCGCCTTTTTAACTTGTCTGTACCTGAACATGACGCTATGCGGTCTTATATCAAGGAGTCATTGGAGAAGGGTCATATCAGACCATCCTCTTCACCCTTGGGTGCCGGTTTTTTTTTTGTGGCCAAAAAGGATGGTTCATTAAGGCCGTGTATTGATTATCGTCTCTTGAACAATATCACTGTGAAATATCAATATCCGTTACCCTTGATTTCTGACCTGTTTTCCAGGGTGAAAAGTGCTACTTGGTTTACCAAGCTTGACCTCAGGGGGGCGTATAACCTTATTCGCATTAAGCACGGGGATGAATGGAAGACGGCGTTTAATACCCCAGAGGGGCATTTTGAGTACCTAGTGATGCCCTTTGGGCTCACTAATGCTCCTTCCGTCTTCCAGTCCTTCATGAATGACATTTTCAGGGATTTTGTGGATGAATGTCTGATTGTTTATTTGGATGATATCTTGATTTTTTCCAATGACTGGGACTCTCATGTGAAACTTGTTCGGACTGTGTTCCAGATTTTGAGAGAGAATGCTCTGTATGTGAAGGGATCAAAGTGTCTTTTTGGCGTACAGAGGATCTCATTTCTGGGATTCATTTTGTCTCCATCTGTTATTGAAATGGACCCGGTCAAGGTTCAGGCCATCTGTGATTGGGTCCAACCTACTTCATTAAAGGCTCCTCAGTAGAGTTGAGCGATACTTTCCGATATCAAAAAGTATCGGAATCGGAATGGTATCGCCGATACCATTAAAATATCGGCGATACCCGATACCGATACTGGAAATCCAATGTAAGTCTATGGGAACAAAATATAGTAACTAAAAAAACCTCTTTCTTTCCTTGTAAACACTAAATATACACACATAGAATACATATATATATATACATGTCATTGTGACATATATATACATATATTTATAGTTTATACACTTCTACATAGTAAAATAGCCTCTGATTCAATTGCCGGGTAAAGCCGGCTTTTGTGAAAAGACAGAAGCACCCGACATGAAATGACACTTGGTTTACATAGAGTTAACCATGTCTTTTCATGTAGTTTGATATCTGATTTGCACAAACAATTACATGAGTGTAAATGTGCAAAATTTCACACCTGTAGGGGTTAATTAAAGGTGTAAATTCGTTGTAAAAAAAACCGGACTTTTTTGCTACGAATTTTTAACCCCTACAGGTGTGAAATTTTGCACACTTACACTCATGTAATTGTTTGTGCAAATCAGATATCAGACTACATGAAAAGACATGGTTAACTCTATGTAAACCAAGTGTCATTTCATGTCGGGTTCTGCATTTTCACAAAAGCCGGCAATTGAATTAGCGGCTATTATACTATGTAGAAGTGTATGAACTATAAATATAAATATATATATATATATATATATATATATATGTGTCACAATTCAATGACATGTATATATATATAATGAGGTGTAAAATTGCTGAAAAAAAATGCGTGGGCTCCCGCCCTATTTTCGCAACCAGACAGACAAAGCCAGTGAGTGGGGGCAGATAATAATAGCCCAGAGAGGGACCATTATTTTTGCCCCCCCTGGCTACTAACATCTGCCCCCAGACACCCCAGAAAAGACAAATCTATAATTAGATTCGCCCTTTCTGGCACTTTGCCCGTCTATTCCCATTGCCCTGTAGCGGTGGCAAATGGGTTAATATGGGGTTAAAGCCACCTTGCTATTGAAAGGTGACCTTAAGCCAGGTTAATAATTGAGAGCTGTCAATTAGACAACTATCAATTATTAATCCTATTGCATGAAATAAAAATAAAACACACACACTTTAATTAAAAATCATTTTAATGAAATAAAGACACATGTTTTTGACCATCTTTTATTTTACTGCAAAAACCATTTCCTGTAATAAAAATAAAATAAAAAAGCAAAATTATTCTTACCTATCCCATGCACAGTCAGGTCCAAGGGTGTAATCCTTCAGAAAGGGTTAATGTTTACTGCAGGGACCGCAGCTAATGCTGAAGCCTCACAGTAAACCCCCAAATGAATGAGTTCCTCTCCTGGCTCACAGGAGAGGAAGTGGAAAGTTTAATTGATTGCTTTCCACTTTTACTTCAGGTCAGCCAGGGACACAACCAGTGACGTCAGAGGGAACTGATTAACAAAAATAGGGGTTCTCTTCGAAAAAAAAATGGCGTGGGATCCCCCCTATTTTTGTTAACCAGCCTGATGAAGCAGACTGCTGAGGCATGGTATTTAAGGCTGTTAGGGAGCCAATATCCATGGACCTTGCCAGCAGCGTTGGACTGGAGTACCTTGGCCCACCAGAGAAAATTATTCTTGGGGCCCACCATCATACTTCCCAACCTTTGAAGAAGGGAAAGAGGGACAAAGGCTGTGGCACGCTGTGCCTGCTGCAGCAAATTTTAGGCCATGCCACGTTGCACCACAAACTGTCCAGGAGTTGGTGGATGCTTTAGTCCAGGTGTGGGAGGAGATCCTCAGGAGATCATCCGTCGTGCTCATCAGGAGCATGCCCAGAAGTTGTAGGGAGGTCATACAGCATACCTCCCAAATTTTGAAGACAGGAAAGAGGGCTAAAGGCTGCGGCGCGCTACGCGCCGCTGCAAATTTTAGGCCACGCCCCGACAACACCCATTTCACAGCTAATCACACCCATATCCTCGCCCCAAGCGTACCCATTTAGCACTGCTGATCACACTGACTGGTAATGAGGGCACAGTGGCTGGTACTGAGGAAAAGAAAGAAAGAGCAGCGAGAGAGAAAGAACAAGCAGAGAAAGAAAGAGAGGAAAGAAAGAAAAGAGAGAGAGAAAGAAAGAACAGAGAGAAAAAAGAACAGAGAGCGAGAAGGAAAGAACAGAGAGCGAGAAAGACTAGAGAGAGAAAGAAAGACTAGAGAGAGAGCCAGAGGCGTAGCTAGGGTTTTGGTTTAGTGGGGGCGAAACTTCTGAGTGGGCCCCTAATCAGAGAACCTCAACAAATGACTGCGCTGTTGCCAAAAATAATCTATATATAAAAAGACCAATATTGATATTACCGCCATATGGTCTGTGGTAAATAATACCAGTCCTACAGAACATATAATAGATTACAGCACAGGTACAGATAATGACTTACCGCTGATGTTCTTTCTAATGGAATTGTTCACTTTTCATTTCTTTTCCATCTGGCCCAGACCGACATGACGACTTCTCCAGCCAGGACTCGACTGCAGAGATTACAACAAAGACACATTTCACTTCTCATATTTTTAGCACTGTCTTGGTCACCAATTGGACTATTCTCAACCTGCACAAACTCCTTATCCTGCTGATACCCCAATACTGAGCCGCTGCTGCCATATGTGTCCCTATTTTTGCACCTGATACCCCAATACTGAGCCGCTGCTGCCGTATGTGTCCCTATTACTGCACCTGATACCCCAATACTGAGCTGCTGCTGCCCTATGTGTCCCTATTACTGCACCTGCTGTGTGGTTCTGTGTGACCTCTAAATTTTAAAGCACCCCTCTAGAATATAGTAATGCCGGGTGCAAGTGCCCTAGAAAACAGTGCCCACATTTTGTCCCCTAGACTGTAATAATGCCCTGTGTGCCTCTTTGACAGTCACAGTAACCCGAGTTCCCCTATAACAATAAGTGTCCACTTTACATTTAATAATGTCCCAAGTCTCCCCCTGTACATCTCCCCTATACACAGAATAAGCCCTCACTGGATATATACTGACCCCTTAATGTCTCCAAACTATTTAATGGGTCCAACACTGTATGATGGTCCCTAGATAGCATCCATACAGCATAATACACCAATAGTCCCTCAATATAGTATAATGCACCCCCAAAAGGCAGCCTCTATATTATAATAAACCCCCATAGGCAGAGTCTATAATATAATGCACCACCATAGGCAGCCGCTATATTATAAGCACCCCCATAGCAGCCTCTGTAGTATAATGCATCCCCATAGGGAGTCTCTGTAGTATAATGCACCCCAATATGGAGCCTCTGTAGTATAATGCAGCCCCCATATACAGCCTCTGTAGTATAATGCACCCCCATATACAGCCTCTGCAGTATAATGCACCCCCATTAAAAAAAAAAAAAAAAATCAATACTCACCTCCCGGCTCCTGTGCTGCTCACTGTTCTCCTCTCTGCGTCTGACAGCGGGCGCCGCAGGTGATGTCATCGCGCCCGCTGTCAGACGCTGAGAAGGGGATTATGGGAGAGAAGGAGCGCTCGCCCTTCTCTCTCTATGCGGTCAGCTGTATCGGCTGGATGCCGATACAGCTGACCCTCCGATGATGGGTGGGGGGCCCACTGCTGGCGCCGGGCCCCCCCACCGGCTGTTCAGGCCCCATAGCTTCCGGGCGGCAGAGCAGGGAGAGAAATTCTCCCTGCTCTGCCGCAGAATGTAACTGTAATCGGTGTGCTGTGCACGCCGATACAGTTACTGTAGCGTAGCTCCGGGTGGGCCCCCTCAGAGCGCTGGGCCCGGGGCCACCGCCCCCTCTGCCCCGCGACCTATCCTTTCAAATCAGGGCCCACCACCAGGAGCTGGGCCCACCGGAGGTTTCTCCGGTGTCCCGGTGGCTCAGTCCAACCCTGCTTGCCAGCCTGATAATACCAGGCCACAGCAGTCTGCTTATCTTTGCTGTTAACAAAAATAGGGATCCCCTCGAAAAAAAATTGGCGTGGGTCCCCGCTAATTTTGTTTACCAGCCAGATGAAGCAGACCGCTGAGGCCTGGATTTTCAGGCTGTTAAGGAGCCAAGATCCATGGACCTTGCCAGCCTGATAATACCAGGCCACAGCAGTCTGCATATCTTGGCTGATTAACAAAAATAGGGGATCCCCTCGAAAAAAATTAGTGTGGGGTCCCCCCTATTTTTGTTAACCAGCCAGATGAAGCAACCGCTGAGGCCTGGTTTTTCAGGCTGGTAAGGATCCAATATCCATGGACCTTGCCAGCCTGATAATACCAGGCCACAGCAGTCTGCTTAGCTTGGCTGGTTAACAAAAATAGGGGAATCCCCTCAAAAAAAAAACGGCGTAGGGGTCCCCCTATATTTTGTTAACCAGCCAAGTAAAATGCAGACTGCTGCGGCCTGGTATTAAAAGACTGTCAAGGCCCATGGATTTTGGCCCCAACAGCCTGATAATACCAGGCTACAGCAGCCCCACATTTGGCGCATCAAAAGATGTGCCAATTGTGGCACTTTACCCCGGCTCTTCCCACTTGCCCTGTAGCGGTGGCAAGCGGGGTAATAAGGGGTTAATGTCACCGTTGATTGCACGGTGACAATAAGCCCGGTTAATAATGGAGAGGCGTCAATAAGACACCGATCCATTATTAATCCCAAAGTTTTTAAATGTTTAAAAAAAAGACAAAGCAAGAAAAAAGTCTTTTAATGAAATAAAAGAGACAACACAGTTTTCATTAATTTTATTACTCTCTCATTCCTGCGACGCCATCGATCTCCTGTAAAAAAATTAAAAAAAAAAACCAACAGTATACCACCTGTCCGACGCAGTCCATAGTAACGAGTGTCCCACGACGATCCAGCTCTGCTACATCGGAATGCCAGGCAGAGCCTGACATCCCGGCGCAGCACAGCTGATTACCTGCTTCTCCGGCGGTGACGTCATCGGACTGCTTTAACGGCCGCGATTACCCAGCAGTCACTGCAGTTATCGCGAGAAACTGCATGTGACCGCCAGGGAGAAGAGGATGGCGGCCATCAAGCAGTCCAGGATGTGACCGCCGGAGATCTTCTGCAGGGTAAGTGCCGCTGACTCCTGACAGACCCGACCGACGGACACTGACAGTGACAGTGACATTCCGATTCCGGTATCCGATATGACGAAAATATCGGTACTCGGAATCGGAATTCCGATACAGCCAATATCGGCCGATACCCGATATTTGCAGTATCGGAATGCTCAACCCTACTCTTCAGAGATTCTTGGGTTTTTGACAATTTTTATCGTAAATTTATTGGTAATTTCTCTGTTATTGTTAAACCATTGACTGATTTGACCAAAAAGGGTTCTGATGTGGTGAAATTGGCCTCCTGAGGCAGTCTCTGCGTTTCAGGAACTTAAACAGAAACTCACTTCTGCTCCTGTTCTACGGCAGCCTGATGTTTCTCTGCCATTTCAGGTGGAGGTTGATGCCTCTGAAATTGGGGCAGGTGCCGTTTTGTCCCAAAGAGATCCTGTGTAAGGTTCTGTGTACATGTTCCTGAAACTCAGTTTGTTCGTCAGCCATTTTACTTTCTGTCTTGCTGGAGCTATCTTGCCCTCATCAAAATGGAGTTTCCAGCTTGCATGTTCCCGCCCTGATTCTCTCCTTTTGCTTCTTAAGCAGCCACAGCTGAGCAATCAGTGCTTCAGAATCTAGCCTGCAGTGAACCTGTGACTTGACTCCTGTAAGCCTTGGACCTTGTACTCCACTATTCCTACTGAGGAACTCTGAAGCACTTGTGGACTCTGAACCCTGCTGTTTGAAAGACCCACGTTTGCATGGATTTACGGTAACAGAGAAGAAGATCCTGAATCTGTTGTGGAGAGTGATTGCTGAGCTTAGATTACTCTGGCCTGCTGTGTCTCCTGCTTCTGTTCTGCAAACTGTGTGACTATTTTTTGCCAACTTGTATGAAGTAATACAGGACTTTCTATATCAAACCTGTGTCTCATGTATGTTCATCGCACCCAAGCACAAGACGCTATATGAACTGTACTACATACATTACAAAGATTCTGAAGCCAAACGTTAGTGTCTGCTGGGTCTGGAAAGGCTGTGTCTGCTGTAACTGTGGATATCAGACGTCCGGTTGTACTTTCTGTGATGACAGTGGTTGTGACTTCTCACAACCATTCCAGGTGAGCAATTCCCTTAAGTTTTTTTTTTCTGCAAGTGTTACCACAGGTAAACACTATTGTTTTTTTTTTTCTTTCTTTTCTCTTTTTTGTCTGCTGTAACTCTGGATATCAGATGTCTGGTTGAACTTTCTGTGATGATAGTGGTTGTGACTTCTCACAACCATTCCAGGTGAGCAGTTCCCTTAATTTTTTTTTCTCTCTGCAAGTGTTACCACAGGTAAACACTATTTTTTTTTTTTTTTTTTTTTTTTTTCTCCTCTCCTCTTCTTCCAGTAATCCTGTCTTAAAAGATCTGGAAAATGGAGGCCCGCATAAAGGAACTTTGCGGAGTGACTGATAATATCCTTGCAGATTTGCAGAATATAAAGACCCGTTTTACAAACCTACAGGACCTCAATAATCACAATTTGCAAGTGGTTGGACAGGCTACCCAGGATTTGCGAGCCAGGATTGAGGTTCTAGAGGGCGAGTCCAGGCTCCTGCCGTAGCCCCGAGTTCTGGGATTCCCAAGTTGCCCCCTTTTCGTTTTGGCGGTGAACGTGAGAAAATCAGGGATTTATTAATCAATGCAATTTTTTTTTTCTGCACATGCTTCACAATTTCCCACTGAACGATCTAAGGTGCTTACTATAATTATGTTGCTTACCAACAAGGCTTTGATGTGGGCAAACCCTCTGCTTGAGACTGAGGATGATTGTTTGAATCACCTTGATGCTTTTATTTCAGCCATGGGGCAGGTGTTTGATGACCCCAATCGAGGTGCAACAGCTGAAGCAGCCATGTTAGCTTTGCGCCAAGGTAAGCACTCGGTAGCTGAATATGCCTTGGATTTCAGGAGATGTGCCCTTGATACACCTGGGACAGTTCCGCTAAAAAATCTATTTTTCGAAAGGGGTTATCTCCACTGATTAAGGATGAACTTGCTCGTGCCGACCCTCCCACTGCGTTAGGTGACTTTATAACTACTGCATCCGTATTGATACTCGTCTGACTGAACGCAGGCAAGAGAGATGGTTCGAAAGCAATCGCACTAACCTTTTCCTACCTTCCTCTCCAGCTAAGGAACCTTTGAGTAGGATTACACGGGAAACCTGAACCTGAACCCATGCAGGTAGACTCTTTACAACGACGGGTTAGTGATGCACGCAAGGAACATCGTTTTAAGGAGAATCTATGTTTCTATTGTGGTAAGTCAGGGCACTTCATTATAAACTGCCCCAGCCGTTCTCGTAAGACTACTGCAGCACTCATTCATTGTGAGTGTTGCGAGAGGGGATCTGTCAGGTCCGAGCCTCAGGCTCCAGAGAGATCTGCAGCAACAGATCTTGATTTCTCGGACTTAAACTCCGTTACCTCTGAGGACGTTGACTGTGTAAACGCTGCCATTTTTCAAGTTTCCTCAGCGGTGTCCCAGCTGAGTTGTAAGAAAAAACAATTCTCATTGCTTTCTTTCTCATAAACTCTGGGTTGACTCAGCTTGGGTGTCTAGCTCTGCTATGATCGACTCAGGGACAAGTGGAAATTTTATGGATGTCTCCTTTGCTCTGAAACAGGGGATACGTTCAGTGAAGAAGGCTACTCCAGTACAGATGGAAACTGTGGATGGCTCCCTGCTGACCTCTGGACCAGTGGATCAGGAAACAGAGCCTTTGAGGGTTCTTATGGTAAAGATCATCAAGAGAAACTGTCCTTTATGCTTATCTCTTCTCCCCACTTTCCCATTATTCTAGGGCTACCATGGCTGCAGGCTCAGAATCCTACCATTAACTGGAGACCAAGGAATTACACTTTCCAGAGAAACAGATGAGTCCAAAAGTTTCAGCTTGCTCTGTTCCTAAAGGAACCATGTCAGTCCCTGAACTACCAGCTGTATACCAGGACTATGTGGATTTATGTGACAAGAAGAACGCTGACCAGCTTCCTCCTCACCGTCCATATGATTGTCCAATTGAATTATTGCCTGGAGCAGAGATACCTTTTGGTAAGATCTACCCCCTGGCGGGGCCCGAGCTAAAGGCTTTAAAGGATTACATAGACGAAAATCTAGCCAAGGGCTTCATACGCCCCTCTTCATCTCCTGCAGGTGCACCCATCTTCTTTGTAAAGAAGAAAGATGGATCTCTGAGACCATGCGTATACTATAGGGAACTCAATAAGGTTACTATTAGAAACCGTTATCCATTGCCTTTAATCCCTGAGTTATTGGAGAGAGTGCGACATGCCAAAATTTTTTCTAAACTAGATCTTCGTGGGGCCTATAACTTAGTCCGTATTAGACCTGGGGATGAATGGAAGACTGCATTCAGGTCACGCTATGGACACTTTGAATATCTAGTTATGCCTTTTGGTCTGAGTACCGCCTCAGCCACTTTCCAACACTTGGTGAATGACATCTTCAGGGATCTCCTAGATACATTCGTGGTAATTTATTTGGATGATATTCTAATTTTTTCTAACTCCACAGAGGAACATCATGGACATGTGAGAATGGTCTTGGAACGTCTAAGACAAAATCATCTTTACATCAAACTTGAAAAGTGTGAATTCCATAGGACCGAAATTCAATTTCTGGGGTATGTACTGTCTACACAAGGAATTAGTATGGATGGAAGCAAAACCCAAGCCATCAAGGATTGGCCAAGTCCTAGAAATGTGAAGGAGGTACAGCGCTTCATCGGGTTTGCCAACTTCTATAGACGTTTCATTAGAAATTTCTCTGAGGTAGTGTCACCTATCACCCAACTTACCCGGAAAGAGTCTAGGTTCTCCTGGACTCCCCAAGCCCAGGAAGCATTTTCCCGTCTAAAAGATAAATTTACCACTGCACCTATCCTAGTACATCCCAACCCCGAGCTTGCCTTCATAATAGAGGTGGATGCTTCAGACTGTGCCGTTGGAGCTATACTCTCTCAGAGAACAGGTGAGAAGAATGTCTTGCATCCCTGTGCCTTCTTTTCCCAGCAGTTGTCTTCGGCTGAGAGGAACTACGATGTGGGCAATAGAGAGTTGTTGGCCATTATTGCCGCCTTCAAAGAATGGAGACACCTTCTTCAGGGAGCTGCACAGCAAATAGTCGTCCTGACAGACCATCGTAACCTTGAGTTTATCAGGTCGGCTAAGTGCCTGACTCCTCGCCAGGCTCGCTGGAATTTTTTCTTAAACCAATTTAATTTTATCATTTCTTATAGACCAGGATCGCGCAATGGAAAGGCTGATGCACTCTCTAGGATTTACTCAGCAGAGACACGTCCAATTACTCCTCCTAAGACTATTCTTCCTGACTCTAGATTCCTAGGAGTAATTCATAATCAAGACCTACTTAAGGACATCAAGGAAGCATACCATGCGGATTCCTTTTTGGCACAACCCCCAAGGGACGTAAGTCTTGTCTTTAAGAATGGTGTGTGGATTCAGGGACAACGCCTGTATATTCCTGAAACAGTCAGATTGAGAGTATTGCAACTCATTCACGATTCCAAGATAGCTGGGCATAGAGGAATTCTAAAGACACAGGAATTTCTTTCTCGTTTCTTTTGGTGGCCCACTTGCAGGAAGGATGTTTTAAACTATGTCACTTCATGTGAAGTCTGTGCAAGATGCAAAACACCTCGCTCCTCACCAACTGGTCTGTTACAGCCTCTTCCCACCCCGTCCCGCCGTGGGGATCCATTTCTATGGACTTCATTGTGGAGTTACCAACCTCTCAGGGGAAGAACACCATTCTAGTGGTGGTTGACCGTCTAACAAAGGCAGCTCATTTTATCCCTTGTGTCGGCTTACCCACTGCAAAACAGACATCAGATTTGATGATTAAAGATGTGTTTCGCTTACATGGAGTACCGGATGAGGTTATTTCGGATCGAGGGGTGCAATTCACTTCTAGGTTTTGGCAAAATTTCTGTGCAGCATTGGACATTAAAGTAAACCTTTCTTCTGCTTTTCATCCCCAGACTAATGGACAGACCGAACGAACCAATCAAACCCTGGAGCAGTATCTCTGCTGCTTTATCTGCCACCTACAGGATGATTGGGTGGATCTACTTCCATTAGCTGAGTTCTCGTATAACAACTCTCAGAGTGCCTCCACTAAACAGTCTCCTTTTTACTCTAATCTAGGTTATCATCCTAACATTCTACCACGATTTCCCATAGAAACGCCTTTACCAGCAGTGGCTGAAAGAATCACGTCTTTACAGAAGAATATGGATCTTCTAAAGGAAAATCAGGAAAGGTACAAGAAAGCAGCAGATAAATTTCGTAAACCTGCACCAGCTTTCAAGGTAGGAGACTTGGTCTGGCTGTCAACCAGAAATCTTAAGTTAAGGATTCCATCGTCTAAGTACATTGGACCCTATAAAATCAGTAAAATTATAAGTGCCGTTGCTTGTCGTCTTCAACTGCCCAGAACTTTGAGAATCCACCCTGTCTTTCATGTATCCCTACTAAAGGCTGCGACACCCAATACGTTTCCTGGACGTTCTTCTCCTTGCCCTGACCCAGTGCTAGTCGATGGTCAGGAAGAATTTGTGGTGGAAAGGATTTTAGATTCCAGGTTGTATAGAAATCAGTTACAATATCTGATTAAATGGCAGGGCTACCCAGTGGAGGACAACTCATGGGAACCAGTCAATAACGTTAATGCTCTTCGCTTGCTCCGTCAGTTTCATCAGAGGTACCCACACAAGCCTGGTCTGAGTTCATCCGGAGGTTGTCCCTAAGGGGGGAGTAATGTAAGGTTCTGTGTACATGTTCCTGAAACTCAGTTTGTTCGTCAGCCATTTTACTTTCTGTCTTGCTGCAGCTATCTTGCCCTCAGTCAAAATGGAGTTTCCAGCTTGCATGTTCCCGCCCTGATTCTCTCCTTTTGCTTCTTAAGCAACCACAGCTAAGCAATCAGTGCTTCAGAATCTAGCCTGCAGTGAACCTGTGACTTGACTCCTGTAAGCCTTGGACCTTGTACTCCAGCTATTCCTACTGAGGAACTCTGAAGCACTTGTGGACTCTGAACCCTGCTGTTTGAAAGACCCACGTTTGAATGGACTTACGGTAACAGAGAAGAAGATCCTGAATCTGTTGTGGAGAGTGATTGCTGAGCTTAGATTACTCTGGCCTGCTGTGTCTCCTGCTTCTGTGTCTGCAAACTGTGTGACTATTTTTTGCCAACTTGTATGAAGTAATACAGGACTTTCTATATCAAACCTGTGTCTCATGTATGTTCATCGCACCCAAGCACAAGACGCTATATGAACTGTACTACATACATTACATCCTGAGACCTCTAAAAGTAACCCTTGTGCTTTTTTCTCTCGAAAATTTTCTCCAACTGAACTAATTATGACGTGGGTAATCGGGAGTTATTGGCCATGAAGTGGGCTTTTGAAGAGTGGAGACATTGGCTGGAGGGAGCCAAACATCAGGTGGTGGTCCTCACGGACCATAAGAGTTTGGATTATCTGGAATCAGCCAAGCGACTTAATCCTAGACAGGCCAGGTGGGCCTTGTTTTTCACACGTTTTAATTTTGTGGTTTCCTTTCTTCCTGGCACTAAGAATGTTAAGGCGGATGCGCTCTCGAGGAGTTTCCTTGCGGACTCTCCTGAGTTATCTGATCCTGCTGTTATTTTGAAAGAGGGTGTAGTTCTTTCCGCCATCTCGCCCAATTTGAGACTGGCTCTGGAAGGGTGTCAGGAGGATAAACCCGAGCGCTGCCCTGTTGGGAAATTGTTTGTCCCAGACCAGTGGAAGAAGAGTGTGATGTCTGAGATTCATTGTTCCGCGTTGGCCGGTCATCCCGGAATTTTTGGTACTAGAGACTTGGTGAGTCGGTCCTTTTGGTGGCCTACTTTGTCTTGTGACGTCAGGGAGTTTGTGCAGTCCTGTGGGACTTGCTCTCGCTCCAAGCCTTGCTCTCGCTCTAGTGGTTTGTTGATGCCATTGCCTGTGCCCAAGAGACCATGGACCCATATCTCTATGGATTTTATTTCCGACCTCCCTGTTTCTCATGACCGTTATCTGGGTGATTTGTGATAGGTTTTCCAAATGTTACATCTTGTGCCATTACCTAAGTTGCCTTCCTCCTCCGAATTGGTGCCTTTGTTCCTTCAGCACGTGGTTCGGTTACACGGAATTCCTGAGAACATTGTGTCTGACAGAGGAGTCCAGTTTGTTTCCAGATTTTGGAGGACTTTTTGTTCTAAACTTCGTGTTCAATTGTCTTTCTCCTCTGCTTTTCATCCTCAGACCAATGGACAAACTGAGAGAACAAAATAGACATTGGAGACTTATCTGAGATGCTTTGTGTCTGCTGATCAAGATGACTGGGTCTCTTTTTTGCCTTTGGCTGAGTTTTCTCTTAATAATAGGGCCAGCTCTGCCACTTTGATATCTCCATTTTTCTGCAATTTTGGGTTTCACCCTCGATTTTCTTCGGGACAGACGGAGGCTTCTGTCTGTCCGGGTGTTGACTCTGTTGTGGAGCGTATGCAGCAGATTTGGGACCAGGTAATGGAGAGGTTGTCCCTCTCTCAGGAGAAGGCCCAGCGGTTTGCCAACCGGCATAGGACTGATGGTCCTCGGTTTAAAGTGGGGGACTTGGTCTGGTTGTCCTCAAGAAATATCCCTACGAGAGTTGCATCTCCTAAGTTTAAGCCTAGGTTCATTGGACCTTATAAGATCATGGAGATTCTTAATCCTGTTTCCTTTCGTTTACTTCTTCCAGGGACATTTAAGATCCATAACGTGTTCCACAAGTCCTTGTTGAAGAGGTTTGTCGAGCCAGTGGTTCCTATGGCTGCGCCTCCTGACCCTGTTTTGGTTGAGGGCAATCTGGAGTATGTGGTTGAGAAAATATTGGATTCTCGTTTTTCTAGACGGAAACTCCAGTATTTGATTAAGTGGAGAGGTTATGGTCAGGAGGACAATTCTTGGGTGTTTGCTTCGGACGTCCATGCTAGGAAACTGATCCGTGCGTATCACAGAGCTCATCCTCACCGACCTGGTTGCACAAATGAGGGTTCAGTGACCCCTCCTCAAATGGGGGTACTGTTGTGAATGTTTTAGAAATGAATTCTGAGCAGAAGCTCCCTCTGGTGGTTACAAACAGTACTGAACCATTCAATGAGGATTGGCAATCAGGAATTACAGACTGGCTGGATATAAGGGAGGTTCCCTCCCATCATGGTTGCCGGTGATCAATTGTTCTTGTATCAACTTTGTTTCCAGGTTCACTTGGAAGCTTTCTGAGTCTTGCCTCTTCTCCTGCTCTCAGATAAGATATTTTCTGTTTTTTGTTTTTGTGCTTGCCATTTGCATATTTCTCTGCATTTCTGTGAGGTTGGCCAGGTTCCCCTCCCCGGGTGGCTTGGGCTCCTCTTGGTTTCTCTGGAGCCACTGTTGTTTGTTCATTTGCCTTATCCAGTTTTTTCAGTGGCTGCGGCTTAGTTTTGTTACACCAGAGAACTAATTTAGGTGGTAGAGGTCGTGTGATCTCAGGTGTTTTTGCAATTAGTAGCGTTGGCTTTTTTTAGGTTTTTTTTTGGATTGCAGTAAGTATCCTTCCTATCCTTTTCTGTCTAGGCAGATTGAGCCCCAGCGTTTGCTTATACTATTTTCTGTCTGTGTCTGTATTTCCTCTTGTCTGGCCGCCATTACATGTTTGGGGGCTTCCTATGTTCTTTGGGGATCTGCTCCGGGGCAGATAGATTTCCTCTTTCTACCTTTAGGTGTAGTTAATCTCTCAAGCTGTGACGAGGCGTCTAGGACCAACGTGGGAACGCTCCAAGGCTGCCTTTAGTTGTGGTGGTTAGTCAGAGTACTGCAATCCAGTAGATTCCAACCTCTGTGGTGTATTGCCGTTTTTGCCTGCTCTCCTCAGCTTCCAAAACATAACATGCAGGCATTATTGACAGAGGTGTCCACATTCACCCAGAAATTCAGATATCAGCCTAATAGAGGTATGTTCACATAGGTCAGGGACTCACCAGACTTGAGACCACCTTGACGATGGTTGGTGGGCTTTTAATATTTGGCCAAATGTTATACTAAGCGTCTCAAATTTTTCCTTATACTCCAAAGCTATATTGCTATTCAAAATTTCAGGTATTCCATATTGTCATGCTTTAGTATGTTAGAGTGCAACCTTTTCTCGTATAGTGGGAGTATTCATCAGCCATCCCCTGCGCTATAAAAAATAAATAGAAAAAACATGGAGTGGGCTCCCTTGTATTTTTGATAACCAGCCAGGCAAAACTGACATCTGTGAGCTGCCATTCTCAGCTGTCAGCATTAGCAAGTCTGGTTGTCAAGAATAGAGGGTTACCCATGCCTTTAAAAAAATATTTAAATAAATAATTTAAAAAAATGTCATTGGGTCCATATTTGTCCATCAGCCAAACTAAAGCAGACTGCTGGGGGCTGGTATTCTCAAGATGGTTAGGGGCCATGTATATTGCACCCCAGCCTAAAAATAACAGCCTGCAGCCGTCCAGAAAATGCGCATCTATTAGATGCACCAATTCTGTCGCTTTGCCCGGTTCTTCCCACTTGCCCTGTGGTGGTGACAAGTGGGGTTGATACTAATGGGTTTGATGTAACCTTTGTATTGTACGGTGACATCAAGCCCACAGCTTAATAATGGGCGTGTATAATATACCTATCCATTAATCCTATAATTATATTGTAAATAAACACACAGCCAGAATAAGAACCCGTATTTGAAATAAAAAAAACATACTTTCACTTTTTTATTTAAAAATAACAAACACATTCACACTCATCTAACGCCCATTCCATTGAAGCCATGGTCTCCTGTAAAAAAAAAATTATATATTAAACAACAAAAATACTCACCTAATGCATCCTGTAAAAAAAAATAAAAACAACCATATCCCTCACAAGCCTGAGATTCTGTGCCACCCCATATCTGGGATAGTGTACAATGCCTTGATGCAACCGTACAGGCTGAAAACCAAGGGAGAATGAACTGCTGCAAGCACAGCCTCAGTGGCTAGTGGTGACATCATCGAGGTTACTGCAGGTCACTGAGGCTGCGTTCCAAGCTGGGTCCCTAAACTGTGGTGACCTCACTGAGGAGTAGTAGTCCCATCAGTCGATGCATGTTACCAGAGGTAAACTTTTTAACTCCGGTCACAGCTGCAGGCTCACGTTGTCATTTGACAGGTGGCCACCTCTCTCTGACCAGCGGTAATGATCTTGTGCACATGACAGCATGGCAAAAACTGAAAGTTCGGGCCTCCCATTCATGTGAATAGGGTCCGGGTTAAGGTTCGGGTACTGTTCTGGCACCCTAACCAAACTTTTTTTTAACTGTTTAGCGGACCCAAACATCCAGGGGTTTGCTCATCACTATTAATGGATAACCATTTAACAACTATTTTTAATCCAATTTTTAACATACTTGAAGATTATCTTTATGAAATAGATGGCTTCCAAATTAGACTGACTGTGAAATCCATATATAAAGCCTTGTGCACACAAATCCATAACATTGCATGCATCTGTGCCCAAACTTTATCCATGAAGTATGAGGGTCTTTAATCATATAAGGAGGAAGTTTTCTCTTTAATATGTATAGGATCTGTGAAAAATATCATATACAATGTTGTTTATCAAATATATGTTCCCCCTTACAACAGCTTACACAGTGGTTATGGATCTATGATACAGTACAGGCAGGATCCATTCACTAGTTTTGCCTTGTTCCCTTAAAATTTGTTAAAGTTTTAGCTAATTTATCTCTACCACCTAGTGTCTATAAAGTACTAAACAAATACTGGTGCAGAATATCTAAACCTATGCTTAAAGCCACTGTGACTACACAGCATTTATTCTTAGCTATGCCAGACATATATTTTCAGTAGGCCAAGAAACGTAGAAAATTGTTTGCATGAGTCTGAATGTTGATTCTTGAATTCATGTTTATGAGTTGTTGAATGGCTGCTGTTTACTTATATTATCAGCTCCTACAGGTTATTGTGTTGCCATCCTTGTAGGACTGAGATGTAGGGTCATTGAACAATTGGTGTTTGCTAATATGTGGATTAATCATTGTATAAGTTCATGCAGCTTGTTGAGCTGCAATCAGTAAAGGAAAAACTATGCAGATTAATTAAAAACTCAAACAATGAGAGTTAATCTCATCCCATTTCTCCACGATCTGTGGCTGATGGCCTGAACCACAGATGTGGGTATAAAAGGGGACCTATATCCTTATGCAGTGAGACTCTACAGAATAGCCAAGGCACTATGGCTCCATCAAGAAGAATATAGATTTAACATTCTACAGTATGCCATTTTAAGTGACCACGGCCCTAGCTGGTGGGATACAGATCTGCTCCATTGACCATCACGGAACCCATGGAAGATGTTCAGGGAAGCCAAGTTGGCACTGAATGGTCAACTGGCCCCACGGAGATATTCAGAAAAGCCAGGTTGGGGACCCTCCAAACACCTGGCCCCATAGAGACGTTCGGAGAAGCCAAGTTGGGACAACCAGGTCACCTGGCCAAGTACCTCAATGGACTGTCATCTTCCTAACCTTATCATTACCTCTTCTGTGTGGTTGCCTTCACAAGCGGACTGTCACTGGGGGAGGAGTTAACCCTGGGAGCATCAAAGTCACAGCTGCTCTAATACTGGTGAGCCAGTGGAAGAGTGAGACTCTGTAATTTGCACCATCTTGGGTTTTGCTTGGAATGTTCTGCAGTATATGTTGTTGTCTATTGATGGTTCAATAAATTATTGTCACACTATTTTACCCTCACTCTGTGCTGTCTGAGTAGTATTCTGCTTAGAAGAAAAGGAGCACCAGCATTTAGTGGGATGAGCCCTGGCACATGAGGTCTTTTAAAGACAGCCAAGCCAGTGGACAAGAACACCTATTGATCCCCATGTCTCCACAGCCACCATTTGACTTTGCTAATGGACTAAAACTGCCAAAGTTCTTTCACCTCAACTGTAATGACTTACGACTAGAGTTGAGCGATACTTTCCGATATCCAAAAGTATCGGAATCGGAATGGTATCGCCGATACCCAAAAAATATCGGCGATACCCGATACCGATACCGGAAGTCCAATGTAATTCTATGGGAACAAAATATTGAAATTAAAAAAAACCCATTCTTGCCTTGTAGGTTAATTGTACATGAAGGAAAACAACAAAGAGTAATGTAGAATGTATTGGGGGAGGTTGAGGAGACATTAAAGGCATAGATGTTTAACCCAATCCAATGGAATAGCATTAATTTTTTTTTTTTAGGAAATACGTTCGGATTGACGAAGAAATTGACAATGTTGTTAACCTTTTTTCTATTTTGGCAAATATGTATGTTTCACAACTTCCATGCTCTTCACCTTTTTAACTTTTGCCACACTTTCTCCTTCATAATCTTCAGCAGCATCATCTTTGTCATCAAATTATTCTTCATCTTCACCTTCTTTATCTTCTTCTAAAACTTCTTGCTTTTCATCTTTTTGTTAACATTACTCATATTGTTCTTTTTAAACTATTATTCTTCTTCATATTATAGTCCTTCATCTTCTTCATCATATTCTTATTTGTGACATAGATTCCTGTACTTGTAATCTGTAAAAGTATGATTTTTTCATCGTTCCGTTCTTGCTGACACAAAAGATTTAAATTACAACAGTATTTGTCCGTGTTCAGTTTAGCCTGCAGCATCAGGCATTTACCAGGGGCACCACGAGGAGGAACGGACTCACCCCCATACACTGTTTAGTCTTCTTCTGCTTATAATTTAGAGCATTATTTTGCTCTTCATTTTGGTCTTATACTTCATGTTCTTCTGCTTTTAGATCTTCTGCTTATTGTTCTTGTGTCTCTTGTTCTGTATCTTGTATTTGTAGCACAACCTTGTACCAGCTGATGTTACTGGGACACGGTTACTAAGCAGGAGGTACCTGTGCTCCAAAGCACTACCAAGGACCAGCAGACGTTGCTAGAACTCGGATACCGAGATGGAGGCACCTAGGCCAAAGGCACTGCGGAGAACCAGTTGACGGTACTGGAACCCGGACGGGTAGCAGAAGGTACAAGAGCCAATGCAAGTAACGAGGACCAGCTGACTGTGCTGGAACCCGGAGGGGCAGCAGAAGGAAAAGAGCCAATGGCACAACCGAGGACCAGCTGACGTTACTGGGACACGGTTGCTAAGCAGGAGGTACCTGTGCTCCAAAGCACTACCAAGGACAAGCAGACATTGCAGGAACTCTGATACCGAGATGGAGGCACCTAGGCCAAAGGCACTGTGGAGAACCAGCTGACGGTACTGGAACTCGGACGGGTACCATAAGGCACCCATGAAAATGTAAGTTGACAGGCCGCAAGCCGTCTGCAGTTACCAAATCACACAGTCCTACAGTGGGTGCTTGTCCTATTTTCACAACGGAAAGAGCCTTTATTTACATATCCCACAGCACACATAGGAATCATCTAAACTGCAGGCACCATAGAGTCGGATAACCGGAATGCAACATGACAGGACAACTTATTGGAGGCTAATTTACGTTGACACTGCCAGGAAACAGCTGTGGTGCTGTAAACAGGGTGGGCATGAGTCAGTACCCGTGCCAATTACTTCCGAGCAACAACTGGCGGTGTTGGAGCCCAAGGATGAGAGGAGGACAGGGTTGAGGCAGCATGACTTTTTGTCGTACACACAGCAGGGGAACAGCTGCCATTACTCAACCCCAGTAACACAGGAGCAAGTGTTGACTGTGCTAACAGCACTTACAGGCAACAACTGGCGGTGTTGGAGCCCAGGGTCCAATGCATCGACTTCAATTGCTTCCACCTCCTCTCAGGAACACAGCACTGTTGATCAACCATCTGTCTCTTCACCGCCTGCCAAATTGCCCAGTCAGTCAGAGAGTTCTGTACAGGAGCCAGCTGAGTCTCTGCTTCTGTTCTCAGAATCTGTTGGTTTGCAAACAGGGGCACAGTCAAGCAGCATTCTGGAATGTGAAGAAGAGGGAGTATGCAGTGATGCGCAACAGCTGTGTCTCTCTGAATCTGAAGAGGCGGGTGAGACAGTGCCGATGGTCAGCACACCGCAGAACGCATCTGATGATGATGAGACTCAGGTGCCAGTTTCTGTTGAGCATGGTGGTGGCCAGACCACCCAACAGCAGCAGGTGTTGGAGAGGTTAGTGGAGATGATGAGGTCCAAGACCCAACATGGCGTGAGGAACAGGAAGGTGGTGGTAGCAGCTCTGAGGAAGCGATTGCCCCAACGGTACAAACAGGAGGGAGAGTTAGGCTGCATACTCTGTTGCCTGTAGCCTCCATTTTGGCACCTGTTCAGATTTCTCTTCCAAAAGTCTAAACGGACGCTCCCAGGACTTGCACTGCGTGGTCCTTTTTTCACACACTTGCAGATGATATTTGCTATGTCAAATGCAAGCTGTGTAATCAAAAAGTAAAAAGAGGTAAAGTGTCAGTAACCTCAATACCACAAATATGTGTAAACATGTGCGGAGAAAACACGTAGTTGAGTTACAAAGACACACTGAAGATGTACAGTCTATTGAGAATCACTGCACAAGTTTAACTGCATATGTCATGGTTAAATTTGAAATTTTTATTGCACACTTGATGTGAAAAAAGAAAATAGCTATGAGACTACTGACTGACGTTTTGGGCAACGCAGTGGCCTTTATCAAATAGTCGCTGGAAGAGATAGAAAAATTTACAGTCAATGACAATGTATAATATATACAATATATACAATATATACATAGGGTGAAGAATATATATACATAGGAATTAGGCAACATGTTAAACATTTGGGTGATACTGTAGAACACGGAGAATTATCCCTCTAGGGTATGCGGGTGGATAATGTAGTTTTTTGTTGATTTTTGGGAGTGTGTAGAAAACAGGGGTGATGGGGTATTGAATATTAAGAAATGTCATAGTCTTACAGTCTATGGTGATCAATTAAAGATGTTTTGTCAGGATACGATCAATTTTTTGACAGATGTAAAATGTAGGGTCACAATTGAGTTGTCTGTAGGTTAGGTTAACTGACAGTTGTCTATGAATTTCGGCAATAGATTGGGTCTTATTCATAATAACGATAGCACCCCCCTTATCTGCTGGTTTAATAATAATGTTGGGGTTATCTTTCAGAGATTTTATGGCTTGTTTATCTGTGGGTGTCAGGTTGTGGCGTATCGGGTGTAGGCCCAATCTCGGCAAACCATCCACGAGCACAGGCTCTGAATGCTGGCATTGCAAAACTCCTGTCCCTTGAAATGCTGTCATTCAGGCTGGTGGAGACTGACAGTTTACGGAACTTAATGGCATTGGCAGTCCCACAATACAATGTGCCAAGCTGATTTTATTTCAGCAGGCAAGCCGTCCCTGGTCTGCAAAAGCATGTTGTTGAGGTTAAAATTAAACATGCGCTACTAAACTCCGTCAGTAGCAATGTCCACCTGACCACCGCTGCGTGGACCAGTACCCATGGCCAGGGACGATACCTTTCCCTTACTGCCCATTGGGTCAATGTTGTGGAGCCGGGTACAGATCTTTCGAGTGGTGCTGTACGTGTTCAGGCAACTACAAGGATTGCGGGAATCAAGTCTGTACACATTGACTCCTCCTTCTCCAGTTCCTCAGAAACATCGTTGCAGGAGCCGTCACGGTCTACCTCCACATGGACCCGTGAACGCTTAATAAGAATCTTTAGTTATATAGCGCCAACAGATTACGCAGCGCTTTACAGTTTAACAGTTTCAAAACACAAGTCATAAGTAACAACGTTACCAATACAATAATGAAAGCAATATAATCCGTACATGCTCGTGAGAGCTTACAATTTACAAATATGTGGGGGAGATACAAAGTACAGGTGTTTATATACAATGGTGTATTTAGAATGATGGCCCAGCCATTTTGAGGGAGTGAGGGATGGATGGAGATAGTGAATGGGCTACACACACACACTTACACATAGAATGACTTTGATTAGTGAATGTGATAGGCCGCTATGAAGAAATGTGTTTTGAGTGAGGGCCCGAAAACATGCAAATTGTGGATAGTTCTAATTTCTTGGGGTACAGCATTCCACAGTATTGGCGCAGCGCGGGAGAAGTCTTGGATTCGGGAGAGATGTTCTTTAGGTGTAGGCGGCAATAGCGGGCAACAGATTGTATATGGGAGGTGAAGGAGAGATTGGTGTCAAACATAACACCCAGACAGCGAGCCTGTTGACCGATATGAGCACAGACGTGGCCAAACGTCAACAGGCCGTCCTGAAATTAATTTCCATGGGGAATCAAAGCCACACAGCGCTGGAGCTCTGGAATGCCATAAAGCAAGAGAGCGACATGTGTATTTTGCCAGCGAATCTCCAGCCAGGCTTGGTAGTGTGTGACAATGGCCGAAATCTGGTGGCAGGTCTGGGCCTAGGCAACGTCACTCACATACCATGTCTGGCACTTGTGCTAAACTTGGTCGTCCAGAGTTTTTTGAGGGACTATCCGGATCTTGATGCACTGCTGCACAAGGTCCGCCTACAGTGCGCTAACTTGTGACGTTCCACCATGGCCAGATCGCGCATTGCAGCTCTGCAACGCAGATTTTGCCTTCCTGAACATCGCATCATATGTGACGTACCCACCAGGTGGAATTCCACGTTACATATGTTGGAGCGGTTGTGTGAGCAGCAGCCAGCAGTAATGGAGTATCAGCTGCATCAGTCGCAATCAACTCGCAATTTGCGCCGTTCACTTCACCACTACTGAGTGGGCCTCTATAATAATAATCTTTATTTATATAGCGCCAACAGATTCCACAGCGCTGTACAGTTTAACAGTTTCATAACACAAGTCATAAGTGACAACGTTAACAATACAATAATTAAAGCAATATAAGCCGCCCCTGCTCGTGAGACCTTACAATCTACAATGAGGAGGGGGAGCTACAAAGTACAGTTGTTTATATACAATGGTGTATTTACAATGATGGTCCAGCCATTTTCAGGGAGTGAGGGATGGATGGAGATAGTGAATGGGCTACACACACAAACAGTTACACATAGAATGACTTTGATTAGTGAATGTGATAGGCCGCTCTGAACAAATGTGTTTTGAGTGTGGAAGTAGGGCTGTTAATGGGGATGTTGAAGTCTCCAAGGATAAGGGTTGGTACTTCTGAGGACATGAAAGTGCGGCAGCCAGGCAGAGAAGTGGTCAAGGAACTGTGTGGGCGAGCCTGGGGTCCGATATATTACCGCTACTCTAAGGAGAGGGGACGAAAGAGCCTGATGGTGTGGACCTAATAATTTGCAAAATCTTAATATAAAATTTACATGTTACATATTTACATCTAGTATAAAACATTTAACCATTAAGCCTACTTACAGAACAAGGAAGTGTAAAAAAACTTGTGCTTAAAAAAAAAAGTGCAAATAAAATGTGAGAAGGGCAGTGTAACAAATAATTTAGGAAAAAGATAAACTAACATCAAGTGCTGTGTGCTGTGTAAGAGCCAGACACATTAACATGAAATCAGTCTGGAATAGCGGTGATTTTCTCCCCATAACCCGAGTAACATTCTGGGGAGAGGGGTGTAGAGTCAACGATCAGCAACTAGCTACGGTAGATCAAATACCTGAAAAAAAAAAAAAAAAAGTTATTTAACATTCATAAGATACATTTTATTTTATCAAAAAAAAAAAAAAATATTTAACATTCATAAGATACATTGTATTTAAAAAAAAAAAAAAAATTATTTAACATTCCTAAGATAAATTTTTTTTAAAACATAAAAACTATAATACACAGCAGGATCTTTAGTAAAAACCAGACTTACCACTGTAACCTCTTCTTAATCCTTGCAAGCTTCAACACAACGTTGACAAGGTACACAGCAGGGGTGGTCGGTCTCCTAGACAACGAGCAAACTCCTTCATGTTGAGAGAGGCCACCATCTCCTTAGCTTTCTGGTACTTTTCTGTGGGAATGAGCTTGTCTCCAACCAGCCAGGAATATCCATTGAATGGCACACCATGGTTTGGTATTAGCACCCAGTACCAAAAGTGAAGCCAACCACAGTTCCCATTTCTCATGAACTTTATTTGATATACTGGCTGGCCAAACATAGTTTCTCACAAAGGAGCTGAAGACCCTGAGTGGCAGTAGGTGCAAGTCTCTCCAGCATGACCTGTTTGTTAGATATTTGCCGTCTACGCCTAAAGAACATCTCTAGAATCCGCCCTTTTCTCACCATGGAAACAACAAAAACCCTCACTGTAGCATTGATCCACTCCCGCCTGGACTACTGCAATGCTCTATTACTTGGCCTCCCCATTACTCGACTATCCCCTCTCCAGTCCATCCTTAATGCAGCAGCCAGGGTCATCCATCTGGCTAATCGGTACTCGGACGCGTCCGCTCTTCGCCAGTCCTTACACTGGCTGCCCATTCATTATAGGATCCAATTCAAAGTACTGGTTCTCACCCACAAAGCTCTCCACAGTGCAGCACCCCCCTACATCTCCTCCCTCATTTCTATCTATCGGCCTAACCGACTGCTGCTCTCTGCAAATGACTTTCGACTAACCTCTGCAGTAATCCGTACCTCCCACTCCCGACTCCAAGACTTCTCCCGTGCTGCGCAAATCCTCTGGAATGCTCTACCACAAGAAATTAGGACTATCCACAATTTGCCTGGTTTCAGGCGCTCCCTCAAAACACATTTGTTCAGAGTGGCCTATCACATTCAATAACCAAAGTCGTTCTATGTTTAAGTGTGTATGTGGAGCCCATTCACTACCTCCATCCATGCCTCACTCCCTCAAGATGGCTGGACCATCATTGGAAATGCACCATTATATATACACACACCTGTACTTTGTATCTCCCCCACCTCATTGTAGATTGTAAGCTCTCACGAGCAGGGTCGGCTTATTTTGCTTTAATTATTGTATTGTTAACGTTGTTACCTATGACTTGTGTTTTGAAACTGTTAAAGTGTAAAGCGCTGCGGAATATGTTGGCGCTATATAAATAAAGATTATTATTATTATATCAGAGGGAGAAGAGGATTGGGCCTTGACAAGGTGCCCGATTGCATCTTAAGTCTTATTGAATGTTGGAGCCAGTCCACCGTATAAAAGCAGCCATAGAGTGTCCGGGTACCTGCTTGGATTTCGATCAAAATGAAGACTACTTTGATGTACATGTACACCAATTCGAGAAAAATGACAAGGATGAGGCAGTAAGACACGCTCAGCAGAGTACAAGCAGCATTGCTTGAAGAAGTAACTTGAGCGTGATCAAAATTGAATAAATTAAAATCTCAGACTACAGTGAACACAACTCTTAGCTGTGAAAGGGCTTTTTGTGTCCTTCTACAGTGTTTTCAACCAATGTATTGGATACGGATAGAAGCACGTCACACTATAATTTCAATTGAATGGAGCAGCAAGAATTACACTAAAGAAAAAAAAAAAAAAAGAGTGTGAGAGTGACATGTGCAGATGCCTACATACAGCGTTGTATGCCGAGCAAACTGCAGCGCGTCACCTGCACTCACACACACACCTTGCAGAGCTGTGAAAAAAACTCTGCAAGGCAAAAGGAAGATGTACACAGCGGTTGGTAAAGTAGCCTGCCTAAAGCACAGTACACAAAATCGCAATCTCTAACTGTCCCTCAGAGTCAGCAGAGCAGCGTTCTGTCCCAAACTGAATTAACAGCACAGTGACGCTAAAATGGCGGCTTTATCCGGCAACAATACCTTCCTTGTGTCACGGTTAGGGTAGCGTGTGTCTATTATATGAGTGTCTGTAAAATGTAACGTTACGCAGAATTATTCTGCCCTTGGGACGCAAAAAATAAGACAGCAGTAATCATTTACTGTATAAAACTCCACCTATGCGCAACAAAACAAGCACGTTCCCTCTTACGGTTCCTGCGCTGACATGTGAGTAGGGAGTTTGGAGACGTTCCTGAATTTATCCCAGGTATCCAAGCATATCAGGCCGATAGGAGAGCATTAAAACCACCCACGGTGGTGACTTAAATATGGTGAATCGAACCAGTGAAGAACTGTAGGTCGATGCGAATGAATGTGCGATCACATGACACACTTTTATAATAACCCTTGCTAGACACGAGTAACTTTGTAGACATTTGGACACACCTGAACCCAGATGGCAGTGAATATTCATTCTATTCGGCGCCACATGACTCTTGGTCCAGAATAGATTATATATTGCTAGCACAGGAGCTATTAAGGGGAGTGGAAGAGGCAGATGTGCACAACGTAGCTATATATGACCACGCGCCCGTATCAGTGACCCTGCCAGATATGGTGCAGATGGGGCCAAACCAAACTTGGCGCTTCCCGACCTATTTGTTAATGGATGAGAAGTTTCGACATCACGTGAAGCAATGGTGTTTTTAATATGTAAGGGATAATGGAGATACTAGGGATAGGCCGGAACTTTTATGGGCAGCAGGGAAGGGAGTAATGCGCGGGAAACTAATAGGTTATCAGACAACGCTAAAAAAGAAGATCGCGACAAACTACTCGCAGGCTAGCAGGATATTACGCGATAGGTACACGGCAAACAAGACAAGTTCATCAACACAGGTTAAAAATAGATGTAAGCAGGCTAAGGCTGACTTACACGTATGGGTATATCGACGAGAGAGAAGCAGTAATAACAATTATAGAGCCGATGTATATCGTTATGGTAGCAAATGAGGGAGACTATTAGAACGACTAGCGAAAGGAAATCACAATCGTCGTCAACATATTACAGCGTTAACGAATAAACATGGGATCATGAACACAGACCCTCGAACCATAAACACCATTCTACAAGAATACTACTCAGACTTATATAAGGTGGAACATACGGATAGTGCGGAGGGTAACACCTTTGTAGATGGAATACGGTTACCATCCATCACAAACTATCAGCTTCTCCTTTTAAAAAAACAAATTGAGGTGACGGAAGTGACAGCGGCGATAAGTTACTTTAAATACGGGAAAGCTCCAGGACCTGACGGGTTTACAGCCAAATTATTAAAATTATTGAGTGAGGATATCCCGTCCACATTGGTACGCACCTTCAATCATATCTTGGAGACAGGAGGGTTGCCCAGCCATTCAAACATGTCACACATGAAGTTGCTACTAAAACCAAACAAACCTTCACATCTGCCTGGATCCTATCGTACATTCTCACTCATTGACCATTATATCAAGATATTGTCCAGGATCATGGCAGATCTTTTGAGTAGCATTGTTCCTACGCTGATAGGACGATCACAAGTGGCCTTTGTTAGCTACTTTGTTGGCTACTATCAGTCTCACTATGCATAACACATGTGTGCAGTGGGCAGTATTACCTTTGCCTTCGGTGGAGTAGGAAAACCCCTCTCCTATCGAAGTGTTAGTTGGGGAGATGGAAGATTTGACACCTGAATTGTAATACTTAAATGTGACAGGTGACAAATTTGTTAAGGCGCAACTCCGCGGCCCCTACGTTGAGTCTAGCCCGTGAAAATTTACTGGTTGTCAATGGGGAACCCCAACACCCCGGGGCAGCTACAGTATTTAAACAATTAGAGCTGAACCAAGATTTGCTGTATCAGGTTTATAAAATACATGTTGAAATTTTTTAGCAATTGCTGCTACCGCTGTCATATCGGAGGTTGGTAATGGACTTAGCGCATGCGCATGTACTAGGGTGACATTTGTGGCAAAAGAAAACCCTACACAGAATTATACAACGGTTTTACTGGCTGGGGGTCTATCAAGAAGTTAAACGGTATTGTAACTCTTGCCGCATGCGCCAGGTACACAGTCCTCAGCCTCATTTAGTGAGTCCCTTGGTGCCATTAAAAATTTTAGAGGTCCAGTTTGAGAGAATACCCATGGATCTGGTGGAGCCGGTTAATAAATAAGCAAGGGGTCTTCAACAGGGGCAATAAAAGGGCACTGTGTGGGTCACCAGTTTTGAGCACACCCGAGTTCAAAAGAGAATTCATTGTCCAGACTGATGCGTCAGAGGTAGGTCTGGGTGCCATGTTGTCTCAGGACTGGAGCTTAACGGGAGGAGCATCCCATTAGTTTCCTGAGTCGAAAACTTACTCCATCAAAAAACAGAGACAGCATTGTAGAGAGAGAGTGCCTGGCGATAAAGTGGGCACTGGAGTCGTTGCGCTACTATTTGTTGGGGATAACATTTTGTTTTGTAAATGATCATTCCTCTGTGACTGGCAGTGTTGTAGCCCAGGGAGTAGAGTTCAGGTGGTAGAAAGATGAACATAACAGGAGACTTGGAAAACGTTGGCAAACAGTTATTTAATCTGAAAACGGACAGGCAAATTCAGGTGAGATCCATGCCTTGTTCATTTTCAGAAAAATAAGCCGGTCTACATTGTCTGAGGATAGTCGCATGCGACGGTCTGTTAGTACACCACCTGCAGCACTAAAGACGCGCTCAGATAATACACTGGCAGCAGGGCAAGCCAGCACCTCCAAGGCATACCACACATCAAATACAAATATAACAGTAATAATAATATTATTAATAAAAAATGAAATTGCACACACAGTACACAGACACAGCTCATATGTGTGTATGAGAGAGTGTTTCTGTGTGTAGTTCATGCCTCTAGCCTAGAAGATCAGTCTTGCTAAAATCTTTAACACTGACCCCTGTTCTGTTCTTAAAATGGTGGATGCTGAACTGCTTCTCAGCCCCCTCATACACAATCATTATGTGGCACTGCTGGGTTCAGTCAGAGCCATCAGATTGAACTAGGCTGTCCTGAGTCATTCTCAATAGAACATTTTGTTCAGCAGTTCATCTAGTTCATTTAGTTCAGAGGTCACATGATGCATTTCCTATCAGCTCCTCACAGGATAGGGTGGAGAAAAACTGAACTAAATGAACTAATCTTTGAACTAATCTTTTCAGTGAACTAGTTCATGGTAAACTAATCACCAAAATTAACTAGATTTCCCATCACTATGGTGTACACCTTGGTGGCGCTGTCACAAAACTTCGCCACATTTGTAACATACAGCTCTTGCCCTGTGCAGAGGCGCTGCTTGTGCTCCCTCTTGTTGCAGAGGTGTCTACAATGCCTCGACGCACAGAGCTGCTTTGTAAAGCAGTAGCAGCAGCAGCGCTCTCGGCTGGAATGGAGAACATTATGGATTTCAACAGTGTGTCTTGGTCCTCCAGCATTTTACGGTCCCGGTTCAACGGTGTGATGAGGCTTTGTAAGTTGTCCCGGTAGCGAGGGTCTAGGAGGGTGTACACCCAATAATCTGACGTGGTGAGAATGTGGCCGATGCAGCGGTCGTTTCTCAGGCAGTGCAGCATGAAATCAACCATGTGCTGCAGACTCACAACTGGCCAACAAACGCTGTCCTCTGGAAGAGCGTCACACTAATAGATTTTGGTAAATTTAAAATAGAATAAAGCAGCAGCAATTTTTGAAAAATTACAAGGATGAGCCAGTGACAGACACTCAGCAGAGTACACGCTGCGGTGGTTGAAGTAAGTGGAGCGGGATCTACACTCCTACAAAAAATTAAACCTCAGACTAGAGTGAACACTGAAACACAACTGTTCACTTGCTGTGAAAGGCCTTTTTGTGGACTTGTATTATGTTTGCAAGCAAATGTATTGTATTTTATGGAAGAGCGTCACACTAATAGATTTTTGTAAATTTAAAATAGAAGAAAGCAGCAGCAATTTTTGAAAAATTACAAGGATGAGCCAGTGACAGACACTCAGCAGAGTACACGCTGCGGTGGTTGAAGTGGAGCGGGATCTACACTCCTACAAAAAAATTAAACCTCAGACTACAGTGAACACTGAAACACAACTGTTCACTTGCTGTGAAAGGCCTTTTTGTGGACTTCTATTAAGTTTGCAAGAAATGTATTGTATTTTGATGGAAGAGCGTCACACTAATAGATTTTGGTAAATTTAAAATAGAATAAAGCAGCAGCAATTTTTGAAAAATTACAAGGATGAGCCAGTGACAGACACTCAGCAGAGTACACGCTGCGGTGGTTGAAGTAAGTGGAGCGGGATCTACACTCCTACAAAAAAATTAAACCTCAGACTACAGTGAACACTGAAACACAACTGTTCACTTGCTGTGAAAGGCCTTTTTGTGGACTTCTATTAAGTTTGCAAGCAATGTATTGTATTTTGATGGAAGAGCGTCACACTAATAGATTTTGGTAAATTTAAAATAGAATAAAGCAGCAGCAATTTTTGAAAAATTACAAGGATGAGCCAGTGACAGACACTCAGCAGAGTACACGCTGCGGTGGTTGAAGTAAGTGGAGCGGGATCTACACTCCTACAAAAAAATTAAACCTCAGACTACAGTGAACACTGAAACACAACTGTTCACTTGCTGTGAAAGGCCTTTTTGTGGACTTCTATTAAGTTTGCAAGCAATGTATTGTATTTTGATGGAAGAGCGTCACACTAATAGATTTTGGTAAATTTAAAATAGAAAAAGCAGCAGCAATTTTTGAAAAATTACAAGGATGAGCCAGTGACAGACACTCAGCAGAGTACAGCATGCGGTGGTTGAAGTAAGTGGAGCGGGATCTACACTCCTACAAAAAAATTAAACCTCAGACTACAGTGAACACTGAAACACAACTGTTCACTTGCTGTGAAAGGCCTTTTTGTGGACTTCTATTATGTTTGCAAGCAATGTATTGTATTTTGATGGAAGAGCGTCACACTAATAGATTTTGTAAATTTAAAATAGAAAAAGCAGCAGCAATTTTTGAAAAATTACAAGGATGAGCCAGTGACAGACACTCAGCAGAGTACACGCTGCGGTGGTTGAAGTGTGGAGCGGGATCTACACTCCTACAAAAAAATTAAACCTCAGACTACAGTGAACACTGAAACACAACTGTTCACTTGCTGTGAAAGGCCTTTTTGTGGACTTCTATTATGTTTGCAAGCAATGTATTGTATTTTGATGGAAGAGCGTCACACTAATAGATTTTTGTAAATTTAAAATAGAAGAAAGCAGCAGCAATTTTTGAAAAATTACAAGGATGAGCCAGTGACAGACACTCAGCAGAGTACACCTGCGGTGGTTGAAGTGGAGCGGGATCTACACTCCTACAAAAAAAATTAAACCTCAGACTACAGTGAACACTGAAACACAACTGTTCACTTGCTGTGAAAGGCCTTTTGTGGACTTCTATTATGTTTGCAAGCAATGTATTGTATTTTGATGGAAGAGCGTCACACTAATAGATTTTTGTAAATTTAAAATAGAAGAAAGCAGCAGCAATTTTTGAAAAATTACAAGGATGAGCCAGTGACAGACACTCAGCAGAGTACACGCTGCGGTGGTTGAAGTGGAGCGGGATCTACACTCCTACAAAAAAATTAAACCTCAGACTACAGTGAACACTGAAACACAACTGTTCACTTGCTGTGAAAGGCCTTTTTGTGGACTTCTATTATGTTTGCAAGCAATGTATTGTATTTTGATGGAAGAGCGTCACACTAATAGATTTTTGTAAATTTAAAATAGAAGAAAGCAGCAGCAATTTTTGAAAAATTACAAGGATGAGCCAGTGACAGACACTCAGCAGAGTACACGCTGCGGTGGTTGAAGTGGAGCGGGATCTACACTCCTACAAAAAAAATAAACCTCAGACTACAGTGAACACTGAAACACAACTGTTCACTTGCTGTGAAAGGCCTTTTTGTGGACTTCTATTATGTTTGCAAGCAATGTATTGTATTTTGATGGAAGAGCGTCACACTAATAGATTTTTGTAAATTTAAAATAGAAGAAAGCAGCAGCAATTTTTGAAAAATTACAAGGATGAGCCAGTGACAGACACTCAGCAGAGTACACGCAGCATTAGTTGAAGTAACTGGAGCGTGATCTGCACTCAAAAAAATAAAAAAAATCACAGACTGCAGTGAACACTGAAACACAACTGTTCACTTGCTGTGAAAGGCTCCTTTGTGGACTTCTATAGTGTTTGCAACCAAGGTATTGTATACGGATGGAAGCACGTCACACTATTATTTCAATTGCATGGAGCAGCAAGAATTACACTGAAGAAAAAAAAAAGAGTCTGTCAGTGACACGTGCAGATGCCTACAGACAGCGTTGCATACAGAGCAAACTGCAGCGTCACCTGCACTCACACACACCTTGCAGAGCTGTTAAAACAACACTGCAGGCAAAAGGAAGCTTTACACAGCCGGTGGTAAACTAGACTGCCTAAAGCACAGTACACTAAATCGCAATCTCTAACTGTCCCTCAGAGTCAGCAGAGCAGCGTTCTTTCCCTAACTGAGTTCACAGCACAGTGACGCTAAAATGGCGGCGGCGCCTTTTATAGTGCATTCTGACATCATTTCAGCATCCAATCACAGCCATGCCATTAGTTAACATGACCGCAGCAGTACAGGATGTGCCCACACTTCTTAGGATTCCTCATTGGCTGACTAAAATCACATTGCCTCTCAAAGAATTATGGGAACTTCCGATTCCGGTATACGATATATGGAAAATATCGGAACTAAGTATCGGAATTCCGATACAGCGAATATCGGCCGATACCCGATACTTGCGGTATCGGAATGCTCAACACTACTTACGACATTAATAATTATTTATAATTATAATTGATTTATACATTGATGAGCAAAAAAGTATCAATGTCTTGAACTTTTGACTTTCCGGCTCCATATCTCATCATCCACTACAGCTTAGAATGTTAGACTACGATCATTTTATAGACTGTCATCTTGGCTATCTCATACATAAATTTGACTTGCAATGATGATTAGTTATGCAGATTCTTGTCATGTCACTGCAATGTTACTGTTTTGCTCCTAAAAATCTACATTTTAATTTTTATTATTTTGTTAGTATTTTGTAAATATACTTTTGGCTTTCAGCACTGCCTGAATCCTTCTGGGCATGCTCTTGACCAGATTCAAGCATGTGTCGACCAAAATCTGATTCCAGGTCTCTTCTACACATTCTCAATGTTGGTGCATACTGGTTGATTCACTTGGGTATGTATACAGCTTTTTCTTCAACTCTAGCCAAAAGTGTTTGATTGGATTGGCATCTGTAGACTGTGGGGCCAATCCAGCACCTATAATTCATTGTCATTAAACCATTTTCTCTATCCAATCTAGACATAAGCTTCCGGTTATTGTCCTGCTGGAACATCCTTTTCATACCCATAGTACTCGAGTGTACAAAGTAACTCATCTTGCAGGATACTCGCATAAAGCTCAGCATTGAGACCATCATCGATCCTGGTCAATTATGATACGTCTTTGGCTGTGAGACAACCCCATCAGGCTTCCTAATCCAAACTTGACAGTTCCTTCAATTTCTCAATCCCTTAGCCTCTTTTTCTCTTATTTCTTCAAGACCCATGTGCACCCATCAGAGCCTATTCTATTGATTTTTGTCTCATTGCTCCAAATCACCCGTTTACAATCTTCTACTGTCCATGTTTCGTACTTTTCTGCAAACATGAGCAAACGTTTCTCATGATGATATTGAAGTTGAAGCTTCTTCAACATTTTTGGGACACCATTCCAGACTTGTGTAATGTGCATCACACAATGGTTGCATTGATGTCTGTAATCTCTCTATTACAAAGTATACAAACAACCTCTACTGCCTTGTTTTTGAGCCAGAAATTATATACCTTGTGATGAGCTGACTCCAATATTTTTCCTGGACATCCACCTCTTGGCTTTTGACTGGATGGATGGACTTCATTTCGGATTCTTCCAACTGTCATGGCACTTGCATGATGAAGTTTGGCAATTTTCTTAGCTGAGAGAAAGCTATTGATGAGCTGAATGATGCGGTTTTTCTATGGCTGCTCCTCTATTCGAACCAGTGACCTTTCGCTTGTGAATCAAACTAATAACAGACTGAGCTTTTAGGGAATATGAGATCAGGTTATATTTTGTAGTATACAGGAAGAAAAAGATTTTCCACCACCAGGAGCAAAACTGTAACAATGCAGTGACATGACATGAATCTGCATAACTCATTACATGCAAAATAGTGGCAAGTCAAATTTATTTATGAGATAGCCAAGATGATTGTCTATAAAATGATGGTAGTCACACGTTCGAAGCTGTAGTGGATGGTGAGATATGGAGCCTGAAATCATAAGTTCGAAACATTGTTACCCTTTTTCTCCTCACTGTAAGTATTGTAAGACTGATTGCATCCTCTATATATACAGTGTCACTGTTATGTTAGACATTATTACTAGAAGATCAGTTAAGATGACATCTTTTACACACATGCTATGGTTGGCTTCTAGGTTCTGCCTAGAATCCTCCATAGAGTTTGTAATGCTCGGTTACCAGCCACAATACCTAATTATCATATGGCATATCATAAAAGAATAGTTCACAAAAATCCAAATTAAATCAGTTAATGTGAATCTATAATGCACAGAAATGCTCTAATTTGTTAGAAGAGGTTTGTTGTTATGGACATGCAACTCATATTTTCAATACGTTGCTCTCTATGCATTAGCATAAGTCATTCTGGATGAACTGTTTTTCATTCCAGGCATACAAATTATTTCTAAGCACTAGCACTGTGGAAGAAGTGGTTAAAGTACAACAAGAGAACAATCCATATTATACAAGGTTTGCTTCTGCAGCGATGCCGAAAACTAAGAACAAAATAATTGAGCCCCTAGATGAAATTGCAAACAAGGTTTGTATTTCTCTAATCCTCGCAATCTACAGAGGATTTTCCCAGACTGACAGCGAGAGTCGGCACAGATTTAATGAAACACTTGTTAAGATGCCAGTGGCTAGAGCAGGTTATAAAAAAAAAAAGCACAACTGAAAGTTTAACTGGTCATGAAGGTTAAGGCAAAATACATAACGAACTATACACTTAATCTCATCGAGCTTGTTCAAGAAAGAAAGAAATTGACTTCAATAGAATAGTAAAAACAAAAAAGGGATCTGAGCTGGAACAACAAGCGTTGCAGAAGACTACCAGGGGCCATTTCTGGGAGAAATTAAATGCTGAAATTACTATGGGTGCTGCTAAATGCCCAATACAATATTGTAACGCTGGAGCCCCGAGGGTCTCTAAACACACTACTAAATCAGTCTAAAAATTCTCCATGTCTCCATTGTTTCGCTGAGCAATGTTGTTCCCGTTGGACTTATGGGTTCAGTTCATTGACGCCTAAAAGAAAAACCTTTACCTCGTATATGATTTTCATTTAAGTGAGACAAGTTGGCATCTAGCCACCTTTTAAAATAAACTAGAGTTGGCAGGTAGGATATCCATGGCCAATAGAGGACAATCGACATAAGCAGAGAATAAAAGAAAGAGCCTTAGTCAATAAAGAGCAGTAACAATGGATGTCGCTGGTACAATAAGAACAATATATTGAGGTTTTTCTCAAAACAATTCAATGTTATCCATCTTTGGGACAGAAACCAAACTTGCTATTCCTTTTATCTTATTCTTTTGTGATCATTATTCTTTTTTGATAAGTACATATTTTAACGAAATGGGAAAGCTGACTATAGACAAGAAATAGCCATAAGCCAAACATTTCTTTGGCCAACACTTACAGTGTTTCTCTTAATTCCCTTATAAACATGTATGTTTATTTTAGTAGGGGAATTGGCTGACGGCAGACACCTCTTGTAACAAAGAATCTGGTATATTGAAACACACACAGTCATAAATTCCTCAACCATTTAAAATAGTTGGCCACTTTTGTGGAAATTGGTGGATTTAGTGGTTGTTTGGTTTCCAAATTGGGAGGTGAACAATAGTAATGATTTTGTGTCATGCACGATTTGCAAGTTTCATGAGCGTGTCTCATTCTAATGAACAGCACAGGTGCATGATACCTGTCAACCATGCATGGATTGGAAGCTATATTCCAACACAATGCCATCAGCGCTGCCAGCCTGCAGATGCAGAATGAAAATGGGTGGTCAACTATCTTAGGAAAGGTAGTGGGAAAGAATTAACTGCTTTAAAAGGATCTTAGTACTTTTCTTGTCTGCTCAGTCTTTAAAGTGAACCTGTGCACAGTAACCTACAGACAGTATCAGGTAGGCGCCGTTATTCTGATTACAATGATGCCTTGGTTGATTAAATCCATCTTGTGGTTGTTTAATCTGTATTTTCAGTTTTGTGTTAATGAGATTCTCGTGCTCTAAGGCGGGGTTCATGTTTGTGGTGCTCTGATTAGATATTCATAATGCAGACTGCTGACAGGTCAATGAGCCGTCACTGACCTGCCCACTAGTTTGCATAATGAATATCTGTATATACTTTAACCCTTTTCCGACATCGGGTGTAAATTTACACCGATATCGGACTCCCTCCCTTTGATGTGGGCTCCGGAGGTGAGCCTACATCTTTCCCAGGACATGTCAGCTGTTTTGAACAGCTGACATGTGCCCAGAATAGCCATGGGTGGATCGCGATTCAAACTCTGACAGCAGCATTTAACTTGCGCTTTCGGCCATTGGGCCAGAAATCTGCCCACTGGTGATTCCCGTCACATGATTGTGGGTCACCAGTGGGTTGGCATGACAATCAGAGGTCTCCTGGAGATCTCTATGGTTGTCAGTGCCAGATTGCTCTGAGTGCCGCCCAGTGGTTGTCGCTTATAACAAGTCAGCAATTTTGCTACATAGAAGTGATTGATATAAGGAAAAAGAATAACTGTGCGGTTGTCAGTAGAAGACAATTGCAAGTAAGGCTCCTTTTGCTATCCGTACAACTCTCCGGAGGACACCGTGTGCTCCAGCGTCTTTCACCTCTGCTGGGTTAGCCTCCTACCATCACACAATGTCCTTCCATCCTTTATGTGTCAATTAGCAGCAAAACTGGTCTCCAGCTAAGAGCCACTTATATAAAAAAGAACCTAGGCATGTTTGGTGTCTATGAACTCGCAATGACCTGGAGAATCATAATGGCAGGTCAGTTTTAGCATTTAGTGAACATGATGAAAAAAAAAAACAAGTGTGGGATTGCACTTTTTTTGCAATTTCACCTTAGTTTGAATTTTTTTCTTGTTTTCCAGTACACAATATATTAAAACCAATGGTGTCGTTCAAGAGTCGTTCAAAAGTACAACTCGTCCCACAAAAAACAAGCCCTCACATGGCCATATTGACTGAAAAATAAAAAAAAGTTATGGCTCTGGGAAGAAGGGGAGCAAAAAACAAAAAAGCTCAGGTTATGAAGGGATTAAAAAACAAAACAAAACCCTTCTGCAACCAGTTGCCAACCATGGCACCTGCTCTGCAACAAAATTGCATGTTTTGTGTGCCAATAATACAGATAATTCTTTTTTTTTTCAGGTTATTCAGCTAGAGAAAAAAATTGAAAATAGTGCCCACTGCGCCTGCACAGTAGCTGGCTTTTGCGGCTGCTGCTGATCCGATAGCTGCTACTTTGCATGCGCCGTCGGCGCCATCTTACTGGAGATCAAAAAAAAATTCCTCCTCCAAGATAGCGCTGCCCGCTCCGGTGCTGTAGCAGCTCTCGGCTATCTCCAAGCTGCTACTGCGCAGGTGCGGGTGGCGCTATCTTGGAGGACAAATTTTTTTTTTGTTCTCTAGTAACTTGGCGCCACTGATGCATTACGCAGTAGCAGCTATCGTATCACAGCAGCAAGGCACCGATTGCAGCTACTGCGCATTTTCAAATTGTTTTTTTTCTCCTCTAGCTGGATAACCTGAAAAAAAATGTATTATTGGCACACACAACATGCAATTTTGCTGCAGAACAGGTGCCATGGTTGGCACCTGCCTGCAGAAGGTTTTATTTTTTTTAAAGTATATACAGATATTCATTGTGCAAACTAGGGGGCAGGTCAGTGAGGGATCAGTGACCTGTCAGCAGGCTGCATTATGAATACCTAATCAGAGCACCACATACACCAACCCCCCGTATGGCACAAGAATCTAATTAACACAAACTGAAAATAAACATTAAAGAACAACCACAAGACGGATTTCATCACCCAAGGTATCATTTTAATCAGTGTAATGGCACTGACCTGACACTGTCTGAAGGTTACTGTGCACAATCCTACTGTAAGGTTCCCTTTAACCCCTTAATGACCATAGTTTTTTTCGGTTTTGTGTTTTCGTTTTTCGCTTCCCTTCATCCCAGAGCCATAACTTTTTTATTTTTCCATCAATATGGCCATATGAGGGCTTATTTTTTGTGAGACAAGTTGTAATTTTCAACGACATCATTGGTTTTAGCATGTCATGTACTCGAAAATGGAAAAAAAATTCCAAGTGCGGTGAAATTGCATAAAAAGTGAAATTCCACACTTGTTTTTTGTTTGGCTTTTTTGCTCGGTTCACTAAATGCTAAAATTGACCTCTCCAGGTCATTATGAGTTCATAGACACCAAACATGTCTAGGTTCTATTTTATCTAAGTGGTAAAAAAAAATCCAAAGTTTGCTAAAAAAAAAAAAACGCGCCATTTTCCGATATCATTTTTCGTGATATGGGGTTGGGTGAGGGCTTATTTTTTGCGCGCCAAGCTGACGTTTTAAGGATACCATTTATGTGCAGATGCGATCTTTTGATCGCCCGTTATTGCATTTTAATGTAATGTCGTGGCAAACCAAAAAACGTAATTCTGGCGTTTCGATTTTTTTCCCGCTACGTCGTTTAGCGATTGGGTTAATCCATTTTTTTATTGATAGATCAGGCGATTCTAAACCCGGTGATACCAAATATGTGTATGTGTGATTTTTTTTTTTATTGTTTTATTTTGAATGGGGTGAAAGGGGGTGATTTAAACTTTTAAAATTTTTTATTTTTTTCATAATTTTTAAAACTTTTTTTTTATTTTTGCATGCTTCAATAGCCTCAATGGGAGGCTAGAAGCATCCACTACTTGATCGGCTCTATGTAGCAGAATTACAGCATTGCTATGAGCGCTGACCACAGGGTGGTGCTCATAGCAATGCCTCATCAACAACCATAGAGTTCTCTATGAGACCTCAGGTTGTTATGGCAATGCATCGCTGACCCCCGATCACGTGACGGGGTCGGCGATGCTCGTGTTTCCGACCCGGTGGCAGGAAGCCCTGGTTAAATCCCGCTGTCAGCGTTTCATAGCAGGATTTAACTAGTTTATAGGCGCGGGTGGATCGCAATTCTACCTGCGCTTATGGCGGGCACATGTCAGCGGTTGAAAACAGCTAATGACCAAGATCGGGGGTGCACTACTGCAAAAACTTTCCAAGATATGAAAAAATGGGGTGCAATACCTAGTCTGTATATCAAGTATGCCAAGAGGAGAAAAAAGACTAGACTAATAATGGCATGCACATCCACATAATAGTAAAATACAAAAAAACCTTTATTACACCTTGAACAATAATCATAAAAACATTTAAAATACAAAACACAGAACCATTACCCAACACCCCCAAAAAGCCATCAGGCTATACAATGGTAATATACACTAGCAATCAAAAAATGAGCTGGTCCATAAAGGGGTAGATAGTAGTACACGTATATGAAATAAATATGTACTGATATATCTAGATCTATAGTACCTACCAATTATGCCATTGCCACAAGGGACAAGGTAGCTAGAAGGAATACAGAACGTGCATAGAGTCTTATCCGAGACAAAAGAAATATTTGTGAGAGATAATCAATTTCACTCACCTATTATGGTTGTGTGGGACACAACCACTGCACTTAGCATTGGCGGCTGCTGCAAGCCCCGATGTGATGGTCCTTTGCTAGGTGAAGAGAATGGGGCATCAGACAGCACTGCTCACCTGCCAGGATAATGTACCAGAGGAGTCCAAGTGGATGTAATAGAGAATAGACTTTATTTCTAGGCGTTTCGTGGTGATCACAATACTTACTCAGGACAGTGCATGCCACTGTTGAAAACAGCTGATATGTCCCAGCTTTGATGCGGGCTCACTGCTGGAGCCCTCATCAAAGTGGGGGATCTGACCTTGGACGTACTATCCTGTCCAAATTTCAGAAAGGGGTTAAAGAAGCCCTCCTACCATCAAAGTTTTTCTCCTCTTAATAAATTGCAGTTGTAAGGGGTTGAGAGTCTTACCCCTTAATACCTCCATGTTGTTACTGTGCATGTTTATATGTATTTGTATATATTTAATTCTGTTGTTGCATACTATCGAATATTTTATGATGCTGTATTATTTACATATCATATACTGCTATGTTTCTGCACTATGTGCTTGGTAGGGACAGTGCAGTCTGGGTTATGGTCAATAGATGGGGCACTGAGCTCATTACATAGCAGATATAATTGTAGGTCATATAAGAGTTAATTGTAGGAGGGGTTAGCTTGGGAATAAGCCAGGGAGGTCTTCCTGTATTAGTCAGTTGGGTGGGCTATATGCTTGAGCAACCTAACTACCCCGTAACGTTAAAGTTTATGCCAAGCCATCCAGGGGGTACACAGAGAAGAGCAAAGTACAGCAGAACCAGCAGTAGGGAGGAAAAGAAAAGACGGAAGTAGAGGAAGATTGAAGGTCACCGTAAAAGTGTACGGGCAGGTCACTCCAAAATGTGAATAGCTACATGGGCTGAATCTCTAATGTCCAGGGCGAAACGGGCAAGAGAGCGCTTCACCGTGGTGACACTTTACAGGGAGGACACTGAGGGGCCGTCTGAGATGCCACATCCCGCGGAAACACTTAGTGATAAAAGAAACAGTGACAGGAAAGACGAAGTGATGTGCCGTCTTTACTGTGATGGAAATGCTGGAAACTACGTGGATGTGCTGTTCACTTAAGGTTGCCCTGAACTGTATCTCTATTCATTGGGATCCAGAAGCAGCTTCATGCCAGCGCAGCAAAGGGGATGCTGACAGCACAGTGAGTACTGACCGTACCATGCAAGATAAGAGGTACCGTTTTCCTGTAGAGGGAGGTCAGGGTATACAATGCCCGCAATACTCAGCCAAGACTACTGCCCTGGCCAACCTTTACACAATCACCATATTATAAAGCGCTGTGAACTTACAATTTCTCATTTTACCTTTCTACCCAGCTAATTCTTCTATTTAGAAACAGGAAGTCCATTGTCCCTGCATTTATTATTAACCCCTTGACTTCCTGACCCAGCTGATCCCTCCTCTCCCCTGCGAGGGACTTTTACAGCCGCTCATGACTCATACAGAGAAAATTGACTTCCTGTTTCTACATAGAGCTTAGAAGGATTCCATTAGTCAGTTTTTAATCATGTGATATCATAGACCGAATTGGAAACAAAATAATAACTCAATAGAAGGGTAAAACGATCAGTGGTAAGTATACATTGCTATTTAATATGATGACTGCAATATATGAAGAGAATAAACACTTTGATGGGAATGCTTCTTTAACACATTTTATCACATTATTAAACACATTGATTCTACACCAATCAAACTTATACTAATGTGACATCCTTTTGAAATATGTTGGCCAATAAAGTCTGTAGGCACCTCAATATACTATATATATATGTCAGGACTTTTGGACCAAAGTGCACATCAGACAGATGTATTCAGCCTTAAGACTCATTCAGATGTCCATTTTTCAAGTACCAGTTCTATCCATCTTTTTCACAGTTAGCACTCGTACCTAGTATTGACAATGAGGCTGTTCACATGTCTGATTTTTTTTTGTGGAAAGAGTCATCTGCTCAAAATCACAGAGACATATTTGATATGCATCTGAGTGTTGGCTCAAAATCGCCATTGCATGTGTTTGTTAAAAAAAATCGGACACCACTCAGATGACATCAGGGTGTTGTCCATTTTGCACAAACTGTTTTTCACAAAGGTGTAGAAACTTTTTTTTTTTCTTCTTATCCAAGAAACACTGAGGAAATTTGGGCGAAACTTGTAAAAAAAATCAAATTAAACACCAAACAAAATCACTAATGAGCCTAGCACCATTTTTCTCCTACATGAAAAGAACATTAAAATAACAGATGTCTTAATAAACCCTTATCAGCAGCCTGTGTCTATTCCTGAAGGAAATTCAATTGCTGCAATGGCTAAGCCATTTTGGCATTGGGTATGCAATTTTCCAATATACTATTTAAAGGAATCTGTCAACAGGTTTTTGCTACCTCATCTGATAGCAGAGTGATGTAGGAAAAGACTTTGAATCCAACAATGTATCCATTTTCTTACTGGGTGCAGCAGTTGTGACATAATCAGCATTTTTAGATTTAGCAATGGAGCAAAGCTGAAAAGCTAACCCTGCCCATACCATGCTCTCCATATACAATGGTTATAAACATTGAAATGCTTATCACAGAAGGGGGCAGATGCCCGAGACGGATCTGGCGAAAAAACGGATCCGTCTCATCCGGTTTTACATACTATTTGCCGGATACGGCGCTCCGGCGCGACGTCAGAAAGCGCCGTCAGGCGCAAAACGAATGTGTGAAAGAGGCCTTAGTGTGCAGTGACAGGGGAGGATATTGTTGTGTGCAGCAGCACTGGTTATTAGGCTGCCTGTTAGCTGTACTGCTGTGTGTACACTGCTGTGCAGACTGCTTTTTACACAGCACTAATACTTTTATTCTTTTTTTCTGCACAGTTACCGAGCATTCATTTTTTCCCACACCGTATAGAGCTGTACACTCCTCACACACTACCGTGTACTGGCTGGTATCATGGACAAATACATGCTGACTATCTGTGTGTGACTCCGGAAATATATACGGAGATTTCCAATTACCCCTAGACTGTATACAGCTGTACGCTTGTGATACAATACCCTTAATCTGCTTTTCATATTCTGGTCTAATCCATACTGAGCCTGTGAGCATCTGTGTGTTACTCTGGCAATATATACGGAGATTTAAAATTACCCCAACACTGTATACAGCTGTACGCTTCAGATACAGTACCCATTTTCTGCTTTTTATATTCTGGTCTAATCCATACTGAGGCTGTGAGCGTCTGTGTGTTAGGCCGGGATCACACATAGAACTACATGCAGCCGCACACTCCATTCCCGAGTGCAAGCGCCAGAGCTGTGATTTCACATGTGAGTGTCGGACGACTTTGTCGCATGTGTGATCCCGGCCTTACTCCAGAAATCCATACGGAGATTTACAATTTACCCCTAAACTATATACACCTGTTATCTTCAGATACAGGACCCTTTTTCAGCTTTTTATATTGTGGTCTAATCCATGGTGAGCCTGTGAGCGTCTGTGTGTTACTCCGGAAATCTATACGGGGGTTTACAATTTACCCCTACACTGTATACAGCTGTACGCTTGTCATACAGTACCCTTTTTCTGCTTTTTATATTCTGGTCTAATTCATACTGAGCCTGTGAGCATCAATAATGGCCGGAGCAGAGCCTCCCTCCCCCCAAGAAAGAGGCGTGGGCGGAGGCCGGCATGACGGGGGTTTGGAGGGGTTTACAAAAGAAAGAGGAACATTTAAATGAGAGGAGGTGGTGGGGGGTTTATAAGGCAGCGATGGGGCAGCTCCAGGTGTCAGTTCCTGCTTTGCCCCATCAGTAGTACAGCTCACCATGTCATTGAATGTGGCGCTGGAGCGCCTCAGGTCTGCGGCCTTGTCGCAGCCGCCAGGATAGCTAGAAGTGCAGGTTGCGATCCTTATCCAGGGAACGCCCGGTCAGTCGTCTGGGGCAGCGCAGCGGGAGAGGCGTTCAAGACGGGTGAGGCCTCCAGAGCGGCTTTCGCCCGATCAAGCTCCTCAGCACCTCCAGGCCGGGCGCCGCGCGGCGGTCGTGCCAGCAGGCCCCGGCCTGGGAGGAATCCGCCCAGCCGGCGAGGCCCTGCGGCGGTAACATCTCCTCCATCGCGTTCAGGTCAGGGGGCGGAGCAGTTACACGCCGGGCATCTTTTGAGTGCTGCGTCCTCGGGGGGTCGCAGTTGCGATAGGCTTGCTGTGCGGCCTGTTTCAGGCAGCACCGCTGGTGCGTCGGCGGTAGAGTCGCCACGCGCCGGGCGTCCTTTGAGAGCTGCGTCCTCGGGAGGTCGCAGTTGCGATCGGCTTGCTGTGCGGCCTGCTTTAGGCTGCACCGCGGGTGCGTCGGCGGCTAATGGATTGGCCGGCTCATCATGTCAGCAATTGTCCCCCCTTGATAGCGGGGGGGTTCCAGGTTCGTCGGGGGGCCGCAGGGGCAGTGTTCCTGCAAGGCGGTCTGCCTCTGTTGACGGCTCCAGAATTTGGCGGCCGATGCATCGGTCGGCAGTTCGGGACAGCAGGTGTTATCCCCAATAGTGAGTGGGGTTCCAGATGTGTCGGGGGGCCGTCGCCGTGTGGTGAACGTGGGGCGGCCTGCCTACGCTGCCGTTTCTAGAGCTGAGGCCCCTGAGGGTTTGGCGTCGGCCTGCTATACGGCAGGGCTTAGTCAGCGGTACATTTCTGGGAGCGGCATTGAGGCATCATCGGGTGCTGCTGCGACCCAGTCGTCATCGCTATTTGAGGACCAGCGGGCTGCGACAGTGGAGACGCATCTTTGGAGCCAGGTTATCCGGCTGGAGGGCTCACAGCACCCTCGCAGCCCGGTGAGTATAATTCTGTGTCAAGTGTCTGTCATTCGTTTTTATCTTCTTCACCGTTTGGGGTAGTTCTGTCGGGGGTCGGTAATAGTGTTGGGGGGGCTGCCGAGGTAGCCGGGGTTAAGGGAATGTTGGTTGATGTGCACAATTTGCTGTCTCGGTTAGAGAAGGGTTTTGGTTCTCCGTCTCCGGTGTCGGCTTTTGAGGGGCAAATGGTTTCGAGCGGGACGGAGCAGGAGGGGCATAGTGCTGAACCTGTGTCTGTGTCGGTGCAGACAGAGAAGGAAAAAGAGTGTCGGGTGCGTTTAGATGGTAGGGCTCACGGGGAGGTGTTTGTATGTTTTGAGGGCCCATTGGGGCGCATTTGAAGAAGGAAGTGAAAGAGCGTATTTGGAAGGATGAGTATGTTGAAATATTCTCTTTATTGCCTTTGGAGAAATTTAATTTAGATAAAAGTAAAAAGGAGGATAGTAAGAAGGAGGAGGAGGAGAAACGGAGGTGGCGCTTAATTCCTCAGATGTTTGTGAATTGGCAACAAGCGTTTGCCATTTTGGCTAGTGTTATCGGAGAAAAAGCTCCGGACAATTGTTGGGCTTTATTTTGTTACTTTGATGCTATAGGGGAAGCATATAGGGTGTATGGGGGGCAGGCTTGGATGAGATATGATGAGCAGTTTAGGCAAAGGAAGGCTGTTCGTCCAGACATTCGTTGGGATCAGAAGGATATTGGTCTGTGGATGAGAGTCATAGCACAGAATAAGTTTGGGCATTCCTTTCACGGGGGAACTGGGGGCGCCAGCCAGAGTAGCAACAACGCTGGGGCAGCTGGGGGAAGCGGTCAAGGGCAAGCAGGTGTAAACAAACTGGGGGTATGCTGGCAGTTTAATGATGGCCAGTTTAAGTTTGGGGCAGGTTGTAAGTTCAAACATATTTGCTCCACCTGCAATGGCGCCTCACACGGAGCGTCTAAGTGTTTCAAAAAAGGGAAGCAAAGATCTGGGGGTGGTAATTCCCAAGGGAGAGACTCCAGTGAGTCTGGAAAGGATGGTCCCTTATCTAAATAGATATGGGGACAGGGAGAATGGGGCGTTGTTGTATAGTGGTTTTAAGGACGGTTTTGTTATCCCGCATCCCCCGTTTGTTATTCCGCGGGTACTTAGGAATTTGCGTTCGGCCCTATTGCATAAGGAGGTAGTGGGTGAAAAATTGGCAAAGGAAGTTTCGTTGGGTCGCATGGCGGGCCCTTTCTCGTCGCCACCTTTTTCTTTTTTTTTGTTGAATATGTATTTATTAACACACATGTATAACACATATCAAGGGTATGAACAGTAACAAAACATGTCACATAATATAAGCCAAGCGTCATCATATCAGGTCATGTCCAATAAAACAGAGCACAATATATATGAATGAAACAGCGTGATCGAGGATCACTACTAGTATTGCATGAGATTTGGCACACAAATTGGGTTCCTGGACTAACGAACCCCAATAACATTCTACAAGAACAAGAACTAAGAACAAAATAAAACAAGAAGACACAGAAAATATAAGGGAAATAAAGAAAAATAAGGGAATTAAATGAACCTAAATGAAAAATAAATAACTGGACAAAGAAAAAAGGAAGAAGGTTAAAGGTAAGGGGAAGGAAGAAGGGGAGGGGGGGCGCCCTCGGTCTCCGCCCACAGCACACCACGTGGCAGAGAATCTTACATACAAAAATAGCACTCCAATGAGTCACTTACACTATGTAGGCGAAGGGGTACGAAAGGCAATCCACGGGGACCAGATGGTCTGGAATTTATCCCGGGTATGGTTGATCCATGCCGACAGGTCCTCCATGTCCCTGATATGGTCCACAGCAACAGTCCACTCCTCCAGAGAAGGCGCCACAGTAGACAGCCAATGCTTAGGCACTAGAAGTTTGGCAGCCGTCAACATAAAGGTCGCCAGTTTGTGTTTAATGGGGTTATAACCCGTCGCCGCCACCCAAAAAAGGACTGAGTCCCTGGGTAAATCACAAGGCAGAAGGCAGATATCTTTGATTTTTTGACGTATCGCATTCCAGAAGGGCACAATGAGGGGACAATCCCACCAGATGTGAGCATAAGTTCCTGAACCCGCCCCACATCTCCAGCAGATGTCAGAGGTCTGCAAGCCATGGCGAAATAGGAAGGACGGGGTTCGGTACCACCTGGCAATCAGTTTATAAGAATTCTCTTTAATGCGAACGCACCTAGAAAATCCCAGTGCGTGTCTTTTAATACACCTGGCGACTCGTAGGGACAATGGGTGCCCCAGTTCCCGTTCCCAGGCAGCAAGGTAAGTAGGCTCAGTATCAGAGCGAAGAGACATAAGCCATTTGTAAATGGTGGAGATCACGCCTTTGACAGGACTCTGTGCCAGCAACAGCCGCTCCAAGTTGGAGGCAGCCCGCAAGGGACGATGTTGCTCCATAAAGGTCTGACAGACATGATGTACATGTGCTAGCGATAAAAAGTTGGCGTGTGTAGGTCCGAGGATGGATGACAGGCCCTCCGCCGAAGGGACATTGCCTCCAGCAAAAAAGGAATTGAGGGGCGTTACCAGTTTGCTCCACAAACCCTGAAAAGTCCAAAAACCCTCATCCGAGCAGGTCAACAAAGGGAGTACGCGTACAGGCATGAGCGGAGAGGGGAACTTACTCATAGTGTCATGATGTAGACAGTTCAGGCATGTGTGGAGCAAACCCTTCAGGAGAGGGAGAAGCCGCGTGTACGAGGGATCTGAGTATGCACACCCCATAACTCAAGTGCCTCCCGAGGCGAAAGAAGAGCCGTTTCTAGGGAGGACAAGAAAGACCTTTTGTTCCAGCTGTTTATCTCCACCCAACGACGAAGATGGCAAGCGAAGTAATAGTTCTTCAGGTCGGGCATACCCACTCCACCTGCATCTGTGGGCAGAGTCAAAGTCGAGAAAGCGATACGAGCTGGACGTTGGTTCCATAGGAACCGTGAGAACAGAACGTGTAAGGCACGAAAAAAGGAATTGGGAAGGAAAATAGGAGCTGCCTGGAATAAGTAGAGGAATTTTGGGACTATATATGTGGACAGATAATTTTTTCGGCCCAACCAAGACATGAACGGTATTCGTAGACGCTGGAGCTGTGTCCTAACCGAGGAGAGTAGGCGTAGGTGGTTCAGAGCGTAGAGGCGAGAAATATCCCTCGGAATAAGAATGCCTAAATATTTTACATGGTCTGTCTTCCAGGTGAACGGTGTCATTCGTTGGAGGCGGGTTAGAGTGTCCCTGGGGAAGCCGATAGCAAACGCGACCGATTTATTATAATTGATTTTGAAGTTTGAAAGAGTACCAAAATGGTGAAAAAGATCCAGCACAGCGGGTATAGCAGTCTCCGGGTTAGTGATACTAAGCATGATGTCATCAGCGTATGCGGACACGAGGGCCTCGCCTTTAGGCGTGGACGCGCCTCGGATGTCTGGGTGTGTACGAAAAGCCTGTAACAAAGGTTCCAGGCACAGAGCGAACAGACTGGGGGACAAGGGGCAGCCCTGGTGGTTCCATTGGATATAGAGAATGGAGCCGAAAAAGAATTGTTCACCTTGACCCTGGCAGTGGGCGAGGTGTAAAGTGTAAAAATGGAGTCTATAAAGCGATCGGGAAAATTAAATAGGCGTAGGACCGACTTCATGTAAGACCAATCTATGCGGTCAAACGCCTTTTCGGCATCAGTACTTAACAACAACAAAGGCGTTTGTCGGGAAACTGCTCCATGGATTAGGTGTAAGATCTTTGTGGAGTTTTCCCTCCCCTCCCTACCCAGTACAAACCCAGTCTGATTGCTCTGCACCAGGAGGGGGACCAAGCGAGACACCCGGTTCGCCAGGACCTTCGCCCAGAGCTTCAAATCACAGTTAAGAAGAGATATTGGCCGATAACTACTACACTGTGCTGGATCTTTGTCTTCCTTATGGATTAAAGCTATATCCGCAGAAAGGGATTGGGGAGGAAAGGAGGAGCCAGTCATCAAGGAGTTAAAAAGTCGGGTGAGGTGTGGGAGAAGGGTAGCTTTAAACTTTTTGTAGTAAAGTATTGTCAGACCATCTGGGCCAGGAGATTTTCCCGATGGAGTAGACTTCAGAGCTTCCTCCACTTCCTCCACCGCAATTGGAGATAACAATTCCGCATGATGGGAAGGTTTCAATTTAGGGAGGTTCAGGGAGGAGACAAAGTCCACAATAGCAGGATGGGGGTCTGCAGTGGGGGCAGATTCATACATGGGGTTATGTAAGTTATACAAGGCGGTGTAATATTGATGAAAATCTTGCGCGATTTGCGCCATCTCGGTGTGTGCGGCACCCGAGGGGCATCTCGTCTCAGCAATGAATGTACGCGGAGACGTTTCTTTGACGTAGGCGGACATAAGTTTCCCACCTCTGTCACCTGAAGCATAAAGACGGTGTTTCGCGTGTAAGAAATTTTTCGCAATTTTTAGGTTTAGGAGGGATTTAAGGGCCATACGCAAGGACAGGAGATCGGAGAGGTGTTGTTGGCACAGAGATCGCTTGTGGAGCGACTCCAATTTGCAAATTTGAAGGAGCAAGGCATCGGTTTGTTTCTCCCTAGATTTTTTAAGTCTAGAGGCCAGTGAGATGAATTCACCCCTGACAAAAGATTTGTGAGTTTCCCAGACGATGGGGATTGGCATGCCTGGAGTGTAATTTCTATGGAAGAAATCCTGAAGGGGTATTTCAATGGCATTTATATTATCTTGAACGTCCAACAGTGTCTCATTGAGTCGCCAGGTGTATCCGAGACCACCCACCCCAGGTAAGGCCAGTGTTAAGGATACAGGCGCATGGTCCGATACTGTCATGGATCCAATATCCGCCGTAGAATAACACCCCAGGTGGCGTCGGGATAGAAAGAGGTAATCAAGTCTTTGGTATGAGCGATGCGGCGTCGAATAAAATGTATAATCCTTAGTGTCAGGATGGAGGACTCTCCAGGCGTCCCCCAAGGACAGCTCCGCCAATAGCAGTTTAAGTCTTCTGAGATTCCGAAAAGAGATGGCGGAGCGGCCCGTGGAGGAGTCCACGAGAGGCTCCATAGTGAGGTTAAAGTCTCCACCCAGTACCACTAGCCCCGACATAAATTGCTGTAAAAGACGTAGAGTAGATAGTAACTAGTGTTGAGCGATACGATAATGCAAATATCGGCTATCGGCCGATATTAGCTCTATCGGCCTTTCGATAATTCGTTTCGATATTTTCGTCTTATCGAATACCGGAATCGGATTTGTCACTGTCACTGTGAGTGTCCGTCGGTCGGGTCTGTCAGGAGTCAGCGGCACTTACCTGGCAGAAGATCTCCGGCGGTCACGTCCTGGACTGCTTGATGGCCGCCATTATCTTCTCCCTGGCGGTCACATGCAGTTTTTCGCGATAACTGCAGTGACTGCAGGGTAATCCCGGCCGTAAACCAGTCCGATGACGTCACAGCCGGGGAAGCAGGTAATCAGCTGTGCTGCGCCGGGATTCTGATGTAGCAGAGCTGGATCGTCGTGGGACACTCGTTACTATGGACTGCGTCGGTCAGGTGGTATACTTTTTTTTTTTTTTCATTTTTTTACAGGAGATCGATGGCGTCGCAGGATGAGACTGTAATAAAAGTAATGAAAACTGTGTTTTTTTTTTTTTATTAAATTAAAAAACTTTTTTATAAACATTCACCCGTCCGGGTACATAAACAATTTAACTATTTATCAACAATTTAACTATTTACATACAGGGACCCTGTCCGGGTTATTTATACTTCTTTGGCAGGGGTGTTCCAGGTACCACCTGGTACTCTTCTGATGCTTGCCAAACATCCGAGGCACCAAGGACCACCAGGACCTGATGACGTCGTGTGGCCTGTACAGTCAAGTCGTGACCCGCTATCTGGGTCTGTGTGGCCACCTCTTTCATCTCCCTCCGGGACTGGAACCCTATGTCCCGGACTGAACGAACCCCAGGGGGCCTAACAGGCGCCGGGTACGGGCCAGCTATACTTATCATGTCCATAGCTGGGGCTGCTGAGGAGACCACTGAGGGAGGCTTGGGAGATTTACGGCGTGGGGTGGGCACTTTTGCAGAGGCCTGGATGTGGGAGGCTGAAGGCTCCGAGGGTCTCACAGGTTCCTGACACTCTGGGGACCAGGGGTCGCACCTGGTGACATTTAGGGCGTACCATCCATTGTAACCCATGCGGGTGAAGTCACCAGTCCGGCACAAGTCCTCCGGAGTTCCTTCTGGAGGTGAGCCTCCACGTCCCGCCGGTTCCAGACTTCTAAGGGAGAGTGAGCCCTCCACGATCCGCCGGTTCACTAAAGACTTCTAAACGTCTCCACTCTTCCTCCTGACGCCGGTTGTAATTCTCCTCCACCAGCTGCTCCATGTCTCCACCACTCCACTGCAGCTTACAGTGTCCGGTTTGCGGCAGCTCTCCTGTCGCCCCCCAGTCCTGGCGGCGCTCCCCTGCAGAGGAAGCAGACGGCTCTAAATCAGATGACAGTCGGGGCTCCGGTACAGGCAGGTAGTGCTCTGGTGCCTGCGCGGCCTCCTCCATGAGGACGGGTGTCGCTTCTTCTGTCTCAGCGACGGGGGCAGACAGCGGGATCTGGGGTGCTGACGGTGCTGCGGTTTTTGCAGGAACGGGTGCCTCCACTGCGACAACGTCAACCGGATCACATTGCAAGGACTCCTCTACTAGAACGGGTGCCTCACCTTCCGGTACAGACACTTCAGGTAAGAGGGATTGGCGCCGCTCCAAGTTTAGTTTTAGGGCACGCCAGCTCGCTTCCATCCTGGCGACCTCCTCCCGGTGCCGGGCCAGGCCTCTTAGGGTATCCGCCGCTTCTTGCAGCGTAGGAGGGTTTCCAGGCCGGGTGCCCAACGGTGATTCCGTGGCGATCGGGTCGCTTCCGTGGGGGGAGAGCTCTGACTGCTCCATCCCTTCACACTTCTGCTCGTGTCCATTAGCCATCTCTGCCAAGTCACATGTGTCATTAGCATCTGGAGAGGGCCCCTCTTTTGTAGGGAGGCGGGACCTTCGTGTTAGTTTCCACACACTGAGGAGGATGAGGAGGCGGAACTGAAGAGCTGTGGGGCACGATCTTACATTGCAGTACCATTTAGAGCCATAGTTTTCGCGTCACTGAGTGAGTGTACAGTACACCCATGAAGAGCACGCCCTTCTTCTTCACCAGTGCCTCGTCGTGACGCAGATATGGCGGAAAAATGGCAAATACATTCTCTGATGATTTTAGCAATTCTCAAGCACAAAACCAGTTCAATTCAGGCACACAGGACTCGCTTATAGCGAGCTACAGAATCCTGTTCGTGACGCCCAAGTTGAGTCGCACAGAGCCAGAGGTTTTGGGGGTACTCGGCACCGAGCCCGTCGACTTCTATGGGGTATGTCACGGCTTTAACCCGTCAATTGAATCAGAGTCTATTTTACTATGTAGAAGTATATAAACTATAAATATATGTATATATATGTCACAATGACATGTATATAATATATATATATATGTATTCTATGTGTGTATATTTTGTGTTTACAACGTAAGAAAGGGTTTTTTTTGTTGCGATATTTTGTTCCCATAGACTTACATGGGACTTCCGCTATCGAAATCGGATATCGACGATATTTAGTGCTATCGGCGATACAATTTCGATACGATATTTTTAGATATCGAGCACTATCGCTCAACACTAATAGTAACCAGTCGACTGTGCGAACATTGGGCACATAAATATTAGCAAAAGTCACTAAAGTGTTTCCCAGTTTACCCTTCAAGAAAAGATATCGACCATCTGTATCTGCCAACTGCGCTTGCAACTGAAAATGAAGATTGCGGCAAAAAGCAATACTCACCCCTCTCGACGTGTGGGAGTCGCTGCAACTGTGGAACCATACTGGGAATGAAGAGCGAGACAGCTGTGGAACATGATCGTGGCGGAAATGTGTTTCCTGCATAAAAATAACAGAGACACCATCTTTTTTAAGGAGTCGCAAAACCTGAGCACGTTTCGCAGGCGCATTCATACCCTTAGCATTATAGGATTGTATAACAATATCACGTGGAGTCATCATGGAAGTGCACTGGGAGGATAGAGAAGCGATAAAGCGGTGTACCGTAGCAAGGACAGAGAGCGACCCCAAGGAAAGAGGGGTGTGACAAGGAGGACACAAGAGGGAAAGAACACAAAAAAATCAAAACAGAGACAAAAAATAAAGCACCATAGGTAGCGGTGCTTGTAAACATTTGGAGAAATGTGAACTAGGCGGATCCACAAGGGGAGCCGGGAGACATTGCACCCCTCCTGAAGGAGGAGGGGGCAGTGGAGGCGATGCAAGGGTCGCATAAGAGCCCACCTGCAATAACCTCCAGCCAGCCTGTGGAACCCAAGAAAACCTGGGTCATAGTGAAATGTATTTGCCCAAAAATGGGGAGGAGAGTGGGGAGAGAAAGGTAAGGAAGAAAAAGAAGGGAAGGGACCAAGAGAAGAACAGCAGGAGATGATGCCTTCCCAGGTGCAAGCAGAAGGGGCAGCTTATAGGAGAGAAAAAGGGGGGAGGGGGGAGAGAGTGAAGGGGGGAGAAGGGAGAGGATAGCAGACCAGACCTACATATAGCTACAGGTGGGGCGACTACCCGGACCAAGAAGGTGAAGAATAGGGTAATGGAGGAGAGAGGCCGGGGGTCAGGAGGGTAGGGAAGGAGGATGGGGGAGAAAAAGATTGTGACCGTAAGGCGGACCGTGTCCTGTGTATCAGGATCCTATGATATAGTAAAGAAGGGCAAGGGTGCCCTAGTGTGGAAGGTGAGGGGGAGATTATGAGAAGTAGGGTCAGGTCCCCCAAGGATGAGTGGAAGAGGGAACGGAGAGAAAAGGGAGAGGAAGGGAAAGGTAGCTGGAAAGAGGGAACAGTGAGAGGGGAGAGTGGGGAGGGAAAAGATAAAGGAATGCAGAGAATGGCAAGATAGAGTGAGGAGAAGAAAGTGCTGTGTAGTGTAACAACAGTAGTAACTGTAAATGAACTGCAGATGGCAGCAGTGAGCAATGTACCAGAAAATAACAGCATAATGAAACGTTGAAAAATTGCAGGTAATTTTAAAACAGACCACAGGGGAACAAAAGCCATCTCTGTTGTTCAAAATCAGCAATGACAACAGGTAGATCCTGAAAATCAGAGAGGGCAGTGCAGTGCAATAGGTCATGTGAACAGCACACTACAGCAATCTACAAAGCACATAGGAAACCTAGATATCAGATTGAGTTTCAAAGGTGAAAGAAGAGAAGATGGAGGAGGGGGGGGAGGGGAAGAGGGACAAGGGTGAAGAGAGCACAGGAAAGCAGTCAGCACTAGCAACAATACGAGCCTGAGTGAACAGAATCATAAGTTGGATATAAGCACAGTGAGTCAACAATTCAACAGGGAGGCTGCAAAGTGGAAAATGTAAACCTCAGGTTTCAGGTAGAAGGAGGGCAGGAGACCTCCAGAACAAAGGCATTACACCGGGTCTACCATGTCCTGGCAAGAACAAGAGCAGCAAGCCAGTCTGGTAACAGCTCAGTCTCCAGCCGGGTCATCGCGGGCAGATAGAGAGCGACGATGCGACTTGTTCTTGGAGCGGGTGACTTGCCAATCGTCCGGGCGCGGCTGGATCGGTGGTATGGACGACTCCGGAACAGGTAGCCAGGACGGCACAGGCAGTGAAGGGATGGATAAGGCCTTCCACAAAGTAGGTAAGTCCTCTGGATGACGTATAGTAACTTTCTTGTCGTGGCGTGTAACAAAGAGCCCAAAGGGGAACAACCATCTGTACTGGGCGTCATGTTCCTTCAGGTGGGTCAGAAGAGGCTTTAACAAGCGGCGCTTCTGGAGGGTAGAACTGGCCAGGTCTTGGTAGAAGGCCACTGGGGACCCATCTAGCATCGGGGACCCCTGCTCCCTCGCAGCAGTGAGAAGCGCAGCAGTATGGTTGTAGTCCAGTATACCACAAATAACATCCCTGGGGGGATCAGTGTCCCTGGGGCGAGCTCTGAGGGCCCGGTGGATGCGCTCCACAACCACAGCTTCAGCAGGTTCTTCCCCCAGCAATGCAGAGAATAAAGTGCGTGCCACAGAGCGCAGGGCCTCGGGGGCATAGGACTCAGGGATACCTTTCATTCGCACATTGCGGCGGCGATTCCTGTTCTCAAGGTCCTCGGCAGCACCGGGAGCCGAATTAAGATGCTTGGAGTGGTCCTGGAGCGTGGTACAGATGCCATCGCCGAATTCCACATAAGAAGTGTGGGCCTGCTCCAGCTCCTCCACACGGCGTCCCACATGCGACACCTCCGCCTTAATGCTGGCTAGCTCCTGTAGCACTGGAGCAATGATCCGGCGGATGAAAGAGCGGGTGACCTGGTTGGAATGCTCCGGCCTGCGGGGTGATTGCCCTGAGCAAGCATCAGTGTCTATATCCGAGTCCTCTGCGTCAGACAGAGAGAGGGTTCCGGGTGCCATCTTAGGTGAAAGCACTGGTGCAGAAGCTGGCTTTCTCCGGAGATAATGATTTGTCCCCCGTCTTTCTTGGGGGTTTTGGGGTGCCAGTGGAGTCTTTAGCCTTTTCTCTTCCTGATTTCCCCATTTTGGGCAGAAATACGCTGTGACAATGCTAAAGCTGGCTGGGTTGAAGAGAGGAGCTCACAGACTCAGCTCCTTCCTCATGTACAGCTAGGCTCCGCCTCCCATCACCACCTTTTTCTGATCTGGTAGTTTCCCCTTTGGGGGTTGTCCCTAAGAAGGAGCCGAACAAGTTTCGGCTTATTCAGCATCTTTCTTACCCGCGGGGTAGATCAGTGAATGATGGCATCGATCCTGAAATTTGTTCGGTCGTTTATTCCTCTTTTGACGAGGCTGCGCGGTGGGTAAGGAAGTGCGGTCGAGGGGCCCTCATGGCTAAGACCATCGAATCTGCTTTTCGACTTTTGCCGGTGCATCCGAATAGCTTGAAGCTGCTGGGTTGTTTTTGGGAAGGCGGGTTCTTTGTCGACAGGTGCTTACCCATGGGGTGTTCTTTATCATGCGCATATTTTGAAGCTTTTAGTTGCTTTCTAGAGTGGGTGGTGCGTGAGGTGTCTGGTTGTGAATCGGTCATTCATTACTTAGATGATTTCTTGTGTGTGGGTCCGGCAAACTCTTCGTGTTGTCATGGGATTTTGAGAGCTGTTGAGTGGGTGGCGGAGCGTTTTCGGGTTCCTTTGGCGCCTGGTAAGACTGAGGGTCCAACTACTTGCTTGTGTTTTTTGGGGATAGTCATCGATACGGTGGCATGGGAGTTCAGATTGCCCGAGGAAAAGTTGTTGGCTTTACGGGCTGAAGTGGGAAGAGCGCGCCGTTTGAAGAAGTTGTCGTTGCTGGATTTGCAGTCGTTGCTAGGGAAGCTAAATTTTGCGTGTCGAGTGATGCCGATGGGGCGAGTTTTTTCACGTAGGCTGGCAAGCGCTACGGCAGGGATTAAAGCCCCTCATCATTTCATTGGTTGTCCGGGGAACTTAAGGCGGATTTGGCAGTTTGGGATTCCTTTCTAGAAGGGTATAACGGGCGCTCATTGGTCATGGCTGAGGTTGTTGGAAATGATGTGTTGGAGTTGTTTACGGATGCGGCTGGCGGTGTTGGTTTTGGAGCCTATTTCAGGGGACAGTGGTGTGCGTCTCGTTGGCCTGACGAGTGGGTGTCGACAGGTTTGGTTCGCAACATAACATTGTTGGAGATTTTTCCGATCCTTGTGGCAGCGCACTTATGGGGCAGGAGTTTCGTGATCGTCGGGTGCGGTTCAATTGTGATAACATGGGAGTTGTTTGTGCAATTAATGGGCTTACTGCATCCTCTCCTCCTGTCGTTCGAGTTTTGCAGCATTTGGTTTTGCTATGTTTGGCATTGAATGCGCACGTGACGGCGACGCACGTTCCGGGTGTGAAGAATGATATAGCTGATTCTCTTTCTCGTTTACAGTGGGATCGTTTTCGCTCTTTGGCCCCAGAAGCGGAGTTCGAGGGTTTAGCTTGCCCGGAGGAGCTGTGGAAGGTGGTTTACGGTCTGCAGAGTCACTAATTAAGGCGTCGTTGGCTCCGAAAACTTGGGCGGCTTATCAGGCAGTGTGGCTTAATTGGGAAGAGTTTTTAGCGACAGTTCCAGTTGAGGGGCATGGGGTGGATCAACAGAGGGCCTTGTTGGCTTGGTTGGGGCAGGGAGCGAGGGAAGGATGGTCTTGTGCAAAAGTATTGCAAAAGGGTTTTGCAGCATTATCTTTTGGTTTCCATTTGCGTGGGTCTTGTGATTTGTCTAAGACCTTTTTGGTACAGCAGGCGGCGAAAGGTTTTCGTCGAACAAAGGGGCTTGGTGACACGAGGCGCCTGGTATCCTTTGTTTTGTTAGAACGGTTGGGTCTTATTTTGGATACGATGTGATCCTCTCGTTTTGAGGTTTTATTTTTCCGTTTGGCTTTTTCGTTGGCATTTTTTGGGGCCCTGCGGGTGGGCGAGCTGGTTTCGTGTAATAAGCAGGTGGTAGGCGGTTTGTTGGCTAAAGACGTGCTATTGATGGCGGGTGGAGTTGAGTTTTGGCTGCGTAGGTCTAAAACAGATCTGGAGGGGAAGGGCCGTTGGGTTGTGTTGGGCAGTGTACCGGAGTATTCGATGTGTCCGGTGTTATGCTTGCAGCGTTTATGGGAATGGGCCCTGGACTGGGGGGCTCTTTGTTGTGTCATGCTGATGGCAGTAGCCTGTCTAGATATCAGTTTAACGCCATTTTCAAGAGGTTTATTCGAGCGCTGGGTTTGGATGACTCTCGTTTTGGGACTCATTCTTTCCGTATTGGTGTGGCGACTGAAGTGGCAGTTCGGGGTTTGGGTGCGTCATCTATACAACGTATTGGGGGTTGGAAGTCTAATCGATTTCGGAGTTACATTAGGCCTTAATTCGCGGCGTGGAGGCGTTGGCCTTTCTGTTGGGGGATGTGTGCCTATTGGAGCAGTTTTTTGAGGGTGTTCTTTTGGTATGTTTAGTATTTTTTTCTCGTTTCAGGTATCCCCCCCCTGCTGGTTTGGATTTTCGGTCATTCATTCGTCCACTGGGGAGCGTTGCGAGCTGACGTCAGGACTGATGGTCGGCAACTGGGATTTCCCCGGTCTATGGTGGTGGTGCGGTGGCTTGGTTTTCGAGGAATGTAGTGGAAGGGGGTGTTGCCTGAAATTCATGGTTGCGCTCGTTTGGACCGTGCTCCTGATATTTTGGTACTCCATGTAGGGGGGAATGATCTTGCGGTGCGACCCTTCCGGGAGTTAGTAAAGGACATTAAGCAGGATTGCTTGCGGTTATGGGTGTTATATCCGGGGGTCATTGTGGTTTGGTCCGAAATTGTTCCACGCAGGCGCTGGCGGAACATGAGGTCCCTGGCTAAGATTAATAAGGCCAGGATAAAGGTTAATAGGGCTGTATCTTGTTTTATGGCTCGAAACGGTAATGTGTCTGTGCGGCATTTTGATCTGGAGAAGGGTGAGGGGGATTTTTGGTTGGCCGATGGGATTCATCTGAATGCAGTTGGTTCGGATATTTGGGCTTTGGGTATTCAGGAAGGTATTGAAAGGGCCATAGCTTTGCGGGTTTAGGGGGTCTCGGGCCATTGAGGTGTTCATAGGGGCCCTCGTTGTGGCGGCTCAAGGGGTGGGGAGAGAGTCCTTGAAGTTGTTGGAAATTGGTTTGGTGGGACTCTGTTTAGGGTCTCCACTGTCTGAAGTTACGTGGATGGTGATCTGGTGAAAGGTGGAAGGGGAGTTCACACGTGAGTGGGCGGATCCCCAAGTGGTTGGGTGAACAGCATACCTCATTGTTGGTGCTCCCGAGCCTGTGGGGTAACGGCTGGGAGTAAGAGGTTGGGTGTTGTTCACAATATTTTGGGTCAATTCACCATGATCTTTGGAGCTTCAAGGACTCCTCCCTAATGTTGTTATGGTATATATATATTGTTAATTATTGTTAATATTGTTTGTACTTAAATAAAGGCTGCTGTGGCCATATGTATTCCAAAGAGTTATCGTCTCTCGTTATTGGGAAAGGATAACGGGGGTTGTTCTAATGATGGGGAAGGGGCTCAGTTGGGGAGTCCTTGGTTCCGTACGAGTAAATAGCTCGACAATACCAACGTCAAGTAATGGCCGGAGCAGAGCCTCCTTCCCCCCAAGAAAGAGGCGTGGGCGGAGGCCGGCATGACGGGGGTTTGGAGGGGTTTACAAAAGAAGGAGGAACATTTAAATGAGAGGGGGTGGTGGGGGGTTTATAAGGCAGCGATGGGGCGGCTCCAGGTGTCAGTTCCTGCTTTGCCCCATCAGTAGTCCCGCCCTCCCTCCCTGTATGATGTGATGGTTTATTTGTATATTTTTGGGTCATGGCGGCTCAAGGGGTGGGGAGAGAGTCCTTGAAGTTGTTGGAAATTGGTTTGGTGGGACTCTGTTTAGGGTCTTCACTGTCTGAAGTTACGTGGATGGTGATCTGGTGAAAGGTGGAGGGGGAGTTCACACGTGAGTGGGCGGATCCCCAAGTGGTTGGGTGAACAGCATACCTCATTGTTGGTGCTCCCGAGCCTGTGGGGTAACGGCTGGGAGTAAGAGGTTGGGTGTTGTTCACAATATTTTGGGTCAATTCACCATGATCTTTGGAGCTTCAAGGACTCCTCCCTAATGTTGTTATGGTATATATATATTGTTAATTATTGTTAATATTGTTTGTACTTAAATAAAGGCTGCTGTGGCCATATATATTCCAAAGAGTTATCGTCTCTCGTTATTGGGAAAGGATAACGGGGGTTGTTCTAATGATGGGGAAGGGGCTCAGTTGGGGAGTCCTTGGTTCCGTACGAGTAAATAGCTCGACAATACCACGTCAAGTAATGGCCGGAGCAGAGCCTCCTTCCCCCCAAGAAAGAGGCGTGGCCGGAGGCCGGCATGACGGGGGTTTGGAGGGGTTTACAAAAGAAGGAGGAACATTTAAATGAGAGGGGGTGGTGGGGGGTTTATAAGGCAGCGATGGGGCGGCTCCAGGTGTCAGTTCCTGCTTTGCCCCATCAGTAGTCCCGCCCTCCCTCCCTGTATGATGTGATGGTTTATTTGTATATTTTTGGGTCATGGCGGCTCAAGGGGTGGGGAGGGGAGTCCTTGAAGTTGTTGGAAATTGGTTTGGTGGGACTCTGTTTAGGGTCTCCACTGTCTGAAGTTACGTGGATGGTGATCTGGTGAAAGGTGGAGGGGGAGTTCACACGTGAGTGGGCGGATCCCCAAGTGGTTGGGTGAACAGCATACCTCATTGTTGGTGCTCCCGAGCCTGTGGGGTAACGGCTGGGAGTAAGAGGTTGGGTGTTGTTCACAATATTTTGGGTCAATTCACCATGATCTTTGGAGCTTCAAGGACTCCTCCCTAATGTTGTTATGGTATATATATATTGTTAATTATTGTTAATATTGTTTGTGCTTAAATAAAGGCTGCTGTGGCCATATATATTCCAAAAAGTTATTGTCTCTCGTTATTGGGAAAGGATAACGGGGGTTGTTCTAATGATGGGGAAGGGGCTCAGTTGGGGAGTCCTTGGTTCCGTACGAGTAAATAGCTCGACAATACCAACGTCATGTGTGTTACTCTGGAAATCTATACGGAGATTTACAATTTACCCCTAAACTATATATACCTGTTTTCTTCAGATACAGTACCCTTTTTCAGCTTTTTATATTGTGGTCTAATCCATACTGTGCCTGTGAGCGTCTGTGTGTTACTCCGGAAATCTATACGGAGATTTACAATTTACCCCTAAACTATATACACCTGTTATCTTCAGATACAGTACCCTTTTTCAGCTTTTTATATTGTGGTCTAATCCATACTGTGCCTGTGAGCGTCTGTGTGTTACTTCGGAAATCTATACGGAGGTTTACAATTTACCTCAACACTGTATACAGCTGCTTCTGATACAGTACCATATATCTGCTAGTATTTTTGGTATATTTTCCAAAGTATGAGGAAGTATGGTGAAAGAGGCCACGGATGTGGGCGGGTGGGGGGCCAGCTGGTACTGATGGTGGTGGTGGTGCATCTGCTGGTAGTGCCAAAAGCACAATAGCACCTAAGGCAGGAGGTGTTGAGCCTGCATCGTCGTCTGGCTCAAGAAGGCCTGGAAGGCTCCCTTTTCTGGGAGTAGTTAAACCACTTTATAAAGCCGGAGCATCAGGAACAGGTTTTAGCTTACATTGCCGAAACAGCCTCCAGCTCTATTGCCTCCTCTTCTGAAGTTTCAAAAAATGCACGCACTGAGTCGTCAGTGCAGGCTTCTGGTCAGGAACAATACCTTTCCTTGTGTCCTTCACCCCCACCAAACAAAAACAAAAAGTATGAAATACGTGCTCGGTTTCAAAACCAGGGGAGGAGTCCTGAGGAGATCATTTGCATATTCCCAGTTCATTCTGGGATAAGTGAAGAGTCTCCGCAAGCTCCAAGAACACTGGGTTTTGGCTGTTGCAGCTGAAAGGAGGACATGGGTAAACCAGGGGAGGAGTCCTGAGGAGATCATTTGCATATTCCCAGTTCATTCTGGGATAAGTGAAGAGTCTCCGCAAGCTCCAAGAACACTGGGTTTTGGCTGTTGCAGCTGAAAGGAGGACATGGGTAAACCAGGGGAGGAGTCCTGAGGAGATCATTTGCATATTCCCAGTTCATTCTGGGATAAGTGAAGAGTCTCCGCAAGCTCCAAGAACACTGGGTTTTGGCTGTTGCAGCTGAAAGGAGGACATGGGTAAACCAGGGGAGGAGTCCTGAGGAGATCATTTGCATATTCCCAGTTCATTCTGGGATAAGTGAAGAGTCTCCGCAAGCTCCAAGAACACTGGGTTTTGGCTGTTGCAGCTGAAAGGAGGACATGGGTAAACCAGGGGAGGAGTCCTGAGGAGATCATTTGCATATTCCCAGTTCATTCTGGGATAAGTGAAGAGTCTCCGCAAGCTCCAAGAACACTGGGTTTTGGCTGTTGCAGCTGAAAGGAGGACATGGGTAAACCAGGGGAGGAGTCCTGAGGAGATCATTTGCATATTCCCAGTTCATTCTGGGATAAGTGAAGAGTCTCCGCAAGCTCCAAGAACACTGGGTTTTGGCTGTTGCAGCTGAAAGGAGGACATGGGTAAACCAGGGGAGGAGTCCTGAGGAGATCATTTGCATATTCCCAGTTCATTCTGGGATAAGTGAAGAGTCTCCGCAAGCTCCAAGAACACTGGGTTTTGGCTGTTGCAGCTGAAAGGAGGACATGGGTAAACCAGGGAGGAGTCCTGAGGAGATCATTTGCATATTCCCAGTTCATTCTGGGATAAGTGAAGAGTCTCCGCAAGCTCCAAGAACACTGGGTTTTGGCTGTTGCAGCTGAAAGGAGGACATGGGTAAACCAGGGGAGGAGTCCTGAGGAGATCATTTGCATATTCCCAGTTCATTCTGGGATAAGTGAAGAGTCTCCGCAAGCTCCAAGAACACTGGGTTTTGGCTGTTGCAGCTGAAAGGAGGACATGGGTAAACCAGGGGAGGAGTCCTGAGGAGATCATTTGCATATTCCCAGTTCATTCTGGGATAAGTGAAGAGTCTCCGCAAGCTCCAAGAACACTGGGTTTTGGCTGTTGCAGCTGAAAGGAGGACATGGGTAAACCAGGGGAGGAGTCCTGAGGAGATCATTTGCATATTCCCAGTTCATTCTGGGATAAGTGAAGAGTCTCCGCAAGCTCCAAGAACACTGGGTTTTGGCTGTTGCAGCTGAAAGGAGGACACGGGTAAACCAGGGGAGGAGTCCTGAGGAGATCATTTGCATATTCCCAGTTCATTCTGGGATAAGTGAAGAGTCTCCGCAAGCTCCAAGAACACTGGGTTTTGGCTGTTGCAGCTGAAAGGAGGACATGGGTAAACCAGGGGAGGAGTCCTGAGGAGATCATTTGCATATTCCCAGTTCATTCTGGATAAGTGAAGAGTCTCCGCAAGCTCCAAGAACACTGGGTTTTGGCTGTTGCAGCTGAAAGGAGGACATGGGTAAACCAGGGGAGGAGTCCTGAGGAGATCATTTGCATATTCCCAGTTCATTCTGGGATAAGTGAAGAGTCTCCGCAAGCTCCAAGAACACTGGGTTTTGGCTGTTGCAGCTGAAAGGAGGACATCGGTAAGCCGCGCGCCGCTAGGCGCGCGAATTTTGGTACTTTTTTCACCGCTGTGATATTTCTTTAACAATAAGAGCATGGAAGAGGCCAGGAGCCATGTGGTGAGTTGCATTTCTTGCTACATGTTCACAGATTTACCAGTGGAAAAGCCAAATTTCACATGCCACAAATGCAAGCTTGTGTCCATGTTGGAGGAAAAGTTGCGGAATCTGGAAGAGAGGTTATCTACATTGAAGATCATTAAGGAAGATGAAGAGTTCTTAGACAGAGCAGAATTATCTCTTCATGGTGCAGAAAGAGAAGAAATTCGAAGAGCACCTGAAGAAGCAGAGGAATGGAGCATGTGACCCAAAGAAGCAGGAGAATCGTGAGGCAGTCAGCACCCATACTGCTCAGGAACCAGTACCAGGCTCTCACACAGGAGAATGAAGAAGAAATACATCAGGATAAGACTTTGCCCACAAAGAGCAACCTTGTAAGCCCTCAGAGTCCTCCTGAATGGAGAAAGAAAAATGTTGTGAAGAAGAAACGGAGAGTTGTGGTCGTGGGGGATTCCCTGTTGAGAGGAACAGAGGCCGCTATCTGCAGACCGGATATAACCTCAAGAGAAATGTGCTGTCTTCCAGGTGCAAAAATTAAAGATGTGTCTGACCGGATATCAGGACTCTTCAGACCTAAAGATGACTACCCATTCCTCCTAATACATGTGGGGACAAATGACACCACAAGAAGTGACCTGGAAACCATCTGCAGTGACTTTGAAAACTTAGGCAAGAAAGTGAAAGAACTGGGTGCGCAGGTGGTCTTCTCTTCCATCCTCCCAGTGGATGGCCATGGAACAAGGAGGTGGAATAAGATTCTGCAGGTGAACAACTGGCTACGTCGATGGTGCCGTCAACAAGGATTTGGATTTCTGGATCACGGAGTGAATTACCTATACGATGGACTACTTGCTAGAGATGGGGTGCACCTTACGAAGACTGGAAAACATGTATTTGGAAGTCGCCTTGCTACACTCATCAGGAGAGCTTTAAACTAGAACAATGTGGGAAGGGAAGCAAAACGCCAGAAAAAGCCATACACCTGACAAATGCTATTGAGAACTCGGCTATTAGAAGTGGAAAGGAAGAACGAAGACAAAACAATCTAAATAATAAAAATATTGGAGGAAGAGAAACCAATCACAAACTAAAATGTTTTTATACAAATGCACAAAGCATGGGCAACAAACAAGGAGAATTGGAACTACTAACGCAGGAGAAGAAGTATGATGTCATTGGAATCACTGAAACTTGGTGGGACGATACACATGATTGGAATACAAGGCTAGTAGGATACAACTTATTTGCAAGAAACAGACTTGATAAACGAGGAGGAGGTGTTGCATTGTATGTTAGAAAAGCGTATATCTGCACAGAGATTGACGCTTCAGAGACTGGGAGTTCTGTGGAAACTGTTTGGGTAAGAATACAAGGACAGAACAATGGAAAGGACACCATTGTAGGCATTTACTACAGGCCACCTATGCAAGCTGAAGATATGGATGAACTCTTTATGCATCAAATGGCCAAGTTCTCCAAAAAATATGACATGGTGGTCATGGGAGATTTCAACTATCCAGACATTTGTTGGGAATCACTCTCAGGCAAAACTAACAGGTCAAGGAAATTCTTATCCTCACTTGCTGACAACTTTATCTTTCAAAAGGTAGGGGAGAAAACAAGAGGAACTGCTACCTTGGATCTAATCCTTTAAATAGGGAGGAAATGGTTGAGGAGGTAAGAGTGGCTGGGACCCTAGGAGGTAGTGACCATGCTATTTTAGAATTTTGGATAACAAGAGGAGGAAGACCTGTGAAGACTCAGACGTCAAGATTAGATTTCAGAAAGGCAGATTTTAAGGGACTCAGAAAGAGAATTGGAGGGATCCAATGGCAGGATATCCTTAAGGACAAAAATGTCCAGGAAGGATGGGACATCTTGAAAAATGAGATTCTCAAAGCACAATTGTCAACAATTCCAAAAAGAGGGAAGAATGGGAAGCATTTAAGGAAACCAGGATGGATGAACACAGAACTTAAACACATGCTAAAAAGGAAGAAAGAAATGTTTATCAAATGGAAAGAGGGAGGCATATCTAAAGAAGAATATAATGCCATCTGCAGAACCTGCAGGGCACAAATCAGATTATCTAAAGCTGACAATGAATTAAGGCTTGCAAGAGATGTCAAAAGCAACAAAAAAGGATTTTGGGGATACATCAAAAGTAAAAGAAAAGTCAAAGATGCTGTAGGATTTTTACAGGATGAAAATGATGAAATGGTAAGAAAGGATGTTGAGAAGGCTGAACTTTTAAATTCCTATTTTGCATCTGTTTTCTCTCAGAAAGGAAATGTAACATCAACTGATCTTCACTGTCCTATTAAAGGAATAGAAGAATCCAGGATATCTATAAACAGAAAGACAGTGAGGAAACACTTAGCTAACCTAAATGAATTCAAGTCTCCAGGCCCAGATGAATTACACCCCAGAATACTGAAGGAGATAGCAGAAGAAATTCTTGAACCACTGTCCATAATCTTTGAAAATTCTTGGAGAACAGGTGAAGTCCCAGAAGACTGGAGAAGAGCAAATGTTGTTCCTATCTTCAAAAAGGGGAAGAAGGTGGACCCAGGGAACTACAGGCCAGTGAGTCTGACTTCTATACCAGGAAAGATCTTTGAACAAATTATTAAAGAACATGTAGTAAGTACCTGCATAAGAATGAAGTGATTAAACAGAGTCAGCATGGGTTTGTAACTAATAAGTCATGTCAGACTAACTTAATTTCCTTCTATGACAGAATCACTGACTGGGTGGATCAGGGAAATGCTGTAGATATAGTATATCTTGACTTCAGCAAAGCATTTGACAAAGTATCTCACACAATCCTTATTGAAAAAATGACTAAGTATGGAATGGACAAGGCAACTGTTAGGTGGATTCATAACTGGCTTAGTGATCGGACTCAAAGAGTGGTCGTAAATGGCTGCACATCCAGTTGGAAGAATGTCTCAAGTGGGGTACCACAAGGCTCTGTTTTGGGCCCTGTATTGTTCAACATCTTTATCAATGATTTAGATGAAGGAATTGAGGGTAAACTGATCAAATTTGCTGATGACACAAAGCTAGGAGGGGTAGCTAATACTAGAGAAGAGAGACAGAGGATTCAAAAAGATATAAAATAAACTGGAACAGTGGGCAGCAACTAACAGAATGGATTTTAACAGGGAAAAATGCAAAGTACTACATCTGGGCAATAAAAATGAAAAAAGCATATACAAAAAGGGAGGAATAGGGCTAAGTAACAGCACATGTGAAAAAGACTTGGGTATACTAATTGATCACAGACTGAACATGAGTCAACAGTGTGATGCAGCAGCAAAAAAGGCAAATACAATTCTAGGATGTATCAACAGAAGCATACAGTCTAGATCATGTGAGGTCATTATTGCCCTCTACTCCTCTTTGGTCAGACCTCATCTGGAATACTGTGTCCAGTTTTGGGCACCACATTTTAAAAAAGACATCAACAAACTGGAGCAAGTTCAGAGAAGAGCCACCAGATTGGTGACCGGTCTGCAAACCATGTCCTATGAGGAACGGTTACAGGATTTGGGAATGTTTAGCTTGCAAAAAAGAAGACTGAGAGGAGACTTAATAGCTGTCTACAAATATCTCAAGGGCTGTCACATTGTAGAAGGTTCATCTTTATTCTCATTTGCACAAGGAAAGACTAGAAGCAATGGGATGAAACTGAATGGGAGGAGACACAGATTAGATATTAGAAAAAACTTTTTGACAGTTAGGGTGATCAAGGAGTGGAACAGGCTGCCACGAGAGGTGGTAAATTCTCCTTCAATGGAAGTCTTCAAACAGAGGCTGGACAGACATCTGTCTGGGATGATTTAGAGAATCCTGCTTTGAGCAGGGGGTTGGACCAGGAGGTCCCTTCCAACTCTACCATTCTATGATTCTATGATTCTATTGGTTGTGACCAAATTAAACGATAATCGCTTTTTTAAGACGTGAGAAAAAGGAGGCAGGTAAATACAAGGGGATTGTTTGGAAATAATATAGGAGACGGGGTAATAGATCCATTTTAATAGCGCTCACTCTTCCAAACCAAAATAAAGGTAGTTTATGCCATTTTTCTAAGTCTAACTCAGCTTTATGTAAAGCTGTCTTAATGTTTGCTTCATAAAGATTAGATACTTTGGCGGTGATTTTTATTCCTAGATAGGTAAGAGAATCTGAACACCACTTAAAGGGAAATGAAGCTGCCAACCTCTTCACCTCACTTGGTTGGATTGAGATATTGAGAATCTCCGATTTGTGGGTATTAATTTTGAAATTGCTCAGACGACCAAATCTATGTAATTCTGAGATAATATTTGGAAGACTTATAGTTGGGGAAGAGACATACAATAGGACATCATCTACAAAAAGTGCCAGTTTATGCTCTTCTGATTGGGCTTTTATGCCTCTAATGGAGGGATTATTCCGTATCGTGGTTGCTAGATGTTCCATAGTGAGTATATAAAGCAAGGGTGAAAGAGGACAACTTTGCCTCGTGCCGTTCCTAAATAAAAATGTGTTTGAAAGTGCGCCATTCATTTTAACTTGAGCACTGGGAGATGAGCACAGAGCAGAAATTCTACGGAGCATAGTTTCTTTTAAGCCAATTCCTTATAACGTTTCAAATATAAAATCCCAGTGCACCCTGTTGAAAGCCTTTTCTGCGTCAATCGACAGAATACACATAGGTTCCTCTTTCTTGACCGCCCCATCAATCAAAGAAATAGTCCGGATAGTGGTATTTCATTTTTTTAAATGTTTGGAGCAATATATAGGGAGCTTTATACACTGGAGAATTATATATGGGGCCCATCATACACTTGAGCATCATAGATAGGGCCCATTAGAAACTGTAGCATTATATATGGGGCCCATCATACACTGTAGCATTATAAATGTGGCCCATCATACAATGAAGCATCATCCAAGTGGCCCATCATATACTGGAGCATCATATGGGGCCCATCATACACTGTAGCATTATAAATGTGGCCCATCATACACTGGAGCATCATCCATGGGGCCCATCATATACTGGAGCATCATATGGGGCCCATCATATACTGTAGCATTATATATGGGGCCCATCATACACTGTAGCATTATAAATGTGGCCCATCATACACTGGAGCATCATCCATGGGCCCATCATATACGGGAGCATCATATGGGGCCCATCATACACTGTAGCATTATAAATGGGGCCCATCATACACTGGAGCATCAGCCATGGGGCCCATCATATACTGGAGCATCATATGGGGCCCATTATATATGGAGCATTATATAGGCCCATCATACACTGGAGCATCATCCATGGGGCCCATCATATACTAGAGCATCATATGGGGTTCATTATTTATGGGGCATCATAGAGGGTATGAAGCATCATATGGAGCACATATGGGGCCTATTCTGTATGGAGCATTATTTGGAGCCCATTCTGTATGGAGCAATATATGGGGCCATCATATACTGTATGGAGCTTTATATGTGACTCATTATACTGTATGGAGCAATATGTGGGGCTCATTATACTCTATGGGGACCGTCCTATACTGTATGGCACTATGTGGAGCTTATCATATACTGTATGGAACATTATATGGGACCAATTATGTATGGAGCAATATATGGGGCTCATTATTCTGTATGGCGCACTATGTGGTGGCCATAATACTGTATGGAGGAATATACTGTCCGGTTTTTGAGCTATTGTAGAATTTAAAATAGATATTAGTCATGTAATGTAAGAAGTGAAGTATTTGGCTTTGTACTAAACCTATATTTCTGTGCCATATTGGAGCATCATGAATTGTGGCATGTGTTAAAGGGACCAACTGAGACTCTTTGGCCCGGGGCCCACGAAAACCTGGAGCCAGCCCTGCCCCCCATAACTTTAGCCAAATAACCCCCAGTTTTGAATGCGTTACTATTATTATAAAGTAAATTAGGGTTGACAACAAGCTTAAGTAATAAGAATTGATGTTGTTGGCATTGAAATGGGCACTGTAGGTGTGTTTACTGTCCTCCACTCCCTGCCGACTTTGCTTCCCCATTGACTTGCATTGGGTTTCGTGTCTCAGTCGAACCTCCGACTTTTCCCCGATAGTCGGCCGATTTCGTTCAACTCGACTTTTGAGAAATCGGGTTTCACAAAACTCAACTTGACCCTAAAAAAGGCAAAGTCGCTCATCTCTAATAGTGACTACAAGCCAAACCATCACTTTATTCATCAGCACACCATTAAAACATTCCCACATAATTATTGATGTATTAGAAGTGTGTGTATGTAAGGAAGTGGCGGAGGCCCTCAGTTGCCCCTCTCTCCTGTATGCCGGGCGTGTGTGCCCCATGCGGTATCCTGAAGGTTTACTCATATATTAATGTGTCATGTCTTATATGTAATGTGTAATGTTCCTTTATTCCATGTCATTGTATTGTATATACTGTATGTTAAGATTAGGGATATAAGAGGTTAACAAAAGGGGCCGGTCCAGCATGTTAAGGAGGCAAGAAGTTTTCCTTCAGCAGCAGAGCTTGGGCAGGATTGCTAGAGGTATGACAAGTGTCCCCGTCTGGGACAGAAAGGACCCCTGTCTGGGGAATACAGGCTGCCAGGGACTACTGGGCAGTGGAACAGGACATTGGGACAGCGTGAGTGGACTTTTTGTGGCTCTTAACCCTGTATAGGAGCTGGAGATGCTAGACCGGTTCAAGAGTTACAGGGACCGAGTAGGAAGCATTGTTTCATATTCAGTAAAGTTTTCCTTGTTGGAGCAGAACTGTGCCTGTGCGTTTTCCTAGATTCTCATCACCAGTGATGGCAGTGAAGCGAGAAGAGAAGGTAACTGACTATGCTGTAGGTGTGTACTGTTCATGTCTTTTCAAGTGCAAGGGGCAGGGGGGTTTGTGGACTGCTGCTTTAAATGGACTCGGTCATGAATACCATCCCGTGCCTCCTTGTTAGGCTAGTTTCACACTAGCATATGGCAGTGCTCCGGAGGGCTGCGGACTTCCTCAGTGAAGCTCCGCCCATGGCCGCACCTCCTCCAGTCAGCTCGCCGACGTCGGCATGCGTACCCTATCTTTAGCATTGGGTACGCAGGACGATTTTAATACATCACACTACATTACATGCATGTACACACACATTTAATGCATAAAAAATAATTGTGGGAATGCTTCCTTAATTTTATAACTCTATACATAAAGTAGATTAAAACAGTGCAAACAACAACCATAGGATTGTCCAAACTAAACATATTTTCTGCTCTACGGCAGTGAAAAGTTTTATTGTGTGAGCAAAACTACCTACTTTGCTGTTTTGTGGAGTTAATATAGAGTTCTCAGTCACTGGGGCCATTAGACAAACAATTTACTTTTTTTTCCCAAAGCCAAAATGAGAATAAAACTGCGTAATTCGGAGAAGTCAGGGCAATGGAGCCGCATGCCAGACAATTGGACAGAGTGCATAAAGCTTCTGATTTCGGCTTGCAAAAAGATAGAATTTATAGACATTAACTTACCCGCTGGCACCAATTACTGTGCATGCTGGGATGTACTGGAGGACCCTCCGTATGTGTTGCTATTTAATTTTACTGGATCATGACAATGCGGTATATGTTGCACCATGGGATCTAGAATACCAGATTTAATTAACAACAATAAATGCAGTCGATGGTTATTTAGCGTTCGGAGAAGATTTGATTTCTGAAATGATATAAGGAAAAAGAAAAACTGCGTTTGTCAGTCAGTAGGAGACAATTGCAGGCAGGGCTCCTTCGCTATCCGTACAACTCTCCGGAGGACACCGTGTGCTCCAGCGTCTTTCACCTCTGCTGGGTTAGCCTCCTACCATCACACAATGTCCTTCCTTCCTTTATGTGTCAATTAGTAGCAAAGCTGGTCTCCAGCTAAGAGCAAAGCTTCTTTCTGCAGTCTCAGCATGTGTACACTTTACTTTTCAGTAATTGCCTGAATGTACTTGAAAACAGCTTCCACCGAACACGCAAACACACAAGCGAGGAGCACTGCCGAGGACGCTCACCTGCAAAAACCCCCAGACTTTGTCTCTCAAAAATAATAAGCTGGCCACATCCAGAGCAACTATCTAATGATTACATGTCTGATACCGGCAAATTACTAAACAAAATTTGGGTTTGATTAGGGACGACCATCCAAAATCTTATTTACGTACAATGGATGTTATTTTCTCTCCTTTTCCTTTTTGCTTCTCAGTTTCTATTAATTCTTATCTTTATAAAAATAGATAAGTTAAAAAAGAATAAAAAAAATATGTTTAAAAATTGATTGTTATTTGGCTACTCACCCACCCAAAAAAAAAAATTGCATTTGAAAATTCAGATGGTTCATGTTTTTTACACTATCATCATCTAAAAAAAAACAATAATTGTTTCAAGGTCACAGTGGAAGCATTTTTCTATAGCAACAACTGGAGCATTATAGAAAAAGAAGGCAAGAAAAGCATAGGAGAAGACATTCTGGGATTTGGGAGATGGTTTCTAAGCACCAAAAGATATATTTTTAGTGATGGTCTAAAGGTACTGCCACACATAGCGATCTCGTTAGCGATCACGATAACGACTCAAGCTAACGAGATCGTTGGTGTGATCTCTTTTAGGTCGCTAGTAGCTGCCAAACAGGAGATCTCATAAACGACTCATCAGCGGTCAGCGATCTCTTTAACGACTTTGGCGGTCGTTAGGATCTATTAGCATGTACTGAGCGCTTCTGATTCATAGGAATTTCCAGCATCGCTCCTGCTCTCTGCGTCCTGCTAGCCTGCTTTGCAACTTCTGCGATCCTCTCTGTGATGCAAAAGAGAACTTACAGATATTGCGATCCACTCCGTGACGCTAAAAACCCCTAGTCCCGCCTGCGCCGCTGTCATATGCGTCACAAACGAGGTCGCTCGTCGTTCACAAAAGGTGCCAAACACAGCAATATAGGCTCACCAGCGGGACGCCAACGATCAAAAAACGGTCCAGAACGCTAGTGAACGATCAGCGACATCACAGCAGGGGCCACATCGTTGCTACATGCCACACAAAACGAGGTCGCTAACGAGATCGCTAAATAGTGACGTTTTAGCGATCTCGTTAGCGATCTCGTTTAGTGTGGCATACCCTTTAAAAATAGGGATTATTTAAAGTGGTCATGGGTGCACGGTCCATCAGACTCGATGAGCCCTTAACCTTATGCATGATGCATTGATTCAAAGATAACTAATGGAGGAATCCATATGTCATGCACCACAATCTATAGTACACTACTAATCAAAGCACAATATATCAGTTTGTGTACTTTTTAAAGTTTCTATTCAGCTATGACTCTATTTCTGGAAAAGTTGTGTGACAACTATTGAATTGTGAAGGTTTGGTTTATGGGTGTCAAACTAGGCAATTTTCCCTATGATAAGGACCCCAAAAACAACTTACATATTTGATAGACCCTTTCAACTGACCAAGACCACCAGATAATGTACAAATAATCCCTTAATTGCCCAAGATCATCAGGGAATTTACTATTAACTCATTCCTTGCCCAAAGCAACAGGTATAGCACCAGACATCAATCATTTAAAAAAATCATTAAAGCAAAATGTATATTATGTTGTGCACTATATGTCAGGAGATTTTCCTGACATATACTATACCATTCCTAAAGGCTCTCAGTGACCGTCCAGTGGACAAGAAGTGCTATATTTTAGCCTGCGTCTGATAGATATGCGTCTACATACTGTTTATTTAAGTATGGTATATCGGTAAGCACATCTAAACGTAGGGAGCCACCACAAAGAAAGTATGCATGTATGCAATGCAGTATCAGCTTTTTTACATTGGGTCTATACGGTAGACGGGGCATCAGTGGTGAGCGATACTCGATCGAACATTCGGGTGCTTTTGTTACTCAATCGAGTAATACAGGTGCTCAAGCGCCATGTTCAAGTCCCCGCCTCGCATGTTTCGCGGCTGTTAGATGGCCAATAAATGCATGAGGATTGCCTGCCATACACAGTAATGGTGCAGCCATGTTGGCAACTGGCATTACTGTGATTTGGCGGCCGCATCGCGTCATCAGGTCTTATAGGCTGCATGCCCAGTATCAGAAATACTAGCATTCTGGACACAACATATTTTCACTGCATCCGAAATGCTGCGTTGTATTATACAAGCACAGTGGATCGGATTAATAAAAATCTCATGCCCACTGTGCTTCTTTTTAAAGCTGCGTTATCTCACCTGCCGTGCTCATTTCCGAGCAGCAGCATGTCAATCTCTCTTGCGGTAATGCTCAGTCTTCTGTGTGGAATTTCCCTATATGCTTGCATTTAATGCGGTAAATCTGCAGTTAAAATAAAAAGCCACCTGTAGTGCGTTTACTCGTGTTTTACCTGTTATATAAATAAATAATGTAAAAAAAATTACTTGGGGTCCCCCCTATTTTTGATAACCAGCCAAGGTAAAGCAGACAGCTGTGGGCTTATATTATCAGGCTGGGAAGGTTATTGGTCCCTTCCCAGCTTAAAAGTACAAGCCGGTGGCCACCAGAGAATTGGCACATCACCAATTCTAGCAATTTGCCCGGCTTTTCCTGACTGCACTGATGCAGTGGCAATCAAAGTAATGGTAGTTGGGGTTGATGACAGCTGTGATTTGTCAAATATCATAGCTGGCATCAAGCCCTAGGGTTGGTAATGTGGAGGTGCCTACCAGACACCTCCACTACTGACCCGGTAATAAAAAATAACCACATACCCACAGAAAAAAATACTTTATTTGAATAAAGACTCCCCCACACTTTCCTTCTTTCACCAATTCATTGAAAAAATCCTTAAAAAATCCCATAAAGAACTGTCTATTGTCTTTATTTCTGTCTTTTTATGTTTTTTCGGGTATCCTTTTCTGGACTACTTTGGATTTGTTGGATTACGGCAGACCACTGTACTTGTAATGTACAACGCAGCATTTTGAATGCAGTGAAATTATACTGCATCCAGAATGCTAGTATTCCTGATCATGGGCACGCAGCCTAAGGAATGGAGAAGGCGTTTTTTTTTTCTCTTTTTCATTTTGCCTTATATACAAGTCATTATCCAGGAAATAATGTTTCCTAACATTTTTTCTGCAAAATCCATTTTTCTTTGGTTTTGTATGTTCTTTTGTCAGTCTGTAAAATTGCGTGATACTCAGACAACATTGTTCTCAGCAGCAACTTGGGAGTCAGAGATGCGTCCAGGTGTCTTCCCCATGCTGTTCCCATTCCTTTTGAGCGCGGTTTCCTTCCATTTCATTGATTTTCCTGTCCCCCAGCCCTCCTGTTAGGTTCTTCCAGAAAAATGCTCGAGTTTCCTATTGACTTCTCCTCGGTATTCAAGTTGAGCTCGCCCGAGTGTCCAACCTGCTAGATTCGAGTACCGAGCACTCAAGCATTTTAGTGTTTGATCATCACTACTTGGTATCTTTCTATCCTGGCTGCTGCCACCGTCAGGCATCCACTTCCTGGGGGTATGCGACAGGCAGTGTTATTACATGCAGTATGTCCATAGCCTAAGTCTGAATATATGGACATATTTCCCAGAATGATGAATGGTAAATATTCCTTAGTAGGTCATCAAACATCCCCACTTTATTAGCCTGGTTTTCCCTATGTATACTTTTTTAAGGTAGTTCAATATATCAAGTTTTTTATATGACACAATCTCATCTTTTTTTTTAGATTTTCTTTATGAATTACCGTATATACCCATGTATAAGCCGAGATTTTCAGCCCATTTTTTAGGGCTGAAAGTCCCCCTCTCGGCTTATACGCGGGTCATATACGGGGGTCGGCGGGGGAGCGGGGGTGTCGGATCATACTCACCCCTCCGCCGGCGCGGTCTCTGCAGTCCCCCTGCTTCTCCCACGATCTCCGGCTCCTTCCTGCAGCGGTCACATGGCACCGCTCATTAAAGTCATGAATATGCACATATTCATGACTTTAATGAGCGGTAGCACGTGACCACTGCAGGACTGAAGCGCTGCGGAGAGCGCCGGGAGAAGAGGAGAGGCTGCAGGGACGCACGGCGGAGGGGTGAGTATAGCTATATTTACCTGTCCCTCAGTCCACCGCAGCGCTGCTCCCTCGTCCGACTCCTCTGGCTGTGAATGTTCAGGCAGAGGGCGCGATGACGTCGTTAGTGCGCGCCCCACCCCCTGCCAGATAATTCACAGCCAGAGGAGTCAGACTGAGGGAGCAGCGCTGCGGTGCAGAGAGGACAGGTAAATATCTCAGGTGCCAGGGTCCTGAGCGAGCGGTGACATCGGCACCTGTCCCCCATAGCGCGCTGGTGTCACCGCCTGCTCAGGACACCGGCATCTGGCCCCCAGCAACGAGAGGTGAGTATGTCTTTTTTTTTTTTTTTTTTGCAGCAGCAGCATATGAGGCCTATACTATGGGGCATAATTGTGCAGCATATGTGGGCATAATCTGGAGCATATGGGGGCATAATATGGAGCATATGGGGCATAATCTGGAGCATATGGGGGCATAATATGGAGCATATGGGGGCATAAGCTGTGGAACATATGAGGCATAATCTGGAGCATATGGGGCATAATATGGAGCATATGGGGGCATAATCTGGAGCATATTGGGGCATAATATGGAGCATATGGGGGCATAATATGGAGCATATGGGGGCATAAGCTGTGGAACATATGGGGCATAATCTGGAGCATATGGGGCATAAGCTGTGGAACATATGGGGGCATAATCTGGAGCATATGGGGCATAAACTGTGGAACATATGGGGCATAATCTGGAGCATATGGGGGCATAAGCTGTGGAACATATGGGGGCATAATCTGAAGCATATGGGGGCATAATATGGAGCATATGGGTGTCATGGGTGCATCGCCACGAAGATCGTCGCGATTGCACATTCTGACTTCTCACAGCTGAGCTGCTGTTTCTTTGTGTTTGGTAATGAGAGAGTTAATTTTACCTAGCTCTTTGCTAAGACTAGGTCCAGCCTCGGCCGGCTGCTTTTGATTATGTTCTAATTAGTTTCCTTTATATTCCTGCCAGTCTGGGTGTTAGACGCCGGTGAAAGCATTCATGTAGTCTAGCAGACTGGAGCGGTTCTGAGAATACTTAAGCTAAGAGCTCCTTAGTTGTTTTTACTCTTACAGCTTATAGTTTATCTCTGAGACCTTAGGTGTTCCTACTGTGTGTGAGTGTTGTATGTAAGACTTTATTTACTTTATTTCTTGTCTTTCTTGTATGTCTTTCTGTTCATTAACCGTTACCTGTTCATTCCCTTTGGTGGTAATCAGGGTCCTTCTTAGGACTAGATTACAGTTGGCAGGGATTGATAGGAGACAGGGTTTACGCTGGTGGCCTGGACCTCTGTACCTTTAACAGTACCTCCAGGTAGAGGGATTAGTTAGGACCCCAGTTTAGGGTCAGCATAGACCCCGGTCACCCTCTAGCCGGAGACAGCGTATAACAGATTCCGTATTGACCCACTGGACATTCTGTCAGGTAATTCTATGTTATCATATATCTATGCGCATGTTATATAGGATGTTGCCCTTTTGATATAGATTACTGTCATCACATATATATATATATCTGCTATACAGCGTGACATTGGGGCATAAACTGTGGAACATATGGGGGCATAATCTGGAGCATATGGGGGCATAATCTGTGGAACATATGGGGGCATAATATGGAGCATATGGGGGCATAAGCTGTTGAACATATGGGGGCATAATCTGGAGCATATGGGGCATAATATGGAGCATATGGGGGCATAAGCTGTGGAACATATGGGGCATAATCTGGAGCATATGAGGGCATAATCTGTGGAACATATGGGGCATAAGCTGTGGAACATATGGGGCATAATCTGGAGCATATGGGGGCATAATCTGTGGAACATACGGGGCATAATCTGGAGCATATGGGGGCATAATCTGTGGATCATACGGGGGCATAAGCTGTGGAATATATGGGGGCATAATCTGGAGCATATAGGGGCATAATCTGTGGAGCATATTGGGCATAATCTGTGGAGCATACGGGGGCATAATCTGTGGAGCAACATATGGGGGCATAATCATTTTTCACCCTAGGCTTATACGCGAGTCAATAAGTTTTCCCAGTTTTTTGTGGCAAAATTAGGGGGGTCGGTTATACACGGGTCGGCTTATACATGAGTATATACGGTACTCCTTAAAAATACATTTGAACATTTAAAGAAGAAGAAACTCGTCACTCGTCATTGACTTAGAGTCTAAAAATCTGAAATGGCTTCTTAAAATAAACATCATTTTAAAGTTTAAAAAGGCAAAATAAAGGTATAGTATGGGTAATGACTCCCATTAATCACTGAATTGGTCACGTTGGTATAAATAAAACATTTTCTTGAGAAAATCACATTAAAATAATGTATTATTTAAGTGTTTTTCATGGAAAGACATTTTACATCCCTGCTGTTAGATTTGCAATGTGCCAACAAATATGCAAATTGTGTCAATTTAGGGCATATTTCCCAGCTGCATTTTGCAGTTTTCCAGGAAATATGAGCACTTTATACTACTAAATTAGTTTCCTGGGTCATGTAATCATTCCCTTTGTATCTTCATATTCACATGCCAGTGAGATGCTTCAATCCTGCTAAACTGATAAATGACTTGCTACAATTATATTTAACAACATAATACAGAAGCAAGGCTGGGCTTAAGCGAAGAAATTAAGAGGTTTGCAATTAAATAGGAAACATAATTGCTTTTCTTTCAGAAACAGTGCCACTCTAGCTTATGGGATTGGTCTGGTATTGCAGTTGCAGTGAATGTGTAATTAGAAATCAGCCATATGTTCATAAGATTACACAACCATGCCATTAATACCATTATTATGTCCCTTGTTTGAATGTTATCAATTACACTATGTGTTAAGATTTAGAGCTGTATTCACAATTTTTGTTGCATTTGGAAACAGTTAGACAAGTATTTTATTTCTTGTTAATTTTTTTATTTTTAGTTACTATTTGTGAAATGTACAATGCTAAGGAAAAAGACACCAGAACAACCTTCGTACAGTTATTGAGCCAGAAGAAAATGTTGGGCGAGTTCAGCTCTGAAGCCTACAGACCTGTCAATGCGATTCTGGGCTAATATATATGCTACACCTCAAACTGGTGCATGATAATGAGCACAACATACAGAAAAGTACAAATCTTTGACAAAAAAAGATTCTACAGAGTACTGAAGCACCACCCGGGAAAGGATCCATAGACTTATCTGTTTTATTCTGACATTATCATATTGGAAATGCAGCTGAAAGGATGAATCTTCTACTGTTGTTCATAGGGAAATACCACAAGAACAACAGCCATGTAGTCTCAAACACTATAAACAACTTTATTAATACATGATAGCATATAAAAAATACAGGATGTCAAAGCCATGAAAACAGGAAAATGACACAAGGAAAAGCGACCTAATGTAGAATTACCCATAAAACATGAGATGAAAAAGGCCAACTATAGGAACCTTCTCAAAAAATATATATATATTGAGGCCCGGGACAGATATAGAGTGATATCACTATGCCAAAATATAATACTATTTAGCAGATGCAGGGTAAATACTAGAATGGCACTAGCTGACCGGCAGCATCATAAGGATAAATGTGGTTCACAAATTGAAGAGTATAAAGGTGATGCACTGTGCCTATATATAGGCTAAATATATGATGACTATTGTCCACAGTGCAACAATAGATGATAACATACACCACTAAATGTAAGGGTTAGAGTTGAGCGATACTTTCCGATATCCAAAAGTATCGGAATCGGAATGGTATCGCCGATAACATTAAAATATCGGCGATACCCGATACCGATACCGGAAGTCCCATGTAAGTCTATGGGAACAAAATATCGAAATTAAAAAAACCCTATTCTTGCCTTGTTGGTTAATTGTACATGAAGGAAAACAAGAAAGAGTAATGTAGAATGTATTGGGGAAGGTTGAGGAGACATTAAAGGCATAGATGTTTAACCCAATCAAATGGAATAGCATAAATATTTTTTTTTTTAAAGATGTTCGGATTGACGAAGAAATTGACAATGTTGTTAACGTTTTTTCTATTTTGGCAAATATGTATATTACACAACTTCCATGCTCTTCATCTTCACCTTTTTAACTTTTCACACACTTTCTCCTTCATAATCTTCTGCAGCATCATCTTTTTCATCAAATTATTCTTCATCTTCACCTTCTTTATCTTCTTCTTAAACTTCTTGCTATTCATCTTTGTTAACATTACTCATATTCTTCTTATTAAACTATTATTCTTATTCATATTCTGCTTCATCTTCTTCATCATATTCTTATTTGTGACAGAGAATCCTGTACTTGTAATCTGTCAAAGTATGAATTTTTCATCCTTCCGTTCTTGCTGTCACAAAAGATTTAAATTACAACAGTATTTGTCCGTGTTCAGTTTAGCCTGCAGCAGCAGGCATTTTCCAGGGGCACCACGAGGAGGAACGGACTCACCCCCATACACTGCTTAGTCTTCTTCTGCTTAGAATTTAGAGCATATATTTTGCTCTTATTTTGGTCTTGTGTCTCTTGTTCTGTATCTTGTATTTGTAGCACAACCTTGTACCAGCTGATGTTACTGGGACACGGTTACTAAGCAGGAGGTACCTGTGCTCCAAAGCACTACCAAGGACCAGCAGACGTTGCTGGAACTCGGATACCGAGATGGAGGCACCTAGGCCAAAGGCACTGCGGAGAACCAGCTGACGGTACTGGAACCCGGAGGGGCAGCAGAAGGAAAAGAGCCAATGGCACAACCGAGGACCAGCTGACGTTACTGAACCCCAGTAACACAGGAGCAAGTGTTGACTGTGCTAACAGCACTTCCGAGCAACAACTGGCGGTGTTGGAGCCCAGGGTCAAGGAGGATGTTTAAATACTAGATCAAGTATTTCCTTGTTACCTGTCAATTTTAAATGTCTATACTTCAAACAAGAGAAAGATAACCTTTACTACCATAAGATGATGATTTCATTTAAACTAATATCTAGATAAATAAAGAATTGACAAACATAAACACATACATTAACATGTTGAACAGCAATGCAAACCACAAAATAAATTAGTTAAGGAATCTGCTATACGGTTGTACATAAAAGCATACAAGTACATATCTGAATCCATTAATGATGGATAAGTAACAGTATGTACACCATTTTTATTGTATAGGCAATGAATGTCTGACTTCAAAACATCATCAGCATTACAAGTAATCTGTGATATTACTAAAATGTTCCATTTGCTGAATAATGTCACTAAATATTTTATACAAAATTATACAATTTCCATCATGTAATACTCATAATATGTGGCAATAATCATTTTTATTAACAAACATAACCTTTAAAAAGTGCATAGTGCATAGTGAAAATTGCTATTTATGGCTGACTGTTGACTTGGAAGCATGACAACAGATAGATAAGGTATATATAGATGAGACTGCATAGCCACAGATGGTGAATGGCGATGTAATACTGTACCTCAATAAAGTGTGCGTCACTACTACATAATTTTTTTTATATAGCTTTATAAACAGGGTACATGGATGTATGCTTGTGCCTTTGTTTTGACGCACAGACTGCCTTCCTGCTGAGACGCATTGGGTAGTGAACAGTTGTGTGCAGTGTTCACTGCAGTCTCTGCGGAATAACCACATTAGACCTTATAACTTTTCAGACTTTCTTTATCAATCTACCAAGATGAAGAAGGCAGGGAGTAAGGCACGTGGTCGTGGAGTTTCTTCAGGGAGAGGACGTGGGGATTCTGTGGCTGCTGCGGCCCCCAGTGACACAGCATCCACCAGTTTTCCCCGTGAGCGTTCCTTTATGCGCACTTTTGTAGGAGCTCGGAGTACCCCCCTGCTGCGGGAAGAACAAATTGAAGCCGTTGTTGTTTGGATGTCAGCCAATGCATCGACTTCAATTGCTTCCACCTCCTCTCAGGACCACAGCACTGTTGGGCAACCATCTGTCTCTTCACCGCCTGGCAAATTGCCCAGGCAGTCAGAGAGTTCTGTACAGGAGCCAGCTGAGTGTCTGCTTCTGTTCTCAGAATCTATTGGCTTGCAAACAGGGGCCCAGCCAAGCAGCATTCTGTAATGTGAAGAGGGAGTATGCAGTGATGCGCAACAGCTGTGTCTCTCTGAATCTGAAGAGGCGGGTGAGACAGTGCCGATGGTCAGCACACCGCAGAACGCATCTGATGATGATGAGACCCAGGTGCCAGTTTCTGTTGAGCATGGTGCTGGCCAGACCACCCAACAGCAGGTGTTGGAAGAGGGTAGTGGAGATGATGAGGTCCAAGACCCAACATGGCATGAGGAACAGGAAGGTGGTGGGAGCAGCTCAGAGGAATAATAATAATATTTATTTATATAGCGCCATCATATTCCGCAGCGCTTTACAGTTTAGCAGTTTCAGAACACAAGTCATAAGTAACAACGTTAACAATACAATAATTTAAGCTAAATAAGTCGCCCCTGCTCGTGACAGCTTACAATGTACAATGAGATGGGGGAGATACAAAGTATAGGTGTTTATATACAATGGTGCATTTACAATGATGTTCCAGCCATCTTAAGGGACTGAGGGATGGAGATAGTGAATGGGCTAGAGACACACACACACTTACACAGAATACATAGAATGACTTTGATTAGTGAATGTGATAGGCCGCTCTGAACAAATGTGTTTTGAGGGAGCGCCTGAAACCATGCAAATTGTGGATAGTCCTAATTTCTTGGGGTACAGCATTCCAGAGGATTGGCGTAGAGCAGGAGAAGTCTTGGAGTCGGGAGTGGGAGGTACGTATTAGTGCAGAGGTTAGTCGAAAGTCGTTTGCAGAGCGCAGCAGTCGGTTAGGCCGATAGATAGAAATGAGGGAGGAGATGTAGGAGGGGTGCTGCACTGTGGATAGCTTTGTGGCTGAGAACCAGTACTTTGGTTGAAAGCTGGGAGAGGCCTAGAGAAATGGTTAGTGATAGAAGGAAGATAGAGGAAGACATTGCCCCAACGGTACAAACAGGAGGGAGAGTTAGGCTGCAGACTCGGTTGCCTGTAGCCTCCAGTTTGGCATCTGTTCGGAGCAGTTGTCTTCCAAAAGTCAAAACGTGCGCTCCCAGGACTTGCACTGCGTGGTCCTTTTTTCACACACTTGCACATGATATTTGCTATGTGAAATGCAAGCTGTGTAATCAAAAATTAAAAATAGCTAAAAGTGTCAGTCACCTCAATACCACAAATATGTGGAAACATGTGCGGACAAAGCACGTAGTTGAGTTACAAAGACACACTGGAGATGTAGGCCAACCTACAGCAGCACCTACATCTTCAGGTTGTGTTGAAGCCTCTTCATCGAGCTCACACACAGCTGGTTCTGCTTCCTCACAGGATCGCCATGGAAGAACCTCGGCCACTGTTGTCCAGAGACAAACTGTTATTCCACACACAGCAGCAAGTTCCCTGTCATCCTCACACTCCCAGGCCACAAAACAGCCATCGGTAGCACAGGCATGGGATAAAAGACGGCCATACTCCGCAAACCATGCACGAGCACAGGCTCTGAATGCTGGCATTGCAAAACTCCTGTCCCTTGAAATGCTGTGATTCAGGCTGGTGGAGACAGACAGTTTCCGTAACTGAATATCATTGTCAGTCCCACAATACAATGTGCCAAGCCGATTTCATTTCAGCAGGCAAGCCGTCCCTGGTCTGCAAAAGCATGTTGAGGGAAAAATTAAACATGCGCTACTAAAAGCCCTCAGTAGCAAGGTCCACCTGACCACCGATGCGTGGACCAGTATCCATTGTTATGATCTGCTACAACCAGTAAGGCAAGAAGGGAATTCTGTCCCTACAATACAACTAAGCTGAATCCCTACGATGTAACGGGGAACCTGATCCTGCGACCAGACCCGCTAAAGTCCTCATCTAGTGTGAACGAAGACCTATAGTTGCGAGGGAGTAATCCCTACAAGATCTAGGGACTGGGAGAAAAGGTGGACACCTCCTAACATAAATTGTAGCATGGATAATTAAACAGAAAAATAAATACTTTGTGATCCTAACATCAAGCAAAACTGACAGATTAAGGCACCTAAGTACCCGGCTAGCTTAACAGTAGATAATACAATTTTGTCAAGCAAAGCCAGAAGGGCGGAGCCAGACTAAATAGGGAAAAAAGGTCATGTGACCAGCAAACTGAAACAAAACCTAACAAGAGGGTTCTAACACCCATGGCCAGGGACAATACCTTTCCCTCACTGCCCATTGGGTCAATGTTGTGCAGCCGGGTACTGATCTTGCGAGTGGCACTGTACGTGTTCTGCCAACTCCAAGGATTGCAGGAATCAAGTCTGTACACATTGATTCCTCCTCCTACTCCAGTTCCTCAGAATCATCGCTGCAGGAGCCGTCACGGTCTACCTCCACATGGACCCGTGAACGTTTACCTGTTGCGACCGATATGAGCACAGCCGTGTCCAAATGTCAACAGGCCGTCCTGAAATTAATTTCCATGGGGAATCTTAGCCACACAGCGCAGGAGCTCTGTAATGCCATAAAGCAGGAGAGCGACGTGTGGTTTTTGGAAGAGAATCTACAGGCAGGCTTGGTAGTGTGTGACAATGGCCGAAATCTGGTGTCAGCTCTGGGCCTTGGCAACCTCACTCACATACCATGTCTGTCATATGTGCTCAACTTGGTCGTGCAGAGTTTTTTGAGGGACTATCCGGATCTTGATGCACTGCTGCACAAGGTCCGCCTAGAGTGCGCTCACTTGCGACGTTCCAGCATGGCCAGATCGCTGATTGCAGCTCTGCAACGCAGATTTCACCTTCATGAACATCGCATCATATGTGACGTACCCACCAGGTGGAATTCCTCGTTACATATGTTGGAGCGGTTGTGTGAGCAGCAGCCAACAGTAATGGAGGATCAGCTGCATCAGGCGCAGTCAACTCGCAATTTGCGCCGTTCACACTTCACCACTACTGAGTGGGCCTCTATAATAAGAATAATAATAATATTATTTATTTATATAGCGCCATAATATTCCGCAGTGCTTTACAGTTTAACAGTTTCAAAACACAAGTCATAAGTAACAACGTTAACAATACAATAATTAAAGCAAAATCAGCCGCCCTGCTGGTGAAAGCTTACAATCTACAATGAGGTGGGGGAGATACAAAGTACAGGTGTTTATATACAATGGTGTTTTTACAATGATGGTCCAGCCATTTTAAGGGAGTGAGGGATGCATGGAGATAGTGAATGGGCTACACACACAGAATTACACATAGAATGACTTTGATTAGTGAATGTGATAGGCCACTGTGAACAAATGTGTTTTGAGGGAGCGCCTGAAACCATCCAAATTGCGGATAGTCCTAATTTCTTGGGGTAGAGCATTCCAGAGGATTGGCGCAGCGCGGGAGAAGTCTTGGAGTTGGGAGTGGGAGGTACGGATTAGTGCAGAGGTTAGTCGAAGGTCGTTTGCAGAGTGCAGCAGTCGGTTAGGCCGATAAATATAAATAAGGGAGGAGATGTAGGGGGGTGCTGCGCTGTGGAGAGCTTTGTTGGTGAGAACCAGTAATTAGAATTGGATCCTATAATGAATGGGCAGCCACTGCCAGTGTAATGAGTGGCGAATAACTCTATGAAGGATATCTGCCACGTTTTGCGTGCGTTTGATGAGTCAACGCGGATGGCGAGTGCAGATGATGCACTAGTCAGCCTGACTGTCCCCCTTATCTGCCTGCTTCAAAAAACACTGCAAGCACTAAGGCATGAGGTTTTGGAAGAGGTGGAGGATGAGGAGTCACAAATTCCATCACCTTCTGGACAGTCAGCGCAACGTGGTTCCTCACAAAGGGCTGGAGGACTTTCAAAGTACCATGCTGTATCAACAATTGAACCTCCAGAGTCGCTGTCTATATTTTCATAACCATTACAAACTTTTAATGTATTTACAAAGCACATAATGTACATTTTTTGTCTATCCTTTTGTAATGCTATTGTGTTTCCATAAACTGATGTTACAGAATTATGATACAAAGTTTTTAAATTTTGAGTTTTAAATTTTGTAAATTTATATGTATTTGAAGGACTTTGTGAGGAGGATGAGGAGGAGTCAATGGAGGAGGAAGACATCGCTCCAGAGGGAGGTAGACAATGCTCTAGTCAGTATGTAGACCAAGGGTGGGGTGATGCACAACAGGCAGAGATGACGCCTCTTGCAGGGGACAACGTTTCTTGGCCAGTTGGGAGTCTGCAGCACATGGTTGATTTCATGCTGCAGTGGCTGAGAAACGACCGCCGCATCGAACACATTCACACCACGTCTGATTATTGGGTGTACACCCTCCTAGACCCTCGCTACCGGGACAACTTACAAAGCCTCATCACACCGTTGAACCGGGAGCGTAAAATGCGGAAGTACCAAGACACACTGGTGCAATCCATAATGTTCTCCATTCCAGCCGAGAGCACTGCTGCTGCTACTGCTTTACAAAGCAGCTCTGTGCGTCGAGGCAGTGGAGACAGCTCTGCAACAAGAGGGAGCACAAGCAGCGCCTCTGCACAGGGCAAGAACAGTATGTTCCAAATGTGTCGAAGTTTTGTGGCAGCGCCACCAATGTCTACACCATCCGAGACGGCTCCAGTCAGCAGGAGGCAACATTTCCGTAAGATGGTGACAGACTACATGTCTTGCCCTCTCAGTGTACTCCCAGATGGCTCTTCCCCATTCAAGTTTTGTGTCTCTAAGCTGGATACATGGCCAGAGCTTAGCCAGTATGCATTGGAGGTGCTGGCTTGATCTGCTGCCAGTGTATTATCGGAGCGCGTCTTTACTGCTGCAGGTGGTGTACTAACAGACCGTTGCATGCGACTATCCTCCGATAATGTAGAACGGCTTACTTTTCTGAAAATGAACTAGGCATGGATCTCGCCTGAATTTGCCTGTCCGGTTTCAGATTAACTAACTGGTTGGCAACGTTTTCCATGTCTCCTGTTATGTTCATCTTTCTACCACCTGAGCTATACTCCCTGGGCTACAACACTGCCAGTTGCTGCTCAGAAGTGTCGTGTCCACAGACCAATACACAAGCTATAGTGATAGTGGGGTTCAGTAACGCCTGCTGTTCCCCTGCTGCGTGTCTGACAAAAATTAATGCTGCTAACTCCAAATTAAAGTTCAAATTAAAGTTCAAACATCTCATACTAGGCCTCAGGCTACACCCTCCTTGACCCTGGGCTCAGAAGTGTTGGATGCACAGATCAAAACAATCGATGATGTGTTTGTGGGGTTCAGTAACGCCTGCTGTTCCCTGCTGTGTGTCCGGCAAAAATTACTGCTACCTAGCTACACATGTTGAAAAAAACATGACATGTTAAAGTGGCTAGTGCTACACATAGATATCAGGCTACACCCTTATTTCTAAGCTGTAAACAAGTGAAACGTCAAATTTAAAACCATTCAATGATTAGTGTTGGTAACAAATCTGTAACTAAATAATTGTGACATATTATGGCAGATATCCACATGTCTAACACAAATGCTAACACAAAAGCATACTTATGCTATAGGGTACTGATGGTGAACCTTCTCACTCCATAACTTTGACAAATCCAACTCACATCATGCCTCAAATGCTGCAATGTTGGAAGTGCATAATGTGGGTTGAACTTTGACAACAGCTGCAGTGCGAAGGTTATCTTCTGTGTTCTTGGCTTTTAAATAAAAGCATACAAGTAAATATAATAATACATTGTTGATTAAGGGACATGATGTACACCTGTAATATTGTGCAAACAATGGATGTAGGACTATTCCTCTTCAACATTACTTATATTTGTGTCATTTGAAAAAATACATATTTTAGTTAAAAATTAAAAACCCATGTTCAGTAGCTGTGAAAGGCCCGTTTGTGTACTTCTATATTGTTTGCAACCAATGTATTGTATACGGATGGAAGCGCGTCACACTAATAGATTAGATTTATTTTAAATGGAATGTAGCAGAACCAATTGGAGATAAATGAAAAGGATGAGCCACTGAGACACGCTCAGCAGAGTACAAGCAGCAGTGCTTGAACAAGTAACTGGAGCGTGATGTGCACTCAAAAAAAAAAAAACACAGACTGCAGTGAACACTGAAACACAACTGTCCACAATCTGTGAAAGGCTACTCCTTTGTCTACTTCTATAGTGTTTGCAACCAATGTATTGTATACGGATGGAAGCGCGTCACACTAATAGATTAGATTTATTTTAAATGGAATGTAGCAGAACCAATTGGAGATAAATGAAAAGGATGAGCCACTGAGACACGCTCAGCAGAGTACAAGCAGCAGTGCTTGAACAAGTAACTGGAGCGTGATGTGCACTCAAAAAAAAAAAAACACAGACTGCAGTGAACACTGAAACACAACTGTCCACAATCTGTGAAAGGCTACTCCTTTGTCTACTTCTATAGTGTTTGCAACCAATGTATTGTATACGGATGGAAGCGCGTCACACTAATAGATTAGATTTATTTTAAATGGAATGTAGCAGAACCAATTGGAGATAAATGAAAAGGATGAGCCACTGAGACACGCTCAGCAGAGTACAAGCAGCAGTGCTTGAACAAGTAACTGGAGCGTGATGTGCACTCAAAAAAAAAAAAACACAGACTGCAGTGAACACTGAAACACAACTGTCCACAATCTGTGAAAGGCTACTCCTTTGTCTACTTCTATAGTGTTTGCAACCAATGTATTGTATACGGATGGAAGCGCGTCACACTAATAGATTAGATTTATTTTAAATGGAATGTAGCAGAACCAATTGGAGATAAATGAAAAGGATGAGCCACTGAGACACGCTCAGCAGAGTACAAGCAGCAGTGCTTGAACAAGTAACTGGAGCGTGATGTGCACTCAAAAAAAAAAAAACACAGACTGCAGTGAACACTGAAACACAACTGTCCACAATCTGTGAAAGGCTACTCCTTTGTCTACTTCTATAGTGTTTGCAACCAATGTATTGTATACGGATGGAAGCGCGTCACACTAATAGATTAGATTTTTTTCAAATATAATGGAGAAGCACCAATTGGAGAAAAATGAAAAGGATGAGGCACTGAGACACGCTCAGCAGAGTACAAGCAGCAGTGCTTGAACAAGTAACTGGAGCGTGATATGCACTCAAAAAAAAAAAAACAACAGACTGAAGTGAACACTGAAACACAACTGTCCACAATCTGTGAAAGGCTACTCCTTTGTCTACTTCTATAGTGTTTGCAACCAATGTATTGGATACGGATGGAAGCGCATCACACTATAATTTCTATTGAATGGAGCAGCTAGAATTACACTAAAGAAAAAAAAAAAGAGTCTGTGAGTGACACGTGCAGATGCCTACAGACAGCGTTGGATGCAGAGCAAACTGCAGCGTCACCTGCACTCACACACACCTTGCAGAGCTGTTAAAACAACACTGCAGGCAAAAGGAAGCTTTACACAGCGGTTGGTGCTAGCCTGCCTAAAGCACAGTACACTAAATCGCAATCTCTAACTGTCCCTCAGAGTGAGCAGAGCAGCGTTCTGTCCCTATCTGAATTCACAGCACAGTGACGCTAAAATGGCGGCGGCGCCTTTTATAGTGCATTCTGACATCATTTCAGCAGCCAATCACAGCCATGCCATTAGTTAAGATGACCGCAGCATTACAGGATGTGCCCACACTTCGTAGGATTCCTCATTGGCTGACTAAAATCACATTGCCTCTCAAAGAATTATGGGAACTTCCGATTCCGGTATACGATATTGAAAAAGTATCGGAATTAAGTATCGGAATTCCGATAACGCGAATATCGGCCGATACCCGATACTTGCGGTATCGGAATGCTCAACACTAGTAAGGGTACAATGATGCCAGACAGGTAGTGTGATAAATAGATATCCTATACTGAACCCAGCACCTGTCCACAGGGACTAGTAGCAAGCATGTCCCAAATGAAAATAACAAGGCATACCGCTGAATCCCTAGCACAGGTGATTATTCAAACGATGTACATAGTGCAAATGAATGAAGCCCCCTGAGGAAGGAGCATCCAGCTCTGAAACGCACGTCTGGGATGGCCTGACGGTCCACTGCTCTGGCCCGAGGTAATTACTGCTGGTTCTATGGCTTCATTCATTTGCACGTATGTACATCGTTTGCATAATCACCTGTGCTAGGGATTCAGCGGTATGCCTTGTTATTTTCATTTGGGACATGCTTGCTACTAGTCCCTGTGGACAGGTGCTGGGTTCAGTATAGGATATCTATTTATCACAATACCTGTCTGGCATCATTGTACCCTTACATTTAGTGGTGTATGTTATCATCTATTGTTGCACTGTGGACAATAGTCATCATATATTTAGCCTATATATATAGGCACAGTGCATCACCTTTATACTCTTCAATTTGTGAACCACATTTATCCTTAGGCTGGGGTCACACACACCGACTAAAAAATTGGACCGTTTTAGTCGGTCGATTATCGCAGCAAAATGTCATGAACAGTCATCCGTCTGGCATCCGATTTTCCTGGAAAGATGCGATTTAGTCGCATCGCAGCATAGTTGTAACATCCGATTTACATCCGACTTGCGAGAATTTCTCGCAGGCTTGCAAAACTGACATATAATGGATCCAAATGAATAGTATTTAAATCACAAAAGAAAGAATAGATATATACACATAGAACACATATATATATATATATATATATATATACATGTCATTGTGACATGTATATATATATATATATTTATAGTTCCTAGACTTCTACGTACTGTAATAGCTGCTAATTCAATTGCCGGCTTTTGTGAAATCACAGAAGCCGACATGAAATGATACATTGTTTCCACACAGTTAACCATGTCATTTCCTGTATTTTGATATATGGTTTGAACTTACAATTACATAAGTGTATGTGTGCAAAATTTCAGACATGTAGGGGTTAATTAAAGGTGTAAATTCGTTGAAAAAAAATGCGTGGGCTCCCGCTGTATTTTCTCCACCAGACAGACAAAGCAAGCGAGTGGGGGCAGATAATAATAGCCTAGGGAGGGTACATTTTTTTTTGTGCCCCCCCTGGCTACTAACATCTGCCCCCAGACACCCCAGAAAGGGCAAATCTCTAATTAGATTCGCCCTTTCTGGCACTTTGCCCGTCTATTCCCATTGCCCTGTAGCGGTGGCGAATGGGTTAATAAGGGGTTAAAGCCACCTTGCTATTGAAAGGTCACTTTAAGCCAGGTTAATAATTGAGAGCTGTCAATTAGACAACTATCAATTATTAATCCTATTGTATGAAAGAAAAATCAAACACACACAGTTTAATAAAAAAGAAGTTTAATTAAATAATCACACAGTTTTTGACCATATTTTATTTTCCTGCTAAAACCATTTCCTGTAATAAAAATAAAATAAAAAACCAACATTATTCTTACCAATCCGATGCACAGTCAGGTCCCACGCTGTAATCCATCAGAAAGGGTTAACAGGTTACAGCTCGCAGAGAGCTAATGCTGTCTCCTAGCTGTAACACCCCGAATGAATAACTTCCTCTCCTAGGGAAAGGAGAGGAAGAGATTAATGAATGGAGCTTAATTGATTTATTGCCACTTTCACTTCAGTGACCTGACCTAAAGTGAAAGTGGGACACAATCAATTAAGCTTCATTCATTAATCACATCCTCTCCTGTCAGCAGGAGATAAGCTCATTCATTCAGGAGCTATCAGCTGAGCATGCAGGATTACTTGCTCTGCTTAGCTGATTGCTAGTTAACCCTTTGTGAAGGATTACATCGTGGGACGTGACAGATCGTCAGATAGGTAAGAATAATGTTGTTTTATTATTTTTTCTTTATTATAGAAGATCAAGGGCTTCGCACGGATTAACAGTTAAATAAAAGATGGTCAAAAATATGTGTTTTATTTCATTAAAATTATTTATTCTTAAAGTGTGTGTTTTTTTTTTATTTACTTCAATAGGATTAATAATTGATAGTTGTCTAATTGACAGCTCTCAATTATTAACCTGGCTTAAAGTGACCTTTCAATAGCAAGGTGGCTTTAACCCCTTATTAACCCATTCGCCACCGCTACAGGGCAATGGGAATAGACGGGCAAAGTGCCAGAAAGGGCGAATCTAATTAGAGATTTGCCCTTTCTGGGGTGTCTGGGGCAGATGTTAGTAGCCAGGGGGGCACAAAAAAAATGTACCCTCCCTAGGCTATTATTATCTGCCCCCACTCGCTTGCTTTGTCTGTCTGGTGGAGAAAATACAGCGGGAGCCCACGCATTTTTTTTCAACGAATTTACACCTTTAATTAACCCCTACATGTCTGAAATTTTGCACACATACACTTATGTAATTGTAAGTTCAAACCATATATCAAAATACAGGAAATGACATGGTTAACTGTGTGGAAACAATGTATCATTTCATGTCGGCTTCTGTGATTTCACAAAAGCCGGCAATTGAATTAGCGGCTATTACAGTATATAGAAGTGTAAGAACTATAAATATATGTATATATATGTCACAATGACATATATATATATGTATATATATATATATATATATATATATTATATTATTCTATGTGTGTATATCTATTCTTTCTATTCTTTATTAAAGCTGTCAGTGTGATTTTACAGTATAGCCGGGATGAATTGCCGGCTTTTCTAAAGGACACCGATGCGATTTAATCGCAAGTCACACGTGCGGTCCGTTTGTAATCCGATTTTTCATCGCTCCCATAGACTTGCATTGGCGATAGTCGACCCACAATCTGTGACAATCGCAGCATGCTGCGATTGCACTCGGACGTTTAAAACGGACCACAAAAAATCTGATACTGGGAGCTGCTCCATAGATTAACATAGGTCCGACTGCAATACGATATTTCATCATATTGCAGTCGTCCGATTCTGTCGCCAGTGTGACTCCAGCCTTATGATGCTGCTGGTCAGCTAGTGCCTTTCTAGTATTTACCCTGCATCTGCTAAATAGTATTATATTTTGGCATAGTAATATCACTCTATATCTGTCCCGGGCCTCAATATATATATATTTTTTGAGAAGGCTCCTATAGTTGGCCTTTTTCATCTCATGTTTTATGGGTAATTCTACATTAGGTCGCTTTTCCTTGTGTCATTTTCCTGTTTTCATGGCTTTGACATCCTGTATTTTTTATACGCTATCATGTATTAATAAAGTTGTTTATAGTGTTTGAGACTACATGGTTGTTATTCTTGTGGTATTTCTGTATTCGGTACAGTTGGTCTCTTTATTATGTCCAAAACAAGCATGCTCTAATTGTTATCTAAATTCTTTTATAATTGGACATTACTTGCATGTGATATGTTGTTCACAAATATTTTACATGTTGTTCATAGGGGTACATAGAGTACAGTGCCACCTCTATGACATTTATTTGCACTCAGAATTCATATAGACTAGGCGGGTCATCTTGATGAAACAAGCCCTTTTACAGATGTTTTTAACAATGAATGTACATATAGTCGTCTACCAGCTAATGTCAATGAGTGCTAGGTAAAATATATAAGAGCAAAACTTGTCAACTTCCTATTTAGCTTTTTCAAGACAAGTTCCTTTATATATATATATATATATATATATATATATATATACACATACACACATTATATATATATATATATATATATATATATATATATATATATATATGTAACAATTGAAATTACTTTGGCTATTGTGCGTGTAGGGATTTGCTCTGGTAGGCAGTGGCAGGGCCGCAATAATGAGGCAACACACAGGCTTAGAGTCCAACTTCAGTGGTTTAATGACACTTTAAACAGTAGATAGCAGAAAGTAAAGGAAAAAAACACAAACATACTCCAACTTGGAGAACCACTGGTCTCAGACTCACCTTTGCACGGGACTGGCTTAACTAAGTGGCAGCCTGGTCAGCGACGTTCGCCAGGTGCCATTCCCAGAGTTGCTATGAGTCTTGTCCCAAAACCTTTGCAGCACGTGTAGTCCAACAGAACAAGTTCAGGCTAACTCCAGCCTAGTTCCTCACACCATGTGCCAAACAACAATCTCCATTACATAGCCCATAATCACACTCACAGGTGAGGTATACATCACATGGGCTGATCACGTAATCGTGACATCATTGCAGGTCTTCAACTTTAGGGTAAATCCCAGCCAAATTTTATCCTGCTGGGAGAAATATATTTTCCATCCAGCACTACACCCTTTGCTGCAGCACAGGCATTTATGAACTAAAATATAGCTGACAACATTACTGTAGCGTGAAAACCTCCTTGTCTAGGTCCCCCACATACTGCCCAAACAGCTCAGACCCATCAAGGTACAGACTCTTCTACACCTCTGAAGGTGCCCTTTGGTATGAACCAGCAAGATATTAGCTGCACATATCTCATAAATTGGGAGGTTGTGCATCCATCAAACTTCTAGCACATCTCACCGAAGCTCAGTCAAATTGATATATGGAAACTTTGAAAGTCGAGACCATACATTGATCTCTTCATGATGTTCATCAAACTATTTCTAGTTTTGCAAAGTAGAGGAACACATTATCGTGCCATGAGACCACTGCCATTAGGGAGTATCATTGCCATGATGTGGTATTTTTGGCATGAAACAATGTTTAGGAAGATGGTAACATCCAAATAAATACAATGACAAAGGGTATCCATGACTGATATGAGCTTCTAATGTTACCCCTTTTTATTCCCCCACATTCCTCAGAATTAGCCTATGTTCTAGAACCAACCTCAATAAAACACAACAGATGTAAATTGGATTAAATGGCCACAACAATCTTTTATTAACATTTAATACACAACAATTTAAACAATGAACTCCCGGAAGGGGATGGTCCTCGAAGCACAAACCATGTAAACCGCAAATATCTGAAATCCCACCTTGGCCCCTGGTTAAGTCTTATCCCCAGCGGCCATGCACCAGCTCGGAGGCAGATAACAACTGACCTGGCCAGACCCCATCCATTTGAATTCACCCAGGGGAGTCGAGGACCTCTTGAGATCCCCCCCCACCAATCCACCATTTTCCAATTCCACCAACTTCGAGGACCTCTCCCTTATGCCCTGCTGCCATGACAACTTCCATTATACAATGACATAAGTCCATGGTCAAACCAAGTGAAGGCACCCCCCGTTCTAAAGACACCAACGTAAGCGTTCCCGTAAACCCCATCTTCCATAAAGGGAGGGTGGATGGGAGCTTCTTATCCTAGCCGGTGGGTACCTAAAATGGTTGCCCCACTAACATGGCTGCCCCATTTTATACAGTCCCCTTAACCCCACCTCTGACCCCTCCTACTCCCATGACCCAATCTCAGCACCTCCCTTCTTGCACCATTAAACCTCATAAACTATCCCATTGCCCAGCCAGCTCCATACATTCCCACGTCACCTTGTCATGTCAGCCTCCCTCGAGGGCCAGGGGCCCAGTACGTGCTCTCTTGACAATGGCTATCCGTGACTCATGCAAGCTTCTAATATTACCCCTTTTTATTCCCCCACATTCCTCAGAATTAGCCTAACTTCTAGAACGAACCCCAATAAAACACAACAGACAAATTGGATTAAATGGCCACAGCAGCCTTTTATTAGCATTTAATACACAACAATTTAAACAAACTCCCAGAAGAGGATGGTCCTTGAAGCCCAAATCATGTAAACTGCAAATATCCAAAATCCCACCTTGGCCCCGGGTTAAGTCTTACCCCCAGCTGCCATGCACCAGCTCGGAGGCAAATAACAACTAACCTGGCCAAACCACAAACCCATCAACGGGTCCCTTGATTATCCCTTCCACGGGATTGTATAGACCCCATCCATTTGAATTCACCCAGGAGAGTCCAGGACCTCTTGAGATCCCCCCACCAATCTGCCATTTTCCTATTCCACCAACTTCGATGACCTTACGCCTTGCCACCAACATAAATGTTCTGACCCCTCAAACATTTTTGTCCCTTCACACTTTTAAAGCTGTTTTGATGCCCTCATGTACAAATACCACATATCCGTGCCATCCGTTCTCCAAAAACCTCCCTCGCCCGACTTCAAATCTACATGTCGTACTACTATTCCTTGCCATGAAGCGAGAAACTGCTTTGCTCACCTTGATCCTTGCTTTATTCACCCACTCGACCGACCATGCTCCCTGCCAGACCTTCCAGAGAATAATATCTGATCAAATTACCAAAACCTTCGGGAATATTGCCCATAGCCTCAACTTATCGAACTTGGTGTCCTTTATTAACTATCTACAGGGTTTCTTTCCTAAATCATTCCCCCCTAAATATATAACAACTATATTTGGGACCCGATCCAAATGAACAAAGCGATGAAATTTTACCAATCCACCGCAGGGTTACCAATTTCCGAGGAAAACCTAACTGTCGCGTGTCCTGACAAACTGCTGCCCGCTTCGCGGCCCAGAAAACGGGCAAGTGTCCTATTATCCATATAGGCAGCTGACCATGTTCTGCAACAGAAAAAGTAAAAACAACAACACTATTTAAAACCTTAACAAAAAACACCTGCCATTAATCTCGAACCAGATCCGGGCAAACATATAACTGAAATCTCTCCGATTCCCACCGCCCAATCCTCTTCACCACTTCCTCGCCCAGACCTATCTTGGTTGCTATCATTGCTGCCCTAATTCGAAAGGATTGTCCGCTGTAATCCTCTGCTGAGATGCCCCCCAATTCCAAATAACGCCCGAATATCGCAATAAACTGAAAGCGTGACAGAAAAGATCCATCCACATGGACCAGCAACGGTTCATCCAATACACCGCCCCATTTCATGAAATTATTCACACAGACAACTGGACATAATGGAGTACCACGAACACCAAACAACACCCCACTCTACATCCCTTACCAATCATATCCGTCTTAGAAGAGCGAATAAACACCACCACCCTATCATTGTAAACATCTATATCCTCCCTCAACAAACCACCTTTTTTAAACCTGGAAGGGCTGACCAATTCTCCTAGTCGAAAGGCCCCAAAGAACACTAATGCAAAATCTGTGCTAAACAAGTCCACCTCCCATTCCGAAGAACATACCCGTGATAATTGCCTCCCAATAATTAATAACGCCTCGTAAGAAACCGGTCGCCTGCCATTCACTGTCTTCCACCCTTTTCTCCAGACCCTAACCACTAGAAGCACCAAAAATGATTTTGTGTCTTCCTTAATACCTCTATCCTGAACACCAAAAGATAAGCCCGCCAAAAATTTATTCACCTTCGACACAGACCAGCCCGACTCCCAGCAATGACCTACCAGCAACAATAGCCTACTCTTGTCCTCCATTTTCACCCAAAACGATGCCCTCCAAATTTTCCACATGTTCAAAGCCTGACCATACTGCTTCCAAGATCTTTCCGACAGTGACTTAGAAAACAATTCCCTTACGGCCCACAGGGCAGGTTCCACAACTCCACTGGACATTCCAGGCCCGATGAATCTGCTCAAGGTCCCAACTCCCGAAACTGATCCCACTGTGAATGAAAAAGAGCATCAGCAATGGGATTAAACATACCCGCCCCAACCTCTGCCACAATCCATAAATTAAATTTCAAGCCAAGAAAAACCAAGTGTTGCAGTATTTTAACAACCTCCGCAGTCGCAGCAGACAACGTGTTTATGGCCGTCGCCACACCCACGTGTTCGCAGAGAATTCAAATCTTCCTATTTTTTACCATTTTTCCCCACACTGACAACGCCACAACCCTGGGAAATAACTGAAGCAAGATCCGATTTGCCAATAATCCTTGTTCAAGCCATACACAAGGCCATTCCGCCACCAACCAATCACCTTGAAAATCCAGACCAAAACCGCGTTTTTCATCAATGTTGATAAAGAAACCAAAGGCGTCCGCATTCATTACTGGTTGAATCCAAATGGATCTGCCGTTGTACTCTTTTAGAAAGGGTGCCTACACCTTCAAATCCTCCCTCAATTCCTTTTTCAATCTGATAAAATGCACAGGGGATTTCACCCCCGGTGTCACCAAAGATAATCTCAGACGAAAGGCACGCCTTATCGGCATAATCCTGCAAGCAAAATTCAGCTTGCCCAACAATTGCAAATTGCGCAAAGTTACTTTTCGTAATTTCTCTGCTTTTCCAACCTCCTCCCATAAAGCAAACACCTTGTCTTCAGGTAATCAACACTCCATCGCCACAGTGTCAATCTCTATTCCCAAAAAGCTCAGCTAAGTTGCCGGCCTCACAGTCTTCTCAGCCGCTAGTGGAACCCCGAATTTTTTTGCCACCCTCTCCATTGTACACAATAAAATCAAACAATTGGAGGCATGAGCTGGACCAATAAACAAGAAATCGTCAAGATAATGTATACAGGAATTCAAACCCAACACGTCCTTAACAACCCATTCCAAAAATACACTAAACGTTTCGAAATAAGCGCATGAAAGCGAACAACCCATGGGAAGACAACGATCAACAAAAAAATCCCCATCCCAGAAACAGCCCCACAAATGCATGCTATCAGGGTGCACTAGTAACAAGCTAAAAGCAGCTTCTATGTCTGTTTTTGCCAGCAATGCCCCTTTTCACCATAACCGAACCCAATGCATGGCCGCATCAAACGACGTGTACAAAACCGAACACAATTGAGGGTCGATCCAGTCATTCACCGACGACCCTTTTGGAAAAGATAAAGGATGAATAAGCCTAAATTTATTAGGTTCTTTCTTCGGAACCACCCCAAGTGGTGATACCCTCAAATTACTGAGGGGAGCCATTGGAAAAGGCCCCGCCATCCTACCCAAAGCAACTTCTTTCTGTAACTTATCAGAAACTACATCCAGAAACTGCAGTACTGACTTTAAATTCTTTTTTGATAACCGAACTTCCAGCTCAAACACCGGGATTTTAAAACCTTCCCCAAAAACGTCTCTCAACAAAACCACCACCGCTATGTCAGGGTACCTATTTAGATATCCCTACATCGTGCCCAGATGTACCGGCGTCTCCTCTTTTTTCAATCGTATCACCTCCTTTTTGTCTGCCCCCTTGAAACATTTTGCCGCATCATGTGTGCCCCCACATGTTGAAAACTCATGTTTAAACTTACATTTGCTCCCAAATTTACAGGTCCCCTCAGTGAATGAAAAACACAGTCCTCTCTGCATTGCCACCAAGTGTCCTGACTGTCCCGAACCCACGGTGCCCCCCTGAAAAGGCTGACCACTTTGACACACACTACACCATGTTCCAAATTATTATGCAAATGATATATTTCTCTGATTTTCCTAAGTGGTCAGTGCAAATGACAGTCAGTCTAATAAAAGTCATCACCCGTTAGAGTACACATCAAATTTTATTGAAGAAACCGCCCAATGATAACAGTATAATCTTCAAAATGAATAAAAACTCAAAATGCACTGTTCCAAATTATTAGGCACAGTAGAATTTCTAAACATTTGATATGTTTTAAAGAACTGAAAATGCTTATTTGTGGAATTTGCAGCATTAGGAGGTCACATTCACTGAACAGAAAAGCTATTTAACTCCAAAACATCCTAACAGGCCAAGTTACATGTTAACATAGGAACCCTTCTTTGATATCACTTTCACAATTCTTGCATTCATTGAACTTGTGAGTTTTTGGAGAGTTTCTGGTTGTATTTCTTTGCATGAAGTCAGAATATCCTCCCAGAGCTGCTGTTTTGATGTGAACTGCCTCCCACCCTCATAGATCTTTTACTTGATGATTCTCCAAAGGTTCTCTATAGTGTTGAGATCAGGGGAAGAGTGTGGCCACATCATGAGTTTATCTCCTTTTATGCCCATAGCAGCCAATGACACAGAGGTATTCTTTGCAGCATGAGATGGTGCATTGTCATGCATGAAGATAATTTTGCTCCTGAAGGCACATTTCTGCTTTTTATACCATGGAAGAAAGTTGACAGTCAGAAACTCTATATACTTTGCAGAGGTCATTTTCACAACTTCAGGAACCTTAAAGGGCCCTACCAGCTGTTTCCCCATGATTCCAGCCCAAAACATGACTTCTCCACCTTCTTGCTGACGTCGCAGCCTTGTTGGGACAAGGTGGCCATCCACCAACGATCCACTACTTCATCCATCTGGACCATCCATGGTTGCTCGACACTCATCAGTAAACAAGACTGCTTGAAAATTAGCCTTCATGTATGTATGGGCCCACTGCAACCGTTTCTGCTTGTGAGCACTGTTTAGGGGTGGCCGAATAGTAGGTTTATGCCTCACAGCAAGCCTTTGAAGGATCCTACACCTTGAGGTTCGAGGGACTCCAGAGGAACCAGCAGCTTCAAATACCTGGTTGCTGGTTTGTAATGGCTTTTTAGCAGCTGCTCTCTTAATCCGATGAACTTGCCTGGCAGAAACCTTACTCATTCTGCCTTTATCAGCACGAACACGTCTGTGCTCAGAATCAGCCACAAATCTCTTAACAGTACGATGATCATGCTTAAGTTTTCGGGAAATATCTAATGTTTTCATCCCTTGACCAAGGCATTGCACTATTCGATGCTTTTCAGCAGCAGAGAGATCCTTTTTCTTTCCTATGTTACTTGTAAACTGGCCTGCTTAATAGTGTGGAACATCCAGTTTTCCTTTTATTGGGCTCACATGGCAAACTAATTATCACAGGTATCTGAGATTGATTTCAGTGATCCAAAGAACCCTGAAACACAATACCAGCAATGGGTTTCATTTACAAAAAAAAAACTGCTATGACACTTAAAACCAATTTGCATAATAATTTGGAACATGGTGTAGACTGAACCATCACCCTCATCCACAAGGCTATATCCTTATGGTCCCACTGAATACTAGGACAAACCGCCTTCCGCTGATGGAACTGCTCGTTAGAGTTGAGCGAAACAGGTCGTTCATTTTCAAAAGTCTTCAATTTTGCGACCATTTTGCTGGAGTCGGCTTTCCTCTACACTTTAAGCGCCTTTTCTTGGGCAATGAGCAAGTACGCAGGCTGTGGGCAATGGGATGACATAGATAGCGGCCAGCACCATCTTAGAGAAGGGCATTGCAGCGATTGGCTGGCTTTCAGTGACGTCACAGTGCATATAAAATCCCTCAGCGCCGACCGCCATTTTACATCTGCCGAACACAGTGTAGGGGAAGGTTGCTGGCGGTGCGTCTGAGCAGGGAGAGCGTTAGGCAGGGCCTAAAAACAATACTTTCTGCTGATAGCGATTAGCTGTATAGTGACTGTGCAGTGAGAGGGGAGGATTTTGCTGTGTGCAGCAACGCTGGTTCTTAGGCTGCCTGCCGGCCAGTGACGCTGTAGAAATTGCTTGTGTGAAGCATCACATCTGATTAGTAGGCTGCCTGCCTGTGATAAGGGGGCAATTAATTTAATGGAGTAGCAGAGCTGCCTGCAAGTGACAGTGTACAAATTGCTTGTGTGGAGCATCAGATCTGATTAGTAGGCTGCCTGCCTTTGATAAGGGGCCAATTTATTCCCCATTGACTTGCATTGGGGTCAGATTTTCTACTCCGACCCGACCATTCCCGTTATTCGGCCGACTTCGTTCGACTCGACTTTTGAGAAAGTCGGGTTTCACGAAACCCGACTCGACCCGAAAAAAGGCAAAGTCGCTCATCTCTACTGCTCGTCATTTCTTAGCCAACCCTGACCTCTGTAAACCCGATAAGCCTCACCTATCGCGTCCATATAGTAAAAAAGACCCATACAATTTTCAGGAGCCTTTTCCCCAATCAAACTAGCCAAAATGGTGTGGTGAATGCTTGTAAACAGTTAGAGAAGGTTCTAGGGATTAAACAATCATCCTCTTTTGTCATCCTCCTTTTTAGAATCCTCTCTCCTCACCCTATCAAGATTAAAGCGCTCTAACGGCAGTAAAGAAAATATTTCAATATACTCTCCCTTCCATATTTTCTCCCTCACCTCTTGCTTTAAATGAGCCCCCACCGGTCCCTCAAAGCATACATACACCTCACCCTTTGCTGTATCATCCTAGCATATCGCATCTTCCTTCTCTTTCTCCCCACCAGCCCCCGCACTTTGACCTGCGCTGGCCGAGTCGCCCGCTGGCGCAGTACCCCCAGAAGCCCCACCGCCACCCACTGAAGAAGCTGAAACACTTGCCCCTAAACATGAATTTACCAAACCTCCCCAGATCCCAGTGAGCCCCCAGCACCCATAAACATCCTAGAATTCCCTAGTCATGCGGCTGACGGTGACAACCCTCCCTGTAGCACACAAAGACCCCCACAACATAGTTAGATCCCTAAGACCATGCAGTATTAACCCCATACCCCCGCTAACACCCCTGGAAAATACCTCCTGATCCCTAAACTCAGGGGAAGCTAAGCAAGGGTTACACGGAAGGGAATGATCACTCTCACCTGGCTGCCTGGGCGCTGTGAACCCAGCAGCCGAAGATCCCGAATCCTGATGAAGCTGTCCTGGTCCCATTCTGAGATGGTCCACAGTTGATTCTGCAGCTCCTTGGTCTCCCTGCCTCCCAGGCTGCCAGCCCCCCCTCAGAAGCTGTGCTGGCTGCCTTGCAGGAACCCACGGAGCTGCTGCTGCGCTGGTTGTGGTGCCGGTATCCTGTTGTCAGAATTGGGATGCACCCTCAGCATCTTGTAAAGGGGCCTGTTGTGAATGGGTTTGAGATGAGTTCTGAGCAGAGGCTCCCTCTGGTGGTTACAAGCGGTACTAGTGAGGATTGGGAATCAGGTGTTACTGATTGGTCTTATTTAAGGGAATCATTTTCCCATCAGGGTTGCCGGTGATCAATTGTTCTGGTCTGAATCCTTCTTTCCAGTTTCCCTTGTAGCCTGCTGTGTCGTGTCTGCATCTCCTGCTATCAGATAAGACAATTTCTTATTTTGTGTTTTTGCTATATTTTTGCATTTGGTCCTGCACTTCTGTGGGGGCCTTCTGGGTCCCCTCCGGGGGCTTCTGCCCTCTCAGTTTAGTCCAGCCACTGTGTTTTGTACTTTTGCTTTTTCCAGTTTTTTCAGTGGCTGCTGTTTTTGTTACACCAGAGAGCTAATTTAGGTGGTAGAGGTCGTGTGATCTCAGGTGATTTTGAAATTAGTAGAGTTGATGTTTTTTCAGGGTTTTCTGGGATTGCAGTAAGTACCCTTCCTGTCCTTTTCTATTTAGATAGTTTGGGCCCCAGCGTTTGCTCATACTATTTTCTTTCTGTGTCAGTATTTCCTCTTGTCTAACCGCCATTACATGTTTGGGGGCTTTCTATTTTCTTTGGGGTTCTGCTCCGGGGCAGATAGCTTTCCTATTTCTATCTTTAGGTGTAGTTAGTTTCTCAGGCTGTGACGAGGCGTCTAGGACCATCGTAGGAACGCTCCACGGCTGCCTCTAGTTGTGGTGGTTAGTCAGGGTACTGCAATCCCATAGATTCCAACTGCTCTGGTGTATTTCCTTTTTTACCTGCACTCCTCAGCTACCGAAACATAACAGTATCACCGGCCAGAAGGGAAAAAATATTTTGAAGGAAGAAAAGTTGTCAGAGATATTTTTCTGTTTGTTGCATTTTTTTTTTTTTTTCCTCTGTATCTCTGGGTGCTGAGTAGGATCTTTTCTCCCAATGGAGTTTGCTCAGTTGTCTGGCCGTGTGGATCAGCTTGCCACTGAGGTTCAGAGTATTGCTGCATATCTTGCTGGGTTGCCTGTTGTGGAACCTAGGATCCCCATGCCAGATTTGTTTTTAGGGGATCGAGCTAAGTTTCAGAATTTCAAAAATAACTGTAAATTGTTTTTTGCCTTAAAATCTAAGTCCTCAGGAAACGCAGCGCAGCAGGTTCAAATTGTCATCTCTCTCCTGCGCGGCGATCCTCAGGATTGGGCTTTTTCCCTGACACCTGGGGATCCTGTTTTGAGTGATGTTGATGCATTTTTTCAGGCTTTGGGGTTATTGTACGATGAGCCTAATGTCACTGATCAAGCTGAAAAAGCCTTGTTGGCATTAAATCAGGGGCTTGATGACGCTGAGTTATACTGTCAGAGATTCCGTAGGTGGGCAGTCCTGACCAAATGGAATGACGACGCTTTGGCAGCTCTTTTTCGGAAGGGTCTGTCGGATAATGTAAAGGATGTTATGGTGGGATTCCCTGTCCCCTCTGGTCTCAATGATTCTATGTCATTAGCGATTCAAATTGACAGACGTTTGCGTGAGCGGAGAAGTATGCGTGGAGTGGTGTTGCCTTGTGAGCCAGCTGCTGAGCCCATGCAGTGTGATGGAGTGGTGTCTGGGGCACAGCGTCATGAGTTTCGAAAGCGCAATGGGTTATGTTTCTACTGTGGTGATGCCTCTCATGCTATTTCAGTCTGCCCTAAGCGGGGAAGACGTTTTGCACGCTCAGTTATCTTGGGTAGTGTTCAGACTAAGTTTTTATTAACTGTCACTCTGATATGCTCTCTGTCCTCATTTTCTGCTCAGGCTTTCGTTGATTCTGGAGCAGCTATTAACCTGATGGATTATGATTTTGCTAAACGTTGTGGATTTCCCTTGATACCCCTACAGAAGTCTATTCCCCTACTGGGGATCGATTCTACCCCTTTGGCTGAGAATAAACCCCAGTTTTCTACTCAGGTGATAATGAGGGTTGAACCTGATCACAAGGAGTGCTGCAAATTTTTGGTTCTATATAATCTGCATGACATTATCGTGCTGGGTTTCCCTTGGTTACAGTCTCATAATCCTGTTTTGGATTGGAAATCTGTGTCTGTAACCAGTTGGGGCTGCCAATGTGTTAATACCAACACTCCTGTTTTTTCTGCCTCCCCCCAGGCTGAGGATGTTCCTGACTTTTTGTTTGATTTTTCTGATGTGTTTAGCGAAAGTAAATCTGCATCCTTACCTCCCCATAGGAGCTATGACTGCGCTATTGAATTAGTGCCAGGTAGTAAATTCCCTAAGGGTCGCCTTTTTAACTTGTCTGTACCTGAACATGATGCTATGCGGTCTTATATCAAGGAATCATTGGAGAAGGGTCATATCAGACCATCCTCTTCACCCTTAGGTGCCGGTTTTTTCTTTGTGGCCAAAAAAGATGGTTCATTAAGGCCGTGTATTGATTATCGTCTCTTGAACAATATTACTGTGAAATATCAATACCCGTTACCCTTGATTTCTGACCTGTTTTCCAGGGTGAAAAACGCTACTTGGTTTACCAAGCTTGACCTCAGGGGGGCGTATAACCTTATTCGCATTAAGCACGGGGATGAATGGAAGACGGCATTTAACACCCCTGAAGGGCATTTTGAGTACCTTGTGATGCCCTTTGGGCTCACTAATGCTCCTTCCGTCTTCCAGTCCTTCATGAATGACATTTTCAGGGATTTTGTGGACAAGTTTCTGATTGTTTATTTGGATGATATCTTGATTTTTTCTAATGACTGGGACTCTCATGTGAAACATGTTCGAACTGTATTCCAGATTTTGAGAGAGAATGCTCTGTATGTGAAGGGATCAAAGTGTCTTTTTGGCGTACAGAAGATCTCATTTCTGGGATTCATTTTGTCCCCATCTGTTATTGAAATGGACCCGGTCAAGGTTCAGGCCATCTGTGATTGGGTCCAACCTACTTCATTAAAGGCTCTTCAGAGATTTTTGGGTTTTGCCAATTTTTATCGTAAATTTATTGGTAATTTCTCTGTTATTGTTAAACCATTAACTGATTTGACCAGAAAGGGTTCTGATGTGGTGAATTGGCCTCCTGAGGCAGTCTCTGCGTTTCAGGAACTTAAGCAGAGATTCACTTCTGCTCCTGTTCTACGGCAGCCTGATGTTTCTCTGCCATTTCAGGTGGAGGTTGATGCCTCTGAAATTGGGGCAGGTGCCGTTTTGTCCCAAAAAGATCCAGAGACCTCTAAAAGTAACCCTTGTGCCTTTTTCTCTCGAAAATTTTCTCCTACTGAACGTAATTATGACGTGGGTAATCGGGAGTTATTGGCCATGAAGTGGGCTTTTGAAGAGTGGAGACATTGGCTGGAGGGAGCCAAACATCAGGTGGTGGTCCTTACGGACCATAAGAATCTGGTCTATCTGGAATCTGCCAAGCGACTCAATCCTAGACAGGCCAGGTGGGCCTTGTTTTTCACACGTTTTGATTTTGTGGTTTCCTTTCTTCCTGGCACTAAGAATGTTAAGGCGGATGCCCTCTCGAGGAGTTTCCTTGCGGACTCTCCTGAGCTATCTGATCCCTCTGTTATTTTGAAGGAGGGTGTAGTTCTTTCCGCCATCTCGCCCAATTTGAGACTTGCTCTGGAGGGGTGTCAGGAGGATAGGCCCGAGCGCTGCCCTGTTGGAAAATTGTTTGTCCCGGACCAATGGAAAAAGAGTGTGATGTCTGAGATTCATTGTTCCGCATTGGCTGGGCATCCCGGAATTTTTGGTACCAGAGACTTGGTTAGTCGGTCCTTTTGGTGGCCTACCTTGTCTCGCGATGTCAGGGAATTTGTGCAGTCCTGCGGGACTTGCTCTCGCTCCAAGCCTTGCTCTCGCTCTAGTGGGTTTGTTGATGCCATTGCCTGTGCCCAAGAGACCATGGACCCATATCTCTATGGATTTCATTTCCGATCTTCCTGTTTCTCAGAGAATGACCACCATCTGGGTAATTTGTGATAGGTTTTCCAAAATGATACATCTTGTGCCATTACCTAAGTTGCCTTCCTCCTCTGAATTGGTGCCGTTGTTCCTTCAGCACGTGGTTCGTTTACACGGCATTCCTGAGAACATTGTGTCTGACAGAGGAGTCCAGTTTGTTTCCAGATTTTGGAGGACTTTTTGTTCTAAACTGGGTGTTCAATTGTCTTTCTCCTCGGCATTTCATCCTCAGACCAATGGTCAAACTGAGAGAACAAACCAGACATTGGAGACTTATCTAAGATGCTTTGTGTCTGCTGATCAGGATGACTGGGTCTCTTTTTTGCCTTTGGCTGAGTTTGCTCTTAATAATAGGGCTAGCTCTGCCACTTTGATGTCTCCGTTTTTCTGTAATTCTGGGTTTCACCCTCGATTTTCTTCAGGACAGACGGAGGCTTCTGTCTGTCCAGGTGTTGACTCTGTTGTTGAGCGTATGCAGCAGATTTGGGACCAGGTAGTGGAGAGGTTGTCCCTCTCTCAGGAGAAGGCCCAGCGGTTTGCTAACCGGCATAGGACTGGTGGTCCTCGGTTTAAAGTGGGGGACTTGGTCTGGTTGTCCTCAAAGAATATTCCTATGAGAGTAGCATCTCCTAAATTTAAGCCTAGGTTCATTGGACCTTATAAGATCATGGAGATTATTAATCCTGTTTCTTTTCGTTTGCTTCTTCCAGGGACATTTAAGATCCATAACGTGTTCCACAAGTCCTTGTTGAAGAGGTTTGTTGAGCCAGTGGTTCCTGCTGCTGTGCCTCCTGACCCTGTTTTGGTTGAGGGCAATCTGGAGTATGTGGTTGAGAAAATATTGGATTCTCGTTTTTCTAGACGAAGACTCCAGTATTTGGTTAAATGGAGAGGTTATGGTCAGGAAGATAATTCTTGGGTGTTTGCTTCGGACATCCATGCTAGGAGACTTATCCGTGCGTATCATAGAACTCATCCTGACCGACCTGGTTGCTCAAATGAGGGTTCGGTGACCCCTCCTCAAGGGGGGGGTACTGTTGTGAATGGGTTTGAGATGAGTTCTGAGCAGAGGCTCCCTCTGGTGGTTACAAGCGGTACTAGTGAGGATTGGGAATCAGGTGTTACTGATTGGTCTTATTTAAGGGAATCATTTTCCCATCAGGGTTGCCGGTGATCAATTGTTCTGGTCTGAATCCTTCTTTCCAGTTTCCCTTGTAGCCTGCTGTGTCGTGTCTGCATCTCCTGCTATCAGATAAGACAATTTCTTATTTTGTGTTTTTGCTATATTTTTGCATTTGGTCCTGCACTTCTGTGGGGGCCTTCTGGGTCCCCTCCGGGGGCTTCTGCCCTCTCAGTTTAGTCCAGCCACTGTGTTTTGTACTTTTGCTTTTTCCAGTTTTTTCAGTGGCTGCTGTTTTTGTTACACCAGAGAGCTAATTTAGGTGGTAGAGGTCGTGTGATCTCAGGTGATTTTGAAATTAGTAGAGTTGATGTTTTTTCAGGGTTTTCTGGGATTGCAGTAAGTACCCTTCCTGTCCTTTTCTATTTAGATAGTTTGGGCCCCAGCGTTTGCTCATACTATTTTCTTTCTGTGTCAGTATTTCCTCTTGTCTAACCGCCATTACATGTTTGGGGGCTTTCTATTTTCTTTGGGGTTCTGCTCCGGGGCAGATAGCTTTCCTATTTCTATCTTTAGGTGTAGTTAGTTTCTCAGGTTGTGACGAGGCGTCTAGGACCATCGTAGGAACGCTCCACGGCTGCCTCTAGTTGTGGTGGTTAGTCAGGGTACTGCAATCCCATAGATTCCAACTGCTCTGGTGTATTTCCTTTTTTACCTGCACTCCTCAGCTACCAAAACATAACAGGGGCCGCTGAGCTGCTGACCGAGGCAGCCGGCGGCTGCCCGCATCCTCCTGGTGGCACATGCGCTGTCCCCATCCCTCGGGCCCGAGCTACGCTGCCCGACATCATCTCACGCTGCCACCGGCAATGAGCTCTTGACAAGGCCGGCAGACTGCCGCCCGCTATGCTCCTGACTGAGGGGCCGCCCGGCATGGCCCCTGCCTCCTAGATTTCCAAGATCTTCTCCGTTGAGCAGGCCCTGCGGCCGTGCAGGCGTCTGCCACTCCGGGTCCCGACATCACCTGCTATGCTGTCTCCGACGAGAGGGAGGTCGGCTTCTCCCCCTGTTAAAGGCCCCGCCACCCTGTTGGAATCCTCCAAGCTCTGTGACGTGATGCCGGCCTGGGGCCACTGTCACTAACTGGAGGGTCCCAAGAGGGGCTCCTGATTCGTTGCTACACCCGGGGAGTGACTTCAGGACTTAAGCGCATCAGAGGCCTAGACCTCCATCTAATGGAGCCTGAGGAGCTCCGGCCACTGTCCCCTGCAGCAGGTCGCTGACTGATGCCTGCAGCCACTCCATGCCCTGGGTGCCCGCCGAGTCCCTCAGCCATTGCAGTAAGGCCTCCACATCCATCACGAAACAAGTACCCTGGAGCTTCTTATCCTAGCCGGTGGGTACCTAAAATGGTTGCCCCACTAACATGACTGACCCCTTTTATACAGTCCCCTTAAACCCACCTCTGACCCCTCCTACTCCCATGACCTAATCTCAGCATCTCCCTTTTTGCACCATTAAACCCCATAATCTATCCAATAGCCCTGCCAGCTCCATACATTCCCATGTCACCTCATCATGTCGGCCTCACTCGAGGGCCAGCGGCCCAGTACGGCCTCTCTGGACCAAAGGTATTCCAGCTGAAAATTTCCCAGAGTGTCCCACTGACTGTGTTGGTTTGGTATTTACATATCTATTCCCTAAGTGGAAGTCCTCATGATGTATAAGAAGATGTAATTCATCAGACCATGGTCCATTGATCTATTGTCCAATTTCTTATGCTCGCATACCCATTTTAGGATCTTTCAGGGGTGGACAGAGAGCAGCACGGGCATACTAAGGCGACAGTGTTACACATTCAACAAGCTACAATAGACTAAGCAATCTACAACCTTTCTATTATAGCCAGCATTAACCTTTTCAACAATTTGCACTGTAATTCTTCTGTGGGAATCAGATGGGCTACTTTTTGCTCTTCAAGTAAATGAGCCTTGACTCTTTTGCAGGTTCACCAATTGTCCTTCCTTGGACCACTTTTATTAGGTTCTAATCAAAGACGTACCACAAAAGGCCCAGTTCTCTAGCTAATTACATACAGCCTTTGTCAAAGTTGCTTAGATCTGTCTGCATGGATTTTTTTCTACAAGTTTATACTTTGAGGTCAACAAATAGGTTGCAATCTATTTGTTGGATACTATTATATATCACTATTCACCAGACTCGTTTGAGCAGATGTAATTGTACTTATATGAATGAACAAATTTCATGCTTCGTCAATTTATATGTTAGTTATTATTCATATACTCGTGGATAACCTAGTGAGGTGGATTCTCTAAGGTATAGATCTGGGTGAGCAGCACTGACCAAAGGTGATAAAGCAGCAGAACAGGCCTTGAAAGACAGCACATGGATCAGCGAAGATCAGGACTACAAGTTATGTAGGACAGCAAAGAAATAAATGAAGCAGTTAGCTCAGATGAAGCAGAGCCAGGTGTATTGATACACATAGGAGCAGCAGCTGTATAGGAAACTGGTATCTTCTGGCAGGGAAGCAGCTAACCACAGAAATAAAGCCTGGTATCTTCGCGTAAAACAATAATGTATACACATGAGCAACCAAAAAGTACATGCAGTCTGGTATCTTTCAGCACGGCAAAGATTATTAATAGTGATGCATTACCTTGATTGCAGAGGCCAGGTGACAATAGGACTGAGCACTGTTGTGAGAAATCAGTAACTGGTGTGCTAAGTGGTTGGTGTGAATAGTTGTTAATTTGGTAAAAATGTTGGTTTTAGCATGGCCTTTAGGAAGAGCAGAAGAAACAATAGACACCTTGCTGGAGATAAGCCAAGTGAAGTAGATGAAATCCTCTGAATAACTTGAGGCAACTGTGGACAATGCTACTTCATATCCAAGCTCCTGACCTCTGCCAGAGCAGGCCTTAAAAGCCCTATGGGGATGATGTCAAAGGAGTTCACAATGGATTACTGCAGAGGAACGCAGCCATAGAACAAGGGAGGAGATTCTACCCAGCCCTTTCCCAAAGCAATCTGCTCAAAAACTAACTTACTATATTCTATTTTCTTTCTCTGCCAGTTTGTATGTTGAGGAAAGGAAACCTTCTCAGCCTAAGCCCTCTAGAGATCACCAAGTCATTGATCAATAAACCGCATCATGGGTAACTATTTTATTATTACTTTTTTGAGTCCATGTTATATTCTCTACTGGAGATTAATACAGCATAGTACTGTGCCACAAAGTCCTCGGAGGTTAGAAACCTGTAAATCAGAGTGTTTCAATTTTTACCAAACCCTTTGGTGCAGTTGTTTTATTATTAATTCACAGTTGGAGCTGCGTTATTGGCCATTTTACATTAAGAAAACCCTTGGTATAAATGAATGTCAAATGATTTCGATATAAAGTGTTACCGAGTTGGCCAGTGTGCAAATTTCCAAGACATATTCCTTTGATTTTCATTAGATGTAAAAAAAGAAAACTGTGCAAAGAGATTTTTTGTTATATAAACCTCAATAACGAGAAATGCATTCACTTTATGGTGCTTCTTCTGTAAATACATCTACTACAGAATGGGAACTATTCTATTATATATATTTATACTTACGAAAATGAGTACACCCCCACATTTTTGTACATATTTATTATAACTTTTCATGAGACAACACTGAAGATGTGACACTTCGATACAATGCAAGGTAGTCAGTGTACAGCTTGTATAAAAGTGTACATTTACTGTGCCCTTAAAAAACTCATCACACAGCCATTAGGCTATATGCACACGTTGTGCAAATACTCCGCTAATTTTGCAGAGCATTTGCTCAACTCCCCGCTGCGGGTAAAACGCATACGTAATTAGTATGCATTTTCCTGCAAAACCAGGCATTTTGTAAGCGTTTTTAGCTTGCAGAATACTAGCCTTTTCCAAGCAATCTGTATCGATTGGAAAACTGATTGACAGGTTGGTCACACTTGTCAAGCATAGCGCTGACCAACTGTTTACTAATGAATTAAGTTAAAAAGTAATAAAAATTATTGATATTCTCACCTTTCGGCGGCCCCCGGAGTCTTCCCTCTCAGTAACGCCCGTTCCAGGGATGCATTGCGAGAATGACCTTTGCGACGACGCAAAGTTATTAAAAAAGTAAAAGTGAAATATCACATGGTCATCAGTTTTCAGACCCTTTGCTCAGTATTGAGTAGAAGCACCCTTTTGAGTTAGTGCAGCCTTGAGTCTTCTTGGGAATGATGCAGCAAGTTTTTCACACCTGGATTTTGGGATCCTCTGCCATTCTTCCTTGCAGATCCTCTCCAATTCCATCAGGTTGGATGGTGATTGTTGGAGAACAGACATTTTCAGGTCTCTCCAGAGATGCTCAAATGGGTTTAGGTCAGGGCTCTGGCTGGGCTAGTCAAGAATGGTCACAGAGCTGTTCTGAAGCCACTCCTTTGTTATTTTAGCTGTGTGCTTAGGTTCATTGTCTTGTTGGAAGGTGAACCTTCGGCTAAGTCTGAGGTCCAGAGCACTCTGGAAGAGGTTTTTGTTAGGGGTCGAGTTCCCGCTTTTGCACAAGGGGAATCTCGAACTATCCCTGCTGCGGTCTCCCATCCGTCTCCGGCCGCAGTGGACTCTGCTCAGCAGAGACGTTGATCCCAGCATCTCGCCCAGTCTAACATTTTGCAGAGGATTACTGCTGCCTCTCCAGGTTCTGCTATTGTAGCCAGTACTGGTCAGCGGCGAGCAGACGTCTTTAGGACTAAGTCCTACGTTTCCCCTTCTGAGCATGCCCAGGGTACGATCTCTCATTGGAGATCAGGGGTCACATGATCAGGTACTGCAGCAGCTCCTATTGGTCCGCCAGGAAGGTCCTGAACTACATGTGTTCTGGAACAGTTTCTCATTGGTCCTTTTCTGGCAGGTCCTGTAGTTGCTACTATAAAAGGGTTGCATGGCCCTGCGGCCATGCGCTAGTATCAATTGCATTATATGCTTTGCGCCAGTGTGATCATGCACGCATGTGGTTAGGGCTCGGCTGAAATAAGCCCCTAGAATACCGGCACCTCCGGTGAGGAGATTTGTATACACATGTTCAGGGCCTGGCTAAAATAAGCCCCGGTGAGGAGTTGCTTGTTTGCATTGCTGAATGCATGATCACGGACTGCTATCTGCACAGCAGTTATCTGTGTATCTCTGTGGTGTTAACAGGACACAGTCTCTATTTCTGCGTCTCTACCTCAGCGACTCTGTGGTGTAACAGAGTTCGCTTATATTGCCATATAGTGCTACAGCATCTATGTCTGCGACTCTGTGAAGTAACAGAGTTTGCTTATACCGCCATCTTACTCGCAGAAGGCTCTGGCTAGTAAAATGGCGGACGACCAGCGTCTTCAGCGGAACATCCAGCAGCTGGAGGGTAGGTTGGCGGCTCTTGAGCGAACAACCTCAGCTGTGGATGTTACCACAGTCGCTGTTCAGGCTGCTAGCGTGGCTGCAGTCACTGTGTCCACTGCCACCTCTGCCCCTACATTATCCCACCTCCCGCTTCCAGACAAGTTTGCTGGTGACAGCAAGCAATGTCGGGGATTCGTGAGTCAGTGCTCTATACAACTCGAGCTTCTGACTGCACGTTTCCCCATCGGGCACAAGTGGGTTTTGTAATGTCTCTCCTGTCGGGTAGAGCATTGGAGTGGGCCACCCCGCTGTGGGAGCGTGACGACCGTGTGGTGTGCAGTGCTCCTCGTTTTCTGGAGGTTCTAAAAAAGGTCTTTCTAGGACCTCAGGTCACCCATGATGCGGCCTCCAACTGCTGGCAAGTTCACAGGGTTCGTCATTGGTCAGCTATTTTGCTGTCCAATTTCGGACTCTGGCCTCGGAGTTAGACTGGCCAGATAAAGTCCTCATTCCCGTGTTTTGGAGAGGACTGGCGGGCCATGTGAAAGACACCTTGGTTACCAGGGAGATTCCCGCCACACTGGAGAAGCTTATTTCCATATCTATCTGCATCGACCTCCGTTTTCACGAGCGGAGGTTGGAGCGGTCCCAGTGTAAGCAGAGGTTCCGGCTGGCTCCCACCTTCGCCAGACCTCTAGAATCTTTTAGTCAAGCGTCCGACTCCCATGAGGCCATGGAGGTTTCTCGAGTGGGACCTAAGTCCCGGGCCGCTCGAGTACCCGTGGTTTGTAACACCTGTCAGCAGTTAGGACATTATGCCAACAAATGTCCACAGCGGTCGGGAAAACTGTCGCGTCTAGTGACCCTGGGAGGAGGTCCACTAGACTCCGCGGCATTTTCCACCAAGTTGTCCTTTAAGGGGACAATTACTGTAGGTCCATCCACTCTCGCCGCTGAGCTCTGTGTGGATTCTGGAGCCGAGGGGAATTTCATGTCCTTTGCCTTTGCTCTCCGCCACACTATACCTCAGGTGATGCTCGCCAAATCGGTGACTGTGCGAGTAGTGAATGGATCGACTTTGCCCTCACAAATCACCCACCAGACTATCCCTCTCACTTTGTCTATGTCCCCTTCCCATCAGGAGAGTATTTCCTTTCTTGTCCTGCCCGAGCGAATAGACGAGGTTTTGCTGGGAATACCTTGGCTCCGTCAACACTCTCCCCATATTGAGTGGTCCTCTGGGAGGATACTGGGTTGTAGTGATTCATGTAGAGGCAGGTGTGTCAGGGAGTGCGTTCAGGTCACCACCACAGAGATACCCGTAGAGCTTACTTCTCTTCCCCAGTGTTATTGGCCATACGCAGACGTTTTCTCCAAGAAGGTGGCGGAGACTCTTCCGCCTCATCGCCCCTACTACTGTCCTATTGATCTCTTGCCTGGAGCAGAACCTCCTCGGGGAAGAGTCTATCCCCTCTCGCTTCCTGAGACGGAGGCCATGTCCCAGTATATTCAGGAGAATCTGGCAAGAGGGTTCATTAGGAGGTCAGTGTCACCAGCAGGGGCGGGTTCTTCTTCGTGCAGAAGAAGAATGGAGAATTAAGTCCGTGTATTGACTACAAGGGTCTTAACGCCTTCACCGTCAAGAATAAGTACCCGTTGCCCCTAATCTCTGAGCTCTTTGATAGGCTCCGAGGAGCAAAGGTATTTATCAAGCTAGAACTATGTGGTGCCTATAATCTAATTCGCATCCGTGAAGGGGACGAGTGGAAGACAGCTTTTAATACCAGGGATGGGCATTATGAATACCTGGTGATGCCCTTCGGGCTCTGTAATGCTCCCGCTGTTTTCCAAGACTTTGTCAATGACATCTTCCGGGATATGCTCTCCACCTCTGTAGTAGTCTATCTGGATGATATTCTCATCTTTTCACCAGATATAGACTCTCACCGGAGGGATGTCAACAAAGTCTTCGACCTCTATGCCAAGCTGGAGAAATGTGTGTTTGAGCAGGAGTCTTTACCTTTCCTGGGCTATATCATCTCTGCCCAGGGATTGGCTATGGATCCTGCCAAACTACAGGCTGTAATGGACTGGCAAGAACCCCATTCTCTTAAAGCGGTGCAGCGCTTTATGGGGTTCATTAATTATTATCACCAGTTCATTCCCCATTTCTCGACTTTGGTAGCTCCCTTGGTAGCCCTCACCAAGTAGGGAGCAAATCCCAAATTGTAGTCAGAGGAGGTCTCCAAGGCCTTTACTTCAATTAAGTCCCATTTTGCTAGCGCTCCCATCTTACATCGCCCAGAGGTTGATAAGCCTTTTATATTGGAGGTTGATGACTCGTCCGTTGGTGCTGGAGCAGTCCTTTTTCAAAAGGATGCTCAAGGTCGGAAACATCCTTGCTTCTTCTTATCCAAGACCTTCACACCTGCGGAGAGGAATTATTGTATTGGGGTGTAAGGTTCTGTGTACATGTTCCTGAAACTCAGTTTGTTCGTCAGCCATTTTACTTTCTGTCTTGCTGCAGCTATCTTGCCCTCAGTCAAAATGGAGTTTCCAGCTTGCATGTTCCCGCCCTGATTCTCTCCTTTTGCTTCTTAAGCAGCCACAGCTGAGCAATCAGTGCTTCAGAATCTAGCCTGCAGTGAACCTGTGACCTGACTCCTAAAGCCTTGGACCTTGTACTCCAGCTATTCCTACTGAGGAACTCTGAAGCACTTGTGGACTCTGAACCCTGCTCTTTGAAAGACCCACGTTTGCATGGACTTATGGTAACAGAGAAGAAGATCCTGAACCTGTTGTGGAGAGTGATTGCTGAGCTTAGATTACTCTGGCCTGCTGTGTCTCCTGCTTCTGTGTCTGCAAACTGTGTGACTATTTTTGCCAACTTGTATGAAGTAATACAAGACTTTCTATATCAAACCTGTGTCTCATGTATTTTCATCGCACCCAAGCACAAGACGCTATATGAACTGTACTACATACATTACAAGATTCTGAAGCCCAAAACGTTAGTGTCTGCTGGGTCTGGAAAGGCTGTGTCTGCTGTAACTGTGGATATCGGATGTCCGGTTGTACTTTCTGTGATGACAGTGGTTGTGACTTCTCACAACCATTCCAGGTGAGCAATTCCCTTAAGTGTTTTTTTTTCTGCAGTGTTACCACAGGTAAACACTATTGTTTTTTTTTTTTCTCTTTTCTCTTTTTTGTCTGCTGTAACTGTGGATATCAGATGTCCGGGTGAACTTTCTGTGATGATAGTGGTTGTGACTTCTCACAACCATTCCAGGTGAGCAGTTCCCTTAATTTTTTTTTTCTCTCTGCAGTGTTACCACAGGTAAACACTATTGTTTTTTTTTTTTCTCCTCTCCTCTTCTTCCAGTACTCCTGTCTTAAAAGATCTGGAAAATGGAGGCCCGCATAAAGGAACTTTGCGGAGTGACTGATAATATCCTTGCAGATTTGCAGAATATAAAGACCCGTTTTTCAAGCCTACAGGACCTCACTAATCACAATTTGCAAGTGTTTGGACAGACTGCCCAGGATTTGCGAGCCAGGATTGAGGTTCTAGAAGAGCGATTCCAGGCTCCTGCCGTAGCCCCGAGTTCTGGAATTCCCAAGTTGCCCCCTTTTCGTTTTGGCGGTGAACGTGAGAAATTCAGGGGATTTATTAATCAATGCAATCTTTTTTTTTTCTGCACATGCTTCACAATTTCCCACTGAACGATCTAAGGTGCTTACTATAATTATGTTGCTTACCAACAAGGCTTTGATGTGGGCAAACCCTCTGATTGAGACTGAGGATGATTGTTTGAATCACCTTGATGCTTTTATTTCAGCCATGGGGCAGGTGTTTGATGACCCCAATCGAGGTGCAACAGCTGAAGCAGCCATGTTAGCTTTGCGCCAAGGTAAGCACTCGGTAGCTGAATATGCCTTGGATTTCAGGAGATGGGCCCTTGATACCACCTGGGACAGTTCCGCCAAAAAATCTATTTTTCGAAAGGGGTTATCTCCACTGATTAAGGATGAACTTGCTCGTGCCGACCCTCCCACTGCGTTAGGTGACTTTATTAACTACTGCATCCGTATTGATACTCGTCTGACTGAACGCAGGCAAGAGAGATGGTTCGAAAGCAATCGCACTAACCTTTTCCTACCTTCCTCTCCAGCTAAGGAACCTTTGAGTAGGATTACACGGGAACCTGAACCCATGCAGGTAGACTCTTTACAACGACGGGTTAGTGATGCACGCAAGGAACATCGTTTTAAGGAAAATTTATGTTTCTATTGTGGTAAGTCAGGGCACTTCATTATAAACTGCCCCAGCCGTTCTCGTAAGACTACTGCAGCACTCATTCATTGTGAGTGTTGCGAGAGGGGATCTGTCAGGTCCGAGCCTCAGGCTCCAGAGAGATCTGCAGCAACAGATCTTGATTTCTCGGACTTAAACTCCGTTACCTCTGAGGACGTTGACTGTGTAAACGCTGCCATTTTTCAAGTTTCCTCAGCGGTGTCCCAACTGAGTTGTAAGAAAAACAATTCTCATTGCTTTCTTTCCATAAAACTCTGGGTTGACTCAGCTTGGGTGTCTAGCTCTGCTATGATCGACTCAGGGGAAAGTGGAAATTTTATGGATGTCTCCTTTGCTCTGAAACAGGGGATACGTTCAGTGAAGAAGGCTACTCCAGTACAGATGGAAACTGTGGATGGCTCCCTGCTGACCTCTGGACCAGTGGATCAGGAAACAGAGCCTTTGAGGGTTCTTATGGGTAAAGATCATCAAGAGAAACTGTCCTTTATGCTTATCTCTTCTCCCCACTTTCCCATTATTCTAGGGCTACCATGGCTGCAGGCTCAGAATCCTACCATTAACTGGGAGACCAAGGAATTACACTTTCCAGAGAAACAGATGAGTCCAAAAGTTTCAGCTTGCTCTGTTCCTAAAGGAACCATGTCAGTCCCTGAACTAAAAGCTGTATACCAGGACTATGTGGATTTATGTGACAAGAAGAACGCTGACCAGCTTCCTCCTCACCGTCCATATGATTGACCAATTGAATTATTGCCTGGAGCAGAGATACCTTTTGGTAAGATCTACCCCCTGGCGGGGCCCGAGCTAAAGGCTTTAAAGGATTACATAGACGAAAATCTAGCCAAGGGCTTCATACGCCCCTCTTCATCTCCTGCAGGTGCACCCATCTTCTTTGTAAAGAAGAAAGATGGATCTCTGAGACCATGCGTAGACTATAGGGAACTCAATAAGGTTACTATTAGAAACCATTATCCATTGCCTTTAATCCCTGAGTTATTGGAGAGAGTGCGACATGCCAAAATTTTCTCTAAACTAGATCTTCGTGGGGCCTATAACTTAGTCCGTATTAGACCTGGGATGAATGGAAGACTGCATTCAGGTCACGCTATGGACACTTTGAATATCTAGTTATGCCTTTTGGTCTGAGTACCGCCCCAGCCACTTTCCAACACTTGGTGAATGACATCTTCAGGGATCTCCTAGATACATTCGTGGTAATTTATTTGGATGATATTCTAATTTTTTCTAACTCCACAGAGGAACATCATGGACATGTGAGAATGGTCTTGGAACGTCTAAGACAAAATCATCTTTACATCAAACTTGAAAAGTGTGAATTCCATAGGACCGAAATTCAATTTCTGGGGTATGTACTGTCTACACAAGGAATTAGTATGGATGGAAGCAAAACCCAAGCCATCAAGGATTGGCCAAGTCCTAGAAATGTGAAGGAGGTACAGTGCTTCATCGGGTTTGCCAACTTCTATAGACGTTTCATTAGAAATTTCTCTGAGGTAGTGTCACCTATCACCCAACTTACCCGGAAAGAGTCTAGGTTCTCCTGGACTCCCCAAGCCCAGGAAGCATTTTCCCGTCTAAAAGATAAATTTACCACTGCACCTATCCTAGTACATCCCAACCCCGAGCTTGCCTTCATAATAGAGGTGGATGCTTCAGACTGTGCCGTTGGAGCTATACTCTCTCAGAGAACAGGTGAGAAGAATGTCTTGCATCCCTGTGCCTTCTTTTCCCAGCAGTTGTCTTCGGCTGAGAGGAACTACGATGTGGGCAATAGAGAGTTGTTGGCCATTATTGCCGCCTTCAAAGAATGGAGACACCTTCTTCAGGGAGCTGCACAGCAAATAGTCGTCCTGACAGATCATCGTAACCTTGAGTTTATCAGGTCGGCTAAGTGCCTGACTCCTCGCCAGGCTCGCTGGAATCTTTTCTTAAACCAATTTAATTTTATCATTTCTTATAGACCAGGACCGCGCAATGGAAAGGCTGATGCACTCTCTAGGATTTACTCAGCAGAGACACGTCCAATTACTCCTCCTAAGACTATTCTTCCTGACTCTAGATTCCTAGGAGTAATTCATAATCAAGACCTACTTAAGGACATCAAGGAAGCATACCATGCGGATTCCTTTTTGGCACAACCCCCAAGGGACGTAAGTCTTGTCTTTAAGAATGGTGTGTGGATTCAGGGACAACGCCTGTATATTCCTGAAACAGTCAGATTGAGAGTATTGCAACTCATTCACGATTCCAAGATAGCTGGGCATAGAGGAATTCTAAAGACACAGGAATTTCTCTCTCGTTTCTTTTGGTGGCCCACTTGCAGGAAGGATGTTTTAAACTATGTCACTTCATGTGAAGTCTGTGCAAGATGCAAAACACCTCGCTCCTCACCAACTGGTCTGTTACAGCCTCTTCCCACCCCGTCCCGCCCGTGGGGATCCATTTCTATGGACTTCATTGTGGAGTTACCAACCTCTCAAGGGAAGAACACCATTCTAGTGGTGGTTGACCGTCTAACAAAGGCAGCTCATTTTATCCCTTGTGTCGGCTTACCCACTGCAAAACAGACATCAGATTTGATGATTAAAGATGTGTTTCGCTTACATGGAGTACCGGATGAGGTTATTTCGGATCGAGGGGTGCAATTCACTTCTAGGTTTTGGCAAAATTTCTGTGCAGCATTGGACATTAAAGTAAACCTTTCTTCTGCTTTTCATCCCCAGACTAATGGACAGACCGAACGAACCAATCAAACCCTGGAGCAGTATCTCCGCTGCTTTATCTGCCACCTACAGGATGATTGGGTGGATCTACTTCCATTAGCTGAGTTCTCGTATAACAACTCTCAGAGTGCCTCCACTAAGCAGTCTCCTTTTTACTCTAATCTAGGTTATCATCCTAACATTCTACCACGATTTCCCATAGAAACGCCTTTACCAGCAGTGGCTGAAAGAATCACGTCTTTACAGAAGAATATGGATCTTCTAAAGGAGAATCTGGAATCGGCTCAGGAAAGGTACAAGAAAGCAGCAGATAAATCTCGTAAACCTGCACCAGCTTTCAAGGTAGGAGACTTGGTCTGGCTGTCAACCAGAAATCTTAAGTTAAGGATTCCATCGTCTAAGTTGGGACATAAGTACATTGGACCCTATAAAATCAGTAAAATTATAAGTGCCGTTGCTTGTCATCTTCAACTGCCCAGAACTATGAGAATTCACCCTGTCTTTCATATATCCCTACTAAAGGCTGCGACACCCAATACGTTTCCTGGACGTTCTTCTCCTTGCCCTGACCCAGTGCTAGTCGATGGTCAGGAAGAATTTGTGGTGGAAAGGATTTTAGATTCCAGGTTGTATAGAAATCAGTTACAATATCTGATTAAATGGCAGGGCTACCCAGTGGAGGACAACTCATGGGAACCAGTCAATAACGTTAATGCTCCTCGCTTGCTCCGTCAGTTTCATCAGAGGTACCCACACAAGCCTGGCCTGAGGTCATCCGGAGGTTGTCCCTAAGTGGGGAGTAATGTAAGGTTCTGTGTACATGTTCCTGAAACTCAGTTTGTTCGTCAGCCATTTTACTTTCTGTCTTGCTGCAGCTATCTTGCCCTCAGTCAAAATGGAGTTTCCAGCTTGCATGTTCCCGCCCTGATTCTCTCCTTTTGCTTCTTAAGCAGCCACAGCTGAGCAATCAGTGCTTCAGAATCTAGCCTGCAGTGAACCTGTGACCTGACTCCTAAAGCCTTGGACCTTGTACTCCAGTCTATTCTACTGAGAACTCGAGCACTTGTGGACTCTGAACCCTGCTCTTTGAAAGACCCACGTTTGCATGGACTTACGGTAACAGAGAAGAAGATCCTGAACCTGTTGTGGAGAGTGATTGCTGAGCTTAGATTACTCTGGCCTGCTGTGTCTCCTGCTTCTGTGTCTGCAAACTGTGTGACTATTTTTGCCAACTTGTATGAAGTAATACAAGACTTTCTATATCAAACCTGTGTCTCATGTATTTTCATCGCACCCAAGCACAAGACGCTATATGAACTGTACTACATACATTACATGGGGATAGGGAGTTGCTAGCCATGAAGTTGGCCTTTTCCAAGTGTAGACATCCCCTGGAGGGGCGCGCTTTCCCTTTCAAGTTTTTACTGACCACAAAAATTTGGTCTATTTACAGACCGCCTAGCGGCTAAATTCTCGTTAATCCAGATGGTCCTTGTTCTTCTCCCGGTTCCATTTCACCCTCATTTCCTCTCCGGTGAGAAGAACATTCGGGCCGATGCTCTCTCTCGCTCCGTGGTGTCCTCTGAGGAGGTGGAGGAGGAGCCTCGGCTGATTGTCCCCACAGAGAGCCTAAGAACTGTGGCCCCGGTTTCGCTTGAGTCTGTGCCTCCGGGCAAGACTTTTGTGCCCACCAATTTGTGACCGGATGTACTCTCTTGGGCACATTCGTCCAGGGTGGGTGGACATTTTGGGGCAAAAAGGACATCTGAGTTGCTGGCGAGGACATACTGGTGTTCACATATGGTCCGTGACATCAGGGAATACGTTCAGGCGTGCGTCTCCTGCGCCAAGAATAAGTCCCCTCGACAACGGCCAGCTGGGCTACTTTTCCCTTTACTGGTGGCAGACAGGCCTTAGGAGATGGTCGGGATGGATTTTGTGGTGGGCTTACCCAAGTCTCGGGGCTGCACCATCATCTGGGTGATAACCGACCACTTCTCCAAAATGGTGCACTTGATGCCCTTACCACGGTTACCGTCTGCACGGGCCTTGGCAGCATTATTTATTAGGCATATTTTCCGTTTACACGGAATGCCAGACTAAATCGTCAGTGATCGAGGTCCCCAATTTGCGTCTCGTTTCTGGAGAGAGCTGTGTAATCTACTCAGCATTGAGTTAAATCTCTCCTCGGCATATCATCCCGAGACGAATGGGTTGGTAGAGAGGGCCAACCAGACCTTGGTCACATACTTGAGACATTTTTTCTCAGCCAGGCAGGATGACTGGGCATCTTTGCTACAGTGGGCTGAGTTCGCTTTAAATAATGCTGTGGCTGACTCCACCGGACAGACCCCATTCCTCTTAAACTACGGTCAGCATCCGCGGGTACCGGTGCCCATGCCCGTGTCTTCCGCCGACTCCAGGGTGGCAGACTGGGCTGTGGAGGCACGGGACATTTGGGAGCGCACTCAGGAGGCCATTCAGGCTTTCAAGGAGAGGATGAGGTCTTCTGCCAATGCCCATCGGCGTCCCGCTCCGACATTTGCTCCTGGCGACCTAGTGTGGCTCTCCGCCTGAAACATCAGGCTGCGGGTGGAGTCCACTAAGTTGGCACCCCGCTCTTTGGGTCCCTTCAAGGTCCTCGAGCAGGTGAACCCTGTGGTTTACTGTTTAGCCCTTCCGCCTCACCTTGGTATCTCCGACACCTTCCATGTGTCCCTCCTAAAACCCGTGATCATCTCCCGGTTGCCTGAGTCATCTGCCGGGACGTCGGGTTCATCTACGTAGGGTGTAGAGTGCAAGGTGGTACGAGGCAAAAAAATATTTTTGGGTGGATTGGAGGGGTTATTGGCCTGAGAATAGGTCCTGGGAGCCTGCCGAGCATATTCATGCTCCGCAGCTCATCGCTGCCTTTGAATGTAGCGAGGCCCATAGAAGGGGGGCCTAGGAGGGGGGGTAATGTTAGGGGTCGAGTTCCCGCTTCTGCACAAGGGGAATCTCGAACCATCCCTGCTGCGGTCTCCCATCCGTCTCCGGCCGCAGTGGACTCTGCTCAGCAGAGACGTCGGTCCCAGCATCTCGCCCAGTCTAACATTGTGCAGAGGATTACTACTGCCTCTCCAGGTTCTGCTATTGTAGCCAGTACTGGTCAGCGGCGAGCAGACGTCTTTAGAACTAAGTCCTGTGTTTCCCCTTCTGAGCATGCCCAGGGTAAGATCTCTCATTGGAGATCAGGGGTCACATGCTCAGGTACTGCAGCAGCTCCTATTGGTCTGCCAGGAAGGTCCTGAAACTACATGTGTTCTGGAACAGTTTCTCATTGGTCCTTTTCTGGCAGGTCCTGTAGTTGCTGCTATAAAAGGGTTGCATGGCCCTGCGGCCATGCGTTAGTATCAATTGCATTATGTGCTTTGTGCCAGTGTGATCATGCACGCATGTGGTTAGGGCTCGGCTGAAATAAGCCCCTAGAATACTGGCACCTCTGGTAAGTAGATTTGTATGCACAGGTTCAGGGCCTGGCTGAAATATGCCCCTAGAATACCGGCTTCGCCGGTGAGGAGTTGCTTGTTTGCATTGCTGAATGCATGATCACGGACTGCTATCTGCACAGCAGTTATCTGTGAATCCCTGTGGTGTTAACAGGACACAGTCTCTATTTCTGCGTCTCTACCTCAGCGACTCTGTGGTGTAACAGAGTTTGCTTATACTGCCATATAGTGCTACAGCATCTATGTCTGCGACTCTGTGAAGTAACAGAGTTTGCTTATACCACCATCTTACTAGCAGCAGGCTCTGCCTGCACGGTGGACCCCGGGCTGCGAATGCACCTATTATCTATATTTATTTTGTGCGTTCCGCCAGCCCTAACAGTTTTCATCCAGAATATCTCTGTACTTAGCCGCATTCATGTTTCCCTTAATTGCAACCATTCATCCTGTCCCTGCAGCTGAAAAACACCCCCATAGCATGATGCTGCCACCACCATTTTTCACTGTTGGGATTGTATTGGGCAGGAGATGAGCAGTGCCTGGTTTTCTCCACACATACCACTTAGAATTATCACTAAAAAGTTCTGTCTTCGTCTCTGTCATAAAGGCCAAACTGGTGGATGGCTGCAGTGATCGTTGACTTTGTGAAACTTTCTCCCATCTTCCTACTGCATCTTTGGAGCTCAGCCACAGTGATCTTGAGGTTCTTCTTTACCTCTCTCAACAAGGCGCTTCTCCCATGATTGAGCAATTGGCTGGACGGCCAGTTCTAGGAAGACTTCTGGTGGTCTCAAACTTCTTCCACTTAAGGATAATGGAGGCCACTGTGCTCTTAGGAACCATGAGTGCTGCAGAAATTCTTTTGTAACTTTGGCCAGATGTGTGCCTTGATACAATTCTGTCTCTGAGCTCCTTGGCCAGTTCCTTTGACCTCATGATTTTCATTTTGTCTGACATGCTCTGTGAGCTGTGTGGTCTTAAATACTGTAGACAGGTGTGTGCCTTTACAAATCAAGTCCTATCAGTTTAATTAAACACATATGGACTCCAATGAAGGAGTAGAACCATCTCAAGGAGGATCCCAAGGAAATGGACAGCATGTGACTTAAATATGAGTGTCTGAGCAAAGGGTCTGAAAGCTTATGACCATGTGATATTTCGTTTTTTCTTTTTTAATAAATTTGCAAACATTTCTACATTTCTGTTTTTTTTTCAGTCAAGATGGGGTGCAGAGTGTACATTAATGAGAAAAAAATGAACTTTTTTGAATTTACCAAATGGCTGCAATGAAACAAAGAGTGAAAAATTTAAAGTTGTCTGAATACTTTCTGTAAACATTGTTTATATGTACATATAAAGAGAGAGTATCTCACAAAAGTATACACAGTATATACTAGTAAATTTGACAACTCAAGGTAGGCTTCTGTGGACAGACTTGGAGCAAGCCGCTCTACTCAGCTGGATCCAAGAGCTCCCTTGTTTTCATCATTAAAGTATTATGGCCCCTAGGTTATTTCCATGGAGTAGGTATGGATTGGTTGAAAGAGTTGATGGATGTTAGTGAATGAAGTGGTTTTGTATACAAACAATTTCAGATCAAAATGCCAAGTCAGGGAAAGGGTCAAAAATAAATAAATGGCAAAGGTAAGTCAAACTAATGGTAAAACCAGTAATGCATGCAGGATGTTTGCCAGAAAAACAGGCAGCGCTAATTCTTGGACACACACTTTTGGAAAAGGAATTGGTATTCTCCAGTTGTCACTTTAATATACAATAGGAATAACATAGGAATGGCACATTGCTGAGTTCTAAGATGTTTCTGAGATTTTTAAAATAATAACCTGTGAGTTTTTATTTAATGAGAAATACTTCAAAAACAGGGATGTCAGGAGAACTGACATGGTGTAACATTATTGTGCAGGTAGTAATGAGTATGGGGATGTCAATATACTGTATATATGCATAATAAATGTACAGACGTCTGTCAGTATATACCTAAAGGAGATTCTGATGAAAGTATAAGCTCCCTACATTAACTTGTCATAGAGACCTTGGGACATAGGCCGGCAGAAATTCAGTTCTGAGGAGGAATCTGGGATTCTGAGCCCTACATTGCCTTATGATAACACCATGGCTGGGTTAAATCAACATTAATCCAGCTTGCACACTCTGTTACTGACATTTACAGGTATAATTCATTCCTAAACAGTACTCTTTTGTCACTTATTATGAGAGATAACAGATAGATAGATAGATAGATAGATAGATAGATAGATAGATAGATAGATAGATAGATAGATAGATAGATATGTGGCACCCCAGGAGTCCGGTTGCCACAATGGCCTTGCCTACCTCCAGGGGGGGAGTGATGTCATATCTGGAAGCAAATAAGGAATTCCCTTACCAGGCAGTTCCAGCATACAACACAGTTCCTACCCCAGGTCAGCAGGGGAAGCTCTAAACCCGACTTCAGGGGAGCTGCTCTCTGGTCGGGAAGAGGAAGTTAGTGAGAGTTAGAGCCTGAACAAGGTTGAGAGAGTACGTGTGGAGAGGAGCTGAGCTTACGCCAGGCTTGAGTGCCAGTGACCGGGCACCGGAGCCCGAGACTGTGTGGTTTCTAAAGCCCCGGCAGAAGCTGGAGGGCAGGAGACCACAGGTCCTCTGCCCTAATTGATACTCGACGACACAGCAGCACGTGTGAGCCGGAGATGCCAGACAGGAGCGATCCCTGAAGCAGGCTACAGCTGCCTGTTATGCGAGTGGAGTTCTACCTAAGCATCAGACAGAAAGAGGGACTTGAACAGAGTTTACAGCAGCAAGTACCTCAGAGAATAGCGCTGGAAAGGAGGCCTCACAACCTACCTGACTAAGGAAATTCCCAAATTGCTTCCTGGCTGACTGGCTCTAGAACCATCTGTAACCTGAGCCCCGGACTGTACCTGCACTGCCCAGTAAAAGGTAAAGGAAACAACAGCCTTTGTGTCTGTCAGTTATTCCTCCAATCCTCAGCCCTGTATCCCAACGTCCTCCTTTCCTCACAGCCTGCCATATCTGCCCTGGGGACCCGCTCCACCCATGGGGAGCGATAACATCTTTGCTGCATTACCATTGGCACTAGAGGAACTGAACTGCAGCGTTGGCTATCCTTTGTTGAATACCGCGGGTGGAGTCACAAAACCTTCCGTAAAAAACTACCCCTTGTCACCGCCATTCAAGGGCCACGGACCAGGTCACCGCTGCTGTGACAATCCCCTTTAAGTATTGTCAGACCCGGCCTGAGTAACCCACGGTCCTAGCGGGTGTTGCTGATAGATAGACAGACAGACAGATAAAATATAGATAGATAAACAGATAGATAGATAGATAGAGCTCCAAAATTACAGTATGTGGCTAACTAACAATCACATGTATATTACCTTGCAGAACTTTTTTTTAATTATAGGCACTAATATGGATTTTGGCCCCCTCCTACTGTTAACATAATCTCCACAATCTTAAGGATATGCCACACTGAACAATATCGCTAACGGGATCGCTAAAAAACGTCACTATTTAGCGATCCCGTTAGCGATGTTGTTCAGTGCGGCTGTAAGGTTCTATGTATATATTCCTGAAACTCAGTTTGTTCGTCAGCCATTTTACTTTCTGTCTTGCTGCAGCTATCTTGCCCTCAGTCAAAATGGAGTTTCCAGCTTGCATGTTCCCGCCCTGATTCTCTCCTTTGCTTCTTAAGCAGCCACAGCTGAGCAATCAGTGCTTCAGAATCTAGCCTGCAGTGAACCTGTGACTTGACTCCTGTAAGCCTTGGACCTTGTACTCCAGCTATTCCTACTGAGGAACTCTGAAGCACTTGTGGACTCTGAACCCTGCTCTTTGAAAGACCCACGTTTGCATGGACTTACGGTAACAGAGAAGAAGATCCTGAATCTGTATTGGAGAGTGATTGCTGAGCTTGGATTACTCTGGCCTGCTGTGTCTCCTGTTTCTGTGTCTGCAAACTGTGTGACTATTTCTGCCAACTTGTATGAAGTAATACAGGACTTTTCTATATCAAACCTGTGACTCCTGTGTTTTCATCGCACCCAAGCACAAGACGCTATATGAACTGTACTACATACATTACAAGATTCTGAAGCCAAAACGTTAGTGTCTGCTGGGTCTGGAAGGCTGTGTCTGCTGTACTGTGGATATCAGACGTCCGGTTGTACTTTCTGTGATGACAGTGGTTGTGACTTCTCACAACCATTCCATGTGAGCAATTCCCTTAAGTTTTTTCTTTTTGCAGTGTTACCACAGGTAAACATTATTGTTTTTTTTTTTTTTTTTTCTCCTTTCTTTTCTCTTTTTTGGCTGCTGTAACTCTGGATATCAGATGTCTGGTTGAAACTTTCTGTGATGATAGTGGTTGTGACTTCTCACAACCATTCCAGGTGAGCAGTTCCCTTAATTTTTTTTTCTCTGCAGTGTTGCCACAGGTGAACACTATTGTTTTTTTTCTCTCCTCTTCTTCCAGTAATCCTGTCTTAAAAGATCTGGAAAATGGAGGCCCGCATAAAGGAACTTTGCGGAGTGACTGATAATATCCTTGCAGATTTGCAGAATATAAAGACCCGTTTTACAAATCTACAGGACCTCAATAATCACAATTTGCAAGTGGTTGGACAGACTACCCAGGATTTGCGAGCCAGGATTGAGGTTCTAGAGGGGCGAGTCCAGGCTCCTGCCGTAGCCCCGAGTGCTGGGATTCCCAAGTTGCCCCCTTTTCGTTTTGGCGGTGAACGTGAGAAATTCAGGGGATTTATTAATCAATGCAATCTTTTTTTTTCTGCACATGCTTCACAATTTCCCACTGAACGATCTAAGGTGCTTACTATAATTATGTTGCTTACCAATAAGGCTTTAATGTGGGCAAACCCTCTGATTGAGACTGAGGATGATTGTTTGAATCACCTTGATGATTTTATTTCAGCCATGGGGCAGGTGTTTTGATGACCCCAATCGAGGTGCAACAGCTGAAGCAGCCATGTTAGCTTTGCGCCAAGGTAAGCACTCGGTAGCTGAATATGCCTTGGATTTCAGGAATGGGCCCTTGATACCACCTGGGACAGTTCCGCCAAAAAATCTATTTTTCGAAAGGGGTTATCTCCACTGATTAAGGATGAACTTGCTCGTGCCGACCCTCCCACTGCGTTAGGTGACTTATTAACTACTGCATCCGTATTGATACTCGTCTGACTGAACGCAGGCAAGAGAGATGGTTCGAAAGCAATCGTACTAACCTTTTCCTACCTTCCTCTCCAGCTAAGGAACCTTTGAGTAGGATTACACGGGAACCTGAACCTGAACCCATGCAGGTAGACTCTTTACAACGACGGGTTAGTGATGCACGCAAGGAACATCGTTTTAAGGAGAATCTATGTTTCTATTGTGGTAAGTCAGGGCACTTCATTATAAACTGCCCCAGCCGTTCTCGTAAGACTACTGCAGCACTCATTCATTGTGAGTGTTGCGAGAGGGGATCTGTCAGGTCCGAGCCTCAGGCTCCAGAGAGATCTGCAGCAACAGATCTTGATTTCTCGGACTTAAACTCCGTTACCTCTGAGGACGTTGACTGTGTAAACGCTGCCATTTTTCAAGTTTCCTCAGCGGTGTCCCAGCTGAGTTGTAAGAAAAACAATTCTCATTGCTTTCTTTCCATCAAACTCTGGGTTGACTCAGCTTGGGTGTCTAGCTCTGCTATGATCGACTCAGGGGCAAGTGGAAATTTTATGGATGTCTCCTTTGCTCTGAAACAGGGAATACGTTCAGTGAAGAAGGCTACTCCAGTACAGATGGAAACTGTGGATGGCTCCCTGCTGACCTCTGGACCAGTGGATCAGGAAACAGAGCCTTTGAGGGTTCTTATGGGTAAAGATCATCAAGAGAAACTGTCCTTTATGCTTATCTCTTCTCCCCACTTTCCCATTATTCTAGGGCTACCATGGCTGCAGGCTCAGAATCCTACCATTAACTGGGAGACCAAGGAATTACACTTTCCAGAGAAACAGATGAGTCCAAAAGTTTCAGCTTGCTCTGTTCCTAAAGGAATCATGTCAGTCCCTGAACTACCAGCTGTATACCAGGACTATGTGGATTTATGTGACAAGAAGAACGCTGACCAGCTTCCTCCTCACCGTCCATATGATTGTCCAATTGAATTATTGCCTGGAGCAGAGATACCTTTTGGTAAGATCTACCCCCTGGCGGGGCCCGAGCTAAAGGCTTTAAAGGATTACATAGATGAAAATCTAGCCAAGGGCTTCATACGCCCCTCTTCATCTCCTGCAGGTGCACCCATCTTCTTTGTAAAGAAGAAAGATGGATCTCTGAGACCATGCGTAGACTATAGGGAACTCAATAAGGTTACTATTAGAAACCGTTATCCATTGCCTTTAATCCCTGAGTTATTGGAGAGAGTGCGACATGCCAAAATTTTTTCTAAACTAGATCTTCGTGGGGCCTATAACTTAGTCCGTATTAGACCTGGGGATGAATGGAAGACTGCATTCAGGTCACGCTATGGACACTTTGAATATCTAGTTATGCCTTTTGGTCTGAGTACCGCCCCAGCCACTTTCCAACACTTGGTGAATGACATCTTCAGGGATCTCCTAGATACATTCGTGGTAATTTATTTGGATGATATTCTAATTTTTTCTAACTCCACAGAGGAACATCATGGACATGTGAGAATGGTCTTGGAACGTCTAAGACAAAATCATCTTTACATCAAACTTGAAAAGTGTGAATTCCATAGGACCGAAATTCAATTTCTGGGGTATGTACTGTCTACACAAGGAATTAGTATGGATGGAAGCAAAACCCAAGCCATCAAGGATTGGCCAAGTTCTAGAAATGTGAAGGAGGTACAGCGCTTCATCGGGTTTGCCAACTTCTATAGACGTTTCATTAGAAATTTCTCTGAGGTAGTGTCACCTATCACTCAACTTACCCGGAAAGAGTCTAGGTTTTCCTAGACTCCCCAAGCCCAGGAAGCATTTTCCCGTCTAAAAGATAAATTTACCACTGCACCTATCCTAGTACATCCCAACCCTGAGCTTGCCTTCATAATAGAGGTGGATGCTTCAGACTGTGCCGTTGGAGCTATACTCTCTCAGAGAACAGGTGAGAAGAATGTCTTGCATCCCTGTGCCTTCTTTTCCCAGCAGTTGTCTTCGGCTGAGAGGAACTACGATGTGGGCAATAGAGAGTTGTTGGCCATTATTGCCGCCTTCAAAGAATGGAGACACCTTCTTCAGGGAGCTGCACAGCAAATAGTCGTCCTGACAGACCATCGTAACCTTGAGTTTATCAGGTCGGCTAAGTGCCTGACTCCTCGCCAGGCTCGCTGGAATCTTTTCTTAAACCAATTTAATTTTATCATCTCTTATAGACCAGGATCGCGCAATGGAAAGGCTGATGCACTCTCTAGGATTTACTCAGCAGAGACACGTCCAATTACTCCTCCTAAGACTATTCTTCCTGACTCTAGATTCCTAGGAGTAATTCATAATCAAGACCTACTTAAGGACATCAAGGAAGCATACCATGCGGATTCCTTTTTGGCACAACCCCCAAGGGACGTAAGTCTTGTCTTTAAGAATGGTGTGTGGATTCAGGGACAATGTCTGTATATTCCTGAAACAGTCAGATTAAGAGTATTGCAACTCATTCACGATTCCAAGATAGCTGGGCATAGAGGAATTCTAAAGACACAGGAATTTCTTTCTCGTTTCTTTTGGTGGCCCACTTGCAGGAAGGATGTTTTGAATTATGTCACTTCATGTGAGGTCTGTGCAAGATGCAAAACACCTCGCTCCTCACCAACTGGTCTGTTACAGCCTCTTCCCACCCCGTCCCGCCCGTGGGGATCCATTTCTATGGACTTCATTGTGGAGTTACCAACCTCTCAGGGGAAGAACACCATTCTAGTGGTGGTTGACCGTCTAACAAAGGCAGCTCATTTTATCCCTTGTGTCGGCTTACCCACTGCAAAACAGACATCAGATTTGATGATTAAAGATGTGTTTCGCTTACATGGAGTACCGGATGAGGTTATTTCGGATCGAGGGGTGCAATTCACTTCTAGGTTTTGGCAAAATTTCTGTGCAGCATTGGACATTAAAGTAAACCTTTCTTCTGCTTTTCATCCCCAGACTAATGGACAGACCGAACGCACCAATCAAACCCTGGAGCAGTATCTCCGCTGCTTTATCTGCCACCTACAGGATGATTGGGTGGATCTACTTCCATTAGCTGAGTTCTCGTATAACAACTCTCAGAGTGCCTCCACTAAACAGTCTCCTTTTTACTCTAATCTAGGTTATCATCCTAACATTCTACCACGATTTCCCATAGAAACGCCTTTACCAGCAGTGGCTGAAAGAATCACGTCTTTACAGAAGAATATGGATCTTCTAAAGGAAAATCTGGAATCGGCTCAAGAAAGGTACAAGAAAGCAGCAGATAAATTTCGTAAACCTGCACCAGCTTTCAAGGTAGGAGACTTGGTCTGGCTGTCAACCAGAAATCTTAAGTTAAGGATTCCATCGTCTAAGTTGGGACATAAGTACATTGGACCCTATAAAATCAGTAAAATTATAAGTGCCGTTGCTTGTCATCTTCAACTGCCCAGAACTATGAGAATCCACCCTGTCTTTCATGTATCCCTACTAAAGGCTGCGACACCCAATACGTTTCCTGGACGTTCCTCTCCTTGCCCTGACCCAGTGCTAGTCGATGGTCAGGAAGAATTTGTGGTGGAAAGGATTTTAGATTCCAGGTTGTATAGAAATCAGTTACAATATCTGATTAAATGGCAGGGCTACCCAGTGGAGGACAACTCATGGGAACCGGTCAATAACGTTAATGCTCCTCGCTTGCTCCGTCAGTTTCATCAGAGGTACCCACACAAGCCTGGTCTGAGGTCATCCGGAGGTTGTCCTTAAGGGGGGAGTAATGTAAGGTTCTATGTATATATTCCTGAAACTCAGTTTGTTCGTCAGCCATTTTACTTTCTGTCTTGCTGCAGCTATCTTGCCCTCAGTCAAAATGGAGTTTCCAGCTTGCATGTTCCCGCCCTGATTCTCTCCTTTGCTTCTTAAGCAGCCACAGCTGAGCAATCAGTGCTTCAGAATCTAGCCTGCAGTGAACCTGTGACTTGACTCCTGTAAGCCTTGGACCTTGTACTCCAGCTATTCCTACTGAGGAACTCTGAAGCACTTGTGGACTCTGAACCCTGCTCTTTGAAAGACCCACGTTTGCATGGACTTACAGTAACAGAGAAGAAGATCCTGAATCTGTATTGGAGAGTGATTGCTGAGCTTGGATTACTCTGGCCTGCTGTGTCTCCTGTTTCTGTGTCTGCAAACTGTGTGACTATTTCTGCCAACTTGTATGAAGTAATACAGGACTTTTCTATATCAAACCTGTGACTCCTGTGTTTTCATCGCACCCAAGCACAAGACGCTATATGAACTGTACTACATACATTACAGCGGCATCTGCCAGCGACGAGCTTCCTGCTGTGATCTCGCTCGTCGCTGGAATCGTTCCGGACCCTATTTTCTCGTCGGCGCTCCCGCTGGGTAAGTATATATCGCTAGTGTGGCACCTTTTCTTAGCGATTTAGCGGTACTTTTGTACCGCTAAAGTCGTTAAGAAGATCGCTAACGGCGATAGCGTCGTTAACTATATCGCTAAATGTGGCCGCACTTAGCGATATAGAAACAATCCCGCTAGCGATCGCATTAGTATGCGTCGTTATCCTGATCGCTAGCGGGATTGTTTAGTGTGGCAGTACCTTAAGAAAGGATTTTTGTTAAATTTTGGAATGTGTTGTGATACTTTTCTCCACACAGGAGCAAAATCGTAAACAGTGAAGGGTCTTCCCCGAAATATTGACATATAGTTGGGATTGCACAATTGTTTGACATGTATGTATCTTTGTATCCCCTTGCCTTCTTCATCTTCTAGAAGGTAGAATTCACTATGCATGAACTTCACCCTGATTCATCCATTAAACTGCTAGATGGTGGCACCTAACTTATCACTCAATAGAATACAGTATCACTTCTCCACATACCAGAGGCAGCAGCGGAGCCCAGTGGCAGAATGTGTTCTAGCGCATAGTCTTGTACTGATGTCACTTCTAGGGACACTTGGAGTTCCTTTGGCTTTATTCAGACGTCAGTCATTTTTCTGCTACAAAAAAAATCATCAATGTTTTTGATCCACTTTTTTATCAGTGTTTGGTCAGTGTGTCAGTTTTTACCATCAGTTTTTCATCAGTGATTTTATATTTATGAAAAAATAAAGTTCACAGCGTCTCTTATCCATTACATTGTTACTAATGGACAGTCCATGATTTCTGATTGACCCATAGACTTGTATAGGTAATTTTGATCCATGACTCACATTAAAAAATGGACATGTCTCCGTAAAATGTGAACAGCCCCACAGATAATGGATACATGGTCTAGCCATGAAAAACACAGATAGAAAATATAGTTAGATAGAAAAATAGATTGATGTAAAAATACAGTACTATTCTCCATATTTGTCCTTTATTATCTTATAAGGTTCTATATAGGATGTTGTTCTAAGCTCATGTAAAGCTCCTCTAGCCTCTTATAACTCACAGTCATTTCTCACTATCGCTCCTTACTCTATTACTGAAATGTTTTCAATCTTATTCTGTCTTAATGCTTTCACAAGTTCTTTTTAATGATTTTTCTTACAATGACACATCCTAAAGATGTGGTGATGGTGATGTAATTTTAGCATCACACCGCGAGGCAGGGGTCACTGAGCTGCTGTCTTCCATCCTTAGCTTTTCAAGGCTTTGTAAGCACGAACGCATTGAAGGCAAAATTGTGCTAAGGTGCCAAGTGAGGAATGTTGGGATCTTATTTTTGCAGGTTTTTCAAAACAGCGAAGGGCAGCTGGATAATACCTTGGTTTGTGTACACGTATTTTATGATCTTTTTTTAATCCAATTTTTTAAGGCAGTTCTCTATCTATTAAAGAGGTCCTGTCATCATATCAAAAGAAGCCAATTTTTGCTTTCTCATATTGCACTCTCTCTGCTCCCTTCAGTACTCCATGTTTACTTTAATTTTAAATCAGCGATATAGCCCTAAAGATATTAGCCTTTTAACTTAACGTTAATTTTTATGGACTTCTCCAAGAGGTTGTGGTCACAGGATAATACAGAGCAGCCTGAAGACAACCCCCAGAGAATCCCATAAGCCATGCCCCTTTGGAAGATACCATTAAAATTTGAACAAAATAAAAAAGCCCATCTCGCTAGAGCTGTATGGTGGATTTAAAAAAACAAACAAAAAATAATACTCAAGAGAGCAGTAGGAATAAATTAAGAGTAAAACCGGACCATATTTAACTTGGAGACAGGTCCTGTTTACTAGAGAATAATCTAAAGCCTCTTTCTATATTTTGTGTACACCTATTTTAGTTAATGTGCTGTGTCTAGTTTGTCTGTCGTTTAAATTCTTTCTCTCATTCTGATGTTTCCCCAAATCTAGCCTACATTCAGGGCCGGCGTCAGCACCCGGCACACCCGGGCAAGTGCCGGGGCCCTGAGCAGGCGGGGGGGCCCACTCGCAGTCTGGCACCCCCGCGCCCGTTAGCGGAGGAGAGCGGTGTCAGCGCCGCCACTGGGCCCCCCCCCTTGCTCAGGGCCCCGGCAGCAGCTGGCACAATACTTACCTCTTCCGTGCCTCCGCTGCCGCAGCTCCGGGTTCCAGGGGGCGCCGGCGCTTCCTCTCACAGCAGCGCCGCTGAATGACGTCATCATTCAGCGGCTGGCTGTGGCACAGAGCGCGGGGACGCCGGACAGGTAAGACATTGTGTGTGTGTTTCTGTGTGTATGTAGTGCGGTGCTTTGTGTGTGTATGTATGTGTGTGTGTGTATGTGTGTATGTATGTGAGAGAGTGCTTGTGTGCTGTCTGTGTGTGATGATGGGCAGGCATTGCTGATAATGGGGAGGCATTGATGATGATGATGGGGAGAAGATGATGATAATGGGCAGGCATTGATGATAATGGGCAGGCATTGATGATGGGGAGAAGATGATGATGGGCAGGCATTGATGATGATGGGGAGGAGATGATGATGGGAAGGCATTGCTGATAATGGGGAGGCATTGATGATGATGGGGAGAAGATGATGATAATTGGCAGGCATTGATGATAATGGGCAGGCATTGATGATGGGGAGAAGATGATGATGGGGAGGAGATGATGATGATGGGCAGGCATTGATGATAATGGGGAGGCCATGATGATGATGGGGAGGCAATGATGATGATAAGGAGGCAATGATAATGATGGGGAGACAATCATGATGATAATGGGGAGTCTTTCCACAGCGCCCTTTCCTGAGCCGTAACAGTGCAGAACGCAGTACAGCGCAGAGGAGAGCTCCATATTTTGTATGGAGCATTATATGGGGACCAGTATCCTGTATGGAGCATTATTTTGGGTCCAGTATTCTGTATGGAGCATTATTTTGGGTCCAGTATTCTGTATGGAGCATTATATGGGGGGTGACATCCTGCATGGGGTATTATATGGGTGATGAGGGGGAGACTGTGGTGCCCATAATACTGTATGGAGGACTGTACTGTCCAGTCTGTACTGTGTGCAGTGAAGATTTGGCGTTTTTGAGCTATTGTACAATTTACAATAGATATCACTCATGTAATGGAAGAAAAGAAGTGTTTGACATTGTACTATACCCATATTTCTCTGCCGTATCTGTGCATCATGAATCGTGGTCTGTGTTAAAGGGGCCCACTGAGGCTCTTTCGCCCGGGGCCCATAAAAACCTGAAGCCGGCCCTGCCTACATTTACCATGATATCTCTGGCTTTGCAGAAGCATCACATGACACTAGCTTACCCAAGTCCTATCTAAGGACACTACGTGAAAAACCAGTGATAAAGGGTTTGGGGGTCTCAGAATAATTTCTATGTGATGCAAAAATCAGTGTAATCTATGTGATGCAGTTTCACACTAGGTTCTCAGTGTATTCTATATGATGCAGCTTAAAGGGGTTGTCCAGTCCAAATCAATAAATCTTCACTCTCTCTGTGTAATGTGTGTGACTACAGATGAATGAACCCCCCCCCCCCCAGCGTACGCACTGTACACTTCAGGGATTCTCCGATTTCTGAGCTGGGACCGGAGGGTATATATTAGTTATACATACTCCCAGCCAGGGCCTGTCTAGTGCACGCAGCCTTGCTCTATACACTTGTATTGAGCGAGGCCACACCCCAACTAGAGTTGTGTGGCCTTGCTCAATACAAGTGTATGGAGTGAGGTTGCGTGCACTAGACAGGTTCTGGCAGAGAGTACTGTATTTATAACACATACATACCCTCCAGTCCTGGCTCAGAAAATTGCAAATCCCCTGGAGATTCATAAGTCTGTAGTCCTACTGAGTAACTGCAGACTTATTGATTTGGAGTGGACAACCCCTTTAAAGCTGTTGTCCAGTCTTGTGTAAGAGTTGTGGACTGTACTGTTGTGTTCCTATCCCTGAGGACACAAATCGCACTGTACTGTGTATTGCAGTTTCCTCGCGGACCTTTGCTGCTTTACCGTAGGCGAACTGCTCCTGGGCCTGGAGCGGGAAGGACTGGGACTCAGCTCTTGACAGGCGACGTCTGGTCTCTGGATCTTGACCAGCGTAGACACTGGATAAATGCTAAGAGTCAGCATAGGGTTATATAGTATTCACACAATGTGCCATAGGCAAAAAAAGATCACTGATTCAAGACTCTAATAAAACATAACTTTTATTTAATTATTAAACAGAAATCACATGCTTTAAAAACACGTAGAACCGGGGAGGGTTTTATTAATCAGATAATCCTAGAGCTGGATATATAACAATACTTATTAGGAAGTCTCCTCACTCTGCAAAACTCTACAGATGAGTAAGAGAAAAGGTCCAGGAGTGTATCTATATGGTATGCCTGGGTAACTGGCTCTCAAGGTCGCTATCTCATAGCAGCTTAACTAGTGCTGACTATTCATATATATCTAAAGTTCTATTGTTTATATATATTCAGTGATCAGTCACTAGTGCATATAAGAGACCGGTTCCCAGCCATATTCATAAAGGGCTGAAGCAATTCTATCAAATCGTATCTCTTCCAAAATGGTATCATTAAAAACGTCAGTTTGGCACACAAAAAATAAACCCTCACCCAGCCCCAAATCATGAAAAATGGAGACGCTATGGGTATCGGAAAATGGCACCATTTATTTTTTTTTTAACCAAAGTTCGGATTTTTCTTTCACCATTTAAATAAAAAAGAACCTAGACATGTTTGGTGTCTATGAACTCGCAATGAACTGGAGAATCATAGTGGCAGGTCAATGCAATTAGTGAACATGGTAAAAAAAAAAAAAACAACTATGGAATTGCACTTCTTTTTGCAATTTCACCCCACTTGGAATTTTTTTCCTATTTTCCAGTACATGATATGTTAAAACCAATGGTGTTGTTTAAAAGTACAACTTGTCCAGCAAAATCCAAGCTCTCACATTGCCATTTTGACAGAAAAATAAAAAAGTTATGACTCCGGGAAGAAGGGGAGCAAAAAACGAAAATGCAAAAAAGGGAAAATGGCCAGGGTTAAACAACAACGACAAGACGGATTTCATCAACCCAGGTATCATTTTAATCAGTATAACAGCACCGGCCTGACAGTGTCTGTAGGTTACTCAGCACAATCCTGCTTACAGGTTTGCTTTAAATGCCGCTGTCAATCTCTGACAGCTGCAATTAACTCGCACTTACCAGAAGCGTGTCACAAACCCTCACACGTCACATGATCATGGGGCACCAATGAGTTGGCATGACATCCAGCATTCACAGATGATCATTTCTGCTACATATAGCAGGGCTGAAGCACTGCTATGTGTAGCACAAGCGATCAGATGATCGCAGCTTCAAGTCTCCTAAGGAGGCTATTGAAGTCAGTAAAAAGAGTAAAAAAAAATATAAAAAAAATGTAAAAGTTCAAATCACCCCCCCTTTTGCCCCATTCAAAATAAAACAATAAAAAAATTTACATATTTGTTATCGCTGCGTTCAGAAACGCCTAGTTATATTATGTATTATATTTTAAAGCTTGAAACTTTTCCAAGTTAGTGCATAAGTTGTGATCAGGCTCGGACTGGCCCATAAGGTAACAGGAGAACCCCCCGGAGGGTCCCTGTGCAGATCTGGGCCCCAACTCCACTGTATGGGGAGTACTTGGCATAAACCACTTATTCACTCTGTACAGAAAAAAGCAGCATCTCATGATTCATTAACCAAAATACCCAGTTTATTATTATATAGATATATACTGTAGGTAAATTTGTGAACGAGGCTACTGTAATATTTGTTTGCAGGTGAAAAGTGCCCCCCAAAGTCAACGTTACTGGTGGGCCCATTGCATCTCAGTCCGACACGGGGTGTGATTTATGCCGCTGAATGAAATGTGCAAGTAACAAGGGTCTATAAGACGAGTACGGCTTCTTTTGTTATTTGTAAGCACTCTAAGCTGTTTTCCTGGCTGAGTAACTCCTTTAATTAGCTCTGTAATTATTACCATACTTGGCCTGTGCATTCTTACCTAGGTATTATTGTTTCATTAATTCTACTACGGCTTGGCAAGCAAAATTTTATTTTAATTTTCCTGAAAGATTTGATACATTAAGATGGGACAGGCATAAAAACCACTAATAGATCGTATTGTGCATAAAGCCACAGGGGATGCATGTGCTGAATTAAGCCACCTAGTTAATTGCCAGTATTAAACTGAAGGGATAGGACTGGAACGCTTGCATTCACAATTCCTATTAGTGGAACATGCTGTGGAAATTCTTATTCATGGATGTAATAGGATTTTGTGAAATGTTTATCAGGCCTCCTATGAAAACAAGTGACAGAGTCTAAATGTGATGGGGCTTCTGCTGTTTAATGCCTCGTGGAAATAAAGTTGGTGATTTGAATTTAAATATCTGTTGAGCTAAACAAAAAGCTTCATTATTTTAGGACTATGTATCTGCTGTCTACCTGTAGCTTTTATCTATTGTCTATCTATACATTTTCTTTAATCTATCCGCCTATATATCTACAATAGCAAAAAGAAGAAACATAAACCACCATTTTTGGTAAACAGTAGAATGATGTCCTTTGGTGCCGGCATCCCTGCATGCCTCTCTCCTTCCCAGGCAGAGACATCGGCTCACTCACTGCCACAAGCCATGTCCCCCACTTCCGTATCCTTCCGTATCCTACTGCTACCCAGGGTCTCTGCATGATGTGCAGATCCCTGGGCTTTGTGCTTAGGGAGCAGGTGCGTGTGCTCCCTCCTTCTTAAAGGAACCACACGTACCATCCTAAAGTGTCCCCAGCCAACGACTGGGAGACACTTGTTATTTAAGGCACCTCCACCTGAATGGTAGGTTCAACACGGAGTATCATTTGGGTGGTTCCTTCAATGGCTGCAGCTACGACCGCTGGTTCCTGAGCACCTGAGCACCGTAGCTGAAGATTATGGAATATGAACAAAAGTTACGGACTTTCTGATTTCAAGCATTTTCACACTCCAGGAGGGGGAGGACCATGCAAACTATCCATAATAGGATGATTAAACATAGGTTCAACATACATAACCAATCAATGTTTATCTAAAAACTTTCTAATAGAACACAAAAAGATACAAGTAATTTGAAATTAATAATAGTAGAACAAATATAGGATTGTGTCCATAATTGTTTCCAGAAACTAATTAGCAGAGAATCCTACTGGATCTTCAAACTCCCACTTTAACATCAGAAAGTTGGAATGAATGTATTGAGAATACATGATAACAAAAGTTTAATATGGATTAGCTGCATACAACAATAGCTTGAACGAAGGCATTTAAAAAGAGTCACTAAAGTGTTAATACTGGAATATGGAGTGATCTTCACAGGCATATGAGAAGCTGATGGTTCAAATATTATACAGAAACAGAAGTCCATGGGGGTGTGTGACACTGTGCATTTAATTATGTTTTATCTGTATTTTATGTTTCATATACTTAATTTATTGCGTCATGACTGACCCTTATAAAGGTGGGTGATGAAGAAGTCTGAAACATGTAATTAAAATAAAGTCCTTCAACACACCTCCTTTGTATCTCCAATTCTTTTGTTCACATTCCATAGTGTGTCAAAACCAGGAACAGGAAAATCAAAATACCGGGAAGCACCAAAACAGGAATTCTGGAGGATTTGTGATGGTGAATACCATAGTTATAATGGCTCTGAGCCCTTTCCAGAATAATCTACTATATAATCGACTAATTCTGTCTGTCTGTAACGGAAATCCAGCGTCGCTAATTGGTCACGCCAGGCTGGACGCGACCAATCAGGGACAGGCGGAGTCCAGCCGCGAATTGGCGCAGGATTTGAACCACGCACGCCATCGCTATCGTCGGGAGATGAACGGCTAACACCGCTGATCTCCCGACGGTAACTGCGGGTCATCTCCTGCCGCATGGAGGTCAGCGGCGATGCAGCCGGTTGTTGACCGGCGCCAGCGGGTCATCTCCCAGCTGCTCTCAGCGGAAGTACCCGACAAGCGGCCTCCACGTAAACCCCCGCAGCAGCCTCTATATACCCCAGCAGCAGCCTCCACATATACCCCAGAAGCAGCAGCCTCCACATATACTCTAGCATACATAATGTATATATTTTACCTGGAAAATCCTGTGTATTCATTGCATTATTCTTAAATCTTCATATATAAACTACATACATATTCTAGAATACCTGATGCGTGAGAATCAGGCCACCATCTAGTTTATAATAATTTGATAACACATTCACGTAGTAGTTATCCTATTCATAATGAAAGACCGGCAATAGACTCCAGGTAGATTCTTTATTCAGTGTGCTTCCAGAGAAAAAACAATTGATCTCTCCTTATCAGAAGTCTTAGGGCTCGTGAAGATGGCCGTGATTTCAGTTCTATTGTGATCTGACATAACAATGGACCGCACATAGACCAATGTTAGTTTAGGAGACTGTGTGCATGTCCATTTTTTTCCATCGGACCAAGTCTGTCCGAGGAAAAAAAAAAAATCGCAGCATGCACAATTTGCATCCGATATTCGATCGCACTCGGTCATGGAAGTCAAAGTCGATGACATCCAAGAGAAGTTCAATTTTGGAATGGAGAAAATGGAGGATTTTTTTTGCCATCTTCTCCTCGTCCAAGAAAATAGGATCACACTTTGATCATACTCAGATCAAATTCTGATCAGTGTGATTAGCATAAATGTCCCAATTCCCTTGAATGAGAGAAAATACTGTGGTGTGACCCTAGCCTTACAGACATTCTGTTTTCAAAGATTATTCCTACATAGTCTCAGAGATAAAAAAAAAAATAAAGCTAGATCTTAATTTACCTTCTTGGGTCCAGTGCTACCTCACACTAGCTGCTGCAATCTTTGTTGTTCGGCTGTAGCAGTGATGTCACATCAACAGTGCTGCAGCCAATCACTGAGCCCAGAAGCACAAGTGCTGAGTACAGTGACGCCACATCTGCAGCCAATCAACACAGATGGGAGAAATGACTAGAGGCAGTGCTGGACCCCATGTGGGGGTGAATAATAGCTTGCTTGTTTTGTTTTTTTTGTTTTTTTTATCCCTGAGCCCATCATTTTTGAAAAAGGACAACCCCATTAACATTATTTTTTGTTAATACAATTACCAAACTGAAGTGCTGTCAAGAAACTCACAAATGTGAGAAAAAAGAATTTTATGCATTCTAAATGAAGAAAATGAAGAGCGACACTGTGTGGAATAAAGGTTGCATTCCACAAATACTATAGAAATTTGCCTGATTTTTGCCATAAACCAGAGGGAAACTAAAGCATCCAATTTGACAGAAGAAACAGGATTAAATTATTGGTAGTTTTTTTTTTGTTTTAGAAATTCTACAAGAATGTGACAGCATTTATTAATATAAGATACTTATTCAAGTAAAGGCAGAATTAGGCCGGTGTCACACTTGAGAGTGTGATGCGAGAAACTCACACTAGTCTTTCGCATCAACACCCGGCACTACCTTCGACACTTGGAATGGAGTGTGCGGCTGCATAGAAATATATGCAGCCGCACGCTCCGGTCCCAGTGCCGGCGGCAGTGCTGGGTGTTGATGCAAGAGACTCGTGCGAGTTTCTCGCATCACACTCTCAAGTGTGACACTGTCCTTAGAAAGACTAAAGGATTATAAATAGTAAGCCATCCAAAAAAATATCAAGATCTACTTTTATTGATAAATGCATAAGGTGCAGTGTTTCGAGCTCTGGGTGGCCTTTTATCTGGAATCAGTTGGCAAAATATTGATTGCAACATATACCTTGGCTTGTAGGCACAGATAAAAAGCTCCACAATAAATACAGAAAAAGAGTGAGAAAACAGTTCCGCTCATTATTACTCAGTCTCAGTTAAAATAATCTAAAATTCAAATGTCATTCCAATAAAATAAGTCCAGCTGTACAGCCACATGAGAGGATTAAGGGAATTTGCAGGATGCCAACATTGGCAGGAATGTCATTGATTGACATTGTGCATAGAACAAGACTTAAATCATAGCGTGGTTTCCACCGACTGTGATTAAAAATAGAGTTTTATGGAAGGGATTTGGAGATTGATTTACAAATTTTCTGCTTTGAGACTGAAGATCCTGCCGCTTGTGGAGTTTTACATCAGCATTTTTTTTATATGTGATTAGCGCCTATTAATCTATGTCGGAGTTGTCATTTGTTCTGATTAAAAAATGAAATTGATACAAAGTACACAAAATAAGCATGCAAATGGCAGACCGGAATGATAAAAAGAAAAAGATTTTTTTTAATGGCCTTTAAAGTGACCTACTGTGTGATCAGTTGGGGAGGAAACTTGTTAGTTCAAAACAGCAGATACAGTATTAGCAATTGCTTTCATCAGATCCTTAACCCCTTCCCATATGGCTATTTTTTTTTTTCACTTTAGTTTTTTTCCTTTCTTCTACCAAGAGTCATAACTTTTTTATTTTTCTGTCGACATGGCCATATAAAGGCTTATTTTTTTGACCGAAGAATTGTACTTTTAAACGACACCATTCACTTACCATGTTCACTATATAGTAAAAATGACTTGGCAATATGATTCTCCAGGCCAGTACCATAATGGAGAAACAAAACATACATTTTTTTTTTTATTAAAGTGGCAAAAATTATACAGAAATTTTTAAAGCAAAAATAAATAAATTTTTTAGAAAAAATTGGAGTCCGGCTCTACAGGACTGGATTTTCCTTTTTCTTTTATTTTTCAAAAGAAATTATAGTGCATACAAAAGAAAATTTTCATGGTCGACATTACCCAACCAACGCGTTTCAACTGCACTAAGCTGTCTTACTCATGAGTCACCAAGCTGTTTTCCTGTTGTCCTTTTTCAAGTCTACAATTTTGTCCCTTGTGTCCTTAGACATTTCTATGGTCTTGGCTATGGTGGAGAGGTTGGAGTGTGATTGATTGAGGTTGTGGACAGGTGTCTTCTATACAGGTAACAAGTTCAAAGCAGGTGGAATTAATACAGGTAATGAGTGGAGAGTAGGGGGCTTCTTAAAGAAAAACTAACAGGTTTGTGATAGCTGGAATCCATGCTGGTTGGTAGGTTATCAAATACTTATTTCATGTAATAAAATGCAATTTAATTATTTAAAAATCATACAATGTGATTTTCTTGCAAAATCAGCAGTGTATGAAATACTTATTTTCCCCACTGTATCTGCTGAGTAAGCAGTCTCTTCCTTATATATAATATATAGAAATATATATACAGTACATATAATATATAATATATATATATATACTGTATATATATATGTATATATATATATCAACCATATCGCTCCTCTCCATTCTGCTGCTCCTCTACTTTTCTCTGCTTCATACATTAGAGAAACTGCAGCTGCATCTCCTCCCTTCCCACCTACTTCTAGTCTGACTGTTTTACAGTGTCACCACTGTTTCTCATTGTCATCAAAATCACCAACTTAATCTATAGCAGTGAATCCAAAATCTGTCACCCAAATCCATTTGAAAATCAAGTTTACCAAGTTTGTACTCAAAAGTTGTCTCTACCTAAAATACATATGACAGGGGTCATTGTAATTGGTTTAATTACCGTTATTTCGGTATTGCTCAGGTTGTTCTCCCTCCTTACTCATGAGTAATGTATTGTTAACCTTATCTAAGTAAACAAGAATGAAACTGACAAGCACGTCATTCATTTCTTCCAAAATGGGCATTTACAGGGCTAAACATAGAAGTGAGTGGGTCCGCTAACAAAGTTCAAAATGGCTCCCTTATATAGAATCATGCTGGGTTTAGCCACTCAGGGCAGAAGGATCGGGCATGTTTTCTCACCCTTGTCTTTTTTAGGCATATTCCCATACTATCACAGTTGCTCTGAAAAGTGTAGCCCTGCAAAAGTTCTTTCAAAGCAGCATCAAAGGAGATAGGAGCAAAGCAATAAGGATAGGGACAATCCAAAGCTAGGCCAAGCGCAGCCACATGTTCCATCTCTATGGTATTTCAGCCCTTCTATATTAGGGACAAGTACTACAGGATAGAGGGGAGAATTGGCATGGACCAGCAGAATACAGCCTAAATTAACCATCTGGTGAACTACAATAGTTAAAGCCCTGCCCATAGTCTATCAGTGTGTGTACCTCATCCAAGTCTCTTGATTCCTATTGTTTTTGTATACTTTGTTTCTCCAGGAGAATGCCATTAATTCATTCCATTACTACCAAAACATTTCCCAAAACAAATTTTCAAACTATTGAAATAAAATGAGTATTTTTCTGGGTAACTTTCCATCATAGTATATACCTCCAATGTTCCTTCTACCTTTACTTTTTATCACTGGATGATCCCCAGCTATACAGTATGTTGTCTTTCGCATTCAAAGAAAAATCTACAGTAACCGTTGAGTAAATTGAAATAAAGTTCATCTCCACTCAGAGGAACTGTACTTTTTTTTGCCCTGCTTTCTCTATTCTTGTTTTATGTGTATCGCACAGATTCAACTCCTGGCCCTATTTCCCAGCAGTATCAATAATACAGAATGATGATCCATCTGTTGACTCCGTGCATACTGTACGAAGACGGAGCCTGAGAGACAAGTGTACTCACCAGCTTTCTCAATGATTCATGTCAGACATTCACTGTAATTGAAACAGTTAGATTAACAAATCTAAAACTGGTCAAAGTTACCACTGACACATGACCCCATCATAGTGAAGCATATCTAGCACAAGAACATAGTGGTCCTTATGTATCAGTAGCAGAATGTATTGATAAAATACAACCAAATATTGTTTTTCACATTTTTATGCTTTTTCACACAATGGAACAACTAATACTTACTGTGTCAAAGATCACAGCTGAGGGGGTCACCCTGAATTCACCACACTGTTACCTTTTTGTCCCAAACAGCACTCTGCTGCCCCCTATCATCCGAACAATTACGCCATTGACCGATTATTAGCGGAGGAGGCCGCAGGCTGTTTCCACTAAGGCAAGTTATTGGATAACTAACAGTGAGAGTATGGTATATACACCTTCGATTCCAACTCATGGAATATATATACCCCCGGTTTTTCTACGACAAACTGTATACCACATTATTAGCTAAATACACCATACATGCCTCATTGTGTTCTGTATGGCGACGTACTGATATATTAAAGGGCAGAAGACAATAATTTTGTCTGTCCACTGATGACATAACAAACATGAAACTTTTTGCTGCAGCTCTTGCTGTTAAACAGGCATCTTGGCATTGTAGGGTCTGAGTTCTCCACCTTCAGAGCAGGCATGGCATGTTTGGGAAAAGGACCTGGCCATTTTACCACCTTCCAAACTAGGCACATTTTTGGGTTTCACCGTACATGTGCTTTTAATTCTCTAACATTTTTTCTCATTTGGATATTCAAATAATTTTTACACTTTTTTTGCAACACATGGTGCTTCATTTTTATGTAATTTTTTCAAGTTGCCAAAGCCTCAATTCAATGAGGTTTCTGGAGGCTTTAACTGCACCTTTAAAGTTGCTAACTACTCTAGTCCATGAGATCCCAGCTTTTGGATATTCCGGGAGAGTTGTTATATAGGTATTAACCACTTGTATAAACCCCTTCATGACACACAATGTAAGTTTACATCATGATTGGGAAGGGGTTTCCGCAAAATCACAAACACGTAATTAAGGAGCTGTGACTTTACAATCGCCTATGTGATAGCCAAGATTCAATTGTCACATCCAGGGGTGGACTGGGCCATTTAAACCCCTAAATGCCATGTTCAATAGTTATCGCAGCATTTAGAAGGCAGGAAGAAGGAGGGGTCTCCCTCTCCAACCCTACATGATCATGGGGGCTGATGGTAGTCATACCATGTCTACCAGATACCAAGAGCATGGTCTAAAAGTTGTTCAGTCAGTGTAACAGTGACAGCTACGGTGGGGGATATAATTATTTGATCTCTTGCTGATTTTGTACTTTTGCCCACTGACAAAGACATGAACAGTCTATAATTGTAAGGGTAGGTTAATTTTAACATTGAGCGATAGAATATCAAAAATAAAATCCAGAAAATCACATTATATACATTATATAAATTTATTTGCAATTTGCAGTGAGAAATAAGTATTTGATCCCCTATCAAGCATTAAGAGTTCTGGCTCCGAAAGACCAGTTAGACACTACTAATCAACTCGTTACCTGCATTAAAGACAGTGGTCTTACATAGTCACCTTTATAAAAGACTCCTGTCCACAGACTCAATGAATCAGTCAGACTCTAACCTCTACAACATGGGCAAGACCAAAAAGCTTTATAAGGATGTCAGGGACAAGATCATGGACCTGCACAAAGCTGGAATGGGCAACAAAACCATAAGTAAGACGCTGGGTGAGAAGGAGACAACTGTTGGTGCAATAGTAAGAAAATGGAAGAAATACAAAATGACTGTCATCGATCTGGGGCACCATGAAAAATCTCACCTTGTGGGGTATCCTTCCATGAGGAAGGTGAGATATCAGTCTAAAACTATACAGGGGGGATTTGTTAATGATCTCAAGGCAGCTGGGACCACAGTCACCAAGAAAACCATTGGTAACACATTATGCCGCAAAGGTTTAAAATCCTGCAGTGCCTGCAAGGTCCCCATGCTCAAGAAGCCACATGCGCAGGCCTGTCTGAAGTTTGCCAATGAACACCTGGATGATTCTCTGAGTGATTGGGAGAAGGTGCTGTGGTCAGATGAGACAAAAATTGAGATCTTTGGCATTAACTCAACTCGTCGTGTTTGGAGGAAAAGAAATGCTGCCCATGACCCAAAGAACACAGTCTCCACTGTCAAGCATGGAGGTAAAAACATTATGTTTTGGGGGGTATTTCTCTGCTAAGGTCACAGGCCTACTTCACCTCATCAATGGGAGAATGGATGGAACCATGTACTGTAAAATCCTGAGTGTCAACCTCCTTCCTTCCACCAGGACATTAAAAATGGGTTGTATTTGGGTCTTCCAGCAAGATAATGACGCAAAACATACAGCCAAGGCAACAAAGGAGTGGCTCAAAAAGAAGCACATTAAGGTCATGGAGTGGCGTAGCCACTCTCCAGACCTTAATACCATAGAAAACTTATGGAGGGAGTTGAAGCTCCGAGTTGCCAAGCAACAGCCTCTAAATCTTAATGATTTAGAGATGATCTGCAAAGAGGAGTGGACCAAAATTCCTCCTGAGATGTGCGCAAACCTCATCATCAACTACAAAAAACATCTGACTGCTGGACTTGCCAACAAGGGTTTTGCCACCAAGTATTAAGTCTTGTTTGCCAGAGGAATCAAATACTTATTTTTCACTGCAAAATGCACAAAAAAATAAAATAAAAAAGTGGCAAAAACTATGTTTTTTATCATACCCCCAAAAGGTGGACTAAAACAAGATAAAAAAGTCAAATATAAATAAAAATGGTATCACTTAAAATGTCAGCTTGTCAAACAAAAAACAAGCTTCAAAACAGCCCTATCAGCAGAGAAATAAAAAAGATATGGCTCTCAGAATATAGAGATGTAAAAATAATTATTTTTCTATAAAACAGTTTTTATTATGTAAAAGCAGAAAAACATAAAAAATGATATAATGTGGTATCATCGGCCTTTTAGGGAGGCAGGTCCGAGGTTGTTGTACCGTTAGAGATTTACTAGTCTGTACAGGGACCAGTTGGGTGCAGGTGCTGCTTCTGTTTATACTAAGCCAAAAAAGGCTTTGCCCGTGTGTGTGGTACGTGCATAACAGTCTCACAATTATCTTGCCATGTAAACAGGCTGCTGAACTAGAAAAATGCTTGTTCAAAGGGTGAAATCTTTTAATCTGCGGTGTAAACAGGTGTTGAAATGTCAAAAACCATGGTTGACTATGCACATGGTTTACCTTGGCCTACTTGTGTAAGCAGGCATTCAAACGATAAACATTTGCAGACCAGCGGTCGTATCATGCCACCGGTTGGTCTTTGTAAATGGACCTCAAGTTGTTATCACCATTAAGATTGGTAAGTTGACCAGAGTTATCATTTTTTCTACCATCAGCTGTCACAGTTTACATTTATTTTACCCCTACATTACAATATCTAGCAGAAACTGAGATTATGCTTTGTTCATATCAATCTCTTCGTAGTCTCTTATTCCTAGATTTTATGAAAAACCAAAACAAAGGCCTCTGTCTGGTTGGCAAAATAAAAAAGGTTTTACTGAATGGAGATACCTTAAAATATTTGGGGCAGAATTAATTAGACTCGTATTACATGACCAAATATTAATTCATAATTTTATGAACGTAAAATGTGCCAAATTTATTAAGAGGTGCCTTTTTGACTGATGTGCGAACAGATCTCAAATTATAGCAAACAAATGAAGTTAAAAAAATGTGCATTTGTTTTAAAGCCACATAAATGATTTTACGATGCTCATATAGGGTTAGAAACACTTCCATGAACATTTGGAATTTACTACTTTTAAGAATTCTATGTTTTTGCTTCTTCTCAATTTTCATATTTGTCACCTACCAGAAATGGTGCTCTTGATCTGTGACCATGTAGCATGGAGAATAATAGTTGACCTTTTGAACTAGATTAATCATACGTGAATGTTTGTAGAAAGTCTTAAAATACCACCAGGCTGATAATAGATATGTGAATTTCTGGCTTAGAACTCTGGAAAGGGTACAGGAGATGACCTTAATTTCTGCTGCATAGACACTAAAGCTCACAAATAAAAATAGAAGTACAAATAAATTATTAGCCTGTTTCATTTTCCAAAAGTGCTCTAAAAGTTGCTGTGTTATTTCATCCGCTGACAGCCGAGGATAGATGGTTGATGAATGTAGATAGAAAGTGTGTGTATAAAGAAGGTCATAAATATATATTGAGTTAGAACTGCTTCATCTCTAAAAGATGCCCGACACTTTGTGGAGAGAACAAAAACACCAGATGTTCTGATATTTTTTGAGATTTAAGAAATCGAAGAAACAGTTTGGAGCACTCTGGATAAATAGAGTCTATTGTGTCTTAGCCCCTTTTAAGGAGTGGAGATTGATAAGGGAGACCTCTGTTGAATAATTATGTAAATAGCTATATTAGCGTTTTTGTTTTCCCTGTACAATCATACAGCACAAGAAGGGATGAGAATCATACCTTAGCTGAATAATTCATTAGCTATGCATATTTGTGATAATTAGTTCCCATTCATTCTTAAATTTGTATTACGGGATCTGACAGCTTCTTACAGGGGGGGATGGGATAAGACATTGTGAAGCTTTGCAGGAAAACACTGAATTAATGACTATGGAGGCAGCCTCATTATGGACAATGATCAGATTGATGGGCTTTGTTTTCTAAGCAGTGATGTTTTCACACAAAAACACTTTTCACTCTTCAGTAACAAGGCTTACGGTCCCGTTACACATAAGGACACACCAGCGATCCCGACAACGATATGCACGTGTCAGGATCGCTGGTGTGTCGCTACATGATCTCTGCTGAGCTGCCAAACAGGCAGCTCAGGCAGCGATCAGGACAGCGACACTGCAGGTAACAAGTGACGCACGTCGCTTAGTTACCTGCAAGTGTACCTTAGATACCAGCGCGCTTGTGCAGGGAGCTGGTAACCGAGGTACACATCGGGTCTCCAGGCGCCGCTCGGCACTTAGTAACCCGCTGTGTACCTTGGTTAGCAGCTCCCCTGCATGTGCTGGTATCTAACGTACACATCGGGTTTCCAGGCGCCGCCCGGCGCCTGGAAACCCGATGTTTACCTTGGTTACCAGCTCCAGCTTGCTTATCGCTGGTCTCCCGCCTGTCACACGCAGCGATGCGCTCTGGCAAGCGGGAGACCAGCAATCAAAAAATGGTCCAGGACATTCAGCGACGATCAGCGACACCCAGCAGGGGGGCTGATCATCGATGAGTGTCACACTAAGCGAGATCGCTGGCTAGGTCGCTGCTACGTCACAAAATTGGTGACGTTTCAGCAATCTTGTCTCGCTATGTGTAACGGGGCCTTTAGAGGTAGGTTGTTTTTTTTTAAGCATGGTTTGGGAACGTGGTCACATAACTTTTTCTTGCCAAAACCAGAAACAGAAAATTTTTGACACTACTCTAGCGTTTTTTTTTATTTCAGCGCTGGAGTGGTGCCACTAATGTAAGTTTCCTGATACTAGTATTATACTTAGCAGCCACCATCTTTAACTGTTTCCGGCACTGCTCCAGTCCTGCTCAGCCATCTTGTGATCTCAACTTCTGACTGACTGGAAGTCCAACGTATCGACCACAAGTTCTCAAAGTAGGTCTATGAGATCCTCATTCTGGCCTCATTCTGGCTTTAATAGACCTACATTGATTAGTGACTTCTGGATCGCCCAGCAAACACTGGAGCAATCGGGTAGGTCTCAACCTGCAGAAGACTGACTGAAGCAGCGCTGATAACAGAGGAAGGAGGCAGCTGGTGGGTATAATACTGGGGGCAGGGAAGTTACATTAGTAGCACCACTCCAGAGATAAAATGAAAAGAATAATGCTGGAGTGGAGCTTTGAAAGAAAGCTTTACCCTACTCGTTAGTTTTGCTCAAAATTTTCATATAGGCTTCATAAAACAGATATGGATTTGAAATAGGTTTTTCAACTACCATTTACATGGCTATCCCCATTTTGTATGTTATCAACTATTCAAAGGATAGGTGATATCTTTCAGATCAGTCCTGCAAATGCTCCCATCAATCCTGGATACATTGATTAACTTTTTCTGGTAGTCCCATAGATAATGTTTGGAACGCTGGAACGTGTATGTGGCCACCTCCCCAGTTTGATGGACATTTTTGAGACACATATTAAGTAAAAGTTGCATCCATTTACAAGGGTTTACACTTTTAGAAAAGTGATGTATTTACCTTCACCAAGCCCAGCGTTTCGTTTTACTCCAAGTGTTTTGGCTGCAGCGGTGACATCATGTCAACAGGACACATCAGCGCTGCAGCAAATCACTGAACCCAGCAACTTTTGCTGTCTACATTTTCCAAGCTTTTGAGCTCAGTGATTAGCTGCAGCAGTGACATCATATCAACAGCTTACATCAACGCTGCAGCAAATCACCGAGCTCAGTACCTTGTGCTATATACAATGGCCATGGTGTTGAGCATGGTATTGGCTGCAGTCAACATGATTTCACTCCTGAAGCTAAAGCATCTCAGCAGCTTCAGAGAGCCAGCGCTGTAGCCTAAGATTATGAGTGTAATCTGATTTTGTTATTTTAGATTACAGGAAATGTTTGGAATCCACTTTTGTAAAAGTGTAAAACCGCTTTAAGTAAAGATTTCAAGTTTTCTACAGCACTCTACTTTTTGATGACCCGACAAAATTACTCCTGCTATGTCAGATACAACTCAGTGTGACATGGAGGAAGTAATATATTTGTGCCTTCTATATCTATACTTTTAGGTTTGGATTGAAGGCTTAAATGTGCGTCATAAAAATGATAATTTTTTTAATGTCTCCATTTCAATTCTCGATGGCATTACAGTAATCTCGCCTCTGAAATTAAATCTCATTTACATGAAAATCAAAAGTGACTCGTGCTAGTTTGAGGTTGACCATGAACTTGTTCGCTTCGGCATCACTCTGTCCTCCCCCACAACCACTGTCACCTTTATTCCGAAACTGATTTACTTTAGAGGAAAGCTGCCCATTAATAATTTCAGGTTATTCAGTATATATTCTTTTTTTTCAATTGAATATGTCTTCTCACATTAATATTTTTATAGTTAAAATTAACATGTCACAATAACATGTCATACCATTCATGGCTGCTCCACAATGATTAAGACTAGGATGTGCATAATTTCTACATTTACCTTTCTTAGACATTTCACAAATTCCAATTTTTCATGATACATGTAAAGGGTTGAAAATGAACCCTCCACCCAATTACAATAGATGCCAGTTATGTTCTGAACTGTCCAGCTATATTATTTGTTAATAGTTTTTGGGGTACTGTTGACCCCATTGTGGAGAAAGTACTGCCTGGTTGTCTAAGTTGCTTTATTATAATGCAGATTATATTATACCTACTGTGCACCAGCAGCAATGCATGATATTACTAGGTGGTGTTGTGTCTGATCACTTAGGTATGCACTTATTTGCTATGAAAATGTTTATTGCTGCCATATGTTGTGCAACACAGGTTGTGATAGATTTCAGGAACGCTGTATGAGTATTGCGAGTAAATGACAGATTTACAGGAGAAATGCTCAGGTCAAGTAATGTCCAGGGAGGATGCCACTGGTAGTGGTGAGAAGGTCACAGATACCTGTAAAGGGGGGCAAATGTAAGGGTCATTGGTTGCCCCTTTAAATAAATATAGAGTGCAAGAAATGCAAATGTACACAGGAGACAAATAAAGTACAGTCTGATAGCAATCTCTATCACAGGGGTCCCCAACCTTTCTTATCTTGAGAACCACATTCAGCTCTAAGGGATGACTACAAGCCACAATATATAGCATGCAAAGAAATATTATAAAGCCCCCTCTGTGCCCATTTGAATTGGCTGATTATAACGTAATAACGTACTTAAAACCTAAGTGCCCCCACATTGAATAGTAATGATATCATTGCCCCATCCTTAAAAAGTAATAATAGCCCCGTGACCCTTCACAAAATACTTATGCCATGAATGTGTTGCACAGCTTCTGAATCCACACCTTTGCAATAGAAAACTTCACAGAGCAGGCTTCATGGGATAACAAGCTTTTACTTCTTACAACATGAGATAAAAGGAAAATGCACAGTCATTTCAGCATTGCATCTGGAAACAGGAACAAAACAAAAGTGAAACTACAAGTGAGACTATTTCTTATACAATACATTAACAGAAGGAAACATCAATATGCTTGGTTCTTGGATTGACTCTTTCCTTCTGAGCAAGAACAAGACATCCTTGATTGTCCTCTTTTAGTTTTGTTGGTTCCAACTGTGGTTGTCCTAATTTTGTCAACAATTGTCTTAACCACAGTACTTCTTGACTCGCATGTGCTGCTGCAACATATTCTGCTTCTGTTGAAGATAGTGTTACAATTGACTGTTTCTTACTTGTCCAACTTATTGGTCCACCTGAGAGAAAATATGTCCACTGGTAGATCTTCTGTCAGTTAGATCTCCAGCCCAATCTGCAGCTTAATATTGCTAGTTCCTTTCAAATAACGTATTACTCTCTTCACGGCATTCCAATCAGCTTTATTTGGTTTTGATACCTTTCTACTCAGGATTCCTACTGCTGCTTTGATGTCTGGTCTTGTAACGGTCGCTAGATCCAGTTTACAAACTTTGTTTGGATTTCTTTCATCTTTGAATCCTGGAGGTTGTTCCATGTAAATTTCTTCTGTTAAATCTCCATTCAAAAAAGCTGTCTTTACATCCAGATGTCTTAGTTCTATCTGTTCCATTGCTGCAACTGTAAGTAAAGTTCTTATTGTAGTGTGTTTGACAACTGGAGCAAATGTTTCATCATAGTCTTCTCCATATTTTTGAGAATACCCTTTGGCTACAAGTCTTGCTCGATATCTTTCAGGTGTGCCATCTGTTTGGTATTTTACTTTAAAAATCCATTTACATCCTATGGCTTTTCTTCCTTCTGGCAAATCTGTTAGTGTCCATGTATTTGAATCATGCATGGATTTAATTTCTGTTTCTGTTGCTTCTATCCATTTATTGTCTTCTTCTTCAGGATGTTTAGATATGTCTTCCCAAGAGGTAGGCTCATGGATTTTTCTTATACTTATCTTATATGAGAGATGTTTTGGTGGTTTTCCTTTGTTCTCTCTTATTGAACGTTTTGGTTCTGTGTCTGTTTGTAGTTGTGATTCTTCACTTTCAGTATTTTGTTCTTCATTAACCCCTTCATGACCCAGCCTATTTTGACCTTAAAGACCTTGCCATTTTTTGCAATTCTGACCAGTGTCCCTTTATGAGGTAATATCTCAGGAACGCTTCAACGGATCCTAGCGATTCTGAGAATGTTTTTTCGTGACATATTGGGCTTCATGTTAGTGGTAAATTTAGGTCGATAATTTTTGCGTTTATTTGTGAAAAAAATGGAAATTTGGCGAAAATTTTGAAAATTTAGTAATTTTTAAATTTTTAATTTTTATTCTGTTAAACCAGAGAGTTATGTGGCACAAAATAGTTAATAAATAACATTTCCCACATGTCTACTTTACATCAGCACAATTTTGGGACAACATTTTTTTTTGTTAGGAAGTTATAAGGGTTAAAAGTTGACCAGCGATTTCTCATTTTTACAGCAAAATTTACAAAACCATTTTTTTTAGGGACCACCTCACATTTGAAGTCACTTTGAGGGGTCTATATGGCAGAAAATACCCAAAAGTGACACCATTATAAAAACTGCACCCCTCAAGCTACTCAAAACTACATTCAAGAAGATTATTAACCCTTCAGGTGCTTCACAGGAACTAAAGCAACATGGAAGGAAAAAATGGACATTTTAATTTTTCCAACAAAAAAATTCTTTTAGCATCAATTTTTTCATTTTTACATGGACAACAGGATAAAATGGATCCTAAAATTTGTCGAGCAATTTCTCCTGAGTACACAGATACCTCATATGTGGTCATAAACCACTGTATGGGCGCACGGCAGGGCTCAGAAGGGAAGGAGCACCATTTGACTTTTTGAATGGAAAATATGCTGGAATATTTAGCGGTTGCCATGTTGCATTTGGAGAGTCCCTGTGTGCCTAAACATTGGAGCTCCCCCACAAGTGACCCCATTTTGGAAACTAGACCCCCTAAGGAACTTATCTAGATGTATAGTGAGCACTTTGAACCCCCAGGTGCTTCACAAATTGATCCTTAAAAAAAAGAAAGTACTTTTTTTTCACAAAAAATTTCTTTTAGCCTCAGTTTTTTTTCATTTTCACATGGGCAACAGTATAAATTGGATCCTAAAATTTGTTGGGCAATTTCTCCTGAGTACACAGATACCTCCAATGTGGTCATAAACCACTGTATGAGCGCACGGCAGGGCTCAGAATGGAAGGAGCGCCATTTGACTTTTTGAATGGAAAATATGCTGGAATATTTAGCGGCTGCCATGTCGCATTTGGAGAGTCCCTGTGTGCCTAAACATTGGAGCTCCCCCACAAGTGACCCCATTTTGGAAACTAGACCCCCTAAGGAACTTATCTAGATGCATAGTGATCACTTTGAACCCCCAGGTGCTTCACAGAAGTTTACAACGCAGAGCCGTGAAAATAAAAAATCTTTTTTTTTCTCAAAAAATGATTTTTTTAGCCCACTATTTTTTATTTTCATAATGGTTACAAGAGAAATTGGACCCCAAAAGTTGTTGTCCAGTTTTTCCTGAGTACGCTAGTACCCCATATGTTGGGGAGAACCACTGTTTGGGCACACGTCAGGGCTCGGAAGGGATGTAGTGACGCTTTGAAATGCCGACTTGATGGAATGGTCTGCGGGCATCTTGTTACGTTTGCAGAGCCCATGATGTGCCTAAACAGTAGAAACCCCCCCAAGTGACCCCATTTTGGAAACTAGACCCCACAAAGAAGTTATCTAGATGTGTGGTGAGTACTTTGAACCCCCAAAGGCTACACAGAAGTTTATAATGCCCGGGCATGAAAATAAAAAAATCATATTTTTTCCACAATCAGGATCTTTTAGTCCCCAATTTTTTTATTTTCCCAAGGGTAACATGAGAAATTAGACCCCAAAGTTGTTGTCCAATTTGTCCTGAGTATGCTGATATCCCATATGTGGGAGAAAACTACTGTATGGGCACACGTCGGGGTTCGGATGGGAAGTAGTGACGTTTTGAAATGCCCACTTGATGGAATGGTCTTCGGCGTCATGTTACGCTTGCAGAGTCCCTGATGTGCCTAAACAGTAGAAACTCCCCACAAGTGACCCCATTTTGGAAACTAGATCCCCTAAGGAACTCCTATAGATGTGTGATAAGCACTTTGAATCTCCAAGTCCTTCACAGAAGTTTATAACGCAGAGCCGTGAAAATAAAAAATCTTTTTTTTTCTCAAAAAATGATTTTTTTAGCCCACTATTTTTTATTTTCATAATGGTTACAAGAGAAATTGGACCCCAAAAGTTGTTGTCCAGTTTTTCCTGAGTACGCTAGTACCCCATATGTTGGGGAGAACCACTGTTTGGGCACACGTCAGGGCTCGGAAGGGATGTAGTGACGCTTTGAAATGCCGACTTGATGGAATGGTCTGCGGGCATCTTGTTACGTTTGCAGAGCCCATGATGTGCCTAAACAGTAGAAACCCCCCAAGTGACCCCATTTTGGAAACTAGACCCCACAAAGAAGTTATCTAGATGTGTGGTGAGTACTTTGAACCCCCAAAGGCTACACAGAAGTTTATAATGCCCGGGCATGAAAATAAAAAAATCATATTTTTTCCACAATCAGGATCTTTTAGTCCCCAATTTTTTTATTTTCCCAAGGGTAACATGAGAAATTAGACCCCAAAGTTGTTGTCCAATTTGTCCTGAGTATGCTGATATCCCATATGTGGGAGAAAACTACTGTATGGGCACACGTCGGGGTTCGGATGGGAAGTAGTGACGTTTTGAAATGCCCACTTGATGGAATGGTCTTCGGGCGTCATGTTACGCTTGCAGAGTCCCTGATGTGCCTAAACAGTAGAAACTCCCCACAAGTGACCCCATTTTGGAAACTAGATCCCCTAAGGAACTCCTATAGATGTGTGATAAGCACTTTGAATCTCCAAGTCCTTCACAGAAGTTTATAACGCAGAGCCGTGAAAATATAAAATCATTTTTTTTCCACAAAAATAATTTTTAGTCCCCAATTTTTTTTCCCAATGTTAACAGGAGAAATTAGAACCCCCAAAGTTGTTGTGCAATTTTTCCCGAGTACACTGATACCCCATATGTGGGGATAAACCACTGTTTGGGCATACGTCGGGGCTTGGAATAAACGGAGCACTGTTTGACTTTTTGAACGCAAAATTTGCAGGAATCAATGATGGCGCCATGTCGCATATGGAGACCCCCTGATGTGCCTAAATAGTGGAAATCCCTCAATTCTAACTCCAACCCTAACCCCAACACAACCCTAACCCCACACACCCCTAACCCCAACCCTAACCCCTACACACACCTAACCCTAATACAAACCCTAACCATAACCCTAACCCCAACACACCCCTAACCCTAATCCCAACTCTAACCATAAACCTAACCACAAGCCTAACCCTAATTCCAACCCTAACCCTAATTCCAACCCTAACCCAAATTCCAGCCCTAACCCTAATTCTAACCTTAACCCTAATGCTAACCCTAACCCTAAGGCTGGGTTCATATTGCGTTTTACCAGCCCGTTCAACACGTAGTGTTGACCGGCTGGTAACGGTATAGCATAACGCGATCGCGTTATGCTATACCCGCTAGCGCAGATGAATCAGCAGATGATTCATCTGTGCTAGCGGTGACGGAGCCCAGACGCTGCAGCCCGTGTCCGAGGCTCCGTCACTGAATGACGACACGTCGCGAGGATCCCCAGCAAAATCCGCCGAGGATCCCCAGCAAAATCCGCCGCGGATCAGCAGCAAAATCCGCCGCGGATCCGCAGCAAAATCCGCCACGGATCAGCAGCAAAATCTGCCATGGATCAGTAGCAATATCCGCCGCGGATCAGCAGCAATATCCGCCGCGGATCAGCAGCAAAATCCGCCGCGGATCCGCAGCAAAATCAGCCGCGGATCAGCAGCAATATCCGCCGCGGATCAGCAGCAATATCCGCCGCGGATCAGCAGCAATATCCGCCGCGGATCAGCAGCAATATCCGCCGCGGATCAGCAGCAATATCCGCCGCGGATCCGCAGCAAAATCAGCCGCGGATCCGCAGCAAAATCCGCCGCGGATCCGCAGCAAAATCAGCCGCGGATCCGCAGCAAAATCAGCCGCGGATCCGCAGCAAAATCAGCCGCGGATCCGCAGCAAAATCCCCCGCGGATCAGCAGCAAAATCCGCCGTGGATAAGCAGCAAAATCCGCCGCGGATAAGCAGCAAGATCCGCCGCGGATCCGCAGCAAAATACGCCGCGGATCCGCAGCAAAATACGCCGCTGATCAGCAGCAAAATCCGCCGCTGATCAGCAGCAAAATCCACCGCTGATCAGCAGCAAAATCCGCTGTGGACCCGCAGCAAAATCCGCCGCGGACCCGCAGCAAAATCCGCCGCGGATCAGCAGCAAAATCTGCCGCGGATCCGCAGCAAAATCCGCTAGGAAAAAAAAAAAATTCTTTATTTTTTTTATTTGTCCCTACCTATGACAGGGGGGGTTAATTTACTTTTTTTTTATTTTGATCACTGTGACAGTTTATCACAGTGATCAAAATAAATTTTTGAACACTGGGGGGCGCACTGCGCATGCGCCGGCCGGCGGGCGCACTGCGCATGCGCCCGCCATTTTCCAAGATGGCGGCGCCCATGAAGAGGCCCGGGCGGACGCCGGGACCGATCCAGGGACATCGGTGGACCGGGAGAGGTGAGTAGGGGCGTCGGAAGGTTAGGGGGGGATCGGAAGGTGGGGGCAGCGGAGCAAAGGAGGAGGGGAGCAGATAGTGACGGCGGTGACCGATCACCGCCATCTTTTGGTAGCGGCGGCCGATCGCCACCGTGACTACGTGTGGGGGGGTCAGGGCTCGGTGTCCAGCCATTGCAGATGCTATTGCAGCATCGGCCATGGTTGGATTGTAATATTTCACCAATTAAATTGGTGAAATATTACACATTGCTCTGATTGGCTGTTTCACTTTTAACAGCCAATCAGAGCGATCGTGGCCACGGGGGGGTTAAGCCAACCCCCCTGTGGTGAAGCACAAAGGGTCCTGTAACTGTGGGTCGGGTGACCTTTGAGTGACCCCGGTCTCCCGGCCCGCAGGAACGCGATCCTTTCATGACACAGGGTATGCGTCATAGGTCGGAATGGCACCGACTTTCATGACGCATACGCTGTGTCAAAGGTCGGGAAGGGGTTAATTTCTACTTCTTTCTCATCAGATATTTCTTCAGTTATGTCACTATTGTTTTTCTCAGTTTTTGTTTCAACTGAAATCATAATGTCTTCATCTAAATCTTCAATGAATGTCACACTTTTACTCACCGTAACTCTGTCTGTTTTGGGATCTAGGATTCTATATCCTTTGCAATTTTCACTATATCCAACGAATATTCCTTCCATGGATCTGTTTTGAAGTTTGGAACATTTTTCTGTCGGAATGAATATAAAAACTTTACATCCAAAAACTTTTAAATGATTGACACTTGGTTTCATACCTTGCCACAGTTCATATGGAGTTTTCTTCAGTTTTCTGGAAAAAAGTCGGTTCTGTAGATATGTAGCTGTCATTGCTGCCTCACCCCAATATTTCTCTGGTAGTTTAGAATCTGTCAGCATACATCTCATCATTTCTGTTAGAGTTTTGTTTTTGCTTTCTGCTACTCCATTTTGTTCAGGTGTGTATGGAACAGTTTTCTGATGTTCTATTCCATTTTATCTTAAGTAGTCTTCTATTCTGTGACCTGTAAATTCACCTTCATTATCACTTCTGATGACAATTGGCTTCCTTTGAAATTTGTTACTTGATCTTGTTACATAGTCTACAAGTTTATCAAAAACTTCACTTTTGTTCTTAATTAAAGGTACTGCCACACTAAACAATCCCGCTAGCGATCACGATAACGACGCATACTAATGCGATCGCTAGCGGGATTGTTTCTATATCGCTAAGTGCGTCCACATTTAGCGATATAGTTAACGATGCTATCGCCGTTAGCGATCTTCTTAACGACTTTAGCGGTACAAAAGTACCGCTAAATCGCTAAGAAAAGGTGCCACACTAGCGATATATACTTACCCAGCGGGAGCGCCGACGAGAAAATAGGGTCCGGAACGATTCCAGTGACGAGCGAGATCACAGCAGGAAGCTCATCGCTGGCAGATGCCGCGCTGAACAACATCGCTAACGGGATAGCTAAATAGTGACGTTTTTTAGCGATCCCGTTAGCGATATTGTTCAGTGTGGCATACCCTTTAGTATGTGACTGTGTATCTTGAGTAGTCATCTATAAAAGTCAACATGTATCTATTGCCTCCTGATGTAGTCACTTTCATGGGTCCACATACGTCAGTATGCACCAAATCAAGTGGTTTTTCGCTTTTCATCTCACTTTCTTTTGGAATAGATATCCTTGTGGCTTTGGATTTTATACAACATTCACATCTTATGGTAATTGAGCAATCTGATATCTTTAAATCTTTTGTCAATTCTTTTCTCTGTAGTTCCCTTATACTGTCTGGGTGTCTATGTCCTAGACGTCTATGCCACATGTGAATACAGTTTTTGTGATCATGTGTACATACCTTCATCTGTTCCTTTGGTTTGTCAAAATGATATAATTGTTCATCTGCCTTGACTTTGATTATCATCTTGTTTCCTGCAATAATTGCACACTCATTGTCTTTGAATTTTACTGTAAGTCCTTTTGCTCTTAAACGTTTCACAGATAATAATCTGCCTTCCAATTTTGGAACATAAAACACATCCTGTACAAGTATCTTTGAATCTTGTCCGAACTTGTTTGAACAATTTAGCATACCTTGTCCGATACCTTCTGCGGTTATTTTGCTACCATCTGCAAGATAAATGGCTTTTTTCGTATTTAAATCAAGATCAGTAAAGAAATTCTTGTCACTTGTCATATGACTCGTTGCTCCTGAATCAATAAACCAACCAAGTGATGATTTCTTGTCTGTTATTTTGAATGTGCCATTCCAATTATTCTCACACGAATCGGAAATTGTGTTTTTTACTTTCTGTGTATGCTTTTATGTTGTAATTTTTGTTGTTCTTCTTTCCATATAGTACAGTCTTTCTTTTAATGACCTTTTTTCTTACATCTGAAGCATTCTCTTGTCTCTTTATTATAGTGTTTTCTAAATTCTGTAGCTTTAAGAGCGCTTTCACTGTCCTTATCAGTAGAAGAGTCATTGCTTTGTTCTTTTCTTCTCTGATATTCATCTATTAGTCTTGTTTTCACAAAATCTAATGTAATGTCAGTTTCTGGTCTTGTGCATTTATTAAAGCAGTATATGAATCTGGTAAACTGCACAATAAAATTGCTGCTATATGATTTTCTTTAATATCTTCACCAATAGATCTTAGCTGTGATATCACTTCCATCATTGAGAAAATATGCTTCTGCATGACACTGTCTGCACTTAGTCTCATACTGTAAAGCTTTCTTAATAAAAATAATTTGTGATTTAAGCTGGGTCTCTCATAAGGCTTTCTTAATGCTTCCCACATTCCTTTCGCTGTTTCTTCATTTCTTATATGTATTAATTGAGCATCATCCACTAATAAGCTAATGGTGGCTCTCGCTTGTCTATTTTTCTTATCCCATGTCTGATTATCCTGATCAGGTCTATCTGTAGTGATTACTTCCCATAAATCATCTTTAGACAATAACATCTCTACTTTGAACTTCCATAGCTGATAGTTCTCATCATTCAGTTTAGCTACTGAGAGTTTTAGCTCTGTGCTACTTGTCATTTTTAACTTATCTTACTTGTTTGGAGACTTGCACTGAAGAATTCTTCTGCATTCACCAGGGTTTTGCTGAGAGTTCCAGTGTCCTGGGTATCTGGTATTCTTGGTGCTTGGGATCTGTGGTGTCTGGTTTCTCTGGTGCCCAGAGTACGCTGGTGTCTGGGTACGCTGTATCTGGGGTGACTGGGTCTGGGTGTCTGGGCCCATAACCTGTTGCACAGCTTCTGAATCCACACCTTTGCAGTAGAAAACTTCACAGAGCAGGCTTCATGGGATAACAAGCTTTTACTTCTTACATGAGGTAAAAGGAAAATGCACAGTCATTTCAGCATTGCATCAGGAAACAGGAACAAAATGAAAGTGAAAGCACAAGTGAGACTATTTCTTATACAATACATTAAACAGAAGGAAACGTTACACAACATCGCCATCTATTGTCAGGTCAGCATAAAGTCCTCCTTTTACTTATAATAAGTCCTGATCTGTTGCATATGCCAACAGAATGATCCCTTATAAAGTAATATTGCTGAAATTGCTCTCTTTATAAGGGTCCCAAATACCCCCTTAGGCGGGGTTAGGCTAGCGTATGGCATTCGATGCGAAAGCATCAGAGGCGATATGCTAATGACCCTCGGCTCCCGCTCTGCTATGAGCAGGAGCCGAGTGTCATGTGTCTGTGCTCCGAGCCTCTTGCACAGAGAGGATCAGAGCACAGCTGTGGAGGAGGAGAAATTAATTTCTCCATCTCCTCCATTGCCGGCGTCGGCGTATATCGCATAGCACTCGGATGATAGCCGAGTGATGTGCGTTGTCTCACTCGCACCCATAGGCTTATATGGCTGCGAGTGAGCCGAGACTCACCGAGTGTCGGTGACAATCACAGCATGCTGCGATTTCACTCGCACGTTGAAAACGGCCGAGGAAAAAAAACGCTGATGGTAACCGCCCCATAGGAGAATACTGGTCCGAGTGCTATGCGATGTTTTATCACATAGCACTCATCCCTATTCAACGCTAGTGTGACCCCGGCCTTATAATGTAATAACTCTCCTAGTGTCCCCCTTATAATGTAATAATGCTCCAAATCCCCCCTTATGATGTAGTAAAACTCCAAGTAGTACAAGAGTAATTTAAATTAATCATGACCTTGGTGCTTTTTGAAAATTACCGTACTATTGTACTAAGTACCCTGAGTGCCCCCAATAAGAAATAACGCCCCATGTGGTTGCCAATATGCGAGTGGCACTCGCCTTAGCATACAGTCACTAGTCACTCATCAGAGGCTTGAGAGCCAGATGAAGCTCTCGACTCATGAGCCTTTGGTTGGACAATCCTACTGTTGCAACTTTTCCTGTACTCCAGCAGTCTCTGTGTCACTCTAAGGCTAAGTTCACACTATGGGTTTTTTCAGCGTGTTTTTTATGCAAATTTTCAGCTGCGTTTTACAGTACTAAGAAAGACTATGAGATTTCAGAAATTTCATGCACAGTGCTTTCTTTTGTCCTCAGTATTTTGTGCTTTGCATGTTTTTTTTCACAATGGAGCATGTCACTTTCAGCGGTTTTTCAGCGTTTTTCACCCATTGACTTGAGTTGGTGGTGAAAAAATACTGAAAACAATGCACCAAAAATGCAGGTATCATGTTTTGCTGCGTTTTTTTTGCCAAAACCTGATTTTATGGAAGCGGACTTTTTCCACTAAACTTTATCAGCATGCACAAGAGACAAATCTAGCATGCCAAAACTGCCGCAAAAAAAATGTAAAAAACACAAGAAAATAAAAGAAAGCATGCTTTTTCTGCAGCTTCTTTTCTGTTAAGAGATCAGTTTTGCTGCAGAAAAAAACACTGAAAATGCCTAATGTGAGCGTACCCTTAGTGCAGCACAGCGCTCTCTCTCAGTGCGTGTTTCAGCCTCTCTCATAACAGTAATGTGCTGCTATAGCATGTCCATCAAGCCTGGACACCACTGTGGCCTACTCACTGAATTTCTCACATTTAGACACTAATCTGCTCACTTCTCCTGTCTAAGGTGGCATAACTCTTCACTTGCAGGCAACATCATACAGTCTCTGTCACGACCCTACATGAACCAAGACCAAGAACCCAGACACCTGCTGAAACTGCTGCACCACCTGAGTCAACAACTCAGTAACCATATCCATGAGAGTCTGGATCAGGTGAGCAAAAGCCTCCGCTTGCACCATAGGTTCACAGGAAGAATGGTATGGTTGGTAATAATGTCATGACCCAACAGGGTTTGTTCGAGAGGACGGCACAACACACATAGAACAGTATGGAAAAATGGAGAGAATGGCCCTAACAATAGGGAGCAAGGGATGGGGCACCTCCTAAACAACACCCTGGGCATATCCCTAAGCTCCCCTAACGCCCTATGCTGGTCCTTCCCTCGCCGCTGTCATGTGCCTAGTCCCTAGCTGTCACCTTACTAAACCCTGGCTAGTGCACTGGCTGCCAAGGACATAAGCCCCACCACTGCACCCCACTGCAGATGGTACAAACACAGGGGCAATGACAAGCACGAGACATACAAGATAAATAAACAACAAAAACTCAAGCTTTTACTGCAGGCTCCACACAGCAGAGGATACGGAACCAGAACCTCAAGCAGCTGATACCCTGATGGCACCAGAGAGCTACCAACTCCTCGGCTGGGTTCCAGAGAAAACCTCTATTACCAACAGTCAGCTGATGCATCATGTGACTATTTAAAGGATAGTGGGAGTAGTCACCACCCACATCAGCTGACCAGCAACACAGCAGCTGCCAGAAAGGAAACTGACATTAACCCTTGCTGGCCCAAAAGTAAAAACCACATTTAAATTAAAGCAGAACCAGAGCTCTCAGGACTAGGGTTGAGCATTCCGATACTGCAAATATCGGGTATCGGCCGATATTGGCTGTATCGGAATTCCGATTCCGAGTTCCGATATTTTCGTCATATCGGATACCGGAATCGGGATTGTCACTGTCACTGTGAGTGTCCGTCGGTCGGGTCTGTCAGGAGTCAGCGGCACTTACCTGGCAGAAGATCTCCGGCGGTCACGTCCTGGACTGCTTGATGGCCGCCATTATCTTCTCCCTGGCGGTCACATGCAGTTTTTCGCGATAACTGTGTGTCACTGATATATATATATATATATATATATATATATATATATATATATATATATATATATATATATATACACACTAGTGTTGAGCGATACGATAATGCAAATATCGGCTATCGGCCGATATTAGCTCTATCGGCCTTTCGATAATTCGTTTCGATATTTTCGTCTTATCGAATACCGGAATCGGATTTGTCACTGTCACTGTGAGTGTCCGTCTGTCGGGTCTGTCAGGAGTCAGCGGCACTTACCTGGCAGAAGATCTCCGGCGGTCACGGGCTTGACTGCTTCATGGCCGCAATCTTCTTTCCCCGGCGGTCACATGCAGTTTCTCGCGATAACTGCAGTGACTGCTGGGTAATCCCGGCCGTAAAGCAGTCAGTCCGATGACGTCACCGCCGGGGAAGCAGGTAATCAGCTGTGCTGCGTTGCGATGACAGGCTCTGCCTGTCATTGCGATGTAGCAGAGCTGGATCGTCGTGGGACTGTCGTTATGGACTGCGTCAGACAGGTGGTATACTGTTGGTTTGTTTTTTTCTTTTTTTACAGGAGATCGATGGCGTCGCAGGAATGAGAGTATAATAAAATTAATGAAAACTGTGTTGTCTCTTTTATTTCATTAAAAGACTTTTTTCTTGCTTTGTCTTTTTTTTAAACATTTAAAAACTTTGGGATTAATAATGGATCGGTGTCTTATTGACACCTCTCCATTATTAACCGGGCTTATTGTCACCGTGCAATCAACGGTGACATTAACCCCTTATTACCCCGCTTGCCACCGCTACAGGGCAAGTGGGAAGAGCCGGGTAAAGTGCCACAATTGGCACATCTTTTGATGCGCCAAATGTGGGGCTGCTGTAGCCTGGTATTATCAGGCTGTTGAGGGACAAAATCCATGGGCCTTGACAGTCTTTTAATACCAGGCCGCAGCAGTCTGCATTTTACTTGGCTGGTTAACAAAAATAGGGGGGATCCCCACGCCGTTTTTTTTTCGAGGGGATCCCCTATTTTTGTTAACCAGCCAAGCTAAGCAGACTGCTGTGGCCTGGTACTATCAGGCTGGCAAGGTCCATGGATATTGGATCCTTACCAGCCTGAAAAACCAGGCCTCAGCGGTCTGCTTCATCTGGCTGGTTAACAAAAATAGGGGGGACCCCACGCCATTTTTTTTTCGAAGGGAACCCCTATTTTTGTTAATCAGTTCCCTCTGACGTCACTGATTGTGTCCCTGGCTGACCTGAAGTGAAAGTGGAAAGCAATCAATTAAGCTTTCCACTTAAGGGCCCGTCTCACATAGCGATATCGCTACCGAGATCGCTGCTGAGTCACTAGTTTTGTGACGCAGCAGCGAGCTCACCAGCGATATCGCTGTGTGTGACATTCAGCGACGATCAGCCCCCCTGCCGGGTATCGCTGATCGTCGCTGAAATGTCAGGACCTTTTTTTGATCGCTGGTTTCCCGCTGACAGGCACACATCGCTGCGTGTGACAGGCGGGAGAGCAGCGATCCGCTGGTAACCAAGGTACACAGCGGGTTTCCAGGCGCAGGGCTGTGCCTAGAAACCCGCTGTGTACCTTGGATACCAGCGCCCTGATGCAGGGAGCTGGTATCCAAGGTACACAGCGGGTTTCCAAGCGCTGCGCGGTGCCTGGAAACCCGCTGTGTACCTTGGTTACCAGCGGATCGCTGGTCTCCCGCCTGTCACACGCAGCGATGCGTGCCTGTCAGAGGGAAACCAGCGATCAAAAAAAGGTCCTGACATTTCTGCGACGATCAGCGATACCCGGCAGGGGGGCTGATCGTCGCTGAATGTCACACACAGCGATATCGCTGGTGAGCTCGCTGCTGCGTCACAAAACTAGTGACTCAGCAGCGATCTCGGTAGCGATATCGCTATGTGAGACGGGCCCTTAAGCGATGTTACCCGCAGTGTCGCTGTCCCAGATCGCTGCCTGAGCTGCCTGTTTGACAGCTCAGCAGCAATCATGTAGCGATACACCAGCGATCCTGACAAGTGCATATCGTTGTCGGGATCGCTGGTGTATCGTTATGTGACACCCAGCCTTTACTCTCCTGTCAGGCAGGAGAGGAACTCATTCATTTGGGGTTTACTGTGAGGCTGCAGCATTAGCTGCGGTCCCTGCAGTAAACATTAACCCTTTCTGAAGGATTACACCGTGGGACCTGACTGTGCATGGGATAGGTAAGAATAATTTTGCTTTTTATTTTATTTTTATTACAGGAAATGGTTTTTGCAGTAAAATAAAAGATGGTCAAAAACATGTGTCTTTATTTCATTAAAATGATTTTTAATTAAAGTGTGTGTGTTTTATTTTTATTTCATGCAATAGGATTAATAATTGATAGTTGTCTAATTGACAGCTCTCAATTATTAACCTGGCTTAAGGTCACCTTTCAATAGCAAGGTGGCTTTAACCCCATATTAACCCATTCGCCACCGCTACAGGGCAATGGGAATAGACGGGCAAAGTGCCAGAAAGGGCGAATCTAATTATAGATTTGTCTTTCCTGGGGTGTCTGGGGCAGATGTTAGTAGCCGGGGGGGCCAAAAATAATGGTCCCTCTCTGGGCTATTATTATCTGCCCCCACTCACTGGCTTTGTCTGTCGGGTTGCGAAAATAGGGCGGGAGCCCACGCATTTTTTTTCAGCAATTTTACACCTCATATATATATATATACATGTCATTGAATTTGTGACACATATATATATATATATATATTTATATTTGTAGTTCATACACTTCTACATAGTATAATAGCCGCTAATTCAATTGCCGGCTTTTGTGAAAATGCAGAACCCGACATGAAATGACACTTGGTGTACATAGGGTTAACCATGTCTTTTCATGTCCTTTGCTATCTAATTTGCACAAACAATTAAATCAGTCTATGTGTGCAAAATTTCACACCTGTAGGGGTTAATTAAAGGTGTAAATTCGTAGCAAAAAAGTCCGTTTTTTTTACAACGAATTTACACCTTTAATTAACCCCTACAGGTGTGAAATTTTGCACACATAGACTGATTTAATTGTTTGTGCAAATCAGATAGCAAACGACATGAAAAGACATGGTTAACCCTATGTACACCAAGTGTCATTTCATGTCGGGTGCTTCTGTCTTTTCACTGAAGCCAGCTTTACCCGGCAATTGAATCAGAGGATATTTTACTATGTAGAAGTGTATAAACTATACATATATGTTATATATATATATGTCACAATGACATGTATATATATATATGTATTCTATGTGTGTATATTTAGTGTTTACAAGGAAAGAAAGAGGTTTTTTTAGTTGCGATATTTTGTTCCCATAGACTTACATGGGACTTCCGGTATCGGTATCGGGTATCGCCGATATTTTAGTGATATCGGCGATACCATTCCGATTCCGATACTTTAGGATATCGGAAAGTATCGCTCAACTCTACTCAGGACTCCAAAAATGAATCGTGACAGTCTCCTTCTGGTGTGACCTTCTCCTCTAAGCTTGTGGCTGGTTTTCTTCTTACATGCCATGCTGCTCCTAATGACCAAATGTAAGAAGGTTGAACAGAAATCTACCACCCTCTTAGAAAATTTTAGGAACTATTCTACATTTGGACTGCCAAAGACTGTCCTTTACTGGTGATATGGGCTACCTTTGACTTTATTACAGTGGTAATACTACCTGGTTATTTTAGTTTCCTATTCATTGTGCAAATGACATGTCTGTGCACATATTATATTATGACTGTATAACTGTTTCTGTGCATTGCTGCTAGAGAGAGGTGACTGAGAGGGGCTATGACAAGCACTGACGGAGTCTGCTGTGCTACATTAAATGAGACACTGAACTATGCTCGACAAATCAAGCTTCTGCACAACGTATTGTTGTACATACCCATATAGGTGTGTGCCATTGTAAACCGTCTACCTCGAATAATATAAACCAGTTACCTCTTATTAGTTTGTTGAAACCACCAAGCTCATTGCCTCATGTGAGACTCTGCAACCACAACCTGTTGCCTTTTTCATGAATAAAGCTATTCCTAGATTTACTCCTATGTACATCCACATTTCTTCCACCATCCATGGATGTGGAAACACTTTACCGCCAAGGGCCACTGTATCTTACAGTATGTGTTTAAACTGGCAATCTACCAGTAAAAAGAACCCTTAAGGCACTGTCACACTTAGCGATCGCACCAGCGATCACGACAACGACACGACCTGGCGAGATCGCTGGTGCGATCGCTATGTGATCGCTAGTTAGCTTTCAAACACATCTCATCAGCGATCTGTATAACGACCTCTGCGGTCGTTGGGAAAACCTAGTCCCACCTGCGACATTGGTGAAGTCGTTCATAAAGGGTGTCACACTCAGCGATTCAGGCTCACCAGCGGGACACCAACGACCAAAAAACGGCTCAGAATGTTCATAAGCGATCTGTTATGAATGTTTTAGAAATGAATTCTGAGCAGAAGCTCCCTCTGGTGGTTGCAGACAGTACTGAACCATTCAATTTCAATGAGGATTGGCAATCAGGGATAATGGACTGGCTGGATATAAGGGAGGTTTCCCCCCATCATGGTTGCCGGTGATCAATTGTTCTTGTCTCAACGTTGTTTCCTGGTTCACTTGGAAGCTTGCTGAGTCTTGCCTCTTCTCCTGCTCTCAGATAAGATATTTTCTGTTTTTTGTTTTTGTGCTTTCCATTTGTATATTTCGCTGCATTTCTGTGAGGTTGGCCAGGTTCCCCTCCCCGGGGGGCTTGGTCTCCTCTCGGTTCCTCTGGAGCCATTTTGTTTGTTCATTTGCCTTTTCCAGTTTTTTTTCTGTGGCTGCGGCTTAGTTTTGTTACACCAGAGAACTAATTTAGGTGGTAGAGGTCGTGTGATCTCAGGTGTTTTTGCAATTAGTAGCATTGGTTTTTTTAGGGTTTATTGGATTGCAGTAAGTATCCTTCCTATTCTTTTCTGTCTAAGTCAGATTGGGCCCCAGCATTTGCTCATACTATTTTCTGTCTGTGTCTGTATTTCCTCTTGTCTAACCGCCATTACATGTTTGGGGGCTTCCTATGTTCTTTGGGGATCTGCTCCGGGGCAGATAGCTTTCCTCTTTCTATCTTTAGGTGTAGTTAGCCTCTCAGGCTGTTACGAGGCGTCTAGGACCAACGTAGGAACGCTCCACGGCTGCCTTTAGTTGTGGTGGTTAGTCAGGGTACTGCAATTCAGTAGATTCCAATCTCTCTGGTGTATTGCCGTTTTTGCCTGCTCTCCTCAGCTACCAAAACATAACAGCGATCAACGACATCTCAGCAGGGGCCACATCGCTGCTACATGTCACACACAGCTGCGTCGCTAACGAGATCGCACTGCGTCATAAATCGGAGACGCATTAGCGATCTCGTTAGCGATCTCGTTTAGTGTGACAGTACCTTTACAGTCAAATGCAATACTTTATCATGACATGCTGTCAAAATTCTTTAATGCCTGGAATTCACATTATAACAATTGAGTAGCAACAGATAAAACCAGAGTATTGAGAAATCAGGTTTTTATTCAATGCTAGACACCCCAGGATATGTCAAGCAAAAAAAGAAAAGTAATGAAGCACAAATTTGTGAAACAATATAATATCGTTATGCTGCTTACTAGAGTTGAGCATTCCGATACCGCAAGTATCGGGTATCGGCCGATATTCGCTATATCGGAATTCCGATACTTAGTTCCGATATTTTTCATATATTGTATACCAGAATCGGAAGTTCCCATAATTCTTTGAGAGGCAATGTGATTTTAGACAGCCAATGAGGAATCTTAGGAAGTGTGGGCACATCCTGTAATGCTGCGGTCATCTTAACTAATGGCATGGCTGTGATTGGATGCTGAAATGATGTCAGAATGCACTATAAAAGGCGCCGCCGCCATTTTAGCGTCACTGTGCTGTGAATTCAGTTAGGGACAGAGCGCTGCTCTGCTGACTCTGAGGGACAGTTACAGATAGCGTTTTTGTGAATTGCTGTGTAGGCAGGCTATTTGAGAAACCGCTCTGTAAATCATCCTTTTTCCTTGCAGTGTTGTTTTCACAGCTCTGTGCAAGGTGTGTGTGTGAGTGCAGGTGACGCTGCAGTTTTCTCTGCATCCAACGCTGTTTGTAGTCATCTGCACGTGTCACTCACTGACTCTTTTTTTTTTTATTTTGTGGAATTGGTGCTGCTCCATTCAATTGAAATTAACAGTGATCTATTAGTGTGACGTGCTTCCATCCGTATCCAATACATTGGTTGCAAACACTATAGAAGTACACAAAGGGGCCTTTCACAGTTAGTGAACAGTTGTGTGCAGTGTTCACTGTAGTCTGAGGTTTTCATTTTTGGAGTGCAGATCACGCTCCAGTTAGTTCTTCAACCACTGCTGGTTGTAGTCTGCTGAGCGTATGTCACTGCCTCATCCTTGACATTTTTCTCTAATTGGTGCTGCTCCATTCTATTTCAAATAACTCAAATCTATTAGTGTGACGCGCTTCCATCCGTATACAATACATTGGTTGCAAACACTATAGAAGTACACAAAGGAGCCTTTCACAGCTAGTGAACAGTTGTGTGCAGTGTTCACTGTAGTCTGAGGTTTTTATTTTTTGAGTGCAGATCACGCTCCAGTTAGTTCTTCAACCACTGCTGGTTGTAGTCTGCTGAGCGTGTGTCACTGCCTCATCCTTGACATTTTTCTCTAATTGGTGCTGCTCCATTCTATTTCAAATAACTCAAATCTATTAGTGTGACGCGCTTCCATCCGTATACAATACATTGGTTGCAAACACTATAGAAATACACAAAGGAGCCTTTCACAGCTAGTGAACAGTTGTGTGCAGTCTTCACTGTAGTCTGAGGTTTTTATTTTTTGAGTGCAGATCACGCTCCAGTTAGTTCTTCAACCACTGCTGGTTGTAGTCTGCTGAGCGTGTGTCACTGCCTCATCCTTGACATTTTTCTCTAATTGGTGCTGCTCCATTCTATTTCAAATAACTCAAATCTATTAGTGTGACGCGCTTCCATCCGTATACAATGCATTGGTTGCAAACACTATAAAAGTACACAAAGGAGCCTTTCACAGCTAGTGAACAGTTGTGTGCAGTGTTCACTGTAGTCTGAGGTTTTTATTTTTTGAGTGCAGATCACGCTCCAGTTAGTTCTTCAACCACTGCTGGTTGTAGTCTGCTGAGCGTGTGTCACTGCCTCATCCTTGACATTTTTCTCTAATTGGTGCTGCTCCATTCTATTTCAAATAACTCAAATCTATTAGTGTGACGCGCTTCCATCCATATACAATACATTGGTTGCAAACACTATAGAAGTACACAAAGGGGCCTTTCACACCTAGTGAACAGTTGTCTGCAGTGTTCACTGCAGTCTCTGCGGAATAACAACACTTAGGCCTTATAACTTTTCTGACTTTCTTTATCAATCTACCAAGATGAAGAAGGCAGGGAGTAAGGCATGTGGTCGTGGCCGTGGAGTTTCAGCAGGGAGAGGACATGGGGATTCTGTGGCTGCTGCCGCCCCCAGTGACACAGCATCCACCAGTTTTCCCCGTGAGCGTTCCTTTATGCGCTCTTTTGTAGGAGCTCGGCGTACCCCCTGCTGCAGGAAGAACAAATTGAAGCCGTTGTTGGTTGGATGGCAGCCAATGCATCGACTTCAATTGCTTCCACCTCCTCTCAGGACCACAGCACTGTTGAGCAACCATCTGTCTCTTCACCGCCTGCCAAATTGCCCAGGCCGTCAGAGAGTTCTGTACAGGAGCCAGCTGAGTCTCTGCTTCTGTTCTCAGAATCTGTTGGCTTGCAAACAGGGGCCCAGCCAAGCAGCATTCTGGAATGTGAAGAAGAGGGAGTATGCAGTGATGCGCAACAGCTGTGTCTCTCTGAATCAGAAGAGGCGGGTGAGCCAGTGCCGATGGTCAGCAAACCGCAGAACGCATCTGATGATGATGAGACTCAGGTGCCAGTTTCTGTTGAGCATGGTGCTGGCCAGACCACCCAACAGCAGCAGGTGTTGGAAGAGGGTAGTGGAGATGATGAGGTCCAAGACCCAACATGGCGTGAGGAACAGGAAGGTGGTGGGAGCAGCTCTGAGGAAGAGATTGCCCCAACGGTCCAAACAGGTGGGAGAGGGAGCTGCAGACTCGGTTGCCTGTAGCCTCCAGTTTGGCACCTGTTTGGAGCAGTTCTCTTCCAAAAGTCAAAACGGGCGCTCCCAGGACTTGCACTGCGTGGTCCTTTTTTGTCACACTTGCAGATGATATTTGCTATGTCAAATGCAAGCTGTGTAATCAAAAAGTAAAAAGAGGTAAAAGTGTCAGTAACCTCAATACCACAAATATGTGGAAACATGTGCGGACAAAGCACGTAGTTGAGTTACAAAGACTCACTGGAGATGTAGGCCAACCTCCAGCACCACCTACATCTTCAGGTCGTGTTGGAGCCTCTTCCTCCAGCTCACACACAGCTGGTTCGGCTTCCTCACAGGATCGCCATGGAAGAACCTTGGTCACTGTTGTCCAGAGACAAAGTGTTATTCCACCCACAGCAGCAAGTTCCCTGTCATCCTCACACTCCCAGGCCACAAAACAGCTATCGGTTGCACAGGCATGGGATAAAAGACGGCCATACTCGGGAAACCATCCACGAGCACAGGCTCTGAATGCTGGCATTGCAAAACTCCTGTCCCTTGAAATGCTGTCATTCAGGCTGGTGGAGACTGACAGTTTCTGTAACTTAATGGCATTGGCAGTCCCACAATACAATGTGCCAAGCCGATTTTATTTCAGCAGGCAAGCCGTCCCTGGTCTGCAAAAGCATGTTGAGGGAAAAATTAAACATGCGCTACTAAACGCCGTCAGTAGCAAGGTCCACCTGACCACCGATGCGTGGACCAGTACCCATGGCCAGGGACGATACCTTTCCCTCACTGCCCATTGGGTCAATGTTGTGGAGCAGGGTACAGATCATGCGAGTGGCGCTGTACGTGTTCTGCCAACTCCAAGGATTGCAGGAATCAAGTCTGTACACATTGACTCCTCCTCCTACTCCAGTTCCTCAGAATCATCGCTGCAGGAGCAGTCACGGTCTACCTCCACATGGACCCGTGAACGCTTACCTGTTGCGACCGATATGAGCACAGCCGTGGCCAAACGTCAACAGGCCGTCCTCAAATTAATTTCCATGGGGAATCGAAGCCACACAGCGCAGGAGCTCTGGAATGCCATCAAGCAGGAGAGCGACGTGTGGTTTTTGCCAGCGAATCTCCAGCCAGGCTTGGTAGTGTGTGACAATGGCCGAAATCTGGTGGCAGCTCTGGGCCTTGGCAACCTCACTCACATACCATGTCTGGCACATGTGCTCAACTTGGTCGTGCAGAGTTTTTTGAGGGACTATCCGGATGTTGATGCACTGCTGCACAAGGTCCGACTAGAGTGCGCTCACTTGTGACGTTCCAGCATGGCCAGATCGCGCATTGCAGCTCTGCAACGCAGATTTCGCCTTCCTGAACATCGCATCATATGTGACGTAGCCACCAGGTGGAATTCCACGTTACATATGTTGGAGCGGTTGTGTGAGCAGCAGCCAGCAGTAATGGAGTATCAGCTGCATCAGGCGCAATCAACTCGCAATTTGCGCCGTTCACACTTCACCACTACTGAGTGGGCCTCTATGAAGGACATCTGCTACGTTTTGCGTGCGTTTGATGAGTCAACGTGGATGGCGAGTGCAGATGATGCACTAGTCAGCCTGACTGTCCCCTTATCTGCCTGCTTCAAAAAACACTGCAAGCACTAAGAGATGAGGTTTTGGAAGAGGTGGAGGATGAGGAGTCACAAATTCCATCACCTTCTGGACAGTCAGCGCAACGTGGTTCCTCACAAAGGGCTGGGCAGGGCTCACTTTGTGAGGAGGATGAGGAGGAGTCAATGGAGGAGGAAGACATCGCTCCAGAGGGAGGTACACAACGCTCTAGTCAGTATGTAGAGCGAGGGTGGGGTGATGCAGAGCAGGCAGAGATTACGCCTCTTGCAGGGGACTGCGTTTCTTGGCCAGTTGGGAGTCTGCAGCACATGGTTGATTTCATGCTGCAGTGCCTGAGAAACGACCGCCGCATTGCCCACATTCTCACCACGTCTGATTATTGGGTGTACACCCTCCTAGACCCTCGCTACCGGGACAACTTACAAAGCCTCATCACACCGTTGAACCGGGAGCGTAAAATGCGGGAGTACCAAGACACACTGGTGCAATCCATAATGTTCTCCATTCCAGCCGAGAGCACTGCTGCTGCTACTGCTTTACAAAGCAGCTCTGTGCGTCGAGGCAGTGGAGACAGCTCTGCAACAACAGGGAGCACAAGCAGCGCCTCTGCACAGGGCAAGACCAGTATGTTCCAAATGTGGCGAAGTTTTGTGGCAGTGCCACCAATGTGTACACCATCCGAGATGGCTCCAGTCAGCAGGAGGCAACGTTTCCGTAAGATGGTGACAGACTACATGTCTTGCCCTCTCAGTGTACTCCCAGATGGCTCTTCCCCATTCAAGTTTTGGGTCTCTAAGCTGGATACATGGCCAGAGCTTAGCCAGTATGCATTGGAGGTGCTGGCTTGCCCTGCTGCCAGTGTATTATCGGAGCGCGTCTTTAGTGCTGCAGGTGGTGTACTAACAGACCGTCGCATGCGACTATCCTCCGATAATGTAGACCGGCTTACTTTTCTGAAAATGAACAAGGCATGGATCTCACCTGAATTTGCCTGTCCGGTTTCCGATTAAATAACTGGTTGGCAACGTTATCCATGTCTCCTGTTATGTATATATTTTGTAGGGATCCGCTCTGGTAGGCAGGGGCCGGGCCGCAGTAATGAGGTAAACACACAGGCGTTCAGTTCAAAGTTCAGTGGTTTTAATGACGGGTTCAACAAAAGTCCAGATAACAAAATCAAAACAGAACATAAATCACTCCAGTTTGGAGAACCACTGGTCCCAGACTCACCCTTGCTTGGGACGGCCTTAACTAAGCGGCTGCAGGTCAGCAGAGACCGCCAGGTGCCATTCCGGGTGGTCTGGTACTCGCTTCCTGGTGCACACTGACACACTGTAGCAAAACACTCTTCCAGCCTGTCTCCAGCCAAACTCCTTCCTTCCTTCCCCTCCTCATACTCCCACAGCTTTTTGTTAAATAGGCCTAGTCCACACCCTCAGGTGAGGTACACATCAGCTGACCTGATCACGTGACTATGACCTCATCACAGGTCCTTGTGATCATGGAAAATCCTGACCAAACTTCAGTCTGCTAGAAGAAATATATCTCCCATCCAGCAAGATCCCCTTTGGTGTATGACACTTTCTACCACCTGAACTCTTCTCCCTGGGCTACAACACTGCCAGTTGCTGCTCAGAAGTGTCGTGTCCACAGACCAATACACAAGCTATAGTGTTAGTGGGGTTTAGTAACGCCAGCTGTTCCCCTGCTGTGTGTACGGCAAAAAGTCCTGCTGCCTCCACCATCTTCTCTTCTCATCCCTGGGCTCCAACAACGCCAGTTGTTGCCATGAAGTGCTGTTAGCACAGTCAACACTTGCTCCTGTGTTACTGGGGTTCAGTAATGTCAGCTGTTCCCCTGCTGTGTGTACGGCAAAAAGTCCTGCTGCCTCCACCCTCTTCTCTTCTCATCCCTGGGCTCCAACAACGCCAGTTGTTGCCATGAAGTGCTGTTAGCACAGTCAATACTTGCTCCTGTGTTACTGGGGTTCAGTAATGTCAGCTGTTCCCCTGCTGTGTGTACGGCAAAAAGTCCTGCTGCCTCCACCCTCTTCTCTTCTCATCCCTGGGCTCCAACAACGCCAGTTGTTGCCATGAAGTGCTGTTAGCACAGTCAACACTTGCTCCTGTGTTACTGGGGTTCAGTAATGTCAGCTGTTCCCCTGCTGTGTGTACGGCAAAAAGTCCTGCTGCCTCCACCCTCTTCTCTTCTCATCCCTGGACTCCAACAACGCCAGTTGTTGCCATGAAGTGCTGTTAGCACAGTCAACACTTGCTCCTGTGTTACTGGGGTTCAGTAATGTCAGCTGTTCCCCTGCTGTGTGTACGGCAAAAAGTCCTGCTGCCTCCACCCTCTTCTCTTCTCATCCCTGGGCTCCAACAACGCCAGTTGTTGCCATGAAGTGCTGTTAGCACAGTCAACACTTGCTCCTGTGTTACTGGGGTTCAGTAATGTCAGCTGTTCCCCTGCTGTGTGTACGGCAAAAAGTCCTGCTGCCTCCACCCTCTTCTCTACTCATCCCTGGGCTCCAACAACGCCAGTTGTTGCCATGAAGTGCTGTTAGCACAGTCAACACTTGCTCCTGTGTTACTGGGGTTCAGTAATGTCAGCTGTTCCCCTGATGTGTGTACGGCAAAAAGTCCTGCTGCCTCCACCCTCTTCTCTTCTCATCCCTGGGCTCCAACAACGCCAGTTGTTGCTTGGAAGTAATTGGCACGGGTACTGACTCCTGCCCAGCCTGGTTACAGCACGACAGCTGTTTCCTGGCAGTGTCAACGTCAATTAGCCTCCAATAAGTTGTCCTGTCGTGTTGCATTCGGGTTAGCCGACTCTATGGTGCCTGCAGTTTAGGTGATTCCTATGTGTGCTGTGGGATATGTAAATAAAGGCTGTTTCCGTTGTGACAATAGGACAAGCACCCACTGTAGGACTGTGTGATTCGGTAACTGCGGATGGCTTGCGGCCTGTCAACTTACATTTTCATGGGTGCCTTATGGTACCCGTCCGGGTTCCAGTACCGTCAGCTGGTTCTCCGCAGTGCCTTTGGCCTAGGTGCCTCCATCTCGGTATCCGAGTTCCAGCAACATCTGCTGGTCCTTGGTAGTGCTTTGGAGCACAGGTACCTCCTGCTTAGTAACCGTGTCCCAGTAACGTCAGCTGGTCCTCGGTTGTGCCATTGGCTCTTTTCCTTCTGCTGCCCCTCCGGGTTCCAGCACAGTCAGCTGGTCCTCGTTACTTCCATTGTCTCTTGTACCATCTGATACCCGTCCGGGTTCCAGTAACGTCAGCTGGTTCTCGGAAGTTAGTCAGCCTTCTTGTACCTTAAGCTACATTTACAAATTTAAGATTTTTTAAATGTTTTTTTGTGTAATCACTCTGGATCTCCAACAATGAAGACGACGACCCTGATGACCACCCCGAAGAAGATGACGACCACAAGGACGACGAGCATCAAGCCAACCAGCCTGAACACCATCACAAAGAAGAAATAAAAGATTACCCAGAAGAAGATCACCAACAGGACAAAGAAGGTTAAGACAAACTACAAGATACAGAACAAGAGACAGAAGAACAATAAGCAGAAGATCAAAAAGCAGAAGAACATGAAATATAAGACCAAAATGAAGAGCAAAATATATGCTCTAAATTATAAGCAGAAGAAGACTAAGCAGTGTATGGGGTGAGTCCGTTCCTCCTCGTGGTGCCCCTGGAAAATGCCTGCTGCTGCAGGCTAAACTGAACACGGACAAATACTGTTGTAATTTAAATCTTTTGTGACAGCAAGAACGGAAGGAAGAAAAATTCATACTTTTACAGATTACAAGTACAGGAATCTCTGTCACAAATAAGAATATGATGAAGAAGATGAAGATGAAGTAGAATATGAAGAAGAATAATAGTTTAATAAGAACAATATGAGTAATGTTAACAAAAAGATGAATAGCAAGAAGTTTAAGAAGAAGATAAAGAAGGTGAAGATGAAGAATAATTGGATGAAAAAGATGATGCTGCTGAAGATTATGAAGGAGAAAGTGTGGCAAAAGTTAAAAAGGTGAAGAGCATGGAAGTTGTGAAACATACATATTTGCCAAAATAGAAAAAAGGTTAACAACATTGTCAATTTCTTTGTCAATCCGAACATCTTTAAAAAATATATATTAATGCTATTCCATTTGATTGGGTTAAACATCTATGCCTTTAATGTCTCCTCAACCTCCCCCAATACATTCTACATTACTCTTTGTTGTTTTCCTTCATGTACAATTAACCAACAAGGCAAGAATGGGTTTTTTTTAATTCCGATATTTTGTTCCCATAGACTTACATTGGATTTCCGGTATCGGTATCGGGTATCGCCGATACTTTTTGGGTATCGGCGATACCAATTCCGATCCGATACTTATTGGTATCGGAAAGTATCGCTCAACTCTAGTTGCTACACAAAAGTTTGTAAAGACACTTTAAATTTCCAGACTACAGGACGAGGCAGAGAGAGAACATAGTAGTTGCATCTCTCATGTTTACTGTTAGAGGCAGAGATTCTTTCAATGGTTTGGGACCTGGAACTTTCCATAATCTTTACATGCAGTTTTCCAATCAACCTTTGATAAACTAATTTTTCTGTGACTATGAGAGCAGTAAATATTTATTTTAGATGTTTTTGAACATTGGTATAGGATCCCGTTAACTTTAGGGTCAGCTTTAACAGTGTGCGGCCCATGAAGTTTTACTGGGTTCCACAGATTCCTCTACTGAGGGATATATTATGAATCATGTCACGGGGATACCACGAAAGAATGGGGTCAGACATTCGCAGTGTCTGGTGACACATACACATGCGGTAGTTAGAACAGCTTCAACGTCCCATTAGCAGTTCTGGTTTTCTTTGCTCCGGTGCTAAAACGGTAAAACTGCTTAATTGAGCTCCTGGTGTTTTCTGTCTTGGGTTGTATCAGCCGATCTGATTTCCTTATTTCCTGCAGGTATAAGAACCCTGCTCCTTGTTTCTGACCTTGCCCGTGATAGTTTTACTAATTCTTGGTGTGGAGTTGTTGGTTTTTTCACAGTTTGTAGCAGGCGATTGGAATTGTATTCAGGAGATTTCTGTACGGATTTGGTTTATGTGATTCCTCTCAATCCTTTTCTCATTTGTTTTTTTTCCCACCTATTCCTTCCTTGTTTCCCAGTCGGTTGTTTGGTGGGTGGTTTTGTATGATTGTAGTTCTCTTTTATCCCTGTCTGTTTACCCCTGTCTGTCTCATTTGTGTTATTTTATACACTTCTGTTTCATACCTTACTGTGTGTGGAAGCGAACAGATAAGTGTTATTTTTGGAGCATAGCAAGCCCAGCATCTCCACCAACCCCTGACTGAACCTTATCTGGATCAACTATGGATCCTGTGGCTGCTTTAGCAGAGCAGTTACAAAAACATTGTTTGAAGGTTGCAGACCTCTGTTCAGTTGCTTTGCAACACCCAACTTTAACTAGAGGTTTAGGATATGCTACTCCCAGGCAACACCTGTCTGAGCCTTGACTAGCTTTGCCAGGTAGGTTCTCTGGGAGTTGGGACAAGTTTGTGGTGTTTAGGGAGGCCGGCAAACTGTACTTTAATCTAGGTCCACATTCCATGGGTACCAAGCAGCAGCAGGCGGGGAAAGTCATCATTTTTAATGCTTTGGGTCTAATTTATAAAGATCCCAAACGTGACTAAATTATGTCAACTTCAACAAGGAGACTGGCCAGCAGAGCAGTTTTACTCCAAGTTCCGTAAATGGTCCACGGACACTAGGTGGAATGATCCCGTACTCTGAAGTAAATTAAGTCAGGGCCTTTCTGAGAAGGTAAAAGATGCCTTTGTTCTGTATGAGACCCGTTTCCCTGGAGGCTGCCATGTTTTTAGCAATCCATGTAAACAGCCATCCAAAATAGAGACAAAAAGAGAATCCTCAATTTTGGGGAGTCATGTGCCTAATGAACCTAGACCTAATTTCACTGAGGATCCCATACAGTTGGGGGAACAACTGTTGCATCGGTCCTCCAACGGTCCGGCACAAAAGGGGGATGTATTTTTTGTTGGGTGACTGGTCATTTTTTTGGCACCTATCCATCCATGCATAACCGCAAACAGCTGCCGGAAAACTAAGAAGCTCAGGTTGCATGGAGATTAGCAACCATGGAGTACATATTTTTTCCGTTGGTAGGTCGCAAATCTTTTTACCCACCAAAATCCTTTTAGGAGGAAGAAAGGTGTCTATTTTTGCCTTTTTGGACAGTGGGGTGGGGTTTAATCTGGTTGACGCCCAGGTCATCCAGACCCAGAGCATAATTCATTATGAGTTGTCAAGACCTATTCCAATAATCACTATAGACTCTACATCCCTGAGCAAGGGGCATTTCAGTCAGGCCATTCAGGATATGCATCTTCAGATAGGGGCCATGCACACTGAATCCATCAAATGTTATGTGCTAGATGGCTTTCCCTTCCCAGTGGTTCTTGGCCTACCTTGGCTGATGTCACACAATCCTGTAGTGGACTGGCGGGCACGGGAGATATTGAGGTGGAGCAATTACTGTCAAAATAACTGCATGAACACTCATTTATCCATGGTAACTACCAAGGCTCTACTGGAGTATTTGATTACAAGGATGTGTTTTGATTACAAGGGTGTCAAGAACTACCACTTCACCGCCCTAATGATTAGAGATGAGCGAACTTGTTAAGAAAACTTTCGCCAATCTCAAATTCAGCATGGACATAGCACATTCAGATTTGTGTTCGATTTCCCGAGCATTTTTCTTCAAAGTTGCCAAAATTTGATCACAGATAGATAAATGATCGCTTTTCCAATAAAGCTTTTGTTTTGACTTTGTCTAGGATAGTGGTGCTACATGATGGGGGGGATGTGTTTTATGAGGGGGAGGGGACATGTCTAGGTGAGAGCAGCAACAGCGTGTAAATTTTTTTTTTCATTTTTTTTCTGGAATTAATGTGTGTACATTCCAGCAGCCAATGATGGAAACTATCCACAATGTCATGACACAATGTATTCAGTGACTGGCTGCTGAAGTCACATGTCTCTCTACATATATAAAGTGGACATCTTGTTTTGCTGGTGCCATTTTCTCAGTGTAAGGCCTCATACTCACTGGCTGGAAAAAAATCGGTCCGTTTTCTGCAGGAAAAAAACGGTACATTTGTTGTAAAAAGGCATGTGATTTTGATGCGATTTTAAATCGCACCATGCGTTTTCTGTCAGTTTTCCATCAGTTTTCCATCTGTATGCAATGCGATTTTAATATGAAGTTTTACATAGAGCAGTTATCTCTATGTAAAAAGTCATGTAAAAATCACATTGTAACAAAAAAATGTACACAAAAAGCAAATAATTATATATAATATATATATATCTACATCTAATATATATATATATATATATATATATATATATATATATAAAATATATATAGGTCATACACTTCTACATAGTATAATAGCCGATAATTCATCCCTGGCATTACTGTAAAATCACACTGACAGCTTTAGTAAAGAATAGAAACAATACATATACACACATAGAATACATACATATATATATATATGTCATTGTGACATATATATATACATATATTTATAGTTCTTACACTTCTACATACTGTAATAGCCGCTAATTCAATTGCCGGCTTTTGTGAAAGCACAGAAGCCGACATGAAATGATACATTGTTTAGACACAGTTAACCATGTCATTTCCTGTATTTTGATATATGGTTTGAACTTACAATTACATAAGTGTATGTGTGCCAAATTTCAGACATGTAGGGGTTAATTAAAGGTGTAAATTCGTTGAAAAAAAATGCGTGGGCTCCCGCTGTATTTTCTCCACCAGACAGACAAAGCAAGCGAGTGGGGGCAGATAATAATAGCCTAGGGAGGGTACATTTTTTTTGTGCTCCCCTGGCTACTAACATCTGCCCCCAGACACCCCAGAAAGGGCAAATCTATAATTAGATTTGCCCTTTCTGGCACTTTGCCCGTCTATTCCCATTGCCCTGTAGCGGTGGCGAATGGGTTAATAAGGGGTTACAGCCACCTTGCAATTGAAAGGTGACTGTAAGCCAGGTTAATAATTGAGAGCTGTCAATTAGACAACTATCAATTATTAATCCTATTGAAGTAAATAAAAAAACACACACACTTTAAGAATAAATAATTTTAATGAAATAAAAACACATTTTTTTGACCATCTTTTATTTTACTCTTAATCCGTGCGAGGCCCTTGATCTCCTAAAATAAATATAAAATAATAAAACAACATTATTCTTACCTATCTGGCGATCTGTCACTTCCCACGATGTAATCCTTCACAAAGGGTTAACTAGCAATCAGCTAAGCAGAGCAAGTAATGCTGCGTGCTCAGCTGATAGCTCCTGAATGAATGAGCTTATCTCCTGCCGACAGGAGAGGAATTGATTAATTAATGAAGCTTAATTGATTGTATCCCACTTTCACCTTAGGTCAGGTCACTGAAGTGAAAGTGGCAATAAATCAATTAAGCTCCATTCATTCATCTCTTCCTCTCCTTTCGCTGGTAGAGGAAGTTATTCATTCAGGAGGTTATAGCTCGGAGACAGCATTATAGCTCTCTGCGAGCTGTAACCTGTTAACCCTTTCTGATGGATTACACCGTGGGACCTGACTGTACATCGGATTGGTAAGAATAATTTTGCTTTTTTATTTTATTTTTATTACAGGAAATGGTTTTAGCAGGAAAATAAAATATAGTCAAAAACTGTGTGATTATTTCATTAAACTTCTTTTTTATTAAACTGTGTGTGTTTGATTTTTCTTTCATACAATAGGATTAATAATTGATAGTTGTCTAATTGACAGCTCTCAATTATTAACCTGGCTTACAGTCACCTTTCAATTGCAAGGTGGCTGTAACCCCTTATTAACCCATTCGCCACCGCTACAGGGCAATGGAAATGGACGGGCAAAGTGCCAGAAAGGGCAAATCTAATTATAGATTTGCCCTTTCTGGGGTGTCTGGGGGCAGATGTTAGTAGCCAGGGGGGGCACAAAAAAATGTACTCTCCCTAGGCTATTATTATCTGCCCCCACTCGCTTGCTTTGTCTGTCTGGTGGAGAAAATACAGCGGGAGCCCACGCATTATTTTTCAACGAATTTACACCTTTAATTAACCACTACATGTCTGAAATTTGGCACACATACACTTATGTAATTGTAAGTTCAAACCATATATCAAAATACAGGAAATGACATGGTTAACTGTGTGGAAACAATGTATCATTTCATGTCGGCTTCTGTGATTTCACAAAAAGCCGGCAATTGAATTAGCGGCTATTACAGTATGTAGAAGTGTATGAACTATAAATATATATATATATATTGTGAGACAGTGAAGGAATATGTGTTGAATGAGGTGTATATTTCACCTAAGTACTTTGCTGACTGGTATGAGCGAAATGTGTGGCTTTGTAAACCTGGTGGTAAAGAAAGGTCACTACACCTGCCATTCAGTACACGCTTGCAGCTCAGACCTGAATCCACTCAGGTGTTGATTAGGAAGCCAGAAGTAGGTGCTTGGGAGCACAGTCAGAGAGCTCGCTTAGTCTGGACACAGGAGGGGTCCAGGCACAGAAGGTGTCTCCAGGAGTTTGAGCTATCTCAGTCTGGGTGCTCGATGTACCCCGGACACAGGAGTAGTCTCTGTGAGAATCCATGCGGATACCTGCTGAATAGGAGGGGAGCTCTCTCAAGTCTGGACGTTGAAGGTGCCTTCAGACACAAGGAGGAGACTCTGTGAAACTCCATGCTGGTAAATGCTGAACATATGTGTTGTTTTGGCCCGGCTGTTAGAGTCGGGACCCGGATAGATAGGGAAATCTATCTAAGTGCAGTAAGTGGCTGGACAAGCCCAGGTCTTATGTTTATGATTTGTTTTTATCTGTTTGCTGTGGACTTTAATAAAGCTGGTTGCGGCCAGTTTTCACCAGAACTGCTGTCTGAATGAACTGATTCTGTGCCACTCCGTCTACCCGGACGGCGATCTCAGAGCTATATCCCCTGAAAAGCTTACAATTGGCGGAGAATGCTGGGGCAGCACAGTGGCTGATACAATTGGTGCTGGAATGTGCGTGCAGCACAGTGGCTTAGAGACAGCAATAAAGGTGAAGTCTGTTGAAGCAGCAGCAGAGAGAGAAAAAAAAAAAAAGTGTTTCAGAGAAAAAAAAAAAAAGAGAAACGTCTGTTGGAGCAGTCTTAAAGAGACAGTGGCCCTAATAGAGTTTGCAGAGAAGAAAAAAAAAAAGTGTCTGCACAGCAAAGCTGAATTTTCTGTGGAAAAGACTGTGGAGTGTGTATGTCTTGAGTGAAGACTGCCGTTGTTGGGACAGAGAAGTCTGACAGCATGGATGACAGCATGGAGGCGCTGTTTGAACAAATGGCGAAAGTTAATGTGCAACATAAGACTGCCGTGGTTGAGACAGATAAGTCCGGCAGTATGGAGGAGCTCGTTGAGTACCTGGTCCAGGCCCAGCGAAGCATGCAGCAGAGCATGGAGCAGCAGCGCCTGCAGCACCAGCAGCGCATGCAGGAGGCCCAGCAGCAATTCCTGCAGCAGCAGCAGGAGAATAATCTGTTGTTTTTTGAGAAGGTTGCAGCACTACAAAAGACTTGCAGCGCATCGTCCCAAAGTAATGTTGCAAAGTCACCTGCATTGTCCGCTGTAAAGAAGGCGGTAAGACGGTCCCTGAAAAAGATGACACCTCGTGATGATGTGGAGGTATATCTCACTAGGTTTGAGGGACTGGCAGAGAAGGAGAATCTGCCCCTATCTGAATGGGCCATGATGGTCGCACCCTATTTGATTGGAGAACCCCAAAGGGCCTATGCTGACCTGAGCGAGCAGGACAGCCAAGACTATGCCAAGCTGAAAGCGGAGATTCTTACCCGGCTGGGTGTTACGGTGACAGCCCGTGCCAGGGGAGTTCATGACTGGAGATGCAGTTGGGAGTCTGCAGTCAGCAAACCTGATTATGGAGTTGGAAAGGTGATAGTGAACCGCTACACCCGAGCATGTCCTCCTGAGGTACAGCCAGAGGTCAGACAAGGAGACCACCAGGACGCCAATCGTCTGGTCAGCCTGATGGAGAAGGCCTTCGCCAGCAAAGACTGTCTCCGTGACCAGCCGTCTGAGAGGTCGTCACTTCAGAGTTCCCGGACGCTGAACTCTCGCGGTAAGAGCGTTCCAGCTGTTGGGGACATGGGGTATGCTGATAAGCGGGTTCAGGCCCGAGGGGACATGTGGGTGGAAAAGTGTGATGGACAGTGTTGGAGATGTCGTGAAATTGCAGCCAACTGTCCAATAGAGGGGGAGCCTATGTATTGTGATGTTGGCAGATCCCTCTCTCTCTGCGCAGAACCTGTGTGCGTGTCCACCTCAGCCGAAGAGACTGGACCACAGGTGTCCCCGGTGGTTGTAAATGACTGCCCAGCACAGGCCCTCTTGGACTCAGAGAGTCCAGTGACTTCCGTATGTGACAGCCTGATTGATAGGGACTTCATCCCTGATAAGCACCTGAGTATGGTGTGCATCCATGGAGACACCAAAGTCTACCCAGAGACTGCCGTGGACTTGGTCCCCAAACTCGGGGAGGTTTCATATGAAGGGGGGGTAGTGAAGAACCTGGTGCAACCCGTTATATTGGGTAATGACTTTCCCCGGTCTAAGGATCGCTGGGGGAAAAATGTTTCTGATGGACAGTGTGATGAAGCTCCTACTGAGGGTGCGCAGTCCCGAGGGGCGGAACACAATGCTAGTGGGCCGTTAAACTTATATGATGATGATGATGATAATGATAATGATGATGATGATCATGATAATGATGATGACCATGATAATGATGCTGATGCTGATGCTGATAATGATGATGATCATGATAGTGATGATGATACTGATCATAATCATGATAATGATATTGATAATAATGATGACTGTGATAGTGATGAAATTCCTTTGCAGGTGATGTTGAGAGACGAGGTGGGGTTCTCGGGAACCGAGTGTCCTGACTTACCTGTGTCCTGTGACAATTTTGAGAGTGAACAGTGGCGAGAACCCCACTCTTAAACGGCACAGGAAAATATAATTGTTCTAAATGAGGTTTCCCAAGAGCCTGGCTCTGAGGAGAGGTTTCCTCATGTTGCCATAAACACTCACCTGTTGTATAGGGACATGAGTCCAGGGAGAGGTCGTGAGCCAGCTCCTAGTGCCTAAGCTATATGGAAGTATAGTGCTGGGGTTGTCACATAGTCACATACTTGAGGGACCACCTGAGGGAAACTAGGGACCAGATGGTGAAGTTAATGTTGTGGATGACATGTTAACTAAGGTTCCAGATCAAGATGTGAATGAGAATGAATTGTATAACCTAGACAGTGAGCAGGATGTGAATGAAAATGAATTGTATAACCCTTACAGTGAGCAGGATGTGATGAAAATGAAGTGTATAACCCTGAAAGTGAGCCAGATGTGGCTGAGAAAAAGGGGTCAGACAGTGGTAGTGATAGTGAATCATCTGATGACAATAAAGCAACCAGTGCAAATGAGGAAGGCATGGTAGCAGAGGAGGTTGAGAGTCCTGAGAAGAAAGCTGATTCTGACCTTACAGCCGGGCAAAGATGGCTCGAAGATGTTTTAAAAGTTGGCCGGTCCCTGGCGAAAATAAG